>OV702280.1:217379432-218579432 GCA_916181665.1 Avena sativa | reverse complement strand
GAAAGAAGAACTCCCATAATGCTCTTCTTATATGGAATATTTTGTATTTTTCATGAGCATTAAGCCTGTTTTGTTAGCAGATTATTATCCCTCAACAATCCATATAAAATTTTCATGTACTGTTGGTAGGATAGTTAATCATGGGAGTTAGTAGTATGTGACTTTTGCTTGCTTATTCATACTTTAGCTACAAGTAAACTACAGGTAGCATCCAAGCATGCTTGTCGCACGAAAAATCACGCATATTATATAGCAGCACTTCCTCTAGTAGCAGTAGCAGTAGACTAGCATGCTTCCGTGTCCACATGATTCCAAAGCATGATTCATTTTTCATGTTGTCAGTTTTATAAAAAATATTAGACCACCACATTGTTGTTTTACCAAGATTCATGTACTTTGATATTGACTGCTTAAATGATCACTAAAGTAGTTTGCACTTTGATATTGACTGCTTAATGATACCATCTTGCTATAATATTCTATCTGTTTTTACTAACCTTTATATAAATGAGTGGTATGTAATGAGTTTTAACATATTTCACCTGTGATACTCCATACTAACCTTTATAGGAGCAGCCGCCACCAACAATCTCTATCTACGGTAGCAGCAGCACCTAGCAGCGCTGGTGAGTGGTGAAAACAATAACCTATCGCTGCCAACGCAGACCTGCTTCTATGGAGTGTTCTCTCCTCTCTCTTTTCCCCTTGTTGGGTATTAATTCCTGCTTATCCTATATTTCTTACCAGAAATGATGATTACTCACCAGAGATGCAAATTTCTTGCTGGCCTCCTTTTTTAATTCATAGGGTAGAAGTTATGGTCTTGGTAATCACCTCAGCGTGCCTAGTTGAGCGCCTTTTCCTGCTGCAGTTTATCTTGGTGAGTAGTAGGGGTACTACCAAGTATTTTCAGTTAGTACCAATACATGATTTTGTAATCGGACGGTGGTACCAGTACTGATATAGAACTTGTTTTTGAATTTTGACCAGTTGTGTACGTGTGTCTAGGTGAAGGACTACACGGATGAGCTGGAGATGATGAAGAACATGACCAGGAAGGAGTACGTAGCCCACCACAGAAGGTAAACTTGCCTCATCTTTCTTAGTATCGAAGATGATAAACTGTCTCTACAACTTGATCAGCATGGCAATATGTGGTATATCCTGTTTCTAATTTACATTTGGATACATGTGTAAACAAGCATAGGTACAAAATGAGTTGAATCATTGGATTAGTAATAAGCATACTTTTAAATACATACTTGAACACATATACTTTAGTCCACACTTCACACTGGGATATTATATGAGAAGTAAATATGCCAGTTTTTCACAAAATGAACATGCTCTAGGAATCTTGCAAGCTATAGTGATGTTCCATTCTATACATTTTGTTAGTCCCTGTTACACATGTTCAAGACCTAAACTCAATTGTTTATGATGCAATAATGTGAACTATGTTATTTTTTATATTTACCACTCTTCTTACTCTTGTTTTCTTGTTTACAGGTGATATATGGAACCCTTCTTAGAGATCTAAAACCCAAGTTATTGATGTTGTTACTGAAGCTTAGATGGCACACACATCTTATTTCTTGTATGCATTAATTTTTTGTTTTGATGTGATGTATGAGGAGTGGTCATTTGAAATTGTGGTCTGCTCTTTTTGAATTCTAGGTTGTATCATTTTGTAATGAAAAGTGATTGGTTATTTATTTAGGAATTTCTAGGCTTCAAACTTTACTTGCATGTACACCCTGAATAACATTTGCATCAATTACTAATTTTGGAAAAAAAGTATCTGATTGTAAACGGTAAAAGTCTAATGACAGGCCTAAAAACAAATTGGCTTTGGATAAACCAAGTCCCAAATAATAAGAAATGGATCATAAATAGGCTAAGGCCCAAAATAATAAAATGTACTGTAAAATGCCAGGACCAAGAAAACATGGCTAGAATTAATGGGCTCGGCCCAAAATAAAATGTACTGTAAAATGCCAAGACAAGAAAAAAATTGGCTAGAATTAATGGGCTCGACCCATATAAACGACCAAACTGGACCGGGCTGAATTTGCATTACGATGATCTTATTTCATCATGGTTTTGCCATGTCGGATTAGCCACGTAGGATCTCACCTGACCAGGCTAGATGGTCCGTGACGATATCAGATCGTCATAACGGTTTTGATGGTCCAATATCATCATAGACGGTTATGACGATTTTGCAAAAAACGTAGTTGTATGCAATTACTGACGCTCAGTTTTTGACGATATGTTTTTCTTCATAAGATCGTCATATATTGTAGACAATGACGATTCAGTGACGAAAATAGAGGGTCATGTATCAACAGATTTCTTGTAGTGTTGGCTACACGTAGTCCGTGAATGAGTGCTTCATACTCTGCCATGTTGTTTATAGCCTCGAAGTGGATCTGCAGAACATAGTGTAGGTTGTCTCATGTTGGTGACTGTAGCAATACACCAGCCCCCGAGCCGTTGAGTAGCTTTGATCTGTCAAAGTGCATCACCCAGTACTCTGGTTCCGGCAACGGAGTAGCATCTGGCATCTCCGTCCAATCTACAACAAAATCCGCCAAGGCTTGTGACTTGATAGCGTCGCGTCTCTTATAGGTGATCTCGAAGGCGGCAAATTTAATGCCCCACTTTGCGACCCTTCCCGTAGCGTCGTTGTTGTTGATAATGTCGGACAGTGGAGTCTTGCTCACCACTATGATTGGGTTCTCCTGAAAGTAATACCTCAGCTTCCGAGAAGCAAGGAATACTCCATAAGCTATCTTCTGGTAGTGCGGGTAACGCTGCTTGGACTCCGTCAAGACCTCGCTTACATATTAAACTGGTCGTTGAACTCCGTGCTCATAGCTTGGTTCCTTCCGCTCTACCACGACGACGATGCTGATTACCCGGTTGGTTGCCGCCATGTAGATTAACAGGGGCTCGCCAGGCTCGGGCGCTGCAAGGATAGGCGCTGAGGAAAGAATCTCCTTGAGCTACTTCAATGATGCATCTGCTTCGTCCGTCCACGTAAATTTGTCCGCCTTCTTCAGCAACTTGTACAGCGGCAGAGCCTTCTCTCCAAGTCGGCTGACGAACCGACTAACTGTTGCAACACAACCTGTTAGTCGTTGAATGTCCTTTAGGCATGTCGGACGGTTTATGTTTAAGATGGCCTTGATTTTCTCCTTATTGACCTCGATTCCGCGCTGGGAAATGATGAACCCCAACAATTTTATGGCTGGAACCCCGAAGACGCACTTCTTAGGGTTAAGCATCATGTTGTATTTCCGGAGATTATCAAAGGTTTCTTTTAAGTCGGAGGTTAAGTCATTTGACTTTTTAGACATCACCGCGATATCGTCCACATAGGCGTGAACGTTCCAACCAATTTGGTCGTGTGGGCAATGCTGCATTGTCCGCTGGTACGTAGCACCTGCTTTTTTCAGCCCAAAGGGCATCGTAACATAGCAAAACGTGTTGTATGGGGTAAGGAACAAAGTGGCCAATTGGTCCGACTTCCTCATCTTGATCTTGTGGTATCCTGAGTATGCATCGAGAAAACACAAAAGTTCCGAGCCAGCCGTCGAGTCAATGACTTGGTCAATGCGAGGCAAAGCAAACGGATCTTTGGGACTTGCTTTGTTCAAGCCGGTGTAATCAACGCACATTCTTAATTCATTGGTTCCCTTTTTGGGGACAAGTACAGGACTGGCCACCCATTGGGTGTGAAGGACTTCTCGGATAAATCTAGCCTTAAGTAACCTAGCTATCTCTTTGCCAATGGCGCTTCTCTTCTCATCTCCAAAGCGTCGTAGAGGTTGTTTCACTGGTTTGGATTTTGGATCAATGTTTAAGCTGTGCTCGGCAAGTTCCCTAGGTACACCTTTCATGTTGGCAGGTTGCCAGGCAAAGATGTTCCTATTCTCACGGAGGAACTTGACAAGTGCACTTTCCTATTTGGGATCCAGGTTCGTCCCAATGGCGGTGACCTTGGAGGCATCGCCTACCACAAGTTACACCAGCTTGGTCTCGATGGCGGCCTTGAATGCAGGAGCAGAGTCGGAGATATTCTTCTTTGACGCGGGTATCTCTGAGTCATCGACCTTGCTCTGGATCTCTTTGAATTCTTTGCTGTAGAGGACAGCTTCCGCGAAGGCTGCTTCGTTAATCTCTCAGTCCCTTGCCTTCGTAAAGCTTCCGGATACGGTGATGACATCGTTTGATCCGGGTATCTTGAGTTTGTTGTAGACGAAGCATGGCTTGGCCATGAACGTGTGGAATATGTCGCGGCCGAATATGACATGGTACACGCTCTTAGCGGTAATTATTAACATCGCCAAAGGCAACCTGAAGTGTAATGCACCCAAGGGACCGAGCCTCCCGACCAGGAACTACGCCGTGGAAGATCGTGTTGGTCCGCCTTAGGTTTGCCTCCGTCAAGTTCATCTTCTGTAGTGTATCTAGGTACATGATGTTGATGCTGCTTCCACTATCCACCATACACTTGGTGAACTCCACGCCGTCAATCAAGGGGTTGATGACCATGGCGTATTGGTTCTCTGTAAGAATAAGGTCTGGGTGGTCCATCCTGTCCCAAGTAATTGGAACCTCCGACCAGCGCAGGTACTGGGGAACTAGGGGCAGAGTAGCCATCAGGATCCTCAGGGAGGTCTTCTGTTGTCGGACGGTGGGGGTGCCAAGGAAAGTGTGGTAGACTGGCGCCTTCTTCACGAAGGGGTTCTTGCCCTTGTCGTCGCTCTTGGCGGCGTGCTTAGGGTCGACGTCCTCGTCCATGTCACTTGAATCCTTGGACTCCTCCTCCATATTCTTCCCCTTGCCCTTGCCTCGCGGTCTATTCTTCTGACTTCGCTTGTAGCCGGACTGCGGGTCTTCCTTGAGGTTGTTGATGAACTTGCAGTGTCGATTGGTATGGGTAGCCTTGCCGTTGACATCAAGGTGTATGAGGCACGGCATATCGCGGTACTCCTCGTAGGTTTGGGGAACGTGGAGCAGCGCCGAGGTAGTTTCACTTCCTCGTTGCTGCCCACGACCAGCTCCCCGTCCTCGGTCACGTTGTCCGCCATCACCTTGTCCTGCAAAAGTCATAGCGACCATGTCGGTAGATTGCTTTTCTTCTGGAGCGGTTTTCCGCTTTGTACTGTTGTTCCTCCAAGCTTGAGTTGGAACGGCCATTGCCGGCAAGGACCACGAGCATCGTCGTCGGCAGCTGCGAACTCACTAGCCAACTGAATCATCTGGTTCAAGTCAAGCTGGTGATTGTCCTGCAAGCGCTTCATCTTATGTTGGAGCAACGTGCCCCTTTCCATTCCATTGATGAAGGCGGCCATGGCGGTCTGAGCATGCACTCCTGCGCAGGAATTCTTCATGTCTAGCCAGCGAGAGAGGTAGGCGCGAGATGTCTCGTCTTTCTCTTGCACGCACCGCTGTAGATCGCCAACAGTACAGGGACTTTTGTATGTACCCTGAAAGTTCTTGGTGAACGCTTCTTGCATGTCCAACCAATTGCAGATGGATTTCTCCGGCAAGTCGTCGATCCATTGACGGGCCGTGCCTGCCAACATTAACGGGAGGTACTTGACGGCGACGTTGGGGTTGCCTCCGGCAATCTCCACCGCGTTGCCGTAGTCCTGCAGCCATGTGGCTGGCTTGGCGGTGCCGTCATAGGGCTTGATGGTCTTGTCAATCCAGAAAGCTTTGGGGTAAGTTGCGGACTGTATTGCGGATCCAAAGCAACGTGGTCCCAAGTATGGTCCTTCCTGGGCCTCGTGAATCTTATCTATCCGCGAACGTGCATCGTATGGCTCCGGGTTCTTCCTCTTCTTGTCAACAGGGGATGGGCTGCGGTGAACAACGTGGGCCTCCTCCTCCATGGTGACTGCTAGGTGGTGACGGAGGCGGAGGTGGCGGTGGGTTAGCCTTCTTGTTGTTACCCTCCTGCGACGCCTCATGCCTGTCACGGTTGCTTGTCGGATGCGGAGGGTCATGGCGTGACCTGCTCTTCTGTCCTTGGTTGCGCTCTCCGTCATGACGGGTCTGCTCCGCGTTGTCGCAGATGATGATGCCGCACTGCCTTGGCGGGGGCATATCCGTACGATGGTGAGCCTTGGGGTCTTCGCGATGTCGGGGGGATCGGGGCGGTGGCGATGGGCGACGAGGTCGGGCCTTTTCTCCGTGGTCGGAGGATATAGGAATAGCATACTTCCTGTTGCGCGCATCCCTCCATCTTCGTTCTGATGAACCCGTCTAGAACCCAACATCAAGAGGAGATATGTCCCTTGGCGGCTTATACTGGCTAGATTGGCAAAGCGCTGGGTCGGACTCAAGCCTCTCAGAGGTGGCCTTTTCCTGCTGCTTCACCGCCTTGGTCATAGACCTGTTCCACTGCCTCGAGCGATCTATCCTGCTCCAAAAGGTTCTTGGTGACGGCGAGGTTAAGGAGCAGGGTGGGCATCACCTGCTTGCCTTCACTATCACTCTATCAGCTGGAGTAACTTGGGCAACAGCATACGTAGATGCCGGAGGCGGCAAGTTTGCGGTGTTGTTGTTGCTCGGGCCGGTGTTGTGTTCCTGCGGCTACTGCACTGGGTTAGGAGGAGGAGGCATGACCTTTGCGCGATCATCGTCAGCAGCAATAAGTGGCCCTTTCCCCTTTTCCAGCGATGTAGGCGGAGCTCGTCCGGGTTGATCTTCATCCATCGTCGTCCCAATGGTGGTGAACACCTCTCGAGACGTGATGGCATTTTTGGCTTGCTCGTCGCGCGTGTACTCCTCCTCCATCTCCTGCATGGCAGAGTCTAGTTCCTCTGGAGTGAAATCTATCTCCTCTGAGTCTACACTGAAGTCAGCATAAAGCGCGTCAATAACAGAGTTGGAGGGTGCCAGGACTTCCTCGATGACGGGCGGTGGAGGCGCAACAACAACGATGATGACTGGAGGTGGCGGCGCAGCTGCGACGATGGCGGCCGGAGGCGGTGGTGGCGGTGGCTGAATCAGAGGGGCTCCGTCAATGAGCGCAAATGCTGTCTGAGCTGCCGCTTCAGCCTTCGCATAGTTGTTGACGATGTTCACCATGCCTTCAAAGGTAAGGTGTCCTGACGCCTGCTGCCGACTTAGAGAATGTCGGAGAAGCGTGCCATGGTCCAGTCCTTCCACAAAGTGATACATAGCATCATCATTGGGGTAGTGGGCCAGATCGGCTCGTATACGGAGCCACCTGGCCAGGTAATCGTGGGGGGTTTCGCCCTCTCTCTGAACGCAACGCGCCAGATCGAAGATGGTAACCACGCCGACGAACTTGGATCTCTTCTGTCCAGACACACGGGCGAAGCCGACGGACTTGCAGCGATCTTCCACCTTTATATCCTGCACAGGGGCGGTTTGGGTGGGCCTTGAATTTTTCCGATCTTTGCTGGCAAACTCCAAAGAGAGACCCGACATCGATCCTTCCGCGAACGTATCCTGCCCGTAGACGGTCTGTGCGGGCCTTGATGCTCCTCCGACTCCCAGGTAACTAGTGCCGGAGTCGGTTTCGCCAATGAAGAGGTGGATGTCTCTGATAGGAACAATCGAGAACCGCGTAGGGTTCATCTTCGCCGGGATCCAGAACTCGTCGGGAGGGACGATCGGAACGTTGCCGGAGAAGAGAACACGACCGATGGCTACGGTTTCGCCGATTCCTGCAAAGATCTTGGTCCTCGCCCGCTGAAGAGCCTGATGCGCCTCTTGACCCATGGTGGGCGCCAACTGTCGTGGTATTGCCGACGAGTACGCCATGGAGGGGTCCTCACAGTGCGTGTTTAGAGACGTGGGGGAGGCATATGGTTTATGGGTACGAGGTAACACAGCTTACCCAGGTTCATATCCCACGATGGTGGCAGAATCCTACTCCTGCTATAAATCACTATAAGGGAAATACGCCGAGTTACAGGGATTGGTTCGCTGTGCGAGGTTTTCTGAATCGATGCCCTAAAGGCTCCCATAGGCCCGGCTTATATAGTCGTCAGGTCCTAGGGTTACAGGGAAAAGTCCTAGGCCGGACAAGTCACAGAGTCCTACACCGTCTATTACTAGTATTGTGTATCTTGCACTCCAAGGCTCGGGTACGTCGGTGACTCCAACTGTAGCCTTCCCTTATCCGGCATGGGCCTCCCTTCTAGATCCATCTAACTGGGCCGCCCAGCAGTCCATGGGCCATGCTACCAACTATGGGCCACTCAGGTTATCCGGATAGGAGACATGCTATGAGGATACCCATATAGCATATCCCCAACACAAGGAGTACCCCGTTGGCGGTTCTCTATGATACACATATACTTACAATGACAAGAACTTACTTGTGACCAAAGTTGAGTAGCATGAGGTTCGGTACTCGTACGCAAGGGGCATGAGATTTTCAACTAATAACTTGTCAAACATATACTCATATTTGTGTCACTTTAACCTTAATCACTTCAAGATGCTTATGATTGGGGAAATGAGAGCTCAAATCTAATAAGTACCATAATTTTTGGAAGCTCTTTATGAAACTTGAAATCCCTTCTTCCCTCTGTGAAGGGCCTTTCTTTTTAATTTTATGTTGAGTCTCCATCTTCTATCTTTAGTAACCAATTAAGAGCGCATAGTTGTCATTCTTAGTTCAATGTGCATTGTCCCAAAACTTATTGATTGATTCATAATGTTGGTATTGTGTGTTCTTAAATTATTTGTATCTAGTCACCCTTATGAACTTTGAAGGTTTCCTATGCATTTATGTTTTGCTATTCCATGAGGCACAAGATGAATACCACTCTTGTTATGTTTTCTATATGTGAAACAAGAAAATGTCTTTCAATACATTATTATTCATGATCATTTGTTTGTACCTTTTCATGTTGCAACTTAGTTGCTTTGTGTTATTGTTAGAACTACATCTTTCATGTTCATGTTTAGAGTACTATGATCCCAGCTATCAATGCTTTACAATTATTCTTTTTATCACTTACGTACTCGAGGATGAGCAGGAGTTAAGCTTGGGGATGCTTGATATGTCGTAAACGTATCTATAATTTTTGATGCTCCATGCTTGTTTTGTATCAACTTTCTTATGTTTTGTCTACACTTTGAGGCATTTTTTATACATTTTCTAGAACTAACCTATTAACAAGATGCCGCAATGCCAGTTGCCTGTTTTCTACTGTTTTTGGTTTCAGAAAAGCTAGTAAGGAAATATTCTCGGAATTGGACGGAACAAAAGCCAAAGTTAATATTTTACCAGAGCAAATATGGAGTCAAAAGGGGAGACGAAGAGGCGCCACAGGGCGGCCGCACCACCCCCTGGCGCGGTCCCACCCTAGGCTACGCCAGGGCATGGTGTGGTCCCCCTGGCCCTCAACCGACCTCGCCCCTTTGCCTATATAAACACCCTGATGCAGAAACCCTGAGTACCGGATAAGAAATCCACGAAACAGTCCGTAGCTGCTGCCCCATCGTCCCTAGATCGGGGGGGTCTGAAGCTCTTCCCGGCACCCTGCTGGAGGGGAGAGATCATCCCGGAGGCCTTCTTCATCACCATGCCAACCTCCGGAGTGATGCGTTAGTAGTTCACCCTTGGACTATGGGTCCATACAGTAGCTAGATGGTTGTTTCTCCTCCTTTGTGCTATCATGTTTAGATCTTGTGAGCTCTGTTCATGATCAAGATCATCTATTTGTAATCATACATGTTGTGTTTGCGGGGATCCGATGGATATTGAGATACTATGTAAGATTGATTATTGATTCTATCATGTCTATGTTATTTGTGATCTTGCATGCTCTATGTTGCTAGTAGATACTTTGGCCAAGTAGATGCTTGTAACTCCAAGAGGGAGATTTTATGCTCGATAGTGGGTTCATACCTCTAGTAATCTGGGAGAGTGACAGAAACTTCTAAGGTTGTAGATGTGCTATTGCTACTAGGGAGAAAACAACAATCCTTTGTCCATGGGGAAATTGTATTGTTTACTTTACACACTTTGCTTAATGCAATTATCTGTTGCTTGCAACTTAATACTGGAAGGGGTTCGGATGATAACCTGAAGGTGGATTATTAGTCATAGATGCAGTTGGATTACGGTGTATGTATTATGTTGAAATGCCCAATCAAATCTCCTAGGAGTCAAGATGTCTAGTATATGCATTGTTATGCTTTCTCAATCTGTAAAGTGCCCCACTGTAATTTGTTCACCCAACATGATATCTATCTTATGGAGAACACCTCTAGTGAACTGTGGACCCCGGTCCATTCCTTATCATTGATATACCATCTACCGTTTACCGTTTACTATTTACTTTATACAAGCAATCACTATCTTCTACACTATACATTTAATCCTTTGTTTTTAGCAAACCGGTGAGATTGACAATCTCACTGTAAGTTGGGGCAAAGTATTGTGGTTTGTGTTGTGCAGGTTCCAAGTTTCTAGCAACACCTTGGAGTTGTTTCCTTAATCCTACTGGTTCGATAACCTTGGTTTCATAACTGAGGGAAACTCGCTAATGTGCTCATCATACCTTCCTCTCGGGGTTCCCAATGAGCTATACATATCTGAGCCATCAAACCTCTATTGCAAATTTGTTTCTTTGTTTCTCTCGGAGATTGCTCAATTTCAGGCGACTTGGCAATAGGCAAATATAGCAGGGTTCAACTCAAGTACGAGAACAAATCAAGGAAGAGGAGGTATCACATTCCTTTCATCACCTCTTCTGAAATTTTAAATTGACCCTACAATTATTTACTCACTTGCACTTGAGTCACTCCCCAATTAGCTTGTTATCCTATAAATTCTATTCCTTTGCTGGTGTCTCCTTTTTAGCTTTGAAATAATGAGCAATGAACTTGGTTAAAATATTTCTGACATTTTTACAACGAGAAAAAGCATCCAAAATATGACTTGAGTCCATGTTTAGCCCAAAGGATTTGATTTTATGAAACTACTCAACCCCATTGAGCTTAATGTAAATAGACTTGATAGCACTCTTGAATGAAATTATTTGATAAAATGGATGCTTCGAAGTAGTAGAGATTATGCCAATGCTTTTCTAGTAATGAAAGTAAGATATTGCTTTATGCGTGTCATTACAACATTGTCGTGCTCCATGGGGAACTATTAACTCCACAGGCCAACAAACGATCTAAATGTGGGCAACCACTTTATTTCGGCTATTGAGTTTATGTAAGCGTCTATAGCTTCAATTCTATGAAGGGTAAAGTTTTAGTCTCCTCGTGGTTTCAAGTTCCAAGTGAAGTTGTAGTACTCCTCTAACCCACTATTGCTCAACAGTTATCTATTGGCATGGTCACAAGTGTGTAACTAAGTCCCAATTAACATGTTAAAAACAGTGGCATGATTTCTCTATGAAAGAGCCGAAGTTTTTGCAAAAACAAGGGAAGGAAAATGGTGCTTTGAGAGTCTTGAAATTTTGACGTGGGAGTAGATGACTTGTTCTTAAATTGAATGTTTCTGGTGCAAACTTGAGTACTCTTAATTTATTAAAGGAACAAGAGCAAAAAGTATTTCATCTCTAAACAAAGAGAGAAACCAAAAGAATTTGTTTCACTTTCCTAGCTAAACTTTTGACACTTGATCAGGCATATGATTTATTTGCTAGCAAGATATACATGGTTAGGAAGTGTAATTAGTGCTATCTTGTGAATACTTGTATGATCATGTTTACGCTTGCAGGAATTGTGAAGAAAAGAATTTGACACCAATTCGAGCTTGTAAGTTCTTTTATTTCAGTTTCGAATCTCCGCTATCCTTCCTTATTTTCTTGTCACTCGAGGGCGAGCAACATCTAAGCATGGGGGAGTTGATAGCTGTGATATTTGACACATTTTTTATGGTTTTTATTGATGGTTTTCGTCTAGATTTGATGGTTTTCTAGCTTTACCTAGCGCTAATACTTTGGTAGCAAAGAAATATTGGGTTTTAATATGTGTTTCAGGTTCTAAACATCAACAGAAGGTTTTAACAGTAGAAACACAATATTCAGGAGAAAACAAGCAAGTCTCTTTTTGGAAGCAAATGAGGAAGGTATCTAGTAGCTTTAACGAGCAACTATACAGCGGGAAAATTTTCTCTAGCCGTATAGTTGCCACCGCCTTCGTCTTGTCAAAAGGGACAACTTTCGTGAAGAGGTCAATGACGAAAACATAATACAGCAGCCGTCATTCCATCCAGAAGGGAGAAAGTAGAGATCCGGATAAGAAGGGGAAGACGTTCTTCATCTCGCTTCACAATCTTTGACCTCCTAGCGAGCACACCCCATAGCCATACTTGTACTTGAGAGAGAGAGAGATCTTCACCTTGCAAGATTTGGGTTTGAGATTGTTTCTTCCTATCTTGAATTGTGTTGGATTGCTTTTCTATTTATATTGTGGATTTCCACGGTAATATCGAGAAGAACTCCCTTTATTAATTATATCGATGATGCTTTCTTATCTCATGTGTGAGTAAGTTCCCTTGGGCGTGGGAGATGTAAGGGATTGGTAAGATGTGATGTGCCTATATATTTTCCATTATTTTGTGAATGATTTTAATTATTATATTATGTGTGCTTGACTATTGTGGGATGCTTAATGCATGTTGTCCAATTAGGGGCCCAGACAACATGATACTTTGTTCTACATAGATAAGATCTTGTTTGCTAGCAGACCGGCGACCCCCAAGTGACACGGGGATATCAACGGAAAACTAGTTGAACTCGAGGAGCACGAGGAGCCACTGTGCCTATTGCATTAGTCCGATCCAAGGAGCTTAATTGCTAAGCGACCTGAAGGGTCTTAATCGTATAGTGACTGACCATAGTTTTCGTAACAGACTAGTAGGATTATTGAAGTTGGGATGAAATATACCAAGAGGAGTTCCGGCTAAATATGGGTTGCTCGCCTACACACATACTTATAAGATTATAATTTTTACACTTATCACTCACCCACCTAGCACATTCACTATCACCATGAACTATATCTCCACGCGCCTACTTCGTCATCTGCAGAAAACAAAAAACAATCAATTGTTCTTTACTTTTATGCTTTTAATCTCTAAAGTTTACATTTTAGTTTTATTTCAATACATTCGGTTTAATCCAAAACTTTATTCTTATTTTCAACAGTTGCGGTCAATTCACTCGAAGATGTGACAACTTTGAGTGTGACAGAGACTTCATTCATAAACACTTACCTTTGGGCTCCCTATGGGATCGATATCTTAACTTCGAAACTAGCTACAAACGATCTGGGCACTTGCAGTCATCATTTACAAATGGAGATAAATGGCTCCGAGACCTTCAGATTTAGGTCATGTTGAGCAATTGCGTGAGCTTAAGATAGATCTTGGGTTTGCACCAAATTCTCACATTGAAACCAAGCATCTACGAAAACTTTTATAAGATTTAGTCCAGGATGATACAAAAGTTGACTTAGCTATGAAGGTCTTCTTTGCCATTATGTTCAACAAATTGATCTGTCCTAGTGCTGATACATGGCTTGGTAGGGAGGCTCCTATTCTTGTTAACATGCACTACCAGAGTATGGCCACCATGGATTTCTATCAGGTTGTTTATGATGAAATCAAGAGAGGTGCTATGAGGTACCAAGTGGACAAGAAGGCAGGACCTGAAGGATATGGTGTTGTTCCAGTTATCATGTATCTTGAAAGCTTCTATTTTATCAAACATTCTGTCATGCACACTCTCACACCTTGTGCAAATTACTTGCAATAGAATAAGATGAAGGAGATTCATAACTAGATCCCTATAAGACTGGTGGACCTACCCTTTTAGATTATAGGTTTGGCAAACTGAGTGTGAGTACCACTATTCTTTTTCTTATTTTTGTGATATTCTTCATTTTATGAGCTATCATTGTGCATTTTTTATACTTACATGCTAATTTTATTTTATTTTGTTAACTCCTTCATTTATGTAGTAGTGAACTTATGATATCTTTGTATGTGTGTCTTCCCTGTTTTTAACTTACGGTAGGGGGTGAACTCCTGCATTGTTTTCCCTTTTTCACATTTTGGAAATACCCCACTTCTACAGCAGTTAACCCCTGATATTTATAGATGTGGACTTCCTGTTTTTAAACCCATATTAATGTGAACTCTTATATTTTTTGAACCTTTTTTCAATTCTTTCAAATACCCAACATTAAGTACTAAGCTCATGTGGTTTGTACAAGTGAAATTCCTGTATGAACACATAGTATTGTGAACCCCCTCCTTTTTTGTTCCTTTTTCAATTCTATAAATACCCAATAAGCAGTAGTGAACTGCTATTTTTTGACATATGAATTTCCTTTGTGAACCCATTTTTAAATGGAATTTTTGCATGTTGTATGTTTTACTGCTATGCGTACATGATGCGTGTTTTTGTTATTTTTCATGACTGGTGAACTTCCTGTATATTATGGTATTCATTTAATTTGTTTTTATCCATATTATCTGCAGTGGAAAGGACGCAACCAGATTGTATATTCTTATCATTTGCCTGTTCAACAACTTTATGCCCCATCTAATTTTGGACACACTGATAATAATCTCTCGGAACGTGATAATTTTTCTGATCCACTGACCATTACTCAGCAATAAATTGTTTCTTTCCAGCTAGCGGTTGTTAAAAATGTGCCTATCCCTCAACCAGTAGCAACTAGTGGTCTTACAACACTGGTTTCAGCCTGAAGCAAGATTGATATTCTACTTCAAAAAGCTGATGATATCTCTCACTCCATCCCTACTACAGCTGACCGGATGAACAAGATATCTAGTCTTTTTCCCTGGTCATATACCCAATGCTAAAGTTGTTGAAGAACAGAAGGGTTACGAGTTCATATTCCTTGATTCTTTGAGGTTTGCAGCATTTTGTTTGCACAATGGTTTCTTAGAGTTTGGCTTGAATCAAGATAAAATTTGCAGAGATTTTTAAAGAGAAACTGATGTGATTGAAAGGCAGATTAGGGAACAAGACCCCCTGCTTTTAATGATGATGCTCCTACCAAAGATGTGTATTTCCCTGATGTTTTTAGGTCAATCAGCTGAAGAAGCTAAGGTTACAGTTATCCTTCTCATTTTAATTAGTTATCCTCTATGTGTATCATAGTGAACTTCTCCTTTATTTTTTTCCATTTCAGATTTCTTCACCGCAACTCTATAGTGGACCTCTCTGATTTTTAATGCTAAATTCATGTTAGCAATATAGTGAACTTCTCCTTTTTATTTTTGTATGGTGCTAACTTCATACTTTTTAAATTTGTGTGCAAGAAGACGCTAGGCTAGCTGAGAAACATGCTTCCGATGATCTTGAAGATGTTGATGAAGAATTGGAATTGGAAACCGATAATCTAAGTTCTTATCAGTTCAATAAGCGAGCATCTACTCCTATATCGCCTCCTCGTGATTTTAG
Source organism: Avena sativa (assembly GCA_916181665.1). Classification (NCBI taxonomy): domain Eukaryota; kingdom Viridiplantae; phylum Streptophyta; class Magnoliopsida; order Poales; family Poaceae; genus Avena; species Avena sativa. The sequence continues at coordinate 218,563,974 of OV702280.1, read as the reverse complement.
TGAAGATGAGGGTCAAGAAGTTGCGTACTTGGGGAGTGACATTCCTGTCAACATCGACAATGCGCAAGGTGAATTTGGATCTGCAGGGAGTCTACACAATTAAGTTGTGGCACCTGATAAGGGCGTTGAAGGGTTTGGAGCTTTACATGAGGATCCTATTGCAGATGGAGCAGTTGTAGTTGTTTCCGTCGAGCCTATTGTCAATGTTGACAACATGCAAGGCCAGTCTGGAGCTGCAAGAAATATGCATGATCAGGATATGGTAATTGATAAGGATTTTATAGGAGTTGTAGTTTTGCCTAAGGAGCCTATTATGGATGTAGCAGCTAGAGCTGTTTCAGTCGAGGCTATAGATGGTGGTAATTCTAGATCAGATGTTGTTGTCCAAACAGATTATGTTCATCAGGCAATGCGCGATACTGAAACTGGTGATGACAATGTTGCTTCTTTTGCCGCAATTTATGTTCATCCAGTAGATGAAGTTGAAGAGGAAGCACATGATAATGAAGCTGGTTCTGACAGTCATGTTGCTTATGCGGCCGAAACTTATATTTTTATAGAAGAGGTAGTTCACGAGGCATCGCAGGATACCGAATCTGGTGCCGACAATCCTTTCGCTTTACGGCCAAAACTTATGTTCCTAAGCAAGAGTTCTCAATGGACATTGGTTCTTCCCACTATTCAAAGGAATTGTTCACTTGGCCAGAGTTAATAGCCGAATAAATAGGCAAGGATCTATGATTACAATCTCTGCTAGCTTTTCCCATCCTCTGAACCCAATTTTCTTATCGTTATTGCTTTTTTCATATCATGTTTTGGGTTGGTTTGGTGGGTCGCTCGGTTTGGTCGACTCGAGCATTTTTATATGTGCTTGTTCTGTTCGTGGTTTAAACTCACAGTTCATGTAAATAAACATTTTGTTAAATAAATGTACATATGCTCCTTTTTGTGTGTTTTGAGATTCATTAGCCGTGCATTGATGTACTTGTGTGTCCATAATGAAATTCCTCACATGTTTGTATCAAGTTCTGCATATCTCTCTGATCTCCATTATGTTCTCCCTATATCATGTTTACTGTGAACTCCCCAGTTTATTAATGTGAACTTATGTCTGTTTTTTTACAGTGTCCACTCCTTGTTTAACTCATCGGCCTTTCGCTCTGCCAGCCTTCCAGAAAAGAAAATAAGTTTTTGATAGAGTTTGCAGAATGAGGAGAGATCCATTGAAAAGGTTTCTTGTTTTTCATATATTTGCTTACTAAAATAGTTTGCTTTAGTTTTTTCATAGTTCGTATATTTTTGCATTCTTCCTAATCCAGCACATAACTTCACAAATCTTTTATAGTGAACCCTTGATCAGTTCTTAGTGAACTTCCCAGTTATATGCAACATATCTCCTGGCTACTACAGTAGTGAACTCCCCCTGAACACTTCTCATTCTGGTTATTGTGTTATTTTATTTTATTTTTCAGGGGCCAAGTACTTTTTAGTAATGATGAATGCGAGTGCACTATTGGTAAAATTGGTGAGGCATTTCATCCTACTGGATTTCTTTGCTCGCTCACTCTCTCTATTGGAACTTATTTGCTTGGGCAAAAGTATAAGAAATCAGACAAGTTGGTTGTTCCTATATTTGTTGCGTAAGTTTTCCATCTTAATATGTGAACTTCCACCTTATTTTTTGCAAATGTTGAAAGGGCATGTATGCCCCCATGTGTGGTTTTGGTAATTAATGACAATCTCTATGGAATAATGTGTAAATTGAGTTTCACTTTTAGGTTTGTCCATTGGCATCGCTTGGGCCATGTGTTGGTATCGAAGATGAAGAAATGAAGAAGGAGAAGAATAATGTCCAAGGCTATGTGCCCATTGGAAACAAGAAGAAAGAAGATGTTTGAAGGTTGATCAAGGCAAATGCAAAGAGTTGGATCTCGATGGATCAACACTCAAGAAGGGATGAAGAAGGGCAAGCTCAAGATGTGCCATCTCTATAAGATCTCATGCTTGGAGCTTCACATCCTCAGTGGTCATGGAGTGATGACAAAAATTTCAAAGAGGTTTCCCCATGGACTATGGGGTAGCAATTTGCAAGTCTTCATCAAGCAAGAGTGATCAAGAGCAATCAAGAAAGGTGATCCATCTTAAGAAGGACAAGACGATCTACATCAAGCTCTAGTGGATTGCTCAAGGCAAAGGTATGTTCTTGATAAGGTTTCTATTTTACCAGTCTCGTGTTGTTAGTTGGGAGATCGTGTTGTACCAGGTGAAATTCCGGCTCCACTTCCGCTCACATACTGTAATCTCTCTGTTTTATGTGCTCTATTTGTCGGATCTCTGGTCGGATTCTCTGGCGGTAGTACCATTCTTAGCAGAAGTTCGATGGATCGGCGGAAGTTCTAGCCAGGCTCTCTTTTCTATCTCTCACATCGCTATTTTTCTAACAATTGGCTAGGTGCCACCGAAAGTTCCGTCCAGGGTCGTAAATGCCCAAACGGTCAGATCTAGGATCCCTTTAAAAGGGGCTCCTCTTCCCCTTTAGGGGTACGAGCTGTTTTCTTGGTTCTTGGCTTTCTCTCTCTCTCCTCCATTGTTGACCTTGAAGAGATTTTCCTCTCCCCTTCCTTCTCCTATGATTCTTGCATATTTTTGAGGGATTTGAGAGATGATATCTAGATCTACAATCCCCCCAAGCCAAATCCCTTCTTTGTGAAGGAATCATTGGTATCTAGATCTTGAGAGTTTTGTGTTCTACTCTTTTGTTCTTCCTCCCTTATTCCCCTAATAGCTTTTGTAGCTCTATTGGAATTTGGGAGTGAAGGACTTGGCCTTGCACTTGTTGCATAGGTTTGAGTTCTCCACGGAGATCCAGGGAGTACAAGTGATGTCTGTGAAATATAGCCATCCACACTCACATATAAACTGGATATTATTCATATACTTGATGAAATATCTCTGTAAACCCTACTACTAATGCCTAATGCATGATCAAATGGGTGCAATCCTATCTTTCTATTTTTTCCTGCACTGATACTGACGTTTGATGATTGGAATCACAACATTAAAGAAAATTGGAGATTTCCAACAACTCAAAGAAACCTGAAGTCGTAAAGTGGAGGCAGTGCCTTTAACGACCAACTATATGGAGGGAATTTTATTCTGGTCGTATAGTTGGCACCGACATCGCCAGGTCAAATAGAACAACTTTCGTGAAGGGACCCCTATATAAAGAGGCATCGGGCGACGATAAAACTCTCTCGGCCTCTTCTTTTCGATCCCAACTCTCCCTGCCACCAGAAACCACCACACTGGAGAAATAGATCTAGATCTAATCTCCAAACCTTTCTCCTCCACCGTAGCCATATTCCACCACTTGTAATAGTAGATCTCATCTCCAATTGGCAACATTGTAAAACTATTTGCCATCAATCTCATGATTTCCATTACAATGTTTATGATTGTTGATTTCATCTCTATGTGTGACTAATTCTCCTTGGGCTAAGGGCTTCGGCCTAGCCATGTAGCTTTGTGCATGGTATTTATCATAGATGGGATCATGTATTCTTTTGTATGACATGATGATTATTGTACCCTCTCTTGCCTCAATCTAAGGATTTTTCAGGTAACCAAGACCCCAAGGATTGATCCAGGTATAGGGAGTGCGAGTAATGACTAATCTGCGGGATGGGAACCCTAGTGACAAGAAGGGCAGTACAGCTATATGTGAGGGATTTACTTGGGATTAACGGTGATATCACTATGCATATCATTAGTTCTCTTTCTTCTGTGGATGAGACTAGTAGGTTATTTCTATAAGCGGTTATGGAGGCAATAGAAATTATGCATGCACTGCCCACATATAATTATATTTCTCTAACAATTACATGCATACTTTATTATTATCTATAAGATCCCTCCTTTATAAAGGAAAAGGATCCCTGTGATTGCAATGCTAGTCCCTGGATCAATGCTAGCATCCACAGTTTAAGATGAAGTACACAGAAACAAAGGTCATTATTACAGTCATTCCAGAGACAACATAGTCTTTACGACTCCATGGCCACAGGCCTATTACAAGAGTTTAAATAAGTAAATAGATAAAAGTATTCATCTTCATGTGCCACAGGCAAACATGTTGAGTGTAGACTCATGACTCCTAATCCTCATCAGAGTAACCTGCAACATCACAAGTTACAGCCACAGTGGGTCAATACATTGGAATAGTATTGGCAAGTGATACCTTTGTATAATTTAGGTGGAGTAGATACTATATGCAATTTGTCTAAGTGTAGCTTGGCTTTCTTTGCTCAAAATAGGTTTTGCCTATTAGTTGAAAACACTAAGTCTTTCTTTGTCAAAAAAATTTTCCAAAGAACCACCAATAGACATTGAGGTCCTTCACCCTTGTTCACCCACAAGTTTTACTTAGAAATTGGGATGAGGATATTCTTGATAGCTTCCATGTCTTGATGCTCAAGTTGTACTTTTCCAGGGACATGGCTAAGTACTTAGATTCTTCCATCTGCAGAGGTTGTGCACTTTCCCCACAAGCCTTGATTTTCACCAAGACAGGACCTTTCAGAAGCCTTCCCTTAAACCAAATGGACGCGTTCCAACCTATCATCCCACTACCACCAACTGTCCAAATGGCTAAGTTCTAGCAACCTATGTGATCCTGGCAGAGCCCATATTGCCAAGTGGCTGCACTAGAAGCTTCTTAACATTTGGCCTCTAAAATCTCTTTATTCCTGGGTGGCTTTCCACAAGTGAGATACACAAGGTAAACCATAGAAATGGGCCTAGTGTAACCACTCAACATAAACCATTCCTTCCATTCCACCCAGGTGTTTCATTTACTTAGTTGTTTTATTAGTCAAAACACAAGTCCAAAGACTTAGAAATATTTTCATCATAGCATGTATATTTCACCACCCTTGGTTGCTACTAGCTAGGATAAGCATGGCATAGATAAGCATCTTAACTTAGAAATTTTCCTAGCAATTCTACAACTACTATGATTTCCCAACAAGGCATATAAGCAAAATATAGCATGCAAGACTAGCAAAATATTTCTAATGCTTAGTAGAAAACATAGGGATAAAAATATCATGAAGCACCACTTGCCTTGGTAGTTTGGAGAGTAGCTACACTCCTCACAATCACAATCACTATTGGCACCAAAATCTACACATAAATGTAGGGGTTCGTAGCATGGAAAACAAAAAATTTCTATCGCATACAAATAAACAAGCCAAGATCTATCTACTAGATTGTAGCAACGAGTCAATGGAATAACTTACCCTCGAAGATTCCAAAGCGTTTAACGAGAGCGGATTCTCGTGGGTGATGTAGTCGTACTCTTTCCGATCTCAAGATCGTGTAGACGATCCTTCCGGCACCACGTTCCGGCAGCGCTCCCGCAGTCGGTCACACGTTCGGTACTCGACGAAGACCTTCCTCTCCCTTGTTCCAGCAGGCAGCGGAGGTTGTAGCACTCTCCTCGCGATTCCGGCAGCACAACGGCGTGGTACCGGAAGTAGAGGGGAAATCCCGCAGGGCTTCGCCTTAAGCCGGTGCGAGTATGGTGGAGCTTATGAGAGAGGCTATTAGTGGTCTAGTAATTAGACACACCAATTAGAAGGCTCTAAACCAATTAGAAGGCTCTAAACCGCTGGCTAAAGCAATTAGAAGCTATAAACCAAAACGGCTCTAAACCGGAGGTAGAAGATAGGAACTTGTGTGTTCTAGGAGGGAGCCCTGCCCCTCCTTTTATAGGTGGGGAGGCGCGGCCAGGGGAGGGGAGTCCCTCCCCAAGTCGGCCTTGGGCTGGGCGCCGGCTTGGAGGAGTGGGACTCCTCCTCCAAGTTGGTTCCAACTCCTCTTGCTTGTTTCCCACAGTTTCTTGTTTCCCACAGTTTCCTGTTTTAGCCGTTTGACTTTCAAACTGGCAATTTGACTTTCATGTTTTTGGAACAGCAAGAACACTTAGTACATGATGCAATCATTCAATGACACACTCATGTACCCTCCCCCCCCCCCCCCCGGAGTGCCGGACAATCCGGAACCTTCTAGAACATTCCCGATGAAAACACCGGAATCATTCCCGAACTCCGAAACGGGACTTTCCTTATATGAATCTTATTCTCCGGACCATTCCGGATCACCTCGTGATATCCCGGATCCCATCCGAGACTCCGAACAACATTCGGTCTCTTTCTCATAATACCATAACTACTCAAACAACGTCGAATCCTTAAGTGTGTCTCCCTACGGTTCGTGAATTATGCGGACATGATCGAGACACTTCTCCGAACAATAACCAATAGAGGAATCTGGAAATTCATATGGCTCCCACATATTTCTACGATTACTTTGCGATCGAATGAACCACTTACATACGATACCAATTTCCCTTTGTCTCACGATATGTTACTTATCCGAGGTTATGATCGTCGGTATCTCTGCATACCTAGTTCAACCTCGTTACTGATAAGTACTCTTTTCTCGTTCCCGTGATATGTGATCCCTTGTGACCAAGTCACATGCTTGCAAGCCAATTGGATGACATTCCACCGAGAGGGCCCAGAGTATATCTATCCGTCATGTGGATGGACAAATCCCATTCTTGATCCATGTGTTTCAACCAATACTTTCCGAACACTTAATGCCACCTTTATAGCCACCCAGTTACGGTGTGGTGTTTGATGTCATCAAAGCATCCATCCGGTAAAGGTGATATGCATGATCTCATGGTCGAAGGAATTAGTTTACTATGTATCAGAAAGCATATAGCAATTTGAACTATTGAAATGACTTTGATCTTTATGCTACGCTTATCAATAGGAGTATGTCCACCATATCATTCTCCTAACGATATGATCTTGTTGTTGATAACATCTCAATGTTCATGATATGGAAACCACAATCATTTAATCAACCAACAAGCTAGTGAAGTATAGAGGCTATACTAGGGACTTCAATTTAAGTTTACAATTCACACAAGTATTAATGTTTCCTTGTTAATACTATTATAGCATGAATATAAACATTTATCATAAACACAAAGATATAATAATAACTATATTTATTATTGCCTCTAGGGCATATCTCCAACAGTCTCCCACTTGCACTAGAGTCATCTAATCTAGATTACATGGTAATATACCGAACACCCATGGCAGTTTGGTGTTGGTCATGTTTTGCCCTCGGGAGAGGTTTAGTCAACGGATCCGCCACATTCAGATCTGTGTGTACTTTGCAAATCTTTATATCCCCATCCTGGATATGTTCTCGAATAGCGTGAAAACGCAGCTTGATATGCTTCAGCTTCTTGTGTGACCTTGGTTCTTGCGCATTGGCTATGGCGCCCATGTTATCATAGTAGATAGACATTGGGTCCAGCGCACTTGGAACCACACCCAGCTCTGTAATGAACTCTTTCATCCATATCGCTTCTTGTGAAGCCTCCGAAGCAGCCATGTATTCCGATTCAGTTGAAGATCTCGCCACAACGCTTTGCTTTGCACTCCTCCAGCTAACTGCTGCACCATTCAAAATAAATACGTATCCGGATTGTGATTTAGAATCATCTGGATCGGTGTTCCAACTAGCATCGGTGTAACCATTAACAACGAGCTGTTCATCACCTCCATAAGAAAGAACCATATCCTTAGTTCTTCTCAAGTACTTAAGGATGTTTTTGACCGCTGTCCAATGATCCACTCCTGGATCACTTTGATATCTGCTAGTTAAACTAACAGCATATGCAATGTCGGGTCTAGTACATAGCATGGCATACATTAGAGATCCTATGGCTGAGGCATAGGGAGTCTTACTCATCCTTTCTCTATCTTCTGCCGATGTTGGACTTTGAGTTTTACTCAAGGTCGTATTGGGCAACATGGGCAAGAACCCTTTCTTGCTTTCTTCCATTCCAAACTTCTTTAGAACTTTGTCCAAATATGTACTCTGTGACAATGATATTTGGCGTTTCGATCTATCTCTATAAATCTTTATGCCTAATATGTAAGCTGCTTCGCCAAGATCCTTCATTGAAAAACTATTATTCAAATATTCCTTGACACTATTAAGAAGGTCTACATCATTCCCAATCAACAATATGTCATCCACATACAGTATTAAGAATGCTACAGAGCTCCCACTCACTTTCTTGTAAATACAAGCTTCTCCATAAGTTTGTATAAAACCAAAACTTTTGATTACCTTATCAAAACGTTGATTCCAACTTCGGGATGCTTGCTTCAATCCATAGATGGACCGTGGAAGCTTGCATACCTTGTTAGCATCTTTAGGATCGACAAAACCTTTGGGTTGCATCATATACAACTCTTCATCAATGTCTCCATTGAGGAATGCTGTTTTGACATCCATCTGCCATATCTCATAATCATAATATGCAGCGATTGCTAACATAATCCTCACAGACTTTAGCTTCGCTACCGGTGAGAAAGTCTCATCGTAGTCAACTCCTTGAATTTGTCGAAACCCTTTTGCGACAAGTCGAGCTTTATAGACAGTAACATTACCATCAGCATCTGTTTTCTTCTTGAAAATCCATTTGTTCTCGACAGCCTTCCGGCCATCCGGTAAGTCCACCAAAGTCCATACTTGGTTTTCGTACATGGATCCAATCTCGGATTTCATGGCTTCTTGCCATTTATTGGAATCTGGGCTCATCATCGCTTCCTCATATGTCTCAGGGTCATCGGTGTTGTCCACCACCATGACATTCATAACGGAATCATACCAATCTGGAGTGGTACGAGTTCTCGTTGACCTCCGAGGCTCTGTAGTAACTTCAACCGAAGTTTCATGATCACCATCATTAGCTTCCTCTCTTATTGGTGCAGGCACCACAGGAACTTCTTCCGGTGCTACGCTACTCGCAATTTCGAGAGAAGGTTCGACAACCTCGTCGAGTTCTACTTTCCTTCCAGTCACTTCTTTCGAGAGAAATTCCTTCTCTAGAAAGGATCCATTCTTGGCAACGAAGATTTTGCCTTCGGATCTATGATAGAAGGTATACCCAATAGTTTCCTTCGGGTATCCTATGAAGACGCATTTTTCCGCTTTGGGTTCAAGCTTGTCCGGCTGTAACTTCTTTACATAGGCTTCGCATCCCCAAACTTTAAGGAACGACAATTTAGGTTTCTTCCCAAACCATAATTCATACGGTGTCGTTTCAACGGATTTAGACGGTGCCCTATTTAAAGTGAATGCGGCTGTTTCTAATGCATAACCCCAAAATGATAGCGGTAAATCTGTAAGTGACATCCTAGAACGAACCATATCTAAGAGAGTTCGATTACGACGTTCGGACACACCATTACGCTGTGGTGTTCCCGGCGGTGTCAATTGTGAAAGTATTCCGCACTTCTTTAAATGCTCGCCAAACTCGTAACTTAGATATTCACCTCCACGATCAGAACGTAGAAATTTAATCTTCTTGTTACGTTGATTCTCTACCTCACTTTGAAACTCCTTAAACTTCTCGAAAGTTTCGGACTTATGTTTCATGAAATAGATATACCCATATCTACTCAAGTCATCCGTGAAGGTAAGAACATAACGATAACCACCGCGCGATGCTACACTCATTGGACCACACACATCGGTATGTATGATTTCCAATAAGTCCGTAGCTCGCTCCATCATACCAGAAAATGGAGTCTTAGTCATTTTACCCATCAGACATGCTTCGCATCTTTCAAGTGATTCAAAATCAAGTGATTCAAGAAGTCCATCGGAATGGAGTTTCTTCATACGTTTCACTCCGATGTGACCAAGACGACAGTGCCACATATAGGTCGAATTATCGCTTGATTTCAAACGTTTAGCCTCAATGTTGTTGATATGTGTATTTCCACTATCGAGATTCAATAAGAATAGACCATCTATCAAAGGTGCATGTGCATAAAACATATTACTCATATAAATAGAACAACCATTATTCTCAGATTTAAACAAGTAACCGTCTCGCAATAAACAAGATCCCGATATAATGTTCATGCTCAACGCAGGCACCAAATAACAATTATTTAAGTATAAAACTAATCCCGATGGTAGATGAAGAGGTAGCGTGCCGACCGCGATCACATCAACCTTTGATCCGTTTCCCACGCGCATCGTCACCTCGTTCTTCGCTAGCTTCCGTTTATTCTGCAGCACCTGTTTCGAGTTACAAATATGAGCAACCGAACCAGTATCAAATACCCAGGCACTACTACGAATACTAGTGAGATACACATCAATAACATGTATATCAAATATACCTTTCTTCTTGATGTTGCCGTTCTTCAAATCCGCCAAGTACTTTGGGCAATTCCGCTTCCAGTGACCTACTCCCTTGCAGTAAAAGCACTCAGTTTCAGGCTTTGGTCCAGCCTTGGTTTTCTTTGTCGGCGTGGTAACTTTCTTACCACCCTTCTTGAAGTGTCCCTTTTGCTTAGACTTTCCCTTCTTGAATTTGGTGGTATTATTGACCATCAACACTTGGTGCTCTTTCTTGATCTCCACTTCTGCAGATTTTAACATAGCAAATAGTTCTGGCAACTCTTTGTTCATGTTCTGCATGTTGTAGTTCATCACAAAGTTCCTGTAACTTGGTGGCAATGACTGGAGGACGCGGTAAACCCCCAAAGAATTAGGAATCACTATACCCAAGCTTTGAAGTTTGTTTGCGTGCCCAGACATCTTAAGCACATGCTCACTGACGGAGCTGCCCTCTTCCATCTTGCAGTTAAAGAACTTTTCAGAAGCTTCATAACTTTCAATTGCCGCATGAGTCTCAAAAATTAATTTGAGATCCTCGACAATATCATATGGGTCTGACTCTTCAAACCTTTTCTGAAGCTCCGATTCTAAACCATACAAGATAGCACACTGAACTATGGAGTACTGATTCTTCCGAGCGAGGTAAACATTCTTTACTTCATCGGAAGCATCAGCTGCAGGTGGGTCACCCAGCGGTGCATCCAGCACATAGGTCAAATTACCAGCTGTGAGGACAATCCTCAAATTGCGGAACCAATCCGCGAAGTTGCTTCCATTGTTTTTCAACTTTTCTTTCTCTAGGAACGCATTAAAATTGATGGTAGGGGCTGCCATTGATCTACAACATATTTGCAATAGTTTAGACTAAGTTTATGACAAATTGAGTTCAAATTAATTAATGAAATTAAACTAGTTGAACTCCCACTCAAAACAACATCCCTCACATTGTTTTAGTGATCACACGAACCAAATCCACTACATCAACACCGATCATCACGAGAGTTGATATAGTTTCAATGGCGAACAACCATCATGTTCATCATATCTACTATATGATTCATGCTTTACCTTTCGGTAATCCGTGTTCCTGAGACCATGTCTGTACATGCTAGGCTCGTCAAGATCAAACCTTAGCCACCGCATAAGCAAATCTGGCTTGCTTACGTTGTATACACTTGCGGAATCTAACACACCCGATCATCACGTGGTGCTTCGAAACAACAAGCTTTAGCAACGGTGCTAACTAAGGGCGAACACTTTATGATTTGAAATTCATGTGCATGAGGGATCATCTTATAATGCTACCGTCGTCTACTAAGCAATACAAGATGCATAAAGGATTAACATCACATGCAATTCATAATATGTGATATGATATGGCCTTTCTTCTTTGTGCTTCCGATCTCCATCTTCAAACACGAACATGATCTCCATCATCACCGGCATTGCATCAAGGTCAATGACGCTTCACCATGGTTGTCGTCCACCGGCTTCAACTATTACAACTACTTTGAATAGACACGCGGGTCTTAACATAAATTAAAGACAGCCATATGGCTCCTGCCGGTTGCCAACTTACAATAAGGAACATTGCATACATCAAATATAATCACAATCATGGCCATATCACATCACTGCACACCCCTGCAAAACAAAGTTAGACGCTTGTACTTTCTTTGCATATTTTACGTGGTTTGGGGCTTTCAATAAGTGTCGTTCTAACTTACGAACAAGAACCACAACATTGATACTAGCATTGTTGATTACCCGTTGTAAATTGGATCTTAACTATGCTAGGAGAAACAGGCACCCGCAAAGCCACTTATGCAATACAAGTTGCATGTCAAGCGTGGAGCAAGTCTCATGAACGATGTCATGTAAGGTTAGCCCGGGCCGCTTCATCCCAACATACCGCAAGATGCAAAGTACACAAAAAGCAATCTACAATAAAAGCATCAACGCCCACAATGACCATTGTGTTCTACTCGTGCAACAGATCTACATATAGACACGGCTCTGATACCACTGTAGGGGTTCGTAGCATGGAAAACAAAAAATTTCTATCGCATACAAACAAACAAGCCAAGATCTATCTACTAGATTGTAGCAACGAGTCGATGGAATAACTTACCCTCGAAGATTCCAAAGCGTTTAACGAGAGCGGATTCTCGTGGGTGATGTAGTCGTACTCTTTCCGATCTCAAGATCGTGTAGACGATCCTTCCGGCGCCACGTTCCGGCAGCGCTCCCGCAGTCGGTCACACGTTCGGTACTCGACGAAGACCTTCCTCTCCCTTGTTCCAGCAGGCAGCGGAGGTTGTAGCACTCTCCTCGCGATTCCGGCAGCACAACGGCGTGGTACCGGAAGTAGAGGGGAAATCCCGCAGGGCTTCGCCTTAAGCCGGTGCGAGTATGGTGGAGCTTATGAGAGAGGCTATTAGTGGTCTAGTAATTAGACACACCAATTAGAAGGCTCTAAACCAATTAGAAGGCTCTAAACCGCTGGCTAAAGCAATTAGAAGCTCTAAACCAAAACGGCTCTAAACCGGAGGTAGAAGATAGGAACTTGTGTGTTCTAGGAGGGAGCCCTGCCCCTCCTTTTATAGGTGGGGAGGCGCGGCCAGGGGAGGGGAGTCCCTCCCCAAGTCGGCCTTGGGCTGGGCGCCGGCTTGGAGGAGTGGGACTCCTCCTCCAAGTTGGTTCCAACTCCTCTTGCTTGTTTCCCACAGTTTCCTGTTTCCCACAGTTTCCTGTTTTAGCCGTTTGACTTTCAAACTGGCAATTTGACTTTCATGTTTTTGGAACAGCAAGAACACTTAGTACATGATGCAATCATTCAATGACACACTCATGTACCCTGCCCCCCCCCCCCCGCGGGAGTGCCGGACAATCCGGAACCTTCTAGAACATTCCCGATGAAAACACCGGAATCATTCCCGAACTCCGAAACGGGACTTTCCTTATATGAATCTTATTCTCCGGACCATTCTGGATCACCTCGTGATATCCCGGATCCCATCCGAGACTCCGAACAACATTCGGTCTCTTTCTCATAATACCATAACTACTCAAACAACGTCGAATCCTTAAGTGTGTCTCCCTACGGTTCGTGAATTATGCGGACATGATCGAGACACTTCTCCGAAAAATAACCAATAGAGGAATCTGGAAATTCATATGGCTCCCACATATTTCTACGATTACTTTGCGATCGAATGAACCACTTACATACGATACCAATTTCCCTTTGTCTCACGATATGTTACTTATCCGAGGTTATGATCGTCGGTATCTCTGCATACCTAGTTCAACCTCGTTACTGATAAGTACTCTTTTCTCGTTCCCGTGATATGTGATCCCTTGTGACCAAGTCACATGCTTGCAAGCCAATTGGATGACATTCCACCGAGAGGGCCCAGAGTATATCTATCTGTCATGTGGATGGACAAATCCCACTCTTGATCCATGTGTTTCAACCAATACTTTCCGAACACTTAATGCCACCTTTATAGCCACCCAGTTACGGTGTGGTGTTTGATGTCATCAAAGCATCCATCCGGTAAAGGTGATATGCATGATCTCATGGTCGAAGGAATTAGTTTACTATGTATCAGAAAGCATATAGCAATTTGAACTATTGAAATGACTTTGATCTTTATGCTACGCTTATCAATAGGAGTATGTCCACCATATCATTCTCCTAACGATATGATCTTGTTGTTGATAACATCTCAATGTTCATGATATGGAAACCACAATCATTTAATCAACCAACAAGCTAGTGAAGTATAGAGGCTATACTAGGGACTTCAATTTAAGTTTACAATTCACACAAGTATTAATGTTTCCTTGTTAATACTATTATAGCATGAATATAAACATTTATCATAAACACAAAGATATAATAATAACTATATTTATTATTGCCTCTAGGGCATATCTCCAACAATAAAATCATAGCAACAATCACATACAACATATATACAAACAAAAATATATGAATGCATGCAATATGATATGTGATGGTTTTTAAAACTCAACAAAGCAAGTGTACAGTACTGGTTCATAAACAAGTTCAAAACTTGCCAAACAACATTTATTTAAACCTTAAAACATTTCTTAAACAATTCATATACTCAAAATATCCCTACACATGTTTCTGTAAATAAAACCATTTTAACAGAAGCAAAACATTAAACACATTGCATATTTAGAAAGGGCTTGTTATCGTGATTCCATTGATATAAAATTCATCAAATTTGAACGTGGGGATCAAAAGTTATAGCTAAAACAAATTCAAACATCTAATAGATTCAAATTCTGTTTTTAAATCTAATTCCTGGCCACGCGTCTGTGAGCCGTTAGATCTACTTAATCTGCACAGCCCAGATCTACCTATACTGTTTCTTTAAGTGATCTGTTTATACGCGCTGGATCTAGATCCAACGGTCCTGGATCAAGCGACCACAGATGGGCGGCGCTGGCGGTGGCTACTGGCGGCGGCGAGCTCGGCCTACGGTGGCGCGGCGCTACAGGGGGTTCTAGGGTCGTCGGAGGCGCTTACCAGGTTCGTAGCGACGCGCTGATGCTCAACCTGGTGACGGCTTGGCAAGGGGCGCACGGACACGGCTGCACGGGCTCGTCGGAGTTGCTGTCAGCGTCGGGCTCGGGTGGATGACGACGTTGGCGACGCTCCTGGTCACCCTAGCATGAACAAACGGCATCAGGAGATGCGCAAGACTACGGCGAACACGATCGTGTGAATCAGAGGAGAAGGGGAACAAGGGGCTCACGAATTTAATCGCTGGAGTTGAGGACGTCGTCGGAACCTTGTTGTGCTTGTCGAAGACGACGACCTGGGGCGGTATCGAAGGAACCAACGGTGTCAGTAGGTGCGCAAGGAAGTGGCGAAGCTGTCTGCAAGAACCAGAGAAGAAGGGGCGCATGGAGCTCACTGGAATCGGTCGCCGGAGTGAGCTCTGTCTGCGGCGGTGCGAGGATGATTGCGGGCAGCCTGGGGGCGCTCTGTGCTCGGAGTCTGGGGGAAATGGAGAGGGGGCAGAGGGGGTTTAAGTAGGCAAGGCGGGGGCGTGATTTACTCCTGCAATCAACGCGAATTGATGAGCGAATCAAACAGGAAACGCACGGCGTGATTTGGGGAAGAACACGTCGCGGGGGGTGGAGACGACGACGCCGTGTGGGCCGCGGCTGTCAGCGAGAGAAACAGAGAGTGAGTGGGTCCTGTCTGTCAGTCACTCAGCGGGTGCGGGTGTGAGTGAAGAAAAATGGTTCGTGGGGTGGGGTTGTTGGGCTTAGCTGGGCCAGTTGGGCCAGATTCGACTGAAAGCTTATTTTTTTTCCTTTTTACCTTTTTGTTTTTCGGTTTGGTTTTTCTGAAATGAATTTCAACTCCAAATCAAATGAGTTTTAATTCAAATCTTCTCTAGGTTTTTATACTGCAAACCTTGCACTCAAATGTGTGTCAAACACTACTATATATTCAACACACTTTGATCAAATGAAAATAAAAATAAAACCAAGCCTTTATGATATATACAATAGGCATTATATTGGTTTTATTTACTCATTTTGTTTTGAAACTTTGTTCAAACTTTTGATGGTGCCTAAGTTTGAATTTCAAACCTTACTGAACCAAAACAAGTACTCTTCTCATTGGAAGATAGCACTAAGGCTAGAGCAAACTTACATGAAATAATAAGCATATATGCTTCTGTTTTGAAATGATTTGTTTGAAATGAAACTTATGTGATCATGGATGCATGGATGATGTGCATGAGTTTGAAACATGATTTTAGGGATGTTACATTATCTTTTATTCCCATCAGATGTTTTGCACAGCTACAAGTGAAACCGAATGCCCTAGGGCCTCTCTCTTCATCATCGACAACAACAAAAGACAGCAAACTCTTGGTCCGGTAAAACACAAAAAGAATTCTAAAACTCCTGAAGGTCCATTGAAGTAACTTTACTACGCTTTCTACTTCCCGAGGATTCGATAACCTAGGTCTACTAGGGAAAAAAAGCTATACTACATCCATAATCCGGATCAAAGGTATCAACCCTTTTTCTGGCATTGTTGCCGGGGAAGAAATAGCTACTCTGGTAAGGTTAGGAGGAGCCTTGCTAGTTTTAATTCTTGTTTTTAATTTTTTAGTTTGCTTTCAGACTTTATTTGAAAAAACAAAAAAAAATAGTTAGTATTTAAATTCTTGTTTTTACTATCATTAGTATTTGTTTAAGAAAACCCAAAAACATAGGAAACATGGCTGAAAACAAGCTTGGGGAGTTTGCAACTCCCAACAATGATTATTTGCGTACTTCTATTACACAGCCAGCAATTACTGCTGAAGATTATAAAATTAAGCCCCACTATTTAAGTTTGGTTCAACAGAATCGAAGGCGCTGTTGTTGAGGATGCAAGTATGCACTTGAATACTTTCACTGAAATATGTGATATGATGCGCATTAAAGATGTTGCCCCCAATGCGGTCAAGTTGCGCTTATTTCCTTTCTCTCTTAGAGGAAGAGCAAAAGAATGGTTGCTATCTTTGCCTAGAAATACTATTGCATCATGGGTGGAGTGTACTTATTTATTTATGACTAAATTTTTCCCACCTGCAAAGACTAGGCAACTAAGATCTAATATTACTGGTTTTAGACAGGAAGAGCGTGAGCCACTAGCACTTGCATGGGATAGAATGGATGAATGCATGAGAAACTTCCCCAGCCACGGGATGGAAGATTCGTTAATTCTCCACTTATTTTATAATGCTCTTAACCCTGTATCTAAGTCTATGCTTGATACTGCAGCTGGAGGAACATTTATGGGTAAACAAATTATCGAAGCAAAGCAACTGCTAGACAATATGCAAGACAACCATGCCCAATGGCATGTGGAAATATCAAACACAAAGAAGGTGAACTCAGTCACACCTCAAGAAAATGAAGAACTCAATGCTAAGTTGGATGAGCTCATATTAGCCATCAAAGGTAAGGAAACCAGGGTAAGGGCTATTCCTGAATCAAATATTGAAGAATTAGATTTCATAGCTCGTAATGATTATAACCCTGCTTGGAAGAACTATAATCCTAATTTCCAGAAACATTATTCTCGTCCTGCAGGTAACTCTAATAATAATATGGCATAAAGTAATGTTAGTCTCCAAGAAACTCTTAAGTCTTTTATGGATTCGCAAAATGAGAAAAATAATAGCCTTGTTAAAATAACGGAGAACCATGATGTTATTCTTGGTAAATTATCTAACAAACCCGTAAGTTTGTGGAATGATTTGTAGGCCCTCTAAGAAAGAACAAGGATTGTTGAGGTACATCTAGGTAAGATAACCGAGAGTCAAACTCTCATTCTAGCTAAATTTGCACGTAAAGCTGAGCCCAATCTGGTTGAAGACCTCAAGATGATAAGAATCCAAAGGGAGGAGCCTGAAGAACTTGACTATATAAATGCTCCTTCACCAAATTACACGGTTGAAGATCTTGCGAAAAGGATCAATATCAAGATTCTGGTAAGTGAAGGAAACGAGGAAGCTATGTATCAACACTTCATCAATCAGGTAGCAATAAAGGTACGTGAGCTTGAGGAAGAGTAAAAAAATTGCTGAAAAATTACTTGTTAAGCTTGATGATATATTCGAGCCTACTATTAAGATTAAAATTGGGACTAATGAGATAGCTGCACTTTGAAATTTAGGTGCAAGTGTTTCAATAATTCCAAAGAGTCTTTTTTATAAGTTAAATCTTGGATCTTTTGAAATCACTCAGTTAAAATTACATCTAGCAAATTCTACCTGTAAACAAGCTATAGGAATTAAGGATAATACTTTAGTATACATTAAAGGTTGTCCTGGTTATTGTTGACATGCCTGAAGATGCTACTTCTCCTATCATATTAGGTTTTCCTTTATTAAGAACCACTAAGACTTTGAGTAATCTGCATGAAGGGAACATGAAGCTTCAATTTCCTTCAGGGATCCTTTTGTTATTCATTTTCCCAGGAAGAAGAAAGACAAACATGATGATAAGGAGGCCATCACTTTGAAGGCCAACTATTTCGGAGCGGGTGTTCCACTCATCTGGCCTAAGTGAGCAACATCAAGGTCAAGCTATTGACCATAAAAGAGCGCTCCATGGGAGGCAACCCATGTGAAATAAAGGTTTGAGTTAAGTTTTTAAGTTTTAGTTTAAGTTTTATGTTGAATAAAGAGTGCAGAAAACTCCAGTTGAGGAGAAGTTCGAAAGTACTAAAAATCGAAGAAGGTTTAGACTATCATTTTTCTTAGGGTTTGGTGTTTCACTAAGTTTTAGTTTAAGAAATAATTCTCGAAGAATTTTTTGGCGAGTATAGAAGGTTTAATGACCAACTATACGACGGGAATAAAAATTTCAGCTATATAGTTGCGGCCGTATAGTTATCGCTGTCATTGAAAAAAAAATTCTCCCAAGGTACAGAATTTTTAACGACCAACTAGATAGCGGGAAAAAAAATGTTCCGGCCGTATAGATATCGCCGCCTGACAAAAACCCTAAGAAACCGTAATTTTTGCCATCACACTAACTATACGGCGGGAACAAAATGTTCCGGCCGTATAGTTGTGATCGTATAGTTGCGTACGACCAGATAAACGCACGGGAAGGTACACCCAACACTAAAACTTCAATCTTTTTTCTCTCTTCTACCTCCAAACTCTCTCAAAACATCAAGGGATCTTCATCTCTACTTAATTTCGTTCGATTTCCTCGCACACAAGTGATCTACGGTATGTTTCTCCTCCGATCCCCCAATTAATATTTGCAAATTCATCTCTGATCTATTGTCATTATCAATCTAGGGTGAGACTTATTTAGAACTAATTGACATGTTTCTCTTGCCTATTATTCTTAGGAGATTCTTTAGTGTGCCATGATGAGGAAAGTGTTATGCTTATTACTATTGGATCAAAAGTTTTATTTTTGTCTCTCTTATTATTTTAGAAGATGAACACAAGGAGCTAAACTCGTGCTCGTGCCGCTACGAGTTCTTCCCAGGCTATTGCTGCATCTCAGGATTGCATGGGGGATACGGTTTAGGTATGACCTCCAACATGATCGCTTCAACAAGATCAAGAACCGAGAAGTGAAGGCAACCAGGTGGGCTTGTCCCGTTATATTGAAACAACTCGGTATTTCTGATGACTTCAATTTACTTTGCAATAAAGTTGGCCTGAAATTTTTTGTATTTCATGATGTGCCCACCTATCGCCCGGTTAACTCTTGAATTTTTAAGTTCTTTTACAAGCACCGTTAAAACATGTAATGGAGAGGACATGATTTCTTTATGACTTATGAACAACAATTATACATTAACACTTGATGAATGGTGCAATTGTCTTGGTCTACCAAACAATGATGCTAATGCTTTACGCGCATCATTTACTGGCATAGATCCTTCCCAGATCATTATTATAATAGAATGAGTTTCACTTATAGAGTCAACAAGGGGAAGAATATTCAGCATCCTGATATTCGCTATTTATTCTATGTTATTGCTAACACCTTGCAGGCACAAAATGAGTTTACAGGAGGAGTACATCTTAGTCCTTACAAAAGCTGCTTTCAACAACAACTTGTCACTCAACTTGGGCGCACTTCTTGTGCGCTACTTGGAGCACCAATCCTCCCAAAGCGAAGTACCAATCACAGGGGGATGCATCATCACCGTATTTTCCATTGCCTTGGGCATCGACCTAGGTGGGTTGCAACCATTGCTAGGTGAGAGACGTGTTGGCTTCTGTACTTTAAAATCTTGTGGAATGCTCACTAGGAGAGGTGGTGGTTTTTACTTGCATATTGCAGGAGCTGGGCGTCTCTACCCCGCTCCTTTGCTTAATGGTATCTTCTCTATCGAGGAGGGACGTTTGCTATATGATGTGCAGGTTGAACAACATCAACCCAGAGAGGAGATTCCGGATGAGGACCAAGAAGAGGAGAAAGAAGTTCATTATCAAGATGATCAGCCAACAAACCGGTTCGCTATATATCAAGACTTCCAAGAACTTGGAGGAAATGTGGAGGGGATGCATAGTCTCGCTCTGAACCTCCGAGAAACCACAAGTAACTTATCAACTCAATTTGCAAACTGGAGTTACAACTTTTTCCGGCCACCATAATGATTTGAAGGGCTTGCAAAATCCTAAGCTTGGGGAAGTTTCCTCATTATCTTTATTTGGCATTCATTTGTTTTTTATTTATTCTGAGGTTATGCTTTTTTATTTGAGTTTAAAAGCACTCGTGTTGGTTTCCCCAACACTTTCCCTTTATTTTTTTATTTTTTTGCGAGATTTTCAAGCCGAGCTTTGCCGCTAATTTTCTATTCTTTAATTCCCTCTCTTAAAAACAACAAAAATATTTGTCTATTTATCTTTATTTTCCCTTTTTCTTTTTCTATTCTCCTCGAGGTTCTCAAATATTTGCAGGAGAGTGATTGACTTCTAGTTTCCAAGAAACGAATCAAAAGGGAAGAGAGAAGTGGAACCAATTATGAGAGTTATGCCTTATGACTCCCCAATTTTGAAGTTTGAGAAACCCATGCTAGTTAGTAGTAAATGTTAAGATATTATATTGGTGGATTAAGTCTTTATATTGTAGTAAAATTTTGTTTGCATGGGTATTTAGTTGAGTATGTTTTGTTCCAGCTCTTGTAATTAACCAAGTCTTGCCTAAAAATTTGCTAAACAATTGTAATAAGAAAAAGTCTCACAATTGAAGGCTTTGGTGTTGTAGTATTTAGTCTTGAAAGCGTATTCCTAGAGACACTCAACACCACAGAAAACAATGATGAACTTGATAGCTCTCTTTGAAAAGATTTTTTCAATTGAATTAATGTTTAGCGGTTTTTGTGAGCATTCCAAAGTTTGACTTGTGAATCATAAGAATGATATAGCTTTATGCGTGTCAAACTTCATGGGATGCCAAAAAATCCGCTAGCCTATGAATGATATTCATGGAGGAAACTCCTAGATTTTGGCTATGAGTTGATTAAACATATGCAGCCGCAATGCTATAATGGGTAAGATTCTTGGCATCTCGGGTAGCTGTGTTCATGATGGAATCACTCCTCTAGCTGATTTGAGAAATCATTATGCAAAAGGAACAAAAACCTTGGTGATGCCATGAGTGTCCATCATAGCCCGATAAACTAATTCATTTTTTTGGCATGCTCTCAATTACTTAAGAACTGAAATTCTTGAAGGACCCTCTTCATCTACCTTCGGGATTAGTCTTAAACTTGAATAATTGTTTTTTGGTGTCTGCGTTAAGCATGAACTTTATAACTGGATATTTTTTATTGCAAGATGGCTACTCATTTAAATCTAAGAATAATGGTTGTTCGATTTATAATGGTTTATTCTTATTGAATCTCGATAGTAGTGATACACATGTTCTTAACATAGATGCTAAACGAATAAAATTGAATGATAATTCCACATACATGTGGCACTGTCGTCTTGGACACATTGGAGTGAAGCACATGAAGAAACTCCATTCCGATGGACTTCTTGAATCACTTGATTTTGAATCACTTGAAAGATGTGAATCATGTCTAATGGGAAAAATGACTAAGACTCCATTCTCTGGGATAATGGAGCGAGCTACAGACTTATTGGAAATAATACATACCGATGTGTGCGGTCCAATAAGTGTAGGATCATGCGGTGTATACCGTTATGTTCTTACTTTCACTGATGACTTGAGTAGATATGGGTATATCTACTTTATGAAACATAAATCCGAAACTTTCGAGAAGTTTAAGGAATTCCAAAGTGAAGTAGAAAATCAATGTAATAAGAAGATTAAGTTCCTGTGTTCTGATCACGAAGGTGAATATCTGAGTTACGAGTTTGGCATGCATTTAAAGAAATGTGGAATACTTTCACAATTGACACCGTCGGTAACACCACGGAGTAATGGTGTGTCTAAACGTCGTAATTGAACTCTCTTAGATATGGTTCGGTCTATGATGTCTCTTACAGATTTACCATTATTGTTTTGGGGTTATGCATTAGAGACAGCCTCATTCACTTTACATAGGGCACCATCTAAATCCATTGAAACGACATCGTATGAATTATGGTTTGGTAAGAAACCTAAGTTGTCGTTCCTTAAAGTTTGGGGCTGCGAAGATTATGTAAAGAAGTTACAACCCAACAAGCTTGAACCCAAAGCGGAAAAATGCATCTTCATAGGATACCCTAAAGAAACAATTGGGTATACCTTCTATCATAGATCCGAAGAAAAAGTTTTCGTTGCCAAGAGTGGATCCTTTTTTGAGAAAGTGTTTCTCTCAAAAGGTGTGACTGGAAAGAAAGTACAAATCGACGAGGTTGTTGAACCTTCTCGGATTTGAGAGTAGCGCAACACTGAAAGATGTTCCTATGCCACCTGCACAAATAAGAGAGGAAGCTAATGATGATGATCATGAAACTTCGAACAAAGTTGCTGTTGAACCTCGCAGATCGACGAGGGTTCGTACCACTCCTAGTTGGTATGACCCTATCTTAAATGTCATGTTTGTGGACAACACCGACGACTCTGCTACGTATGAGGAAGGGAAGCACAACGCGTCCCCCGGGGGATATTTCCCCGGATCCCCCGGGTGGACAACGTGACATGTGTTCTCCAAATTAGTAGATCCTCCCTCTTTTGCTACAAATGACCCCGATTTGCTACAAATTGTTCTGCTTTTGCTACATGTAGCAAAGAACTGTTTTCTCATGAGACAAAATAAAAAGACAGATCTCACCGGACATCTCGCCGGAGTTTTGCCAGAGACCTCGCCGAAGACATTGTAGCAGAAACTTTGCGCTATTATAGCAAAACTAGAAAACAAAGGTAGCAAAAAAGTATAGCATCTGTAGCAAAAAAAGACTTCTGCCAAAGACATAGCCGGAGACTTTCGCTCGAAGACCTCACTGGAGATGTTGTAGCAAAAACTTTTCTTCATTGTAGAAAAACTAAAAACGGATATAGCAAAAAAGTTTAGCATCTATAGAAAAAAACGACTTCACCTGAGACTTTCACCAGGTATCAAATCCAACGCCCACTTGTAGCAGACCGCTGGTAGAAAAATTTGACGCCGCTTGTGGAACCGTCGTTGACCATGTGTAGCACCGTCGTGGACTTCATGTAGCAAATCTTGACATTGTAGATAGCAGTGTCGGTGGCCATGGATAAGATGGTGGCATGGCCTCAAGCTCCACTATAGGATGGCGTCCAGAGAAGTGCTGTGAATGGGAGCGGGAGTTTCGCAAGGTGCGTCACCGTGGACAGAGGCAGCGGCGATGGAGTGTGGCCAGGATGGCGTCGATTGGGTAAGGCAGCGGATGTGCGCGGCCAAGACTGCGGCTGCTGGGCGGGGCGCCTCGCGGCCAGCGGTAGTGGAGGCGGGTCGCGGCAAGGACGGCGCCAGCCAGGCAACACACGGCCACCGGAGGCACGCGACTAGGCGGCGATGTAACATCCCAAAAATACTAAACTTGGATCATTAAACTCTAATCATCAAAATTAGGGTTAACAAAAACTTTTGTAAATAAAATTATGAAAGCATGCATATGAGTATGCATTGAATTTGAAATTCTTTTGAACCACCTTGTTTATGTGTTTACTTGCTTGTAAAATGTTTCTTAGGTGAAATAAACATCATCTAAAACATTTCCCACACTTTTCCTAAAGACAAATAAATCAAAACAAATAAAATAAAAGAATGGTCATTTTGACCAATTTAACTCCCATGCCTACTTTGGTTGTCTCAAACTTTCAGAACCTAACAGAAACTTTTCTGGATCTTTGCACCCCTTGAATGTACTCATAACAAGGTATCAAGGCCCACTTTGTGATCATCCAGAAACTTTCAAATGCATAGTTTAAATGACAATTCAAAATTGAATCTTTATCATATGGGAAGATCCCACTTTTTCAAAAACCACTCAAACAAGCTCAACTTTCAAAACCCAAGCATCTGCAGACTCACCAGAACCAATCTAGCACACCCACCAAAAATCTTTTCAAAATTCAAAACTTGAATTCATGCGGCCATTTCATCAAACACATTGCAGACACAAATCAAACAAAATCCAAACACTATTGTGAGCAGTGATTCTTGCCTAACTGGTACCCTATCTAGCTCACAACCAGCTCAGTAGATCATCTAGCAAGTTAAACCAAGAACTAGCCTCACTGTAAGCTTGGCATTGCCATCAATGGTGAACAGCCGAGCACACCCTTGTCAACCCCATGTCGACAGCAAGCTAGGAGGAGAAACAAGCCTAGCCAGCATGTCTGGGAGGCAGCCCATCGTCCATCGCCACTCCCTGTCTAGCGCTCGAACCCTGCCAGCCACTGGACCACACGCACAGACCGCGCCCAGACCCCCAGCGACCATGCCGAGCATGCGCCAGAGCGCCATCCTCGACCGAAGCCCACAGACCGCGCGCCGCCCTCGCCGCGTGCATACACGATCACCACCGACCCAGGAGACCGCCAGACATCCCCGTTCACCGCCCCGTGACGCACAGCCACCGCTCGTCGTCGAAGACGCTGCCTCTGCCGCGCAGAGCGTCGCGTGTTCCAGACCAACCCGCACCGCACCGCCCCACGTCTCGCCACCATAGCGTTGAGCATCGCCAGGGAACACCGCACCGTCCCCTACCTTCGCCCATGCCAATAGCCGTCTGTACCATCGCCCCCGACGAGCTCGCCGTGCGCCCCGACGGTCCCCTCGCTCGACTATAAATAGAGGCCACCCCCAGCCGAATTGATCACACCATTCTACTCCCCTCTCCTCACTGATCGTGCCACACCGTTCTCGGAGCAAGGCGAGCAGCACTTCGCCGGAATTTCACCGGAGCCCGCCGCCTCTAGAGAAGAAGGGCGCCATCGATTTCGTCCACCCCAGTAGCTGCCGCAACCACCCCTGAGTTCGCCGTCGTCGACTTCGTCGTTCGCCCGCCTCGCCGACCCTCGCCTACACCCCGGTGAGCCCCCAGCAAACACCACTGGCTACGCTAGGTGTCTGTCTCGCCGGCGTTGCTCAACGTCGACAATGACTCTCCGCCGTTGGATTAGAATCAGATCGAACTCACCACGTTGCCCCATACCGCTTCGCACCCCCCTATGTCACTGACGCGTGGGGACACCCACTTAAACAGCCCGCAGAAGCGCTGCGCTTAGCAGGCCGGCCCAGTATCGTTTCCCGCGCAGCCCAGTTATTTGAATTAAACCTTTTTCATTTTATTTCAAACACACTTCTATACCCAGTTTCAAAAATCAACCTAGATCGATTTAGTGCACCAAATTGAATGAAACCAATTTTGTTAGAAAGGTCTGGGAATGCTGAATCCAAGCCCGTTGGATTCAAGTTATTTGGATCTATAGATCACCCATGGTAAAAATAACAAGACATAAGCTTTTCTACATTCGAACATTTTTCAAATTTAAACATAATAGCTTTTGAGTTGATTCCAACTCTCAAAAATCACATTTAACCATACCTTTCAGAATATATAAAAATATATAGGTTTACTTGCAGAAATAATGTTCAAGTAATAAAAGAATGCCCCATAGGCATTTCTAGTCACTTTATTAAAATAAAAGGGTAAAACCTTATTAAATTGTGACACCACTTTAAATCACATTCCCATGGACTAAAATATGTGGTGATGACAGGTGTCAACATGATCCCATGTTTTGTTTGGAGAATATTAAATCTTCAGTAGTTTTTCAATGAGTAGAAATTACTTTTCTAAAAATAAAAGGAATTAAACCAAGCCTTAATCTTGTAATGTTAGAGATGATGTTAGATCATCTATAGGACCCATATGTGTGATGATTGCAAGTAGTTAAGTATTGTTTGGTGATTGTTTACCTCGTATTTATTCATAGACGCTAGTACCGACCAAGGATGCGAGGAGGAAGGAGGATTCTACGAAGAAGAAGCCGAGGAGAACTTCAACCACTGCTCTGCACAAGGTAAGCTTATACTAATATTGTGCAAGCCTAATACTACTAGTGAATGTGTAAGCTAACACTTGCAAGATACTCTACTGATGCAACAAACCACTACTTGTTCCTATGACCACTATATGCCTTAAGGATATGTGATCATATGCACTTGATAAACCAATCCTAGTTTTACTTACAAGCTTTATTACTTTATTTATTTATCAAAGCTCTTACTTAGAGTTTAATGGAATAAATGGTAGATACTAGAAGGATACTTGAAGGTTGCATAAAGAGCATAAAATTTGGCCTAAGCTAGATAATCTTGATGTCTTCTTAAGGCATGATATTGAACTTAGTTAGAACTCCACTAGTTTACCACCCCTCATTACTGCTTACCCCCACTTGTAGATGCTAGTGCTAATCATAAAACTTGATACACTTTAGATGGGAATACTTGGTGGAAAATTTTTTATGAAAACCTTGGAATGATGGATCATTCTATTGAAATGTTTTGGACATGTGTTTCCAAACACCTGATGATTTTGGTGATGAAAATGTTGAGGCATGAGCCTTAGCCCTTTATAAAACTGATGGTTGTCTGGATGCGATACCATTCCAATTTTATCGTACAACCACAATACCCGAAGATTGGGTAGGGCTTGACTGGAAACTTATATACCTTAGTATTAGTTCCCTCACGGCCAAGGTCTGAGCTGAGGCTACCTTGTGAAGATTGCCCACCTGTGTAGTACCCAAGATGACAGTTGGTCATGGTTGGGAGGCCAAACTCACAGGAGAGGTGCTTATACTAGGGCGTGTAATTGAAAGGTTAGGATTTATTATCCGCATACTAAGTATGGTGAATTCAGGATTTGTTCCTGACGGATGTATCGGATGTTGTGGTGAAAGTGTATAATCTCTGCAGAGTGTCAAACTATTTGAATAGCCGCGTCCACGGTTATGGACAGTTCGAGTGGCCATACTGTTCCCCCGTCAGACTTTTCAAAATGACTTGTGAAATTAATTGAGACTTTGACTTGACCACAGGAGGGTTGTGATATGAAATACAAGTTCCCACTTAGGAGTTATAAAATTTTGACTAGCATTCTTTGCTTCTAAACTTAGTAGAGATAAATCTGGCTTCTTGCAAAATAACCCTAGAGCCTAGTGTCCTATTATCAAAAAACCCCTCTCAATTGTTAGTACTAGTTTGCGAGTACTTAAAGAGTACTCATGGCTTTGTCCCTGGCTATTCCCATGGCCAGACTATGAAGAGGAGTACCTGGAGGATGGACCCCAGGAAGGTTACGACAACTAGGATCATCTCCCATCGTCAGCATTGTCTGTGACCCCAAAGATGGAGCTTCGCCTACGCTACCGTTATTATTACATATTCCGCTGCTTGATGTTGTATTAAGAACTGGATCATGAGATCCCTATTTTTGTAAGAACTTATGCACGGTTTGTAATGGATGATGTACTATGGTATCCAATTCTGTTATGTCTCGCAAAAATGGTAATCCTGGGATTGCGATGTATGGCATAACAGGCATCTGGGATTAAAAATCCAGGTGTTGACAAGTTGGTATCAAAGCCATCCTGACCATAGGAGACCCTAGTTAGACTGGACGTTTGAATCAAAAACTTAGTTTCAAAACCAAAGAAAGAAAATATTTACAAAAACTCATTCTCATTCTTATCCCTTTGATTCTTTCATGAAAATACATGTTCCTCAAAAACTCTTGCAAAATACATAAAATTTTGACACACTTGATCACTATACTAACTTACTCATCCTATATTATTACAGATGGACGTGAAGCATAGCAAGTTTTATCAGTTGGGGAATGGAGGAGACCTTATCTTTGAGAGGGATTTGGACCAGCTTTCGGAACTTCTGGAGCGTCCGCACCCCGAGTTCTTCGGAGCTCAGCTCAATGATCAAGGAGGAGAAGATCTGCAGTGGCTAATTGTTGCAAGTCTCCGAGGAAAGATTGAACCTCCCACTGCGGAAGGAATTCAGTATACCTTACGAGAGAACAACTGGCTCGATGGACTTGCCAGGGCCATGCAGGAAGCTCTTTCCCGTCTGTGTGGGCAGAGCATCAATCAGATCAAGGGTACTCGCTTTGAGTTTTGCCCAAGGCGTGATGCTAATGGACAACCACTGGAAGCCCCGTACCACCCTGAGCTGAAGACTCAATTGGACCACCTTAGCTTCATGATGTACGATCGTCAGCAGGAGTTGGACAACTGCCATGACTACTCCAACCACAAATCTGCCATCATCAAGACGAAGGACCAAACCATCGCCATGTTAGCAAAGGATCGCAAGTCTCGCCGCCGTTATCTCGACAAGAAGGAGCGCATTATTGCCCGTCTTCGCCACCGCATCTCATCTCTGGAGGAGACCATCCACGAGAGAGACATGCAGTTGGAGGAAAGGGAGAATGCCGGAGAAGATCTTCATGGAGACCCCTACTCCTATCTCAGCGATGACGATGATTTTCTGGAGGATCAGGCTATGGAATTCTTCACCGATGAAGACGATTTCGCCTTCATCGATGATGATGAGGATGATGAGGCCATAGATTCCGAGGAATAGTAGCACTTGAGCACTAGCGTAGTGAGTAGTATTCGGTCCCACTGTATCGTAGTTCTCAGAATGGTTCTTAAAACCATCTGTTTTTCTTTGTTGTGGTGTGTGTTGTACTGTGTGCTATGAATGAATGAATGAATGAAAAAGCAAGTTGCTAGAAAATCTGAGTCAAACTTTAAAAAAAATTCAAAGACCCAAAACCTTAGAAATTTCCCTCTTTTCTCATGATCTATCTCAATCTTCAGATGCCACGTGGAGGAGGTGGTTCATCCCCGGACCCGATGTTGCAGATTCTGCAAATGTTGACTTCTGACCGCGAAGCTGAAAGAGCGGAATGTCAAGCCAACCTAGCTACCCTTCAGCAGATAGCCCAGCTTGCTCAGAACAACCAAGGCCACGGAAATGAGGACAACCACGGATCTAAGCTCACGAACTTCCAGAATACCAACCCACATGTTTTCACTAAGTCAGAAGAACCCCTAGACGCCGATGATTG
Organism: Avena sativa; assembly: GCA_916181665.1. NCBI lineage: Eukaryota > Viridiplantae > Streptophyta > Magnoliopsida > Poales > Poaceae > Avena > Avena sativa. Next base: position 218,534,575 of record OV702280.1, on the reverse strand, counting down.
GCTGCAAACCATGGAAAATAACCTAGAAGTAGTCGGAGTGGAATCCAACGAGAAAGTTCTGTTCGCCACCCACTATCTAGCCGGAGAGCCAGGGCATGGTGGAACAGTGTTCGCGCAATGACCGGAGGCCAGATGATGACCTGGGAGGAATTCAAGGTCAAGTTTAGCAGAACCCATGTGCCACCAGGTTTGATCAAGAGAATGAGAGACGAGTTCAGAGAGCTGAAGCAAGGAAGGATGACTGTAGTGGAATACCGTGACAAATTTTTGTCATTAGCTAGGTATGCCCCGGATGAGATCGACACCGAAGCCAAGAAGAAAGAAAGATTCATGAATGGTCTGCATGATGAGATGCAGACAGTGTTAGTCAATATCCCCTTTGCGGATATTGAAGCCCTTGTCGACTCTGCTATCCAGATGGAAGGAACGATCAACCAAGCCAATGAGAACCGCAAGCGTCGCATGATGCGTCAACCAGGAACCCATCAGACCCCAAAGTATCGCCCCAACCCATCTCCAGGATTTGCCCCAAGAACCAACAGACCCCCGATGAACCGCCTGACCTATCCCAACCGTGGAAACCCTAGACCCGGAGGAAATCACAACAACCCCGACAACTCTAGCAATTTCAACCGTGCCCCACCCAAATTCAACAACGACAATGCTACCGCCAACACCAACACTGCCCCTAGGAATGGAAGTAATGATGTGCCTATAGCAGCCAAGGACAAGTCGCAAGTGACTTGTTATGACTGTGGAAATAAAGGCCACTATTCCAACGAGTGCCCAAACAAGAAGAATGCTACCGCCCCCAATGCCAATGCCCCAGCTCAGCAGCAGCGTCGTGTTCAGCCAGGAAGAAGATTTGCCCCAGGGAATTCGCTCAACCGCAATGGTTGTCTTTTTCTCATGCATGCTAAAGAAGCTCAGGAAGCGCCAGACGTCGTGCTGGGTATGTTTTCGGTTAATTCAGTACTTGCAAGAGTGTTGTTTGATTCTGGTGCATCGCATTCATTTGTCACCGAAGAATTTGCATGCACTAGTAAAATTCAACCAACCAAACTGAAGCATGTTATGATTGTTCAAATTCCCGGATCAACCACCAAGGCTAGGAAAATTTGCAAAGCCGTCCCTATCCGAATCCATGGCATAGATTTTTATGCTAATCTGATAGTACTAGGAACTAAAGGATTGGAAGTAGTACTAGGAATGGATTGGATGTCCAAACATAAAGGATTGATTGACTGTGCCAACAAAGCCATAACCATGACCAGTACCGTCGGAATATCAGTCGAGCATATATCTGAAACCTTACCTCGCCAATTCAAATGCAACAAGAGTATAGCCCAACCTACCATTGACCAAGTCCAGATAGTCTGTGAATACCCCGATGTATTTCCAGATGTTTTGCCCGGTATGCCCCCAGATCGGGATATCGAGTTTATCATCGAACTAATCCCGGAACTGGACCCATAGCCCAGAGACCCTATAGTATGAACCCGTCAGAGCTCGCAGAACTGAAGATGCAACTGGATTCCATGTTGCAAATTGGATTGATTCAACCCAGTGCGTCACCATGGAGATCACCTGTCTTGTTTGTGGACAAGAAGGATGGAGGTAACCGTTTGTGTATGGATTATCGGAAATTGAATGATGTCACCATCAAGAACAAGTACCCCTTGCCCAAGATAGAAGATTTGTTTGATCAGTTGACTGGTGCCAAAGTGTTTTCTAAGATTGATCTTAGAACCGGCTATCATCAACTCAAAATTCGTGCAGAGGATATTCCAAAGACTGCCTTTACCACCTGATATGGATTGTACGAGTATACCGTTATGTCTTTTGGATTAACCAATGCCCCCGCTTATTTCATGAATCTCATGAATAAGATTTTTATGGACTTCCTGGATAATTTTGTCGTTGTTTTCATCGATGACATTCTAATTTATTCCAAATCAGAAGAAGAACATGAGCTACACCTAAGGACCATTCTTGGAACCCTTAGAGAGCATCAGCTGTATGCAAAGTTTAGCAAATGTGAATTCTGGTTACAGGAGGTAGGATTCCTCGGTCACATAGTATCAGCCGGAGGAATTGCCGTTGACCCAGCCAAAGTGAAAGATGTAGAAGATTGGCAAGCCCCAACCACTCAAACCCAAGTTCTTGCATTTCTCGGATTGGCGGGATATTACCGCAAATTCGTAGAAGGATTCTCTAGTATCGCCAGACCCATGACCCAATTGCTGAAGAAGGACAAGAAGTTTGAATGGACCGACAAATGTGAAGCGAGTTTTCAAGAACTCAAGAGGAGATTGATTTCAGCCCCAATATTGATCATGCCAGATATCACGAAGCCCTTCGATGTGTATTGTGATGCATCCAAGATCGGTCTCGGATGTGTGCTAATGTAAGAAGACAAAGTTATATCTTATCTATATTGACAACTGAAGCAGCACGAGCAAAATTACCCAACCCATGACCTCGAACTCGCAGCCGTAGTTCTAGCCCTGAAAACATGGAGACATTACCTAATGGGAAACCGTTGTGAGATCTATTCGGATCACAAGAGCCTAAAGTATATATTCACTCAGAAGGAGCTGAATATGAGGCAGAGAAGATGGATAGAGCTAATCAAGGATTACGACCTGGACATTCACTATCACCCTGGTAAGCCAATGTGGTAGCCGATGCCCTTAGCAGATTGCCGTGCCGCTTGAACTCCATGATTTTGAAGGAGCAACCAAGTTTGCACAGAGAGATGGAATATTTTCGGATAGAATTAGTAAGTGAAGGATTTTTGGCTAACATAGAACTCCAGCCCACTTTGATCAGTCAGATTAAAGAGCCGCAGAAGGGAAATGCCAGTATTGACGGAATCAAGCGCCGTATCGGTACAGGCCTGGATTCACCGAAGACGAAGAGGGAGTTTTTTGGTACAAAGGACGCCTTTGTGTACCAGCAGATTCTGAGTTGAAAGAAGTTATCTTGAAGGAGGCTCATGATACTCTTTATTCTATCCATCCCTTAGGAACTAAGATGTATCAAGATTTAAAAGAGCAATTTTGGTGGCATGAGATGAAGAGAGAAATCGGAAGCTATATCGCCAAGTGTGATATTTGTCAGCGAGTCAAGGCAGGACATCAAAGACCCGCTGGATTGTTGCAACCATTGCAAATTCCGTAATGGAAATGGGATTCTGTGGGAATGGACTTTATCACTGGACTGCCTACCTCTAGTAGGGGAAATGACTCTATCTAGGTCGTAGTGGACAGATTGTCCAAAGTCGCCCATTTCTTTCCCGTCAAGACAACCTATCAGAGTTCGAAACTAGCAGAGTTGTACATCGCTAGAATAGTTAGTTTGCATGGAGTCCACAAGAACATCGTATCGGATCGAGGAACTCAGTTTACCTCGAGATTCTGGAAGAAAGTCCAAGAAGGTTTAGGAACCCGTCTAGATTTCAGCACCGCGTACCACCCTCAGACGATGGACAAACGGAGCGAGTAAATCAAATACTCGAAGATATGCTAAGATCATGTGTGTTAGAATATGGATCCAAGTGGGAAGATTGTCTGCCGTTTGCAGAATTTTCATACAACAACAGTTATCAAGCTAGTTTGCAAATGGCCCCATTTGAATTCATGTACGGAAGGAAGTGTCGCACCCCTTTGAACTGGTCGGAAGTAGGAGAGAGTCAGATTTTCGGACCTGACATCCTACGAGAAGCAGAAGAGAAGGTTCACAAGATTCGCGAGCACCTCAAGACCGCCCAGTCCAGATAGAAGATTTACGCCGACAAGAGACGTAGAGACCTCGCCTTCAACATAGGAGATTTTGTTTATTTGTAAGTGTCCCCACTGAAGGGAATGCAGCGTTTCCAACTCAAGGGAAAGTTAGCCCCCAGATATATCGGACCTTTCAAGATTCTGAACCGTCGAGGAGAAGTATCGTATCAATTGGAACTACCCGAAGAGATGTCAGCCGTGCACAATGTGTTCCATATCTCGTTACTTCGCAAGTGTCTTGAAGTCCCCGAGAAGACCGAAGTGTTCAAAAATATCGATCATCGGACCATAGAGATCAACGATGACCTGACCTATCCCGAAGTACCCATCCGTATTTTGGAAGAAGCTTTTCGAACTACTCGAACCCGAAGCATCAAGTTTCTCAAGATTCAGTGGAGCAACCACACGGAAGAGGAAGCTACCTGGGAGCGCGAAGATCACATCAGGACGGAGTTTCCCGATCTCTTCAAATCCTAGGTAATCTTTTCGTCCTTTTTCAAATCTCGGGACGAGATTTTGTTTAAGGGGGGAAGGTTTGTAACATCCCAAAAATACTAACTTGGATCATCAAACTCTAATCATCAAAATTAGGGTTAACAAAAACTTTTGTAAATAAAATTATGAAAGCATGCATATGAGTATGCATTGAATTTGAAATTCTTTTGAACCACCTTGTTTATGTGTTTCCTTGCTTGTAAAATGTTTCTTAGGTGAAATAAACATCATCTAAAACATTTCCCACACTTTTCCTAAAGACAAATAAATCAAAACAAATAAAATAAAAGAATGGTCATTTTGACCAATTTAACTCCCATGCCTACTTTGGTTGTCTCAAACTTTCAGAACCTAACAGAAACTTTTCTGGATCTTTGCACCCCTTGAATGTACTCATAACAAGGTATCAAGGCCCACTTTGAGATCATCCAGAAACTTTCAAATGCATAGTTTAAATGACAATTCAAAATTGAATCTTTATCATATGGGAAGATCCCACTTTTTCAAAAACCACTCAAACAAGCTCAACTTTCAAAACCCAAGCATCTGCAGACTCACCAGAACCAATCTAGCACACCCACCAAAAATCTTTTCAAAATTCAAAACTTGAATTCATGCGGTCGTTTCATCAAACACATTGCAGACACAAATCAAACAAAATCCAAACACTATTGTGAGCAGTGATTCTTGCCTAACTGGTACCCTATCTAGCTCACAACCAGCTCAGTAGATCATCTAGCAAGTTAAACCAAGAACTAGCCTCACTGTAAGCTTGGCATTGCCATCAATGGTGAACAGCCGAGCACACCCTTGTCACCCCCATGTCGAAAGCAAGCTAGGAGGAGAAACAAGCCTAGCCAGCATGTCTGGGAGGCAGCCCACCGTCCACCGCCACTCCCTGTCTAGCGCTCGAACCCTGCCAGCCACTGGACCACACGCACAGACCGCGCCCAGACCGCCAGCGACCATGCCGAGCATGCGCCAGAGCGCCACCCTCGCCCGAAGCCCACAGACCGCGCGCCTCCCTCGCCGCGTGCATACACGATCACCACCGACCCAGGAGACCGCCAGACATCCCCGTTCGCCGCCCCGTGACGCACAGCCACCGCTCGTCGTCGAAGACGCCGCCTCTGCCGCGCAGAGCGTCGCGTGTTCCAGACCAACCCGCACCGCCCCACGTCTCGCCACCATAGCGTTGAGCATCGCCAGGGAACACCGCACCGTCCCCTACCTTCGCCCATGCCAATAGCCGTCTGTACCATCGCCCCCGATGAGCTCGTCGTGCGCCCCGACGGTCCCCTCGCTCGACTATAAATAGAGGCCACCCCCAGCCGAATTGAGCACACCATTCTACTCCCCTCTCCTCACTGATCGTGCCACACCGTTCTCGGAGCAAGGCGAGCAGCACTTCGCCGGAATTTCACCGGAGCCCGCCGCCTCTGGAGAAGAAGGGCGCCATCGATTTCGTCCACCCCAGTAGCTGCCGCAACCACCCCTGAGTTTGCCGTCGTCGACTTCGTCGTTCGCCCGCCTTGCCGACCCTCGCCTGCACCCCGGTGAGCCCCCAGCAACCCCCACTGGCCATGCTAGGTTTCTGTCTCGCCGGCGTTGCTCAACGTCGATGATGACTCTCCGCCGTTGGATTAGAATCAGATCGAACTCACCACGTTGCCCCATACCGCTTCGCACCCCCCTATGTCACTGACGCGTGAGGACACCCACTTAAACAGCCCGCAGAAGCGCTGCGCTTAGCAGGCCGGCCCAGTATCGTTTCCCGCGTAGCCCAGTTATTTGAATTAAACCTTTTTCATTTTATTTCAAACACACTTCTGTACCTAGTTTCAAAAATAAACCTATAGATCAATCGATTTACTGCACCAAATTGAATGAAACCAATTTTGTTGGAAAGGTCTGGGAATGTTGAATCCAAGCCCGTTGGATTCAAGTCATTTGGATCTATAGATCACCCACGGTAAAAATAACAAGACATAAGCTTTTCTACATTCGAACATTTTTCAAATTTAAACATAATAGCTTTTGAGTTGATTCCAACTCTCAAAAATCACATTTAACCATACCTTTCAGAATATATAAAAATATATAGGTTTACTTGCCAAAATAATGTTCAAGTAATAAAAGAATGCCCCATAGGCATTTCTAGTCACTTTATTAAAATAAAAGGGTAAAACCTTATTAAATTGTGACACCACTTTAAATCACATTCCCATGGACTAAAATATGTGGTGATGACAGGTGTCAACATGATCCCATGTTTTGTTTGGAGAATATTAAATCTTAAGTAGTTTTTCAATGAGTATAAATTACTTTTCTAAAAATAAAAGGAATTAAACCAAGCCTTAATCTTGTAATGTTAGAGATGATGTTAGATCATCTATAGGACCCATGTGTGTGATGATTGCAAGTAGTTAAGTATTGTTTGGTGATTGTGTACCTCGTATTTATTCATAGACGCTAGTATCGACCAAGGATGCGAGGAGGAAGGAGGATTCTACGAAGAAGAAGCCGAGGAGAACTTCAACCACTGCTCTGCACAAGGCAAGCTTATACTGATATTGTGCAAGCCTAATACTACTAGTGAATGTGCAAGCTAACACTTGCAAGATACTCTACTGATGCAACAAACCTCTACTTGTTCCTATGACCACTATATGCCTTAAGCATATGTGCTCATATCCACTTGATAAACCAATCCTAGTTTTACTTACAAGCTTTATTACTTTATTTCTTTATCAAAGCTCTTACTTAGAGTTTAATGGAATAAATGGTAGATACTAGAAGGATACTTGAAGGTTGCATAAAGAGCATAAAATTTGGCCTAAGCTAGATAATCTTGATGTCTTCTTAAGGCATGATATTGAACTTAGTTAGAACTCCACTAGTTTACCACCCCTCATTACTGCTTACCCCCACTTGTAGATGCTAGTTCTAAGCATAAAACTTGATCCACTTTAGATGGGAATACTTGGTGGAAAAATTGTTATGAAAACCTTGGAATGATGGATCATTCTATTGAAATGTTTTGGACATGTGTTTCCAAACACCTGATGATTTTGGTGATGAAAATGTTGAGGCATGAGCCTTAGCCCTTTATAAAACTGATGGTTGTCTGGATGCGATACCATTCCAATTTTACTGTACAACCACAATACCCGAGAATTGGGTAGGGCTTGACTGGAAACTTATATACCTTAGTATGGGTTCCCTCACGGCCAAGGTCTGAGCTGAGGCTACCTTGTGAAGATTGCCCACCTGTGCAGTACCCAATATGACAGTTGGTCATGGTTGGGAGGCCAAACTCACAGGAGAGGTGCTTATACTAGGGCGTGTAATTGAAAGGTTAGGATTTATTATCCGCATACTGAGTCTGGTGAATTCAGGATTTGTTCCTGACGGATGTATCGAATGTTGTGGTGAAAGTGTATAATCTCTGCAAAGTGTCAAACTATTCGAATAGCCGCGTCCGCGGTTATGGACAGTTGGAGTGGCCATACTGTTCCCCCGTCAGACTTTTCAAAATGACTTGTGAAATGAATTGAGACTTTGACTTGACCACAATAGGGTTGTGATATGAAATACAAGTTCCCACTTAGGAGTTATAAAATTTTGACTAGCATTCTTTGCTTCTAAACTTAGTAGAGATAAATCTGGCTTCTTGCAAAATAACCCTAGAGCCTAGTGTCCTATTATCAAAAACCCCTCTCAATTGTTAGTACTAGTTTGCGAGTACTTAAAGAGTACTCATGGCTTTGTCCCTGGCTATTCCCATGGCCAGACTATGAAGAGGAGTACCTAGAGGATGGACCCCAGGAAGGTTACGACAACTAGGATCATCTCCCATCGTCAGCATTGCCTGTGACCCCGAAGATGGAGCTTCGCCTACGCTACCGTTATTATTACGTATTCCGCTACTTGATGTTGTATTAAGAATTGGATCATGAGATCCCTATTTGTGTAAGAACTTATGCACGGTTTGTAATGGATGATGTACTATGGTATCCAATTCTATTATGTCTCGCAAAAATGGTAATCCTGGGATTGCGATGTATGGCATAACAGGCATCAGGGATTAAAAATCCGGGTGTTGACAGGCGACGCGCGGCAGGGAAAGTGGAACGCGGCAAGGACATCGTTGTCCAGGCGACACGCGGCCAGCGGCACTGGAGGCACGCGGCAACGACGTGCGTCCAGCAGCAGCTGAGTGGCTTGAGTAGCGAAGCAGGCCATGTGATGGAGGACTGGTTGGAAAACATAGAGATAAAGTTCCTCGTGGGTCCCAGCATGATGAGATGAAACGTCCACGCGCGGGGGACCCGGACGATGGAAGTCACGGGATCCCCCGGGGACTAGTATCATTTCCCTATGAGGAAGCAATGATGAGCCCAGATTCTAATAAATGGCAAGAAACCATGAAATCCGAAATTGGATCCATGTACGAAAACCAAGTGTGGACTTTGGTGGACCTACCTGATGGCCGCAAGGCTGTCGAGAACAAATGAATTTTCAAAAGAAAAACAAACGCTGATGGTAATGTTACTGTCTAATGTCTATAAAGCTCGACTTGTCGCGAAAGGGTTTCGTCAAATTCAAGGAGTTGACTATGATGAGAATTTCTCACCAGTGGCGAAGCTAAAGTCTGTGAGGATTTTGTTAGCAATCGCTGCATTTTTTGATTATGAGATTTGGCAGATGGATGTCAAAACGGCGTTCCTTAATGGTGACATTGAGGAAGAGTTAGATATGGTACAACCCAAGGGTTTTATCGATCCTAAAGATGCTGACAAGGTATGCAAACTTCAACGCTCCATTTATGTACTGAAGCAAGCATCCCAGAGTTGTAATCAACGTTTTGATAAGGTGATCACAAACTTTGGATTTATACAAACTTTTGGGGAAGCTTGTATTTACAAGAAAGTGAGTGGGAGCTATGTAGCATTCCTGATACTATATGTGGATGACATATTGTTGATTGGGAATGATATAGAACTTCTTGAAAGTGTCAAAGGCTATTGGAATAATAGTTTTTCAATAAAGGATCTTGGCGAAGCAGCATACATTTTAGGAATCAAGATTTATAGAGATAGATCAAGACGCTTAATAGCGCTTTCACAAAGTACATATCTGTAAAAGGTTATAAAGAGGTTTAGAATGGAAGAAATCAAGAAAGGTTTCTTGCCCATTTTGCTAGGTAAGACCTTGAGTAAGACTCAAAGTCCATCTACGCCAGAAGAAAGAGAAAGGATGAGAAAAATCCCCTATGCCTCGGCCATAGGTTCTATAATGTATGTTATGCTGTGTACGAGACCAGATATCGCACATGCTGTTAGTTTGACCAGAAGATATCAAAGTGATCCTGGAGTGGAACACTGGACAGCGGTCGAAAATATCCTAAAGTACCTAAAGAGGACTAAGGATATGGTTCTTTCTTATGGAGGTGACGACGAGCTTGTTGTAAACAGTTAGTTGGAACACCGATCCGGATGACTCAAAGTCAGTCTGGATATGTATTTATTTTGAATGGTGCAGCAGTTAGCTGGAGGAGTGCCAAGCAAAGCGTTGTGGTGAAATCTTCAGCTGAATCAGAATACATAGCTACTTTGGAGGCTGCACAAGAAGCGATATGGATGAAGGAGTTCATCATTGAGCTTGGTGTGGTTCCTAGTGCATTGGACCCAATGGAAATCTATTGTGACAACATGGGTGCCATAGCTAATGCACGGGAGCCAAGGTCACACAAGAAGCTGAAGCACATCAAGCTACATTTTCATTCTATTCGCGAGTATGTACAAGATGGTGACATAAAGATTTGCAAAGTACACACAGATTTGAATGTGGCAGATCCGTTGACTAAACCTCTCCCTAGAGCAAAACATGACCAACACCAGAACGCCATTGGTGTTAGGTAGATTACCATGTAATCTAGATTATTGACTCTAGTGCAAGTGGGAGACTGTGGAGATAATAGGCAATAATAAAGTGGTTATTATTATATCTTTGTGTTTATGATAAATGTTTACATCCCATGCTATAATTTTATTAATAGGAAACACTAATACTTGTGTGTTTTGTAAACATAAAAGAATCCCTAGTAAGCCTCTTGTTAAACTAGCTTGTTGATTAATAGATGATCATTGTTTCTTGATCATGAACATTAGATGTTATTAATAACAAGATCATGTCATTGGGAGAATGATGTGATGGACACACACCCATAGTAAGCATATAATAATATCAAGTCATTAAGTTAGTTTTGCTACAAGCTTTCAAATACATAGTAACCTAATCCTTCGACCATGAGATCATGTTAATCACCATCACCGGATGAATGCTTTGATGACATCAAATGCCACTTCAAAACTGGGTGGTTATAAATGTGGCATTAGGTATTTTGAAAGTATGTGTTGAAGCGCATGGATCAAGAATGGGATTTGTCCATCCAAATGATTGATAGATATACTTTGGGCCCTCTCGGTGGAATGTCATCCAATTGGCTTGCAAGCATGTTACTAGGTCACAAGGGATGTCATATCACGGTACGAGTAAAGAGTACTTATCGGTAATGAGGTTGAACTAGGTATGGAGATACCGATGTATTGGAATTATGCCCTAGAGGCAATAATAAAGATGTTATTATTATAATTCTTGTTCATGATAAAGTTTATATTCCATGCTAGAATTGTATTAAGCGGAAACTTTAATACTTGTGTGGTTTGTGAACACCGTGTCCCTAGTATGCCTCTATGGACTAGCTCATTGATTAATGATGGTTAAGGTTTCCTAACCATAGACATGAGTTGTCGATTAATAATGAGATCATATCATTGGGAGAATGATATGATGGACAGACCCAAACTAAGCGGAGCAATTAGATCGTGTCATCGTGTTCATCTTTGTGAAGCTTTTCTTATGTCAAATATTGTATTCCTTAGACCATGAGATAATACAACTCCCTGGTATCGGAAGAAAGCTTTGAGGTCATCAAACGTCATCCTATGAGAGGGTGATCATAAAGGTGTCTCTCAGGTGATCGGAAAGTACCTGTTGGGTTGTATGTATCGAGATGGGATTTGTCCCTCCCAAGTCAGAGAGATATACTTTGGGCCCACTCGGTAATCGATATCAACACCGCTTGCAAGCATGTGGTTAAGGAGTTAATCACAAAGTGATATCGGATTACGAAACGAGTAAAGTACTTGATGTGAACGAGATTGAACTAGGTATGATAGTACCGACGATCAAATCTCGGGCAAGTAAAATATCACGAGACGAAGGGAATATATATATGGGATTGATTGAATCCTGGCATCGTGGTTCATCCGATATGATTATCGATGAATGTGTGGGAGTCAATATGGGTTTCCAGACCCCGTTGTTGATTATTGATAGAAGATCATGTCTGCATATTCTCGAACCCGAAGGGTCACACACCTAACGTGTCTTGACGCTAGGATAGATTGGATAATTGGTTTATGAGTTTTTGTTCGGAGTCTCAGATGGGATCCGGGACATCACGAGAGGTTCTGGAATGGTCCGGATAATGAGATTCATATAAGTCAATGCAGTTTTTGGAGTTCCGAATTGTTTCGGGTTATTCGGTATTGTACCGGAAGCTTCTAGAACCTTCTGGAGTGGGACAAACGTGGCCCCACTTGTCGGGAGGGGGCGTGGGCCTATGAGGGAGTTCCCTGGCCGCATTGGGCCAGGGGCACAAGGCCCCATAGGGCCCAGCCGGCCAAGCCTAGGGAAAAACCCTAGGGGAGCTTCTAGAAGGGGGGAACTTGCCCCCCACTCCTCCCTCCTTGGCCGCCGGCCTAGGGCTTGGGGGAGGGGAAAGGGTTATCCGCCCACCCCTCTATATAAAGAGGTCTGGGGGCGCACCCCTCCCACACCTCCTCCTCAACCCTAGCCGCCCTACTGCCCCTCCTCTCTCTCTCCCTCCCGACTGCGCGTAGGCGAAGCCCTGCCGCAGAAACTCTCCACCGCTTGCACCGCGCCGTCGCGTTGTAGATCCAATACATCTCTCCACCCTACTTGTTGGACTGAGGAAGGAGGAGACTTCGAGGTGCCGCACGTGTGCATCTCTCGGAGGCATCGCCACTTGCGGTGTTAGATCGGATCGGATCGCGAGGAGGAGAAGCGAGTACGACTACATCACCCACGTTCCGTCGAACGTTCCGCTGTGCGAATCTTCAGGGGTATGAAGATCTCATCTATTTCCCTTGTTGTTTGCATCTCCTATATTATATCTTGGATTTCCCCGTTCGCATTCGTAGAAAATTTTGATTTACTATGCTACGAAACCCTTCAGTGGTATCAGAGCTAGATCTATGCGTAGATGTGTTTCACGAGTAGAACGCAACATGGTTGTTGCGGGCGTTGATGTTTTCTGTTGCAAGCCTCTTGTTTGTGTACTTCTTATGACGCGGGATAGTGAGATCGAAGCGGTCCAGGCCAACCTTACGCGGCCTCGTTCGCGAGACCGGCTCCGCACTTGACGTGTGGCTTGTTCCACACATGCGGCTGGTGGATGCCAGTTTCTCTCACTATAGTTTTCATGGGATTTACACCGGAGTTTGGCAACCATAATATCACCGTTGTGGCTTTCTGCAGGTAAGAATCGTTCTTAGCTTGCTACTCCCATAAGCCACGTAAAACATGCAACAACAAAGTAGAGGCGTCTAACTTCTTTTTGCAGGGAGTGTTTTCTGTGATATGGTATGGCCCAAGATGTGATGTGTATGTTGTATGCGATGATCATGTTTTGTAATTTTTCATGACTTGCATGTCGATGAGTACACAACCGGCAGGATCCATATGGTTGTCTTTATAATTGTGTATGACCTGTGTGTCAACTTCTTATACGCCATGTAATAGCTTTACTTTATCGCTAAGTAGTTAGCAATAGTTGTAGTTGCTATTCGTGGTGGAGGCAATCATGGTGGAGTGATGGAGATCATGCCGGCACGCACAATATGGAGATCATTGCGCGAAGATTGGCTATACCATGTCACATAAAGTTATATGCATGTGATGTTTATGCTTTTATGTATCTTATTATGCTTAGATCGCGACGGTAGCATTATAAGATGATTCCTCACTTAAAGATCAAGATAAAACTGTGTTCTCCCCATGTATGCACCGTTGCAAAAGTTCGTTGTGTTCAAGCATCACGTGTTGATCGGGTGCTATAAACTCTACGTTCACATACAACGCGTGCAAGCCAGTTTTGCACACGCGGAAATACTTGGGTTTGACTTGACGAGCCTAGCATGTACAGACATGGCCCCGGAACACACGAACCGAAAGGTTAAGCATGAGTCATATGAATGATATGATCGACACTTCGTTGTCCACCATTGAAACCACATCTCTTCTCGTGAAGATCGGATTAGGTGTGGTGAATTTGGATCATGTTCACTAAACAACTTGAGGGATGTTGAATTTAGTGGGAGTTCATCTAGTAATTTGATTAAGTTGAACTAGTTATCATGAACATAGTCTAAATTGGACATGCAAATTTTGTATATCAAATGGCTAAGTCCAACTTCAACTTCAACGTTTTTGCTGAGAAAGAAAAGCTTAAGAACAATGGGTCTAACTTCACCAACTGGTTCCGCAATCTGAGAATCATTCTCGTTGGCGGACAAAAGGACTATGTCCTTGAGAATGCGCTAGGTGACGCCCCTGCTGTAGATGCGCCGGCTGATGAGAAATCGGTTTATCAGTCGCGCAAAGATGATTATGGTGTGATTAAGAGCACCATGTTGTTTGCTATGGAATCGGACCTTCAAAATCGTTTTGAAGATTACCCGGGGCCCTTTGAGATTCTTGAGGAACTGAAAACTATCTTCCAGACTCAGGCCCGTTCTGAGAGATAGGAGATCTCTGAGAAATTCTTTAACTTCAAGATGGAGGAAGGGAGTTCCATTAGTGAGCACGCCATTAAGATGTCGGGCTACACTCAACGCCTTGAGCAACTGGACTACAAGATTCCAGAGGAGCTCAAGATTGACAGGGTTCTGCAATCACTCCCTCCTAGCTACAAACGTTTTGTAGTTACTCATAATCAGATTGGTTCCACTAATACGATCACCGAGCTCTTCGCTAAGCTGAAAGCTGCGGAGGTGGACATCAAGAAGGATAATCATGTGTTGATGGTCAACAAGCCCCCCAGCTTTAAGAAAGGTAAGGGTGCAAACAAGCCCTTCAAGAAAGGCAGCGGCAAGCGCGTTGCCCCTGTTGAGAAGAAGCTCAAGTCTGGACCTAAGCCGGACACTGAGTGCTTCTATTGCAAGGACAAGGGTCACTGGAAGCGCAACTGTCCGAAGTACTTAGCGGACAAGAAGGCTGGCACCATCAAAGGTATATTTTATATACATGTTATTGATGTTTTCTTTACTAGCCCTCATTGTAGTGCCTGGGTATTTGATACTGGTTCAGTTGCTAATATTTGTAACTCGAAACAGGAGCTATGGAATAGACGGCGGCTTGCGAGGGATGAGGTGACGATGCGCGTTGGCAACGGATCAAGAGTTGATGTGATGGACGTCGGCACGCTCTCCTTAGTTTTACCTTCGGGATTAGTTTTAAACCTTAATAAATGTTATTATGTGCCTGTGTTGAGCATGAACATCATATCTGGATCGTGTTTATTGCAAGACGGTTATTCATTTAAATCTGAGAATAATGGTTGTTCTATTTATATGAGTAACATCTTTTATGGTCATGCACCTGCTGTGAATGGTTTATTTCTTCTGGATCTCGAAAGGGATCAAACACACATCCATAACATTGAGGCTAAGAGATACAAAGTAGATAGTGATAATACTACTTATTTGTGGCACTGTCGTCTAGGTCATATTGGTGTAAAACGCATGAAGAAACTCCATTCTGATGGACTTTTGGAGTCTCTTGATTTTGAATCATTTGACACATGCGAACCATGCCTCATGGGCAAGATGATCAAAACCCCGTTCTCCGGAATGATGCAGCGAGCAATGGAATTGTTGGAAATCATACATACCGATGTATGCGGACCGATGAGTGTTTCGACGCGCGGTGGATATAGCTACTTTCTCACTTTTACCGATGACTTAAGTAGATATGGGTATATCTATTTAATGAAACATAAATCTGAAACATTTGAAAAGTTCAAAGAATTTCAGAATGAAGTGGAAAACCATCATAACAGAAAGATTAAGTTTCTACGATCCGATCTTGGAGGTGAATATTTGAGTTATGATTTTCTCACGCATCTTAAAGCAAGCGGAATCATTTCGCAACTCATGCCACCCGGAACACCACAGCGCAATGGTGTGTCTGGACGCCGGAATCGAACTCTATTAGATATGGTCCGATCAATGATGTCTCTTACTGATTTGCCGTTATCATTTTGGGGTTATGCATTAGAAACCGCTGCATTCACTTTAAATAGGGCACCATCTAAATCCGTTGAGACGACACCGTATGAACTGTGGTTTGGTGCTAAACCTAAGTTGTCGTTTCTTAAAGTTTGGGGATGCGAAGCTTACGTCAAGAAGTTGATGCCGGACAAGATCGAACCCAATGCGGATAAATGCGTCTTCATAGGATACCCTAAGGAAACTATTGGGTATACCTTCTATCACAGAACCGAAGGCAAAGTGTTTGTCGCAAAGAACGGATCCTTTCTTGAGAAGGAGTTTCTCTCGAAAGAAGTGAGTGGGAGGAAAGTAGAGCTAGACGAGGTTGTTGAACCTTATCTTGAATTGGAGAGTAGCGCAGCACCTGAAATTGTTCCAGTGCCGCCTGCACCAACAATAGAGGAAGCTAATGACAAGGATCATGAAGCTTCAGACGATGCTACTACTGAACGTCGCAGGTCAACAAGGTCGCGTGCCCCTCCTGAGTGGTACGGCAACCCTGTTTTAACTGTCTTGTTAGTAGACGATAGTGAACCTGCGAACTATGAGGAAGCGATGATGAGCCTAGGCTCTGAGAAATTGCTAGAGGCCATGAAATCCGAATTGGGATCCATGAGCGAAAACCAAGTATGGACTTTGGTGGACCCTCCTAGCGATCGAAAGGCCGTTGAGTGCAAATGGATCTTCAAGAAGAAAACGGACGCGGATGGTAATGTTACGGTCTATAAAGCATGACTTGTCGTGAAAGGTTTTCGACAAGTTCAAGGTGTTGACTACGATGAGACTTTCTCTCCCGTAGCGATGTTTAAGTCCATTCGGATTTTATTAGCAATTGCTGCGTTTCATGATTATGAAATATGGCAGATGGATGTCAAGACTGCGTTCCTCAATGGCAACATTGATGAAGAGTTGTATATGATGCAACCCGAAGGTTTTATCGATCCTAAGGATGCTGATAAAGTGTGCAAACTTCAGCGTTCCATTTATGGACTGAAGCAAGCATCTCGGAGTTGGAACCTTCGTTTTGATCAAATGATCAAGAGCTTTGGATTTGTTCCAAATTGCTACGAAGCTTGTATCTACAAGAAAGTGAGTGGGAGCTCAGTGACATTTCTGGTACTATATGTGGATGACATATTGATTATTGGAAATGACATTGACATGCTTAACGATGTGAAGAGTTATTTGAACAAATGTTTTTCAATGAAAGACCTAGGGGAAGCTGCTTATATATTGGGCATCAAAATCTATAGAGATAGACAAAGACGCCTGATAGCTTTAAGCCAGAGTACATACCTAGACAAAGTTCTGAAAAGGTTCAGAATGGATAAGGCAAAGAAAGGTTCAGTTCCTATGTTGTCAGGTAAGATATTGAGCAAGGCTCAGTGTCCAGCTATGGTGAATGATAGAGAATGTATGAGCAAAGTGCCTTATGCCTCGGCCATAGGTTCTATCATGTATGCCATGCTGTGTACTAGACCGGATGTGTCCAATGATCTTAGTTTGACGAGCAGGTACCAAAGTGATCCAGGAGTGGAACACTGGACAGCCGTGAAGAACATCCTAAAGTACTTGAATAGGACTAAAGAAATGTGCTTAGTCTATGGAGGTGATGAACAGCTTGTCGTAAAGGGTTACGTCGATGCTAGTTTCGACACCGACAAGGATGATTCTAAATCTCGGATAGGATACGTTTATATTTTGAATAGAGGAGCTGTGAGATGGAGAAGCTGCAAGCAAAGCGTGATCGCGGGATCTACAGTAGAAGCGGAATACATGGTTGCTGCAGAAGCGTCAAGTGAAGGAGTTTGGATCAGGAACTTCATCACTGAGCTTGGCGTGGTTCCAAGTGCCTTGGACCCACTGGAGATATTGTGTGACAACACTGGCGCCATAGCACTAGTGTAAGATCCCTCCTTTGTAAAGGAAAAGGATCCCTGTGATTGCAATGCTAGTCCCTGGATCATTGCTAGCATCCACAGTTTAAGATGAAGTACACAGATACAAAGGTCATTTATTACATCCATTCCAGAGATAAAACATAGTCTTTACAACTCAAGGCCACAGGCCTAATACAAGAGTTTGAATCAGTAAATAAATATAAGTCTCCATCTTCATGTGCCACAGGCAAACATGTTGAGTGTAGACTCATGACACCTAATCCTCATCAGAGTAACCTGCAACATCACAAGTTACAGCCACAGTGGGTCAATACTTTTGGAATAGTATTGGCAAGTGATACCTTAGTAAAATTTAGGTGGACTATATTACTATATGCATTTTGGCTAAGTGTAGCTTGGCTTGCTTTGCTCAAAAATAGGTTTTTCCTATTAGTTTAAATCACTAAGTTTTTCTTTGTCAAAACTTTTTCCCAAGAAACCATCAATAGACATTGATGTCCTTCACCCTTGTTCACCCACAAGTTTTACTTAGAAGTTGGAGTGATGAGATTCTTGATTGCTTCCATGTCTTGATGCTCAAGTTGTCCATTGCCATGGACTTGGCTAAGTACTTAGATTTTTCCATCTGCAGAGGTTGTGCACTTTCCCCACCAGACTTGGTTTCCCAAGACAGGACCTTTCAGAAGCCTTTCCTTAGACCAAATGGAAGCGCTCCAACCTATCATTCCCACTACCACCAACTGTCCAAATGGCTAAGTTCTAGCAAGTTATGTGATCCAGGCAGAGCCCATATTGCCAAGTGGCTGCACTATAAGCTTCTCAACACTTGGCCTCTAAAATCCCTTTGTTCCTGGGTGGCATACCACAAGTGAGATACACAAGGTAAACCATATCCATGGGCCTTGTGTAACCACTCAACCAAAAACCACCAATCAAGTCCCATTCCACCCAGGTGATTCATTGACTTAGTTGTTTTATTAAGAAAAACATAAGTCCAAAGACTTAGAAATATTTTCATCATAGCATGTATATACTTTACCAACCCTTGTTTGCTACTAGCTAGGCTAAGCATGGCATAGTAACTTAACTTAGGAATTTCCTAGCAATTCTATAACTACTTAGGATTTCCCAACATGGCATTTGGCAAAAAATAGTAACATGCAGGTCTTAGCCAAAATATTTATAATGCTTGTATAAAAGTATAGGGATGGAAATATTCATGAAGTACCACTTGCCTTGGTAGTTGGGAGAGTAGCACTCTTCACAATCACAATCACTAGCACCAAAGTCTACACAAAGAATATAACCACAATCACATACAAGTCATATACAAACAAAAATATATATATGCATGCATGCAATATGCTAAGTGATGATTTTTGAAACTCAACCAAGCAAGTGCATAGTACTGAATTCTAAACAAGTCAAAACTTTGCCAAACCAAGTTTATTTGACACTAAACCATTTCCTAAACAATTCATATGATTAAAATAGTCCTAAACAAGTTTCTGCAAAAGAAACCATTTTAACAGAACCTAAACTTTAAACACATCGCATAAACATAAAGGGCTTGTCTTCCTTATTCCAACGGTATAAAATTTGCAAAAATCTAACGTGGGAATCAAAAGTTATAGCCTAATCAAATTTGAATCTAAATCTGTTTCAAATTCTGTTTTAAATCCAAACCCTAGCCACGCGTCCTATTCTTACTGGCGCGTACCGGTTCGCGTTGGATCACGCACGCGAGCCGTAGGATCTAAGTGGCGGTGCACGGTTCAGATCAAAACATAACGCTTCGCTAGGTGGTTCTATCGCACGCGTTGGATCTAGATCCAACGGCTCTGAATCAAGCGACCACGTTCTGGCGGTGCACGGCGACGGCGAGCGGCGGAGCGCTCTGTCAGTGGCGGCGCTGGCGTTCTAGGTCGCTCGGGGAGGGAAGGGTGTGCTTACCAGAACCGCAAGGTCGAGGCGAAGCTCAACGTGGAGGTGGCTTGGCAAGGGGCGCACGGCAGGGGCTGCTGGAGCTCATCGGAGTCATGCACAGCGTCGGGTGGTTGTGGTCGGAGTTGTTGTCGAGGTTTCACGTCGCCCTAGCACGAACCAGAGGGATTAGAAGACGCACAAGACGAAGACGAACAACCTAGTATGCAAGAGGGGGCAAGGGGCGCGCTCTGCTTACCGTAATTGGTCGCCGGAGTTGAGCGGCGGCTCGGTCAGTTGCGGGCACAAATGGGGACGGCTTCCTGGGTCACGATAATGCAAACGAAAGGTATCAGGAGATGCACGAGATCACGCTGGGCATGATAGTTTGAACCATAGAAAGGGGGGAGGTCGAAGCTCACCGGAATCAGTCGCCGGAGTCGTCGGTGCTGCGGGGTTTCGAGGTCAAATGCGCGCAGCCTGGTGGCGGAGTGAGCAAGGAGAGTGGGGGGAAATTACCGCGGCGGCGAGGGGTTCTTATAGCCGGAGCGGGGCGTGGAGTTACTCGCGGAATCAAGGGGATTTAACGCAGCAGTGACTGCGGCGAGTAACGGCGGCGAGAGCGGCGCTGGCGCGCGTGATTGACGAAGACGACGACGGGGTCACAGGTCCACTCGTCAGCGAAATAAGCAGAAGGGAGGTGGGGGTCTGGGTGTCAGTGACCGCGTGGGTGCGTCGGCGCATGCGAGAGAGAGAGAGAGAGAGAGAGAGAGAGAGAGAGAGAGAGAGAGAGAGAGAGAGAGAGAGAGAGAGAGAGAGAGAGAGAGAGAGAGAGAGAGAGAGAGAGAGAGAGAGAGAGAGAGAGAGAGAGAGAGAGAGGTGGCCCGGGTGGGCTAGCTGGGCCGGTTTTGCTGTTGGGCTAGAATAGGAGCGCCTGGCCTTTTTATTTTCTTTAATCCTTTTCTTTTTCCAGAATGAATTTCAGGAATGGTTTTCAATTGATTTCAAACTCCTTTTGAATTCAAATCTATTTGGGATTTTTGCAGTGTGCAACAGTCTCAATTCTAGGCATAAAATCATGTGGTTACTTTGAAAAGGCTTGGTCATTTTTGGAGAAACAAAATAACAGGGACATTGCACTAAGTTTGCAAATGTTTGAAAATGATTTTTGAAACCATTTCTATTTTGTAAAATTTTGTTCTAATTCCACACTCAAACCAATCAACAAGGGAGATAAACAATCTAGGTTTAAAACATTCAAACTCTCAAATGGGGATGGCCATTTGATTTAAGTTTGCTCACATAAAATGATAGCACTATGTGCTTCTGTTTTCTGAAATGAGTTTGAAATTGATCTAAATTCTATATGCATGCATGAATGATATGCAATCTTTGAAATCATGATTTTAGGGATGTTACAACTAGCTAAGGAACCAAGATATCATCCAAAGACCAAGCATATCAACCGCAAGTTTCATATAATTCGAGATTATATAACAGATGGAGATCTGAAGATTAGCAAAGTACATACAGATCTGAATGTCGCAGATCCATTGCCTAAACCTCTTCCACGTGCAAAACATGATCAGCACCTTAGTGCCATGGGTGTTAGATTGTTGCCAGATGTAAACTAGATTATTGACTCTAGTGCAAGTGGGAGACTGTTGGAATTATGCCCTAGAGGCAATAATAAAGATGTTATTATTATAATTCTTGTTCATGATCAAGTTTATATTCCATGCTAGAATTGTATTAAGCGGAAACTTTAATATTTGTGTGGTTTGTGAACAACACCGTGTCCCTAGTATGCCTCTATGGACTAGCTCATTTATTAATGATGGTTAAGGTTTCCTAACCATAGACATGAGTTGTCGATTAATAATGAGATCATATCATTGGGAGAATGATATGATGGACAGACCCAAACTAAGCGGAGCAATTAGATCGTTTCATCATGTTCATCTTTGCGAAGCTTTTATTATGTCAAATATTGTATTCCTTAGACCATGAGATAATACAACTCCCTGGTATCGGAAGAAAGCTTTGAGGTCATCAAACGTCATCCTATGAGAGGGTGATCATAAAGGTGTCTCTCAGGTGATCGGAAAGTACCTGTTGGGTCGTATGTATCGAGATGGGATTTGTCCTTCCCAAGTCGGAGAGATATACGTCGGGCCCACTCGGTAATCGATATCAACACCGCTTGCAAGCATGTGGTTAAGGAGTTAATCACAAAGTGATATCGGATTACGGAACGAGTAAAGTACTTGCTGTGAACGAGATTGAACTAGGTATGACGGTACCGACGATCAAATCTCGGGCAAGTAAAATATCGCGAGACGAAGGGAATATATATATATATATGGGATTAATTGAATCCTGGCATCGTGGTTCATCGAATATGATTATCGATGAATGTGTGGGAGTCAATATGGGTTTCCAGACCCCGCTGTTGATTATTGATAGAAGATCATGTCTGCATATTCTCGAACCCGAAGGGTCACACACTTAACGTGTCTCGACGCTAGGATAGATTGGATAATTGGTTTATGAGTTTTTGTTCGGAGTCTCGGATGGGATCCGGGACATCACGAGAGGTTCCAGAATGGTCCGGAGAATAAGATTCATATAAGGCAATGCAGTTTTTGGAGTTCGGAATTGTTTCGGGTTATTTGTTATTGTACCGGAAGCTTCTAGAACCTTCTGGAGTGGGACAAACGTGGCCCCACTTGTCGGGAGGGGGCGTGGGCCTATGAGGGAGTGCCCTGGCCGCATTGGGCCAGGGGCACAAGGCCCCATAGGGCCCAGCCGGCCAAGCCTAGGGAAAAACCCTAGGGGAGCTTCTAGAAGGGGGGAAACTTGCCCCCCACTCCTCCCTCCTTGGCCGCCGGCCTAGGGCTTGGGGAGGGGCAAGGGCCAGCCGCCCACCCCTCTATATAAAGAGGGCTGGGGGCGCACCCCTCCCACACCTCCTACTCAACCCTAGCCGCACTGCTGCCCCTCCTCTCTCTCTCCCTCTTGACTGCGCGTAGGCGAAGCCCTGCCAAGAAACTCTCCACCGCTTGCACCGCGCCGTCGCGTTGTAGATCCAATACATCTCTCCATCCTACTTGCTGGACCGAGGAAGGAGGATACGTTGAGGTGCCACACAGGTGCATCTCTCGGAGGCATCGCCACTTGCGGTGTTAGATCGGATCGGATCGGATCGCGAGGAGGAGAAGCGAGTACGACTACATCACCCACGTTCCGTCGAACGTTCCATTGTGCGAATCTTCAAAGGTATGAAGATCTCATCTATTTCCCCTCGTTGTTTGCATCTCCTAGATTAGATCTTGGCTTTCCCCGTTCGCATCCGTAGAAAATTTTGATTTACTATGCTGTGAAACCCTTCACGATGCTCGAACCTCAGATAAGTAGAGTATCGCGGGACAAATCGATATCGTATGTTAATGTTTCTTTCGATCACGAAGTCATCGTTGAATATGTGGGAGCCATTAGATATACAGATCTCGATATTGGTTATTGATCGGAGAGGTGTCTCGATCATGTCTGCATAGTTTAAGGTTCAATGTTGTTTAAAGTAGATATGGAATATGAGTTGGAGACCGAATGTTGTTCGGAGTCTCGAATGGGATCTAGGACATCACGAGGAGGTCAGGAATGGTCCGGAGAATAAGATTCATATAATGGAAGTCATCTTCCGGGGTTCGGGAAAAGTTTCGGTATTTTGACCGGAGCTTCTAGAAGTTTTTAGAGGGCCACCAGTGGGCCCAACACCCTGGGAGTGGCCACATGGGCTAAGGGAACGATGCGGGGGGCCATGGTCTAGCCACACCAGGCCCTAGAAGCCCAACCGGCCAGCCCCTAGGGTTTTGGTTTGAATCCATAGAAAATAAGGGGGAAGACTTGGGGGGCAAGTCCCCCCTCCCTCTTGCGCCAGCCCTAGGAGGAGAGGGCCAAAGGGGGCAACCCTAGCCACACACCCTCTATATACAGAGGGGATTGGTGCCCCCCCTTTGCCCCTTGACCTAACCCTAGCCGCCACCTCTCCTCCCTCCTCCTTCTTCCTGCTCCGGCTTAGGCGAAGCCCTGCAGGAATTCTCCTCCACCACCACAACCACCACGCCATCATGCTGCTAGGATTCCAAGGGGATCTACTATCTCCGCTTCCCGCTAGAATGGGGAGAGGAAGGTCTTCATCAACTCTGTACGTGTGATCGAGTGCAGAAGCAGTGCCGGATCGCAGCGCCGAAAGGATCGTCATCATCAACCACGAGATTAGATCTTGTTAAGTCTTTGGATCTTCAAGGGTTAGTTATTTGCTATCTCGTTGTACCTATCTCGTAGATTAGATCTTGGATTTCCCATAGATTGGATCTTGGTTTTATTCGTTCTTGCGGTAGAATTTTTTTGTTTTCTATGCTACGAACCCTACAAAAACATAGTACATACACAAGAATTTATCATGGAGATGATAAAAGGTATTTGTGTCATACATGATGACATTAATAAGTTGCAAAGGATACACAAGAAATGAAGTGTTCATTTCTTATAAATATAACTCTTCCATGAGCAAGCATAATCAGAAGCACCAAGTAGTGTGGTACTAATGATTGGATAACAAATGCAGCTAGTTTTTTTGTACTCTAGTGCAAGTGAGAGACTGAAGGGAATATGCCCTAGAGTCAAATATAAGATGGCATATTTCATAAAGTTTATGATTAAGTTTTATATCGTGATATAATTTTATTGATAGGGAAACATCAAATACACGTGTGATATATAAACAAATAGTAGTTCCTGGTGAAACTCTAGTCACTGGTTCATTGGTAAACAGATGATCAAATGTTTCCTGATCATGAAGGTGCCTCAAACCCTAATTGACAATGAGGTCATTTTATTGGGGAATGAGATGGTGAACATACCCTATCTATAGCATTGTATCATGATCATTTCACGAAATTAAGGTTATGATGTTTAGGAAACATGGTGACTCTTTCCTTAGACCATGAGACCATATCAAATCATTGTCACCCGAGGATGCTTTGATGGCACATAACGTGACTCAGTGATATGGTGATCATAAAGGTGTCATTGGGTATCCAGAGGAACATGTAGAGGAGACTGTGTCAAGAGCGGGATTTTTTCATCTGTGTGGCGGAAGATACTCTTGCGCACACTCGGATAAGTTATATCCATAAGTTGTGCAGCGTGTGACTAGGTCATGGGGATATCACTTATTGGATCGAGTAAAGAAGGTATTGTCGGTAACGGGGTTGAACACTGATATGGGGATGTCACTTGATCAAAACCTCGGACAATACAGTATCACAGAGACAAAAGGAATAAGACACAGTGTTTATGGTTCAACGACAAATATTGCAGAGTGCACAGGTGGTCATTATGGATATCCAGATCCCGATGTTGATCATTGGTCATAGAGGAGTCTTGGCCATGTCTGTAATATTCTCGAACTGTTGGGTAGCACACTTAAGGGATTGACGAAGCTTGGAGATCATTATTGGCTAGTTTGAATCACTCAAGAAGTAAGAAGAGAGAAATCAGAAAAGTTCTGGAGAGATCCAAAATCGTTCAGAGAAATAATAACGAAAAGGACTGGAAAAGGGTTTTAAATCGTTATTTAAATATGATTATTATATATTAATTATGAATTAATATATTGTAAAGGAATGTTTAAATAAAGATTTATAAATGGCATCCTAAAAGATAGGCAAAACCCCGGAGGGATTTTACCTAAAAAGAAACGGACGAAAAAGGGCAAAGAAAAGATGTTTTTGAAACAACCCACATGGGCGATGAATAGTTCGCGCCGCACGTGGGCGGCGGCTATTATGCGTCGCCCGCGCTGCTGCTAAGGCTGGCGGGCCGGCCCACCCGGTGGGAGGCTGGCGCTACCGCACTGGGCCTCCTATTGGCCCACCCGCCGGTGGATGCCGTTCCCCCCCCCCTCCCCCACACTCTCGTATCGTTTGCTCGCTGTGGCTGCTCGGTCGCGGCCGGGGTGGCCCACCCGGGTCACCCAATGGCCTAGTCGGCTATAGCTGCGGGAAAAACCATTTTTCTTATTATTTTTAGTCCCATATTGGGACCTAAAGGTGAAGGGACCCCCTCCCTTCGCCTATATAAAGAGGTGCCCATGGGAGGATTAAAATACACCAATTTCCACCCGGAAATCAATAAAAGGACCGTGTTGCCTCTCTCCTCTCTTTCTCTCTTGAGACTGTGGCCCCCTTGTTAAGGTTGTGCGAGGAAGGAGTTCTTCACCGTGGAGCGCCGTCGCTCTGCGGGGTTCGGAGCCGGGAGATCTACTTCCACAATCTCGGCTAGATCGGGGAGAAGCGGGGGTCATCGTCAAGCATCGTACGTGTGTGACTCCCTCTGGCGGCACCGTGCTTTCGATGCTAGGAGTTGTCGTGGAGCCGCAATAACATCGTGACCTCGAGGTTAGCGTTGGGGCGTCTTCTTCATCCACGTTTCTCGCGATACGTTAACCGCGCTTGGTCTTCAAAGGTATGAATACTGTATCACATCCCGTTACTACATTACTAGTAGATAGATCTTGGGCTTCCGGGGTTGCCGCGTAGTAAAAAATTTGATTTTCTGCACCGAACCCCAACAGTAACTACAGACCTTGATTATTTACATACCACACTTGTATTAATGTTTTGTATTAATACAATTATAGTATGGTAAAAAACTTATTATGAACATATAAGAGATATATCAAATAAAAACACTTCATTATTTGCCTCTAGGGAATATCTCCTTCACCCAATTCATGGTGAACTTCACCCCCTTTTCATGACCTATGTTGTGGGCTTTGCCAGTCTTGATGACCTTCTTCTTGGCCAAGATTGTGGCAGTTTGCTCTGTGATCTTCTCCACTGTGTATGAATTCATGGAAGGCGCAGACATGATCTTTGCACGATGCAGATAGGTGAGTAGTTAAGGCAGGGGCTGGGGCTGGGTCTCAGGAACAAAAGTCTCTTGAGATTCGATGAGGGTTTGGCTGAACTCATGTTGTGTCATGTTCCACATTTATCAGCGTTAGAACTAAGCAGTTTCACAGCAGTTCACTACACATGACCGCAGGAACATACAACACATGGGCTATATTCAGATCTACTTCATTTGCAACCATTATAGACATCAGTATCCTTGCACAAATCATGACCTAAACAAAACAACCTACACATGAACACAACATCAACGGTAAATAGCAAGCAACCTAAACATGCATAGGAGGCACAAAATACAACGATCTATCACTACAGCGTGCAATACACTAGGCATACTGCATTAGATATACCGCTATCTACAGTCAGATCTACCAGGTGCTACAAGATCGAAGCTACCGTCTCTAGGGTTTAAAGAAACTCACCGGCATCGGAGAAGGTGGAGCACGTAGCCGGTGAAGATCTCGGAGTAGACCGCGTGCCGTTGTCATCCTACAACCACCTACCTCGATGCCTCCGCTTAACTGCTTGTCGGTAAAGATCTTGGCGGGACAGAGAGCTTCAAATGGGGGAAATGGTGGTGCGGCACTTGTCGGTGAGCCGAGCTCTGGGAAATTGGCTCTGATTCGTCGAGAGGTGACAAAATTTCTTCCAGACAATTTTGGGGAAAAGTGGAAACTCGCGCCATCGCCGAGCTTGCACGCGCAGAGAGCCACTTCCTCCCTCTCTACAAGAGTGAGGCCTATCCCCATGGAAACATCCAATTTCGGCGTTCCCCCGGGTGCAAGCAAAAATGTGCTTTAAGGAGTCAATTATGTTATGGCCGGAGTCCTACTCATAGCGATCTCGTAGAATTGGGAGAAGCCGTAGGTGTTATTGCGGGTCAATCAATTGGGGAGTCCGGGACTCAACTAACATTAAGAACTTTTCATATTGGCGGAGTATTCACAGGGGTACCGCCGACCTTGTTGCAGCTCTGTTCTGTTCAAGAAGTCTTTCTCCAGGGTTCGGTTCAGAAGGCGGGATGGAAGAGAGAGAATGGGCTCATCGTGCGACAAGGTCGATCGATCACTCAAACTGTTCGGTATCTCTACAATTGAGTGAGCTGTGTTGCGAAGGAAAATGATGAAATTGCTTACTTTTCACAGGCGTGAATTTCCATGCTTTTGAGAAAAAGATGGGTTGGTATCTGAATGAAAGTCGGTACCCATCGAATGGAAAAACCAATTCACTGAAAATTTGGTTCACCCCACACGTACCCGCCATGAACAGCCTGTTTTTCTATGTTATATAGACTTGCATGTAACTATTCAGAGTCAGGATATTGTGCTGGCCACAAATTCAAGATGAGTTGGGCTACCAATCGGGCTATTTTCTTTCCGCCGGACACGAGAAGAGCCTCCATGGACAAGCAAACAAGCTCCTAGCTATTTTCACCAAAGAACCACTTAAAAAAATGAAAACAAATCATGACATAAAGATTATAAATATCTAATGTGCTGTAAAATATGAAAAATAAGAAAGACAGAACAGGATTAACAGCATCTAATTCAACAGTTCAATAATATCAGTGTTACTATCCATTTGGAGCTTGTCACTTTTGTTTAGTGAGTTCTGGGTCTAGCTTGGATTCAAATTTCGAACGTCTTATAAACTTTTGTGAAAGGCTACATGTCTGTTGCATAAATCTTATACGTAGTAAGAAAATTTAAGTTTTTAAAGACTTTTTTGCTTGCTAGAATAATTATAAACTTACATGGGGTACCACTTTATACGAGCAAACCAAACAGATACAAAATCGTAGACTGAAATTCATTGCGATGGCCAGACTAATCCTACATAGATAATACAGGAGTTTCGCATCAGGCTAAAAATTGCAGCCCATTATTGTTGTCGCCGCTGAGTTCTCAGGTTCCATCTAACACAAGAACACACGAATAAATTGCAAACAGAGACTGTCCTTGATCAGTGCCTCGTTTGCACAGAACAGCACAGCGAGCGATGATCGCTCTTATGGTACGTTCATCACCTGGATGGACTGCAGCATGTCAGAGAGAGCGATAACCAGGTCACCAGACTTAATCATGCCCCTGGCCTTGAGCAGGGAGAATGTGCGGTTCAGGTTGCTCTCCATGTCATCAGAGAAGGTGAGGCGGAAGGGGATGAGGCCCCATTGGAGGTTCAGCCGCCTCCTAACAGACATTGAGTTCGTGAAGGCGAAGATTGGGCAGTCAGGACGGCACCGTGACAGCAGGGAGGCCATGTGGCCACCTTTCGTGTAGACGAAAACAGCATCTACTTCTAATTTGTTAGCTGCAAGTCAAATTAGTTATTGTTAGACACAGCTCAAGTACGAAGGCTAAAATTGAAATGTTACACAAGTAACAAAGATAAACAGCAGTAGATTTGACAATGTAGCATTCATAAAGTGGCAGTAATATTTACCCATTTTAGCTGCCGAAATGCAGATTTCTTCCAATATTTTGCCAGAGAAAGAAGACGACACATCCTCAAGTTCTAGTGCCTCATGACGCTTCTCCTCTCTCCACCACCTTTCAATCCTTAAGCTAACACTACTGAGGACACTGAGAGCCTTATCTGGATATCTCCCCATTGCTGACTCGCCAGAAAGCATAAGAGCATCTGCACGTTGGTGGACTGCTTCAGAGACATCAGCAACTTCAGCCCTGGTGGGTATAGGATACTCGATCATCGATTCGAGAAGCTGAGAAGCAACGATGACTGGCTTGTTTAGCTGCCTGCAGAGCTTAACTATCTTTTGCTGTATTGAAGGGACCTGCTCCAAGGGAATTTGTGCCCCCAAGTCCCCTCTGGCTACCATTGCACCATCTGATGCATGGATGATCTCCTCCAAGTTTGTTAAAGAGTCGATGCTCTCGATCTTTGCAATGACTGCTATGTCACTGATCAGAGACAGCAAAACAATAATGATCAGGATGGAATAAATTTGAAATCAAACAAAGCTAACGCTTCAGAAATACAGCGGGTGGGTCATTTCCATTCAGAATGCATATGTAATCTTGATCTTGTCCGAAAGTGAGCAATATAGATCAACCTCAGAAAGTTTGTACTTAATACCGACAGTGACAAGTATTTTCTAATGTTATTCAACTGCATGCAGTTTCTTTACCATGCTCATTCTTTCAGCTACAAAATGAATACTCGTGGAATGACTAAAAGTGAATGGCTTCAAATTTAAACTAAGATGCATGTAGCACCAAAACCTAGGTCATCTTGTCATTTCAAAGCTAAAATATTCCTGGTGAGTTAAATTGTCCTCCAGAATCCCTAATGAAATAGTGGACAAAGCTAGCAAAGCAAAGCTGGTTCCTGGATCTGGTGAATAGGTAGGGGCCAAGCTCCATAAAGTTATGGCTAACTGCACCATGTTTAGCAGCTGAGATTATCTGTATCTACTGTAACTGCTGCATAACATTATTTGCAATTCCTTCTCTGTTTTGTGAGAAGGTGATCATTGGTTGCTGATTCGCCCTATTATCTCCAGTAACTAAAGAAATCAGTGTTAGGGTGACCCAACCCTTCTGTCAAGACAGCAGAGAACTTAAACTGGGGGTATGAGAGTTGTTATAGCTTAATAAATACTTGTTGATGTGTTTGGTAGTGAAAATGGAACGGAAGCACTAGGGCAAAAGGAGGCCTCTGTCCAATAAGAATAGTTGATGATGCAGGGCAATAATTGGGATCTTGCACGCATTCAAGTTATAGCAATCGAATAAACACGGTTCCACTTAGGAATTACATGCTAGGAGGTTGAGAGATACACAGCACACTATACCCATTGCTCAACAGAGAGATGTATATAGTCATTAAGGTGTCAAGTGGGACCCCACCTAAATCCCACTTGTAGTTCATTTTGTCATTTCTAGTTCGAAATTTTGAACTATAAGTGGGATTTAGGTGGGATCCCACTTGCATCTCTAATAGCATGGCAGGAGAATAGGGCAGCGGACAAACAGAAGGATTAGTGCTGCTATGACTGAGACTTTTTAGGGGTTGGGTTCTGTTAGTGATACTGAAGATGGGTTGTTGGGAGCTGTGGGACAAAAAACATCTGACTTGACCATAGTCGTTAGATTCATTAAATGTTATCACAGAGATGTGGAAAGACTCAGCAACAAGGATTCTGATCACTTCTGGACAATTTCTTGGTTGCGCGGGAAGTTAGAAGCTGCAGTGTACCCTGTCATGTGTGCCATACACTGCTCATGCATTAGTCATTCAGTTTATATGTCCATTGTTAATTGAACTCAATGCCCCATAACAATGATATGGACTTCAGAGAGGGATGGAAAGAAAACGTCGGCATTAACTGGGTCTTTTAAACTGGTCAAGAACTCAAGAGAAATATTACCTGTCACGACTCCTTGCTGCTATGTAGCTCTTTAGATGGTTAATTACTTCAGCTGACTTGACGAATGAAACTGCAATAAAATCTACACCTTCAGCAATCCCAAAGTCTATGTCAAGCCAATCCTGCAAAGGGCATCACATGAAAAAAGGGATAATTATCATAACTACTAACTTCCTCTTTCAGAGAAATGACTCGTGTCAGTACCAATCTATGAAAAGGATGACATACTATTCCAAGAAATTCTTCAATAACACAATGCAGTGATTTGGAGTAAATAGGACATTCTTAATTAAAAGATCGCATTATTCATACAACAAACAAAAATACTGGTAATCCAAGGTATTAACAATAAATACTACAGATTCAAAGCAGCAAATTATCATAATAGTGGAGTCACCTTAGATGTAATTGTCGGAAGCATAGCATTCTTCTCACGAACAACACTGCCATCCCGCCAAAATGTAAGATTGGCACGTGGCAACAGCAAACCAGGATCTGTGCAACGGCACTTAACATCTGGTCCTAGTTTCTCAACGACCTCAAACCGAGCCATTCCACCATCGACAAGAAGATCATCACCAACTCTCACATCTGTGTAGGAATCAGGTATATATTAAGGCAGTGACAAAAACTATAAACAGGGTAATAAAGTGGCATGCCAACCTTCAGCAAAGCCTTCGTAGTTCACATGAACAGTTAGTTCTGGGAGAGGTGCCTCAAAAGATCTAACACTGAATGTCCAGATTTCTCCATCCTGTGAAATCCACCAAAACACATAGCAAATGGAATTTCTATTAATTACTACAGAAACACTTTGCCCAAAAGACTCATATAGCACAGTAGATATAGCTGAACAAATCAGGGATTCTCATTGAATAGGAGTTTAGCTGAGTTGCTCTCACATCTAACTTCTTGTTATATATTTACAATTTCAGAAAGAGGATGTCAAACTCTCATTTTTCAGAGTAATCAGTAGAGGCTCAACTATTTATGGCTATTGATGTAACTTTACTCTGAGATCTTTTTAGAGTACTTTGTAACATATCCAATGTAGAAGAGGTCATATCATGTTGTCACTAGTTACTGTCACATTTCAACTGTTATATGCAGAAAATAAGATTGAGTTTGCACAGAAAATAGCCCAGCTTTTACGAAAAGTTGCATTAGCTCAACCATGCATACTTCAATCTGCTAAATACACTTGTGTCACCTACTAAATGTAGAAGAGAGGATCTGCAAACTGCAGAATACAGAATTCACTAGTCGTAATTTTTTGTGTGCCATACTGTCATGCCTACCTACAGAGGGGGGAAAAAGATTCAAGGAATTCAAGGATTTCAGGTACACAAGTATTTTATGTCTTCCCTCCTAATTAACTGGCCCTTTTCTATAACGAATTGCAGGGACTCCCTGCCCTTTTGAGATTTCTAGGGAAAAGAAGGTACACTAGTTTTAGAATGAGGTCTCAATCATAATTAACTTCCAAGTCTTTTTTTTTCGAGGAATAACTTCCTAACCTTCAAGAAGCAACAACAGCATTTCAGAAAGAAAACAAACTTATACTTAAGTCCTATTGACAAGTTAACCATGTTGGGATTGTTGGGAATTGAACCCAAACGACTAAAAAGTGACTGGGGATTAGACTATAATCTCATACTACTATATTACTAACAATTCCATCTGGTACAACCAATCACCAAGTCACTTAAATCAGAATACAGCCGAACAGATGGCTGAAAAATCCCTCTTATTTTGTCAGCTGCTAGAAGCAAGACTTGAAGGATGCGATATGAGAACAACATACTATTCAGTGCTTGTACCCTAGACCTTGGCAATTACCTTCAGAAGCTAATTGCTTATGACTTCTTAGTTCTCTACAGAATCTGAAAAAAAAAATCATGTAACAACCCAATACCCAGTATATGACAACGATATGCAAAAACAAATATAAAAAATGAGTTGATTTCTAGCTATTTTACTGGCCAGCACACTCGTTAAATGCTATTCATAATGGAATATTCCATACCAGACTGTTCTCTTGAGCTAAAAAAAAAGAGATCTACCGTGTCACTGCGTTCAAGATAACTCTTCCAAACTGCATGGCCTAATATATAAAGCAGGCGTAAATACTAATTGCAGGCATGACAACCCTACAGTCCAGGTACGCATTTCATCGAGCACAGTAGATGAAAAAAAAATCGCAGCGCCAAGCCAAAAATAACCAGCTCCAGCCTCACCTCCGCCTTGGCCGCGGGCGCACCGCCGAGGTCCCCCATGTGGATCTCGCTCCCCTCGGTGTCCATCATGACGGCGATGGCGTATCCCTTGTCCTCGTTGAGCCTCCGCACAGCGTCAATAACCTTCCGGTGCCACTCGCGGTCGCCGTGGCACATGTTTAGTCGCGCGACGTTCATCCCGCCCACCGCCAGCGCCTCCAGCTCTGCGGGGCCGCATGTGGCGGGACCGACGGTGCAGACGAGCTTGGTGCGGCGCGTGCTCCGGGGGCCGTTCTCCCGCAGCTCGGTCTCCGTGGCCACTTCAGCGCTGATGGGATCGGCGGGCTCGGCCACTAGGAGGCCGTTGGGGTTGGGGAAGGTGGCGAGGTCCGGGTGAGCCGAGCTGCAGGAGGCGACCAGGCGGTGGGGCCGGCGGGCGGGCAGCAGGCGGAGGAGAGCGGCGCCGAGAGGCGGGTGGGTTGACGCGGGGGCGGGGGGCTTGGGCGCCGCGAGGTGGAGGAGGGAGTGGGCGGCGGCCATGGCGGCGGCGGGGGATGCACGCGTGCGGGGAGGGAATTTTGCGGGGGTTTTGGCTCGGGGGGGATGGCGGAGATTGCAAGGATGATGCTTTTGGTACGATGACGCTTCGCTTGGAGAGTGTCGCCCCAGTGTGAGTTGGAAGGTGACGTGGATATGGGGGTTGGATCTAACCGAGGCTTCACATGTTTTCAAACCAAGCCGGTTTGGCGGTTTGCGATTATGAATGGACCTTCATGTCGGCTTCAAAATCTCTACGGTTTTGTCCGCAGTGTGAGAGGGTCAATTTTATCCAACGATGCTTGAAATTTGAAGGTTTAATAAACTGTGTTTCTTTTTTCCTTTTCCGAATGGTCAATAAGTATTTGAGTTCAAGGCTTATCTCTACTATATATAATTTATCTTACCGTGGTTTTCGTTTCGTCTGTCGCGTCCGTCGATAAGAAACCATGTCCTTTCCCGGTAGTGGCATCGTGGCCGATTGGATTTCCTGCAGGATGAAAGTTTGACTCGATTGCCCTCATGGGCCATGGGCCTTTAAAAAATACTCTAGAGGAATTGTGCCGAGGTAGACAGCGTCGAGAGGAATTGCATATGAATAAAAGAACCGCCGAAGACGCGGGATTCCCAAAGCGTCCTACAGGTTCATCTACTTTGACTACATTTCTGCCATTATATTGTTCGTGGGTATGTGGACTTTTGTGCACGCTGCATCATCCGTTTGTTTGGTAAGTGGATTTCCTATAATCCCGCTTAACACATTGCAGCCGGTGCGGCTTGCATCCTAACACCCAAATCATATGAACTGAAGCGGAGCTTTTATATGGACACTCGAGTCTGCATCACATAGAAAATGTAAGCTCTGTGCCGCTTTGCCGGCGTGTAGCAGCTCCGGCAAGACCCACAGGAAGGTTGCCGCTCAGCGCACAGAAGCAACAGGCCAATGTCTTCCATGTGTGCTGACTACTCTGTGTGCCTCGGTATCACCTGATGCTCGAAGTCGCTTTTCGCCTTCTAATACTAGAATGAATAAATGGCGAGGAATATCATTTGTTTTAATATGTCCTTATTTGTTTATACAGCTTAGCTAAGCTCTTACCGAAACTAACAATTAGCTCACATGCGCACTAACAAAGGAGCTGATGCATCATGCATGTGATTCTGGTATTGGAGTGAGATTTTTGATCGGCGACACTGTCAGTTTTGTTTGTTAAAATTTTGGAGAAATTTTATTTTTTCTTTGACAATCTTTAATATTAATTCAAAATCTCTTGGTAGGTCATATATATCGTCAGGCGCTCCGTTCCCTAGGGTGGTTTCGGTTCCGCTTTCGGCTGTAAAAGCAAGGGGTCTCGGCGACGTTGCTTGTCCGAGAATCTCCCCTACCAGACAATTGAATGGACTTATGCGCTCCCAGTGAACCTTATAATGGCTTGAGGAGGATGGCTGGTGAGGCGGCGACCTGCGCGCAAACCAGCAGAGTGAAGCGCTAGCTATGGCAGCTACCAGCTCTCTGAACCTTTTCTTCTTCCTGATTTCTTTTGTTTGTTAGATACAACTTTGTCACTCATGAATGGTTTCCTAGATAGCACATTAATAGTTGAAAAATCTTGAGCATATGTAGTACATGTGACGACAATATGCACAGCCTATTTCTTAAATGACGCTCACTTTTTAATTTTTTTTACTTTGATAATTGCAAATAAATGGAGTACAGGTAATGATCCATCCTCGCTCCGCTCCATCCAGAGCTTCACGTGTATCGATCCTCGATGATTGGGATTGGCAAGCCGTATCATTAAAAGAGGCGCTGAGGGATGGCTCTTTGCCGCGATGGAATGGGGAATGCATTGGGATATGACGCCAGAGAAAAGGCGGTCTGTCGAGGTGGATGCCAGAGGAGAAGATGTAGAGTGGATTCTTTCATAGAAAGCTCAACTAAATATCTATGTGCATTCTATATTTATGCATGCAAGATGCAATTTTTTAAAGAGCCGTTGCAACGCACGGGCATTCAGCTATATTGGATTATTCATAATTGGACACTATTATATAAACACGAAAAAAGTCAAGAACAGTTTCAAGGCGTAACTTATAAAATTGCCCAACCGGTATGTCACCCAAGGCATCTCCAACGGTGGATGACAAATGGACCGTGATTGTGTGGTCGCGTCGCGCGAACAAAGGGCACGACCTCGCATGCACCCCAAACATCGACCCATTTCTAACCCAAATTTAGGTTGGGTTTGTGGTCTAGGTGATGAGGGTACAATCATAGAGTATGATGATTCTGCTTGTTTATGCTAGAAGAAAATATTGGGCCTCATTAAAAATATCATAAGTTGACTTCATTCTTAGTTGGACAAGATACTTTGATTTATAAGAACTTTATACTACCTAAATCATGGTGTTATTGTTTGACTAGATTTAATATCCATCAGACTAGCGCTAGCGGAACGAAGAGGGACGAAGGCAAGGAGTCTGACGTGATGATCATCCAAGGATGTGCGAGGGAGGAGCGGGAGGCAGGCGCATAGAGCGAGGATGGGATCATCGAGAAGAAAGGGGCGAAATTTCCTGAAGAAACCTGTCACATTCCGAAATTCTCCTAATTTTGGAATGTGAAATAAATAAAATAATCTTGATTGATTGTTTGACTTTGTTGAAAATTCCCAAGAAAATAAACTTTTTGAATTAAAAATCCTCTCGACCTTGAATTCAAAACCTTATATTCTTTTGTTATGACCTAAGTAGCCATATAGGCAAAAGAGGGTGGATTGAGTTTCAGTTTTAGTATTTGAGTGAATGTTTTCCAAAAATGAAAACCATGAAGCATTCATAAGCATTTTATTACATACATGCAAAGTTCTCACAAACTGAATCCAAATCCTAGTATCTAAATCCTATAGTTGATTTGCCCAAATGTTTCTATAAGGAATATAAAGAGATTTATGAAATGACAATTTTCAAACAAATGAGAATATTACAAATATAATCCTATAATAATTTACTAAATTTTAGAAAAAATTAAAAACAAGAATCGTGTCATTTAGAGTTCGTATACAAAAGATATAAAGAAAATACAAAAATAGAAAAAAAAAAGGAAAAAAACACTAATGGGCCAGCCGGCGGCCCACTAGCCAGCCGACCGAACCAGCATCCAGGTGCACGAGAGGCATGCATGCTCAGCTTGCATCAAAAAGCGTGCGGAATTTCGTTTTCTCAAACATACCTTCATTCAAACTCTTATATCTTTTAATCTACAACTCCGAATTGACTTTCGTGTGTTTCTACGTGTTCCCTATTCCAAGACCTATCTCATCACTATCCTAAATCTTCATAAAAATCCGTGAAGCCACAGCTGTATGAGTTTTTATTCTTGAAATCTCGAATCTACATATGCCCGAAACTTATTTCGTTTATTCACCTATCTAAACTTCATCGGTTTCCCTCGGCTCCAACACGAAAGTTGTAGATCTCGGCGAAATCTTTCAATCCCGACTAACCTCACCTCTTTTCATCCATCACAACCAGTGAATTTCGCAACACAATATTTCAGATCTGATGGCATAATTCCAAGATTTACTCACACTCGTTTCTTCAAATCCAAATTCCTTTGGTGAAAAGGTAGGTCTGATGATTCACTACAACATTCATTTTTGAAGTTTTTCGATTTGATCTACGGATTTGTCTCTCTAACACAGATTCGTTTCTAATCTTTTCTGAACAAAATTAAGCCTATTTGGAGTCAACTTCTCTCCTAGCCACCGGATCCTATCCCGACGATCGAGATTCAATCGTTTCGGTCAGCTGCCTTGTCACTGCCACGTCATCGGCAGGTCAGCATGCACGGTCAGTTTAGTCCAGTCAGCGGAATATTCTCTGGAATATTCCGTTCGAATTTAAAATTATAGATTATAGATCTAACTTGTAAAATCCATAACAAATTTATACTATGTCCAAAAATTGCGTATAATATATCAAATTGAAGATAATTACATTTCCTTTATTAATATCAGACTAGATCTAACTCTCGCGCTATAGTGAACTGGTAATTAATTAAATAGTTGTAATAGTCTTTTGGAGTAATAAATTCATAGTAAATTATCCATAGGTCCGAAAAATATAAATAATATGTCTCTGGATTCATATTTCCGTGTAGATTCTAGATCCGGCATTAGATTTATTTTTGGACGTGGTAAACTGTTTAGATGATTTAAACTCTATTATGTAGTAATTAAATCATAGAAAAATATCTACAACTCCGTTTAAGGTGAATCCAATTGCTACTATTTTGTATTGAAAATATATATCCAGATAAATTAAGTGCCAAATTATTTGGTACGGTTAAAATAGAAATACACGTAGAAAGCAATAGTATTTTAATCATAAGAAAATATTTGTAACTCCTTTTTAGGTGGTTCAAATTGCTACGGGTTATAAATTGCATTACCTAACCAGTAGCAGTTAATTCACAATTTAATACGACAGAAACATCAGTAGTTTAATTAAAGTGGTATAAACCATATTAAATCGATATAACTTTAATAATAAATGCTTTAATGCATTAAATGTTTTTGCACATGCATCTTGTGATCTAATAATGTTCAGAACACTAAATACAACAAGAGTGACCTATTAAATCATCATGCATGCATTGTTCATCATTGGTTTATTGTATTGCGTATAATTGCAATGTTTGAATGGTGTATTTGTTGTGCCTTTGCTTTTGAACGATAGATTACGAGGAGTGCAAATACTGTGATTGCGAATATATGATTGCAATTATTATGGTTATGACGATTGCAACCATTATATCTATGTGGATTGTGAGGATTATCGACTACATCTACAACAAAGGCAAGTGATGCTATCTTGGTCATAAATGTCCTACTGCTTTCCTACGCATTATAGATGTTTTTCGTAGCTACATGTGTAGGAATTACTATGATATGCTATATCCTATATATTATGGTAGGGAAATCTTTTGTAGTTGAGCTCCCGTATGGTAGATGTGCTTAGCATTGCTGTAGATACGAGGAAGGGATCATGTTTTGGTAAAGTAAAGATTTTGTTCTACTAAAACAACATAATGTTAATAAACTACCTGGACGGAGTGGCTGGATTAGTCATCAGAGTGTGAATATTGGTGGGGAATGTCACCCAGGGTACTGACAAGGATTAGTTGTCTTTACTCTAGTAGCTTACATGTGCAACCATGTGCGAGTAAGAAATGGGTGCCTTATTAGACTTAGTAGGTCGTGGTGACCCGAACCCAGCGTAGCCAGTGGGGTTTGGGGATCTACTTCCCGAATGGTCTCTTCTTGGACTTCTCTCTATCGTCACACAATATGCGTGTGGTGGTACGAGCTGGGCTGTCCAAGTCACATGGGTAAAGTGTACAAACCCCTGCAGGGTGTATTGTGGCATCCCGCAAAACCACTACTAGAAAATCGCGTTGTTTTTGTGCATTGCATCATCATGACCGCATGCTCATGTCATCATGCCACATTGCATTTGAGCATCGTCATCATCATGCATATTAATTTGCCTAAAAACTATTTGCGAAAGACAATCGTTTTCTAAAATTTACCCTCCTTCTATTTCAAACTAAACCCCCGGACGCTTCCGGATATTTTTGTTTGTCTAAAATCTATTTATACAAGCTGATTGCAAAAGTTAAATAAAAATTATATTATTTTAGTGGGGCAGTCGAACGGGCCGAATGACCCGAACGACCACCCCAGAAAATACAAACGGTCCACCCCCTTAATCCTAAACCTACCAACCTATCTACCCACACCCCCCCTCCACATCACCCCCACCAATGGCCTCCTGACACCTCACCCTCTCCCTCCCCCTAACCAACCCCACCTGCCCCGCTCCTCCCTCAACCTCCCGCAGCGACTGACCCACCTCTCCCTCGCGTTGACCTCCCTTCCCCCTCTGGCAACCGTAGCCGGCCAGCAGCCCCGCCCCTGACACCCTGGGTCCCACGCCCCGGCCCCACCCTGGCGCGCCCCACCTCCCTCCTCCTCCCCGCACGCGTCCCACCCTCCTGGAACCTTCCCTGCTCGCCCGCTCCTCCTTCCTCCTCCCTCTCTCTCCCAGCGCAGCCAGGTCCCCGCGCCTCGCCGTCTCTCCCTCTGCCGGCGTCCTCCTCGCCGTCCCCGTGCGCGTCGCGTCCGCCTCCGGCCAGCGCAGTGCCGCCTCGAGCCTACCCAAGCCTGGCCTCCGTGTCCCTGGGGCCCACCTCTTCGCAAGCGTCGGAGGGAGTAGCAGCAGTCCAAGCCTGCAAGCAAGTCCGCCACAAGCTGCCCGAGAAGCTCCTTCGAGAGTGTGCCGACGCTCGTGAATAGGGAAAAATGGAACATGAAGGATCCATATAGCAAAAGAGCGACTGCATCGAGAACCCGCGGATCGTGAACCTCTCAGAACGCAAGTCTTTCGACACGATATCTGAAGACCCCAGACCGTGGATCCGAAGACCGATCCTGCCGAAGGCCTAACCTGAACACCCCGTAACCTCAAGATCGCCATCGGTAAGCGAGCCGAAAACCTCAGGAGCTCCTTCCAGGAACCACCAAGATCTTCGTCACGACACCCCGAGCTCTCCCACCCGGTACCCGGTGGTCGTACTTCGAGAAAACCGTCACGGAGCACCAAGTACTTCTACATGGACATCAAGACCCGGATCCGAAGACCGCTAAGATCGCCACGGAACGGCAAGCTCTCCATCCCGGATACGCCAAGTGCTTCACCCCGAACGCCAAGACCGACCCGACACGAGGACACGACAAGATCTTCGCGACTACAAGATCGACACCGACCAGGGCGAGTCCGATGTGCCCCCGACACCGAACCAAGTCCTTCTTCCCGGACGCGACAAGATCTACCCCAGTAATCTGAGAACGATCCCGGAGCCGAGAACGATCCCGTCGAACCCTGGACCCTGAGACCGACCCCGAACCCCCGGATCCCCAAGATCGTCGAACCCTAATGTGTGAACCTTTTCCCGAGCCCTATTTTATAAATGCTATATATAAACTTGTTGCATACTAAATTGATCATGCATGCATATTTGTGTGGTTTGGGGGCCTTATGCCGATTCACCTCATAATTAAATATGGGGCCCATATGCGGACAAATCTAGTCTTATATTGGCCTCATTTAAACTTGTGTAGCGAACCGGTGATATATTCTGCCTTGTTAAACAACATTTAAATTGCGGGGTAAATAAATAACTTGAACCGTTTAAATAATTGTCGGGACCCCGGTTTCGCTTAATATGACCTAATTGCATCGCACCTTTGCCATGTCATGCATCCTACATGCATCATGCCGATCTTTTGCCGTAGTATTAAATAGTGCATCCGGTGTTTATTCTAGTGTTTTGGTTCTTCGCGGATAAGGCCGTTGAGTTGGTGCGAGTGTCGACCCGATCTTCGGTTGAACCTTCGGCAATGTTTTCAGGCGAGCATCTCCCCTTTCTACCTATCTTACTTTTATAGTATTTATTCCCTCCTGTTGATCTATTGCTATCTGTGTTGCAATGCTCTAGTTTCCGTACCCGTGATCTCCCCTTGCAGCCCTATATTGCCTTGGACACATCCTATTACCTGTTGTTTGGTAGATAGTTGGACTTGCGCGTCGTAGTCGCTTGCTCAAGTGCTGTTGCGTGTCGTCAAGTGCCACAGTTGCTGGTGTATGGCCGCATGTTGATGTTGGAGATGATCATGGTTTTACTTATCGTTCACTTTAATTCCTGTTTAACAACTAAAATTGAAGTAAGCAGAGGCATCGGTGGGTGATAGATAATATTTGGTTTCCGAATGCCCACTTGTGTCCCGTAGGACCCCGAGTACTTGATACCTGTTCCTTGATTTATCGCGCTATCCACATCCGGGAGGTATATGGGACCCCCCTTAGCCAGAGCTTGATTCAGTCTTATTTCTTGGGGCCACAAACTAGTTTGAGGTTTTATTTACGATCCTGTACTTATGCCATGCTACTGCTTTATTTACGATTGTGCGAGGAGCACACTGTACTGTTTAGGTAAGCGGAGTGTTTTCGCGGTATCGACAAGCCCAGACACACTTTCGGGTTCCCAGTCGTTTACAGCCATTGACGCAAACCTTGAGTCTGTCTCGGAGCTAGCTTACTTCGTTGCGGGTCTACTCAATGGGGTGGCCCCCTGAAATATTTCTGAATCCTGTGATTGCTTTGTCGTGAAGGCCTCGTTGGGTTTTGATTTGGTTTTTCCGAGGTTGATCGAGTGTGTGTTGCTATTGGTGCACCCCGGTCGGGTAAAACTTTCTGAAAGCCGTGTCCGCGGTTATGGACGACTTGGAGCACAGTATCTCGACCATAGACAAGCATAACTAAAGTTTATTGCTATAAATTTGACTTTATAATGACTAGTAATCAGCTTCACTATAATGGAATGGCTAAATAATACTGCCCACAATTGCTTGTTTGAGATGTCGCTTGCGACCATTGTATCTGACTAGTAGGTACTGCAACTACAACGGAATGGCTAAATAAAAGTACCAACAACTGCTGGGTTTTGGGTTTATCTCATGCTATCTGTATCTGATTAGTAATTGTTGCAACTACAACGGAATGAATAACTAAAAGGGCCCACTGCTTCTTTTATCAGGACGATTATCTAAACCTGACTAGTAAAGTGCCGCAACTACAACTGAATGAATAAAACTGCCAACGGTGTGAGTTCCTCGGTTGACTTCCTCGTATGGTCTCGAGGGGGGAAACACCAGGATGGGTTTGTTTGGTGTTAGCTTCAGGTTGGATCCGGATAGGTCATTCTTATCCCTCTCTGATAACCGCCAGTTGTATCGTGTCTCTATAGGATGTTTAGTGCATGCTGCCGCTGCCGCTTCAGTCCACCATACCTATGTAGGCGAGGACCGCCGAATTCTAGTCTCGCCGTGTACTGGCCTCAGTACTGACGCTCCTCTTTTCCTTTGCCCTTTGTCGGCACCCCTTTTGTTTGAGCAGGTTTTGAGATCGACGCCGTTAGCAGGGTTACCCTT
Organism: Avena sativa; assembly: GCA_916181665.1. Taxonomy (NCBI): domain Eukaryota; kingdom Viridiplantae; phylum Streptophyta; class Magnoliopsida; order Poales; family Poaceae; genus Avena; species Avena sativa. Next base: position 218,491,875 of record OV702280.1, on the reverse strand, counting down.
CCGGCTTGTCCTGGGCAGGGTTATGGACGCCATTGGTTATTCTTCAGGGCTCTTAGCCCCATTTGCATCTTGTCCGTAGTCGGACGCCCTATCATTTTCAAGGTGATTTGGATCTTTGTATATTATATCTGTATTCTTGACTCTTTTGAGTCGCTGTTATATATATATATCTGTTCTGTGGGTCCCATCGAGGACTGTTGTGTAATGTTATTACTTCGTTTTCCACCCGCACGAAAGTGCCTGGTGGGCACCTTTAAATCGTTCCTATGCGGGTTTGGCGGGCTTCGCTAAAACTTGCATAGGTCCGATTCTGAGGGTGTTACAGAGTGGTATCAGAGCTCAGCAGTTGCGATACCCCACAAGTCCAGCCTGTAGGATAACCTAGCTAACGGCCGAAGTAGAGTGTCAAAACTATTTTCGAAAAAACGGTTGGATAGTTCTGATTAGGTCTGATTTTATTCCTTACCCCTCTGCTGTTCTCCTCTTACCTCTACGTGTTTTGAATCCGCTCTCGTCTCTTTCTTCGAGTCCAGGAATTCTCGTGGTTGGGTTTCCGTCGCACCTTTAGGGTTTCGCTTCCTCCTTTGGTAACGGTGATGCTACGTCCGGTGTTCAAACTATCCGGGGAATCCTTCGTCTGTGGTACCATTCTTTGTTCCTTGTTTGTGCCTTCCGGTGTTTTCCGACGCGACGACATCCTCTACGCCAGATCCGATGCAGAGCCTGCATCACTCCTTTGTTTCCGAACCTCGATTGTCGAGATCTTCAGTCTGAAATCCGAGAGTTGGTTGCATAATTCTCTTATTCATGTACAGAGTAATGCTTTGAGTGCGGGATGGAGTCGCGACCATACCACTACTCTTATCATTCGCTTTTGTACATTGAATGGTGGATCGATGCAATTTACTCCTTCCGCTGAAGTTAGAGGTGGCCTTACCTTTAACTTCGTCCGTTGTTTATCCGGAGTGCTCTCTTGACGAACGTGAACAATGACATCTTGTGGTGGTGTCGTCGATTTCAAGATGGGACAACGACCTCTTGTTAGTGGTGTCGCGAGGATCTACATGGAGCGAGAAGACGCAGATCGCCGACCTTCCTTCCGGTACCATGAGGTGGATCTCGAGGGCGAGATCCATTGTTAGTGGTGTCGAATTGTGGCATCCCGCAAAACCACTACTAGAAAATCGCGTTGTTTTTGTGCATTGCATCATCATGACCGCATGCTCATGTCATCATGCCACATTGCATTTGAGCATCGTCATCATCATGCATATTAATTTGCCTAAAAACTATTTGCGAAAGACAATCGTTTTCTAAAATTTACCCTCCTTCTATTTCAAACTAAACCCCCGGACGCTTCCGAATATTTTTGTTTGTCTAAAATCTATTTATACAAGCTGATTGCAAAAGTTAAATAAAAAATATATTATTTTAGTAGGGCAGTCGAACGGGCCGAATGACCCGAACGACCACCCCAGAAAATACAAACGGTCCACCCCCTTAATCCTAAACCTACCAACCTATCTACCCACACCCCCCCCCTCCACATCACCCCCACCAATGGCCTCCTGACACCTCACCCTCTCCCTCCCCCTAACCAACCCCACCTGCCCCGCTCCTCCCTCAACCTCCCGCAGCGACCGACCCACCTCTCCCTCGCGTCGACCTCCCTTTCCCCTCTGGCAACCGCAGCCGGCCAGCAGCCCCGCCCCTGACACCCTGGGTCCCACGCCCCCGGCCCCACCCTGGCGCGCCCCACCTCCCTCCTCCTCCCCGCACGCGTCCCACCCTCCTGGAACCTTCCCCGCTCGCCCGCTCCTCCTTTCTCCTCCCTCTCTCTCCCAGCGCCGCCAGGTCCCCGCGCCTCGCCGTCTCTCCCTCTGCCGCGTCCTCCTCGCCGTCCCCGTGCGCGTCGCGTCCGCCTCCGGCCAGCGCAGTGCCGCCTCGAGCCTACCCAAGCCCGGCCTCCGCGTCCCTGGGGCCCACCTCTTCGCAAGCGTCGGAGGGAGTAGCAGCAGTCCAAGCCTGCAAGCAAGTCCGCCACAAGCTGCCCGAGAAGCTCCTTCGAGAGTGTGCCGACGCTCGTGAATAGGGAAAAATGAAACATGAAGGATCCATATAGCAAAAGAGCGACTGCATCGAGAACCCGCGGATCGTGAACCTCTCAGAACGCAAGTCTTTCGACACGATATCTGAAGAGCCCAGACCGTGATTCCGAAGACCGATCCTGCCGAAGGCCTAACCTGAACACCCCGTAACCTCAAGATCGCCATCGGTAAGCGAGCCGAAAACCTCAGGAGCTCCTTCCAGGAACCACCAAGATCTTCGTCACGACACCCCGAGCTCTCCCACCCGGTACCCGGTGGTCGTACTTCGAGAAAACCGTCACGGAGCACCAAGTACTTCTACATGGACATCAAGACCCGGATCCGAAGACCGCTAAGATCGCCACGGAACGGCAAGCTCTCCATCCCGGATACGCCAAGTGCTTCACCCCGAACGCCAAGACCGACCCGACACGAGGACACGACAAGATCTTCGCGACTACAAGATCGACACCGACCAGGGCGAGTCCGATGTGCCCCCGACACCGAACCAAGTCCTTCTTCCCGGACGCGACAAGATCTACCCCAGTAATCTGAGAACGATCCCGGAGCCGAGAACGATCCCGTCGAACCCTGGACCCTGAGACCGACCCCGAACCCCCGGATCCCCAAGATCGTCGAACCCTAATGTGTGAACCTTTTCCCGAGCCCTATTTTATAAATGCTATATATAAACTTGTTGCATACTAAATTGATCATGCATGCATATTTGTGTGGTTTGGGGGCCTTATGCCGATTCACCTCATAATTAAATATGGGGCCCATATGCGGACAAATCTAGTCTTATATTGGCCTCATTTAAACTTGTGTAGCGAACCGGTGATATATTCTGCCTTGTTAAACAACATTTAAATTGCGGGGTAAATAAATAACTTGAACCGTTTAAATAATTGTCGGGACCCCGGTTCCGCTTAATATGACCTAATTGCATCGCACCTTTGCCATGTCATGCATCCTACATGCATCATGCCGATCTTTTGCCGTAGTATTAAATAGTGCATCCGGTGTTTATTCTAGTGTTTTGGTTCTTCGCGGATAAGGCCGTTGAGTTGGTGCGAGTGTCGACCCGATCTTCGGTTGAACCTTCGGCAATGTTTTCAGGCGAGCATCTCCCCCTTTCTACCTATCTTACTTTTATAGTATTTATTCCCTCCTGTTGATCTATTGCTATCTGTGTTGCGATGCTCTAGTTTCCGTACCCGTGATCTCCCCTTGCAGCCCTATATTGCCTTGGACACATCCTATTACCTGTTGTTTGGTAGATAGTTGGACTTGCGCGTCGTAGTCGCTTGCTCAAGTGCTGTTGCGTGTCGTCAAGTGCCACAGTTGCTGGTGTATGGCCGCATGTTGATGTTGGAGATGATCATGGTTTTACTTATCGTTCACTTTAATTCCTGTTTAACAACTAAAATTGAAGTAAGCAGAGGCATCGGTGGGTGATAGATAATATTTGGTTTCCGAACGCCCACTTGTGTCCCGTAGGACCCCGAGTACTTGATACCTGTTCCTTGATTTATCGCGCTATCCACATCCGGGAGGTATATGGGACCCCCCTTAGCCAGAGCTTGATTCAGTCTTATTTCTTGGGGCCACAAACTAGTTTGAGGTTCTATTTACGATCCTGTACTTATGCCATGCTACTGCTTTATTTACGATTGTGCGAGGAGCACACTGTACTGTTTAGGTAAGCAGATTGTTTTCGCGGTATCGACAAGCCCAGTCACACTTTCGGGTTCCCAGTCGTTTACAGCCATTGACGCAAACCTTGAGTCCGTCTCGGAGCTAGCTTACTTCGTTGCGGGTCTACTCAATGGGGTGGCCCCCTGAAATATTTCTGAATCCTGTGATTGCTTTGTCGTGAAGGCCTCGTTGGGTTTTGATTTGGTTTTTCCGAGGTTGATCGAGTGTGTGTTGCTATTGGTGCACCCCGGCCGGGTAAAACTTTCTGAAAGCCATGTCCGCGGTTATGGACGACTTGGAGCACAGTATCTCGACCATAGACAAGCATAACTAAAGTTTATTGCTATAAATTTGACTTTATAATGACTAGTAATCAGCTTCACTATAATGGAATGGCTAAATAATACTGCCCACAATTGCTTGTTTGAGATGTCGCTTGCGACCATTGTATCTGACTAGTAAGTACTGCAACTACAACGGAATGGCTAAATAAAAGTACCAACAACTGCTGGGTTTTGGGTTTATCTCATGCTATCTGTATCTGATTAGTAATTGTTGCAACTACAACGGAATGAATAACTAAAAGGGCCCACTGCTTCTTTTATCAGGACGATTATCTAAACCTGACGAGTAAAGTGCCGCAACTATAACTGAATGAATAAAACTGCCAACGGTGTGAGTTCCTCGGTTGACTTCCTCGTATGGTCTCGAGGGGGGAAACACCAGGATGGGTTTGTTTGGTGTTAGCTTCAGGTTGGATCCGGATAGGTCATTCTTATCCCTCTCTGATAACCGCCAGTTGTATCGAGTCTCTATAGGATGTTTAGTGCATGCTGCCGCTGCCGCTTCAGTCTACCATACCTATGTAGGCGAGGACCGCCGAATTCTAGTCTCGCCGTGTACTGGCCTCAGTACTGACGCTCCTCTTTTCCTTTGCCCTTTGTCGGCACCCCTTTTGTTTGAGCAGGTTTTGAGATCGACGCCGTTAGCAGGGTTACCCTTCCGGCTTGGCCTGGGCAGGGTTATGGACGCCATTGGTTATTCTTCAGGGCTCTTAGCCCCATTTGCATCTTGTCCGTAGTCGGACGCCCTATGATTTTCAAGGTGATTTGGATCTTTGTATATTATATCTGTATTCTTGACTCTTTTGAGTCGCTGTTATATATATCTGTTCTGTGGGTCCCATCGAGGACTGTTGTGTAATGTTATTACTTCGTTTTCCACCCGCACGAAAGTGCCTGGTGGGCACCTTTGAATCGTTCCTATGCGGGTTTGGCGGGCTTCGCTAAAACTTGCATAGGTCCGATTCTGAGGGTGTTACAGAGTGGTATCAGAGCTCAGCAGTTGCGATACCCCACAAGTCCAGCCTGTAGGATAACCTAGCTAACGGCCGAAGTAGAGTGTCAAAACTATTTTCGAAAAAACGGTTGGATAGTTCTGATTAGGTCTGATTTTATTCCTTACCCCTCTGCTGTTCTCCTCTTACCTCTACGTGTTTTGAATCCGCTCTCGTCTCTTTCTTCGAGTCCAGGAATTCTCGTGGTTGGGTTTCCGTCGCACCTTTAGGGTTTCGCTTCCTCCTTTGGTAACGGTGATGCTACGTCCGGTGTTCAAACTATCCGGGGAATCCTTCGTCTGTGGTACCATTCTTTGTTCCTTGTTTGTGCCTTCCGGTGTTTTCCGACGCGACGACATCCTCTACGCCAGATCCGATGCAGAGCCTGCATCACTCCTTTGTTTCCGAACCTCGATTGTCGAGATCTTCAGTCTGAAATCCGAGAGTTGGTTGCATAATTCTCTTATTCATGTACAGAGTAATGCTTTGAGTGCGGGATGGAGTCGCGACCATACCACTACTCTTATCATTCGCTTTTGTACACTGAATGGTGGATCGATGCAATTTACTCCTTCCGCTGAAGTTAGAGGTGGCCTTACCTTTAACTTCGTCCGTTGTTTATCCGGAGTGCTCTCTTGACGAACGTGAACAATGACATCTTGTGGTGGTGTCGTCGATTTCAAGACGGGACAACGACCTCTTGTTAGTGGTGTCGCGAGGATCTACATGGAGCGAGAAGACGCAGATCGCCGACCTTCCTTCCGGTACCATGAGGCGGATCTCGAGGGCGAGATCCATTGTTAGTGGTGTCGAATTGTGGCATCCCGCAAAACCACTACTAGAAAATCGCGTTGTTTTTGTGCATTGCATCATCATGACCGCATGCTCATGTCATCATGCCACATTGCATTTGAGCATCGTCATCATCATGCATATTAATTTGCCTAAAAACTATTTGCGAAAGACAATCGTTTTCTAAAATTTACCCTCCTTCTATTTCAAACTAAACCCCCGGACGCTTCCGGATATTTTTGTTTGTCTAAAATCTATTTATACAAGCTGATTGCAAAAGTTAAATAAAAATTATATTATTTTAGTGGGGCAGTCGAACGGGCCGAATGACCCGAACGACCACCCCAGAAAATACAAACGGTCCACCCCCTTAATCCTAAACCTACCAACCTATCTACCCACACCCCCCCTCCACATCACCCCCACCAATGGCCTCCTGACACCTCACCCTCTCCCTCCCCCTAACCAACCCCACCTGCCCCGCTCCTCCCTCAACCTCCCGCAGCGACCGACCCACCTCTCCCTCGCGTCGACCTCCCTTTCCCCTCTGGCAACCGCAGCCGGCCAGCAGCCCCGCCCCTGACACCCTGGGTCCCACGCCCCCGGCCCCACCCTGGCGCGCCCCACCTCCCTCCTCCTCCCCGCACGCGTCCCACCCTCCTGGAACCTTCCCCGCTCGCCCGCTCCTCCTTTCTCCTCCCTCTCTCTCCCAGCGCCGCCAGGTCCCCGCGCCTCGCCGTCTCTCCCTCTGCCGGCGTCCTCCTCGCCGTCCCCGTGCGCGTCGCGTCCGCCTCCGGCCAGCGCAGTGCCGCCTCGAGCCTACCCAAGCCCGGCCTCCGCGTCCCTGGGGCCCACCTCTTCGCAAGCGTCGGAGGGAGTAGCAGCAGTCCAAGCCTGCAAGCAAGTCCGCCACAAGCTGCCCGAGAAGCTCCTTCGAGAGTGTGCCGACGCTCGTGAATAGGGAAAAATGGAACATGAAGGATCCATATAGCAAAAGAGCGACTGCATCGAGAACCCGCGGATCGTGAACCTCTCAGAACGCAAGTCTTTCGACACGATATCTGAAGACCCCAGACCGTGGATCCGAAGACCGATCCTGCCGAAGGCCTAACCTGAACACCCCGTAACCTCAAGATCGCCATCGGTAAGCGAGCTGAAAACCTCAGGAGCTCCTTCCAGGAACCACCAAGATCTTCGTCATGACACCCCGAGATCTCCCACCCGGTACCCGGTGGTCGTACTTCGAGAAAACCGTCACGGAGCACCAAGTACTTCTACATGGACATCAAGACCCGGATCCGAAGACCGCTAAGGTCGCCACGGAACGGCAAGCTCTCCATCCCGGATACGCCAAGTGCTTCACCCCGAACGCCAAGACCGACCCGACACGAGGACACGACAAGATCTTCGCGACTACAAGATCGACACCGACCAGGGCGAGTCCGATGTGCCCCCGACACCGAACCAAGTCCTTCTTCCCGGACGCGACAAGATCTACCCCAGTAATCTGAGAACGATCCCGGAGCCGAGAACGATCCCGTCGAACCCTGGACCCTGAGACCGACCCCGAACCCCCGGATCCCCAAGATCGTCGAACCCTAATGTGTGAACCTTTTCCCGAGCCCTATTTTATAAATGCTATATATAAACTTGTTGCATACTAAATTGATCATGCATGCATATTTGTGTGGTTTGGGGGCCTTATGCCGATTCACCTCATAATTAAATATGGGGCCCATATGCGGACAAATCTAGTCTTATATTGGCCTCATTTAAACTTGTGTAGCGAACCGGTGATATATTCTGCCTTGTTAAACAACATTTAAATTGCGGGGTAAATAAATAACTTGAACCGTTTAAATAATTGTCGGGACCCCGGTTCCGCTTAATATGACCTAATTGCATCGCACCTTTGCCATGTCATGCATCCTACATGCATCATGCCGATCTTTTGCCGTAGTATTAAATAGTGCATCCGGTGTTTATTCTAGTGTTTTGGTTCTTCGCGGATAAGGCCGTTGAGTTGGTGCGAGTGTCGACCCGATCTTCGGTTGAACCTTCGGCAATGTTTTCAGGCGAGCATCTCCCCCTTTCTACCTATCTTACTTTTATAGTATTTATTCCCTCCTGTTGATCTATTGCTATCTGTGTTGCGATGCTCTAGTTTCCGTACCCGTGATCTCCCCTTGCAGCCCTATATTGCCTTGGACACATCCTATTACCTGTTGTTTGGTAGATAGTTGGACTTGCGCGTCGTAGTCGCTTGCTCAAGTGCTGTTGCGTGTCGTCAAGTGCCACAGTTGCTGGTGTATGGCCGCATGTTGATGTTGGAGATGATCATGGTTTTACTTATCGTTCACTTTAATTCCTGTTTAACAACTAAAATTGAAGTAAGCAGAGGCATCGGTGGGTGATAGATAATATTTGGTTTCCGAACGCCCACTTGTGTCCCGTAGGACCCCGAGTACTTGATACCTGTTCCTTGATTTATCGCGCTATCCACATCCGGGAGGTATATGGGACCCCCCTTAGCCAGAGCTTGATTCAGTCTTATTTCTTGGGGCCACAAACTAGTTCGAGGTTTTATTTACGATCCTGTACTTATGCCATGCTACTGCTTTATTTACGATTGTGCGAGGAGCACACTGTACTGTTTAGGTAAGCGGAGTGTTTTCGCGGTATCGACAAGCCCAGTCACACTTTCGGGTTCCCAGTCGTTTACAGCCATTGATGCAAACCTTGAGTCCGTCTCGGAGCTAGCTTACTTCGTTGCGGGTCTACTCAATGGGGTGGCCCCCTGAAATATTTCTGAATCCTGTGATTGCTTTGTCGTGAAGGCCTCGTTGGGTTTTGATTTGGTTTTTCCGAGGTTGATCGAGTGTGTGTTGCTATTGGTGCACCCCAGCCGGGTAAAACTTTCTGAAAGCCGTGTCCGCGGTTATGGACGACTTGGAGCACAGTATCTCGACCATAGACAAGCATAACTAAAGTTTATTGCTATAAATTTGACTTTATAATGACTAGTAATCAGCTTCACTATAATGGAATGGCTAAATAATACTGCCCACAATTGCTTGTTTGAGATGTCGCTTGCGACCATTGTATCTGACTAGTAAGTACTGCAACTACAACGGAATGGCTAAATAAAAGTACCAACAACTGCTGGGTTTTGGGTTTATCTCATGCTATCTGTATCTGATTAGTAATTGTTGCAACTACAACGGAATGAATAACTAAAAGGGCCCACTGCTTCTTTTATCAGGACGATTATCTAAACCTGACTAGTAAAGTGCCGCAACTACAACTGAATGAATAAAACTGCCAACGGTGTGAGTTCCTCGGTTGACTTCCTCGTATGGTCTCGAGGGGGGAAACACCAGGATGGGTTTGTTTGGTGTTAGCTTCAGGTTGGATCCGGATAGGTCATTCTTATCCCTCTCTGATAACCGCCAGTTGTATCGTGTCTCTATAGGATGTTTAGTGCATGCTGCCGCTGCCGCTTCAGTCCACCATACCTATGTAGGCGAGGACCGCCGAATTCTAGTCTCGCCGTGTACTGGCCTCAGTACTGACGCTCCTCTTTTCCTTTGCCCTTTGTCGGCACCCCTTTTGTTTGAGCAGGTTTTGAGATCGACGCCGTTAGCAGGGTTACCCTTCCGGCTTGGCCTGGGCAGGGTTATGGACGCCATTGGTTATTCTTCAGGGCTCTTAGCCCCATTTGCATCTTGTCCGTAGTCGGACGCCCTATCATTTTCAAGGTGATTTGGATCTTTGTATATTATATCTGTATTCTTGACTCTTTTGAGTCGCTGTTATATATATATCTGTTCTGTGGGTCCCATCGAGGACTGTTGTGTAATGTTATTACTTCGTTTTCCACCCGCACGAAAGTGCCTGGTGGGCACCTTTGAATCGTTCCTATGCGGGTTTGGCGGGCTTCGCTAAAACTTGCATAGGTCCGATTCTGAGGGTGTTACAGAGTGGTATCAGAGCTCAGCAGTTGCGATACCCCACAAGTCCAGCCTGTAGGATAACCTAGCTAACGGCCGAAGTAGAGTGTCAAAACTATTTTCGAAAAAACGGTTGGATAGTTCTGATTAGGTCTGATTTTATTCCTTACCCCTCTGCTGTTCTCCTCTTACCTCTACGTGTTTTGAATCCGCTCTCGTCTCTTTCTTCGAGTCCAGGAATTCTCGTGGTTGGGTTTCCGTCGCACCTTTAGGGTTTCGCTTCCTCCTTTGGTAACGGTGATGCTACGTCCGGTGTTCAAACTATCCGGGGAATCCTTCGTCTGTGGTACCATTATTTGTTCCTTGTTTGTGCCTTCCGGTGTTTTCCGACGCGACGACATCCTCTACGCCAGATCCGATGCAGAGCCTGCATCACTCCTTTGTTTCCGAACCTCGATTGTCGAGATCTTCAGTCTGAAATCCGAGAGTTGGTTGCATAATTCTCTTATTCATGTACAGAGTAATGCTTTGAGTGCGGGATGGAGTCGCGACCATACCACTACTCTTATCATTCGCTTTTGTACATTGAATGGTGGATCGATGCAATTTACTCCTTCCGCTGAAGTTAGAGGTGGCCTTACCTTTAACTTCGTCCGTTGTTTATCCGGAGTGCTCTCTTGACGAACGTGAACAATGACATCTTGTGGTGGTGTCGTCGATTTCAAGACGGGACAACGACCTCTTGTTAGTGGTGTCGCGAGGATCTACATGGAGCGAGAAGACGCAGATCGCCGACCTTCCTTCCGGTACCATGAGGCGGATCTCGAGGGCGAGATCCATTGTTAGTGGTGTCGAATTGTGGCATCCCGCAAAACCACTACTAGAAAATCGCGTTGTTTTTGTGCATTGCATCATCATGACCGCATGCTCATGTCATCATGCCACATTGCATTTGAGCATCGTCATCATCATGCATATTAATTTGCCTAAAAACTATTTGCGAAAGACAATCGTTTTCTAAAATTTACCCTCCTTCTATTTCAAACTAAACCCCCGGACGCTTCCGGATATTTTTGTTTGTCTAAAATCTATTTATACAAGCTGATTGCAAAAGTTAAATAAAAATTATATTATTTTAGTGGGGCAGTCGAACGGGCCGAATGACCCGAACGACCACCCCAGAAAATACAAACGGTCCACCCCCTTAATCCTAAACCTACCAACCTATCTACCCACACCCCCCCTTAGCTAGAGCTTGATTGAGTCTTATTTCTTGGGGCCACAAACTAGTTTGAGGTTTTATTTACGATCCTGTACTTATGCCATGCTACTGCTTTATTTACGATTGTGCGAGGAGCACACTGTACTGTTTAGGTAAGCGGAGTGTTTTCGCGGTATCGACAAGCCCAGTCACACTTTCGGGTTCCCAGTCGTTTACAGCCATTGACGCAAACCTTGAGTCCGTCTCGGAGCTAGCTTACTTCGTTGCGGGTCTACTCAATGGGGTGGCCCCCTGAAATATTTCTGAATCCTGTGATTGCTTTGTCGTGAAGGCCTCGTTGGGTTTTGATTTGGTTTTTCCGAGGTTGATCGAGTGTGTGTTGCTATTGGTGCACCCCAGCCGGGTAAAACTTTCTGAAAGCCGTGTCCGCGGTTATGGACGACTTGGAGCACAGTATCTCGACCATAGACAAGCATAACTAAAGATTATTGCTATAAATTTGACTTTATAATGACTAGTAATCAGCTTCACTATAATGGAATGGCTAAATAATACTGCCCACAATTGCTTGTTTGAGATGTCGCTTGCGACCATTGTATCTGACTAGTAAGTACTGCAACTACAACGGAATGGCTAAATAAAAGTACCAACAACTGCTGGGTTTTGGGTTTATCTCATGCTATCTGTATCTGATTAGTAATTGTTGCAACTACAACGGAATGAATAACTAAAAGGGCCCACTGCTTCTTTTATCAGGACGATTATCTAAACCTGACTAGTAAAGTGCCGCAACTACAACTGAATGAATAAAACTGCCAACGGTGTGAGTTCCTCGGTTGACTTCCTCGTATGGTCTCGAGGGGGGAAACACCAGGATGGGTTTGTTTGGTGTTAGCTTCAGGTTGGATCCGGATAGGTCATTCTTATCCCTCTCTGATAACCGCCAGTTGTATCGTGTCTCTATAGGATGTTTAGTGCATGCTGCCGCTGCCGCTTCAGTCCACCATACCTATGTAGGCGAGGACCGCCGAATTCTAGTCTCGCCGTGTACTGGCCTCAGTACTGACGCTCCTCTTTTCCTTTGCCCTTTGTCGGCACCCCTTTTGTTTGAGCAGGTTTTGAGATCGACGCCGTTAGCAGGGTTACCCTTCCGGCTTGGCCTGGGCAGGGTTATGGACGCCATTGGTTATTCTTCAGGGCTCTTAGCCCCATTTGCATCTTGTCCGTAGTCGGACGCCCTATCATTTTCAAGGTGATTTGGATCTTTGTATATTATATCTGTATTCTTGACTCTTTTGAGTCGCTGTTATATATATATCTGTTCTGTGGGTCCCATCGAGGACTGTTGTGTAATGTTATTACTTCGTTTTCCACCCGCACGAAAGTGCCTGGTGGGCACCTTTGAATCGTTCCTATGCGGGTTTGGCGGGCTTCGCTAAAACTTGCATAGGTCCGATTCTGAGGGTGTTACAGAGTGGTATCAGAGCTCAGCAGTTGCGATACCCCACAAGTCCAGCCTGTAGGATAACCTAGCTAACGGCCGAAGTAGAGTGTCAAAACTATTTTCGAAAAAACGGTTGGATAGTTCTGATTAGGTCTGATTTTATTCCTTACCCCTCTGCTGTTCTCCTCTTACCTCTACGTGTTTTGAATCCGCTCTCGTCTCTTTCTTCGAGTCCAGGAATTCTCGTGGTTGGGTTTCCGTCGCACCTTTAGGGTTTCGCTTCCTCCTTTGGTAACGGTGATGCTACGTCCGGTGTTCAAACTATCCGGGGAATCCTTCGTCTGTGGTACCATTCTTTGTTCCTTGTTTGTGCCTTCCGGTGTTTTCCGACGCGACGACATCCTCTACGCCAGATCCGATGCAGAGCCTGCATCACTCCTTTGTTTCCGAACCTCGATTGTCGAGATCTTCAGTCTGAAATCCGAGAGTTGGTTGCATAATTCTCTTATTCATGTACAGAGTAATGCTTTGAGTGCGGGATGGAGTCGCGACCATACCACTACTCTTATCATTCGCTTTTGTACATTGAATGGTGGATCGATGCAATTTACTCCTTCCGCTGAAGTTAGAGGTGGCCTTACCTTTAACTTCGTCCGTTGTTTATCCGGAGTGCTCTCTTGACGAACGTGAACAATGACATCTTGTGGTGGTGTCGTCGATTTCAAGACGGGACAACGACCTCTTGTTAGTGGTGTCGCGAGGATCTACATGGAGCGAGAAGACGCAGATCGCCGACCTTCCTTCCGGTACCATGAGGCGGATCTCGAGGGCGAGATCCATTGTTAGTGGTGTCGAATTGTGGCATCCCGCAAAACCACTACTAGAAAATCGCGTTGTTTTTGTGCATTGCATCATCATGACCGCATGCTCATGTCATCATGCCACATTGCATTTGAGCATCGTCATCATCATGCATATTAATTTGCCTAAAAACTATTTGCGAAAGACAATCGTTTTCTAAAATTTACCCTCCTTCTATTTCAAACTAAACCCCCGGACGCTTCCGGATATTTTTGTTTGTCTAAAATCTATTTATACAAGCTGATTGCAAAAGTTAAATAAAAATTATATTATTTTAGTGGGGCAGTCGAACGGGCCGAATGACCCGAACGACCACCCCAGAAAATACAAACGGTCCACCCCCTTAATCCTAAACCTACCAACCTATCTACCCACACCCCCCCTTAGCCAGAGCTTGATTGAGTCTTATTTCTTGGGGCCACAAACTAGTTTGAGGTTTTATTTACGATCCTGTACTTATGCCATGCTACTGCTTTATTTACGATTGTGCGAGGAGCACACTGTACTGTTTAGGTAAGCGGAGTGTTTTCGCGGTATCGACAAGCCCAGTCACACTTTCGGGTTCCCAGTCGTTTACAGCCATTGACGCAAACCTTGAGTCCGTCTCGGAGCTAGCTTACTTCGTTGCGGGTCTACTCAATGGGGTGGCCCCCTGAAATATTTCTGAATCCTGTGATTTCTTTGTCATGAAGGCCTCGTTGGGTTTTGATTTGGTTTTTCCGAGGTTGATCGAGTGTGTGTTGCTATTGGTGCACCCCGGCCGGGTAAAACTTTCTGAAAGCCGTGTCCGCGGTTATGGACGACTTGGAGCACAGTATCTCGACCATAGACAAGCATAACTAAAGTTTATTGCTATAAATTTGACTTTATAATGACTAGTAATCAGCTTCACTATAATGGAATGGCTAAATAATACTGCCCACAATTGCTTGTTTGAGATGTCGCTTGCGACCATTGTATCTGACTAGTAAGTACTGCAACTACAACGGAATGGCTAAATAAAAGTACCAACAACTGATGGGTTTTGGGTTTATCTCATGCTATCTGTACCTGATTAGTAATTGTTGCAACTACAACGGAATGAATAACTAAAAGGGCCCACTGCTTCTTTTATCAGGACGATTATCTAAACCTGACTAGTAAAGTGCCGCAACTATAACTGAATGAATAAAACTGCCAACGGTGTGAGTTCCTCGGTTGACTTCCTCGTATGGTCTCGAGGGGGGAAACACCAGGATGGGTTTGTTTGGTGTTAGCTTCAGGTTGGATCCGGATAGGTCATTCTTATCCCTCTCTGATAACCGCCAGTTGTATCGAGTGTCTATAGGATGTTTAGTGCATGCTGCCGCTGCCGCTTCAGTCCACCATACCTATGTAGGCGAGGACCGCCGAATTCTAGTCTCGCCGTGTACTGGCCTCAGTACTGACGCTCCTCTTTTCCTTTGCCCTTTGTCGGCACCCCTTTTGTTTGAGCAGGTTTTGAGATCGACGCCGTTAGCAGGGTTACCCTTCCAGCTTGGCCTGGGCAGGGTTATGGACGCCATTGGTTATTCTTCAGGGCTCTTAGCCCCATTTGCATCTTGTCCGTACTCGGACGCCCTATCATTTTCAAGGTGATTTGGATCTTTGTATATTATATCTGTATTCTTGACTCTTTTGAGTCGCTGTTATATATATCTGTTCTGTGGGTCCCATCGAGGACTGTTGTGTAATGTTATTACTTCGTTTTCCACCCGCACGAAAGTGCCTGGTGGGCACCTTTGAATCGTTCCTATGCGGGTTTGGCGGGCTTCGCTAAAACTTGCATAGGTCCGATTCTGAGGGTGTTACATGTATAGACTAAGTGCTTAGCCGTGTCTCCGGTTACAGACAAATGAGTTGCTTGATATCGATGCTATGACATATTCTCGCTCATCCTTATTTCTTGTTTTCTAAAACTTGATGGGTGAACTTAATGGGTTGTTGTGAATCAAATTGGTTTAATAAAGTAGAACAAAGTGTTTAGAAAATGCAAGCTAGCCACAGCTCCACCAGCCAAATAAGCATGTAGTTGATAGATCTATTGTTAACCACTTTAGCCTACTTGCCAGACATTCCATGTATTGACCCTTCGGGGCTGCTACGTTTTATGGTGCAGGTTATATCGTATCTGAGTGATCGTTCATAGGTCACGAGACTCCACTCAACAATTGTTCGCCTGTGGCACATTCGAAGGATGGAGATCTACCTTGGAATTGCTTTCCGCTATGATATAATGTAAATTATGGATCATATTCGTTGTATTTATGATGCACAGTTATATTTGATATCATTTTATACCGTGTGTGCCAGTGAATCGATACAGATATTGACACTATACGCATGAACTTAGCCTTATTAGGCGAGGGTGTTACATGATGGTATCAGAGCTATGTGTTGACTGTAGGATCGTGACCTTAGAAATGGATTAGCAATAGGAGACCTCTATTAGGAGAACTATCATATTTTATACTTATTAGAGATCTTATATTCCTTGTCTATCTTTTCTATAATCTCCTCTTGTTCAAATTTGTAGTTGTCCATTCTTTTGATACCTATATGAGAATTAGCTAAGTAAAAGTACAAATAATATGACATAAATAAATATCTCACCAAGTTTGAGTAGGTCTGGACCACCATATTTTATCTCTTTAAAAGATCAACGCTATCGTGTTAGCATATTGTTCTTACCAACTTATGTGGTATGACAATATAGGTTTCTTGCTTGTTTGTACTGAACCATATTGTGTGATGCCTTGTTTAGGATCTGTTATTTTGAAACTCTAAAGTTGCTAGAGTTTTCGTGTGGTTTTAAAATTATTTTTAATGGTGTAATTTGATTGAAATTCGTGAGATTACTGCTGCAGTTTTCTGCGTGACCTATTGTACCGCGTGATTTTTTATATTTTATTGGTAACTCAGAAAAATCTAAAAATAGGATCTGGAGCTTAATTACATGTACAACATGCACAAAAATTGTCTAAAATTCATGACGAGTTTAAGTCGGTCAGAAAAATTCATAAAACCTGTTGTACTGTTTTGATAGTTTTTTGTTCGTTGCTTATATGTTGCTCTATTTTACTCTAGTATTGTTCCCAATGCTTTCAAACTATTTTGTGGTTATATACTACTAAGTTTAGTCCTCTGTATTATTGTTATGCAAGTATTTGCTTGTGTGTTGATTGCTTATGATTGTTTGTTTATTTGTGATATTGATTGCTTCATATAGTTATGGGTAGGATTACTTCCTTAGTAGTTTCTTTTTGCTACAATCAATTCTTACCTATCTCAAACCCATGGAGCTATAATGATGTGTTGAATACACGGAGAAGGATTAAGTGGAAAGTTTTACAACATAATGCATCGACAAAGGAGAATAGTTCATCTAATGCAACAGAAGGATGTGGAAGTACGAAGTGTTGCAATGATGTTATGTGGTAGATTACGCAACCTAAAAGTTGAAGTATCGATAGTTCAGTTTTAGTAGTAGCTTTGTTGATTGAATACATGTGAGTCTACATCGAGCATTAGTTCGTGCCCATGGAAACCTTCTTCAAGGAAAGTGAGGATGCCCGAGTGATAAGTTACGCGATTTACCTATCCTCATGCAGGGTAATAATTTGGGTGCAGGATGGATTGATCACCATTTCTACTAATCTTATTATTCGCTCTTGTATTGTTGGCTTTGCAAATATTGAGTGCCTTTTTAAACCCTATAAGAGAGTTGGCGTTGAGCCTAAACCTTAAAATGGTATGATTTTGCACATTTATAGAAACATGCATTGCTAAGCGTAGGAATTTATGGTAAGAATGAATCTCAACCATTATTAATGGGCATCATGAAGCAAATGTTCCCAATTTTTCCCACCATGAGAGTTTTGCTAGTTCAAGTAGTGCTTTCTGAGAAACTATCAATCATGAAGGTTAGAATGTGCAAGAGACATTGTGCCAATAAAAGTTTAAAGGAGAACCGATCTAAGCCAACCTAGCCAGTTTTCTTTTAAGGGTGGTAGCGCCCTAATGGATCCCGAACCTTACTTTCTTTCTAGCCTTCCAAAATCTCAGGACGAGATTTCTTTTAAGGATGGTAGTCTGTCATATCCCGAAATTCTCCTAATTTTGGAATGTGAAATAAATAAAATAATCTTGATTAATTGTTTGACTTTGTTGAAAATTCTCAAAGAAAAGAAACTTTTTGAATTAAAAATCTTCTCGACCTTGAATTCAAAACCTTATATTATTTTGTTATGACCTAAGTAGCCATATAGGCAAAAGAGGGTGGATTGAGTTTCAGTTTTAGTATTTGAGTGAATGTTTTCAAAAAAATAAAAACCATGAAGCATTCATAAGCATTTCATTACATCCATGCAAAGTTCTCACAAACTGAATCCAAATCCTAGTATCTAAATCCTATAGTTGATTTGTCCAAATGTTTCTATAAGGAATATAAAGATATTTATGAAACCGCCATCTTCAAACAAGTGAGAATGTTACAAATATAATCTTATAATAATCTTCTGAATTTTAGAAAAAATTAGAAACAAGAATCATGTCATTTGGAGTTCGTATATAAACGATATGAAGAAAATACAAAAATAAAAAAGAAAAAAGGAAAAAACACTAATAGGCCAGCCGGCGGCCCAGTAGCCGGCCGACCGAACCAGCAGTCAGGTGCACGAGAGGCATCGATATTTTAGATCTGATGGCGTAATTCCGCCAGGTGCAGTCAGGTGCAGTCAGGTGCACAACCGGAGAATCTCGCAAAACAATATTTTAGATCTGATGGCGTAATTCCAAGATTTACTCGCACTCGTTTCTTCAAATCCAAATTCCTTTGGTGAAAAGGTAGGTCTAATGATTCTCTACAACTTTCATGTTTAACGTTTTTCGATTTGATCTACGGATTTGTCTCTCTAACACAGATTCGTTTCTAATCTTTTCTGAACCAAAATTAAGCCTATTTGGAGCCAACTTCTCTCCTAGCCACCGGATCCTATCCTGACGGTCGAGATTCAATCGTTCCGGTCAGCTATCTTGTAACCGCCACATCATCGCCTGGTCAGCATTTAGGCCCGGCCAGCATGCACGGTCAGTTTAGTCCAGTCAGCGGAATATTCCGAATATTCCGTTCGAATTTAAAATTATAGATCTAACTTGTAAAATCCATAACAAATTCATACTATGTCCAAAAATTGCGTATAATATATCAAATTGAAGATAATTATATTTAATTTATTAATATCAGACTAGATCTAACTCTCATGCTATACTGAACTGGTAACTAATTAAATAGTTATAATAGTCTTTTGAAGTAATAAATTCATAGTAAATTATCCATAGGTCCGAAAAATATAATTAATATGTCTCTGGATTCACATTTCTGTGTAGATTCTAGATCTGGCATTAGATTTAATTTTGGACGTGGTAAACTGTTTAGATAATTTAAACTCTATTAAGTAGTAATTAAATCATAGAAAAATATCTACAACTCCTTTTAAGGTGAATCCAATTGTTACTATTTTGTATTGAAAATATATATCCAGATAAATTAAGTGCCAAATTATTTGGTACGGTTAAAGTAGAAATACACGCAGAAAGCTTTAAACCCATTGCAATAGTATTTTAATAATAAGAAAATATCTGTAACTCCTTTTTAGGTGGTTCATATTGCTACGGGTTATAAATTGCATTACCTAACCAGCAGCAGTTAGTTCACAATTTAATACGACAGAAACATCAGTGGTTCAATTAAAGTGGTATAAACCATATTAAATTGATATAACTTTAATAATAAATGCTTTAATGCATTAAATGTTTTTCCACATGCATCTTGTGATCTAATAATGTTCAAAACACTAAATACAACAAGAGTGACCTATTAAATCATCATGGATGCATTGTTCATCATTGGTTTATTGTATTGCGCATAATTGCAATGTTTGAATGGTGTGTTTGTTGTGCCTTTGTTTTTGAACGATAGATTGCGAGGAGTGCAACTACTGCGATTGAGACTATATGATTGCAATTATTGTGGTTATGACGATTGCAACCATTATATCTATGTGGATTGTGAGTATTATCCAATCGACTACATCTACAACAAAGGCAAGTGGTGCTATTTTGGTCATAAATGTCCTACTGCTTTCCTATGCATTATAGATGTTTTTCGTAGCTACATGTGTAGGAATTCCTATGCTGTGCTATATCTTATATATTGTGGTAGGGAAATCCTTTGTAATTGAGATCCCGTATGGTAGATGTGCTTAGCATTGCTGTAGATACGAGGAAGGAATCATGTTTTGGTAAAGTAAAGATTTTGTTCTACTAAAACAACATAATTTTAATGAACTACCTGGGCGGAGTGGCTGGATTAGTCATCGGAGTGTGAATATTGGTGGGGAATGCCGCCCAGGGTACTAAGAAGGATTAGTTGTCTTTATTCCAGTAGTTTACGTGTGCAACCATGTGCCAGTAAGAAATGGGTGGCTGGTTGGACTTAGTAGGTCGTGGTGACCCGAACCCAGCGTAGCCAGAGATGTAGTGAATGGTAGTGATGTGGGCATCCCTTCTATTGATACAACCGTTGTGCCTACAGCAACACACATACAAGGACCCATCACAAGATCTCGTGCCAAACAACTTAACTATCAGGTACTTTCGTTTCTTGGAACCATTCCTCACATACATGAGAATATGATGCTGCCTAAATCAGATGTATTTCTTACTCTTAGAAATGATGGACCAAGCATGGATGAGAGGGACAAGCATTGGAGCATGGCCATGCATGGAGATGGCAGCAAGCATGTGATGATCCAAGAGAAGGCCACGGATGAAGATTTCAGAACTTTGAGGCCATCATAATGAAGAAAGAAGGCTTGGACGAAATATTCAAGATCAATACTTCACGAATTTGTCCATAGCTTAATATGGTGTTGCGACACTTTTATTTTGGGCCAGGCCCATGTAATTTTCGCAGGATTTTAATTAGCCACTTTTTAGAGTCCGTATTTGAGGGGAAAAGGACTTCTAGGGTTGGATTCGGCCACCACTTCCATGGCTGGCCGAAACCCCACCTTTTCCTCCTTAAATACTCCCCATAGCCATCACCCTAGACTCGGATTTTGTTTATACATTAAGTTAGCCATCATAGCAACTTCGCCAAGGCTCGAGCGTCGTAGAGGCCTCTTGTACTTCGCACCTATTCAGGATCCCACCTTTTCAATAAAGCTTTCATCTTAATCTGCAATATCTTGATTGCAATATTAGTTCTTACTTGTTCTCGATTTCAGGTAGGAATTAAGACCCTCGCTGGTCAGGCTGATCGTGTTCCCGCAGGATCGGTAACCTCCAGGAGATTGGACTAGCGATTGCATTGGCACTCGTGCTTGCACGTGTAGTCGGATCGTCAAGCCCGAACTCCACCAAATCGACTATCACCATCTCATCGAAAGATCGGACACCTTTGCCCTATCAAGTGGTATCATATTTCAGGTTGCTCGGTGAGATTTTACTTTTTTCGTAGATTAGATCTGTTTTTACCCATAACCCACGAAAAAGCCAAAAACACAGTTAGAGTTTAGATCCATCCCATCACCAATCTACGCCTTGCATTATCTTTTCAGTTTTTGCATTGTTGAATTTGTGTCTGCATCGTCGCGTCAAGTTGCTGGTCTTAGTGTCTCGTCCCATAGAGTTTCGAGTTCTGATCATAGTAGGCACCGCCACCCTCGCAGATCACCGCCACCTTATTCCGCCACCATATTCCGCCGCCATACACCCAGCCACCATAAACCCTAAACACTTCGCCACCTCCTTCCTACCGCGACACGGATCCGATCACCTATCCTGCCGCGGCACGAGTCCGAGTTGAGTTATTGTTCCCTAGTTATTTCTTTTTTACTTTACTTCTTTGTTATTTCCGTGTCCAGCTAAAGTCCGAGTCGAGCTCCGAGTTCGGTCGTAAGTCCAGAAGGAGAGCAAAAAAAAGTCCGGAACAGCCTCCGAAATTTTTTTCTGGCTATACTGTTTTTCGACCCCGGGGATCACTTTTCTCCATCGGCCGTTATAGCGACATTTTTTTGCGCCTGCGCGCTTTCCGGAGCATAATAGAAAATTTCAAAAAAAAAATTCTGGGGCTAACCTATTTTTAGACCCCGTAGATCAGTTTTAGACACTCACCATCATAGTGATTTTCCGCATCTCGGTTCGCTTTTCAGGGTGCCATATCATCATACATTGCTTGTTGTGTCGCGTCGTGACATCGTTGGTGATCTAGGCTCGCGTCTCTAGTACGGTCTAGCCTAGGACCAGCACAGTACCGTCGTTGAGCATTCTTTCAACTTTTGCATTACTGTTTTGATAATTGCTAACCCCTTTTGCTAAGCCTTCCCAGAGCTCCACAGATATTCTCCACGTACGGTGTCTCGACTCCCGATAATCGCTCGGTTCAATCTCTGGACCTACTGATCCTCGCGGTTACACATCGCCTTTTCCTGCTGTTTGGTAAGAACTTGTAAGAGCTTCGTATATTGCTTGACGGATTACGCGTGCCTTCCACCATATTTCCGTAGTATATACCTGTGCTTTTTAAGGACTAACCATGACAGATACTTCGCGGAACCCTGGCACAATGACGAACGGAGAACTACATGCCCACTTCTCCGAGCTCTTGGTCAGTCGCGCTGAAGACGTGGATACACGCCTAGGGGAGTTTGACACCAAGCTCACCAACGCCGTGGACAAGATCGATGGACTCGAGAAATCCTTCAACGCCAAGCTTGACGCTCGGTTCAAGGAGATTTTGAACAGATTACCCACACCTGCACCCGCACCCACACATGGCGCACGGCGCATCCCGATCACGGGTCGGACTGCTGGTTCGGCTGCCGCCGCACCCCAGGCGGCTACCGCTGCGGCTGACGCACCTCAGACTTCCGCCGTGGCTGCTGCTGCGACATTGGGGACAGACGACGGGTACTACTACGACCCCGACGACGACGATCTGTTTGACGAGGAGGTTGAACAACCTCCACAGGTACCTGTTGGCCGTCCCCGACATTACTACCGCAACGCTCGACCACCGGTACGTGATGATGATCATGTTGCAAAGCTTAAATTAAATATTCCATCTTTTGAGGGTAAATATAATCCTGATGCATATCTTACATGGGAGATGGAAGTAGAACAACGTTTTGCATGCTTAAAATATCCTGAGAATATGCGTGTTAGTGCTGCTACATGTGAATTTACTAAATTTGCTTCCCTTTGGTGGTCTGAGTATTGTCGTTTAAATTCTACTACTATTCCTAGTACTTGGACTGCTTTAAAAACTGCTATGCGTGTTTGTTTTGTACCTCCCACTTATCAACGTGATTTACTAAAGAATCTGACACATTTAGAGCAAGGGAAAAATTCTGTAGAAGAGTATTATCAGGAATTGCAAACGGGGATGGTTCGGTGTGGTCTTGTTGAATCTAATGAACAAATGCTTGCACGTTTCTTTGGTGGATTAAACAAGGACATTCAGCACATATTAGATTATAAGGAATATAATTCTATCACTCGTTTGTTTCATCTTGCTTGCAAAGCTGAACGTGAAGTGCAGGATCGCCAACCACCATGGAGGAGGACTAATAATTCTACAGGTCGCACATCCACTTGGACATCCCGACAATCAACGCCTCCTTCTCGTGATTCGCCACCAGCTACTACCACATCCAAGGCCACCACAAGATTTCCAGCTGCTCCTCCACCATCATCCAATGCTCCTGCTCGTAGTGCATCTTCTATGGCTTCCACGGGTAAGACAAAGGATATACAATGCCACAAGTGCTGGGGTTTTGGTCATATTGAGAGACAGTGCACAACACAACGTGTGATGATGGTGCGGGAGGATGGTCAATACGATTCAGCGAGTGAATTTGATGAAGATACATTAGCCCTTATTTCTGCTCGAGATGGAGACAATTATGATGCTGATGAAGAGACAGAGGTAATGGGAGCTGAAGCTGCTGACCAATACAAGAGTTTAATTACACAACGTGTCTTGAGTGTGCAATTGAGCAAATCTGAACAAGATCAACGCCACAACCTGTTCCAAACACGTGGTGTTGTCAAGGAAAGAGCTATACGGATCATCATTGATGGAGGGAGTTGTAATAATCTGGCTAGTGTTGACATGGTAGAGAAGCTTGCACTTCCAACAAGACAACGCACACATTCATATTACATCCAATGGTTTGAGAGTTCCCGCAAGATCAAGGTAACAAGAATGGTACGTGTGCATTTTACTATTGGTACATATTCTGATTTTGTTGATTGTGATGTTGTACCTATGCAAGCTTGTTCTTTGTTACTTGGTAGACCATGACAATTTGATAGAGAATCTGTTCATAATGGCAAAACTAATCACTATTCTCTTATGCATGATGGAAAGAAAATTGGTCTAAAACCTATGACTCCCGAACAGATTTTAAAAGATGATCTTGCTAGAGCTAGTAGAGCTAAAACTGAGGAGAAAAATAAAAGTGAGAATCAGATTGTTGTTGCAGATTTTGTACCACCAAAGAACACTAAATCTGATTCTACACATGCTACTGAAATTCGTTTGAAGATTCCATGTTTGCTTGCAAATAAAATTGATATTGCTGAACTAGATGTAAACAATACTCAATGTTATGCAATTGTCTGCAAAGAGGTTTTGTTTTCATTTGAGGATATGCCTCCTTCTTTGCCACCCGCTATTGCTAACCTTTTGCAGGAATATGAGGACGTCTTTCCCGCTGAGCTGCCACCAGGACTACCTCCTATTAGAGGAATTGAGTACCAAATTGATCTAATTCCTGGTGCTACATTGCCCAACCGCGCGCCATATAGAACCAATCCAGAGGAGACAAAGGAGATACAACGCCAAATTCAGGAACTACTCGACAGAGATCATATTCGTGAGTCCCTTAGCCCCTGTGTTGTTCCTATTATTTTGGCACCTAAGAAATATGGTTCTTCGCGCATGTGTACTGATTATAGAGCTATCAATAATATTACTATTCGATATCGTCATGCTATTCCATGTTTAGATGACATGCTTGATGAATTGAGTGGCTCTACCATGTTTTCTAAAGTTGATTTGCGTAGTGGTTACCACCAGATTCGTATGAAATTAGGAGATGAATGGAAAACAACATTTAAAACTAAGTTCGGTTTATATGAGTGGTTAGTAATGTCGTTTGGTTTAACTAATGCACCTAGCACTTTCATGAGATTAATGAACGAAGTTTTACGTGCTTTCATTGGACGTTTTGTGGTAGTCTACTTTGATGATATTCTGATTTATAACAAATCTTTAGAGGATCATTTGGACCATTTACGTGCTGTTTTCAATGCTTTACGTGATGCACGTTTGTTTGGTAACCTTGAGAAGTGCACCTTTTGCACCAATCGAGTTGCGTTTCTTGGCTATGTTGTTACATCACAGGGTATTGAAGTGGATCCAGCCAAGATTGAAGCTATTGAGAATTGGCCGCAGCCCAAGATGGTCACACAAGTGAGGAGTTTTCTTGGCCTCGCTGGTTTTTATAGGCTGTAACATCCCTAAATTCATATTCCAAAACTCATTCATAGCAATCTTGCATCATTCATCCATTTAGGGTTTTTTCTCAAAATCATTTAGAGACAGAAGTTTGAGCTATGATTTCATGTGTGCAAATTCAACTCAATTGGCCATCACCCTTTGAGATTGGATTGTTTAGGAACTTGATTTCTTGCCTCCATTGTTGGAAAGATTAGGTGTATCATTTTAACCCAAGTTTCCAATTTAGCAATATTTTCTAAACCCTATTTCAATCATTCACAAACTAGAGACAAGTCTCTGTTTGTTTCAAAACCCAAGCTTGACCAGGCCCTTACAAGGTAACCACTTGGTTAAATGACTGTATTTGAAACCACAGAACCCTGCAAAGATCCCCAATTTTGTTTGAATTCAAAAGGATTTGAATTCATATCAAAAATCATTCCAGAAAATAGAAATAGAAAAAGAAAAGAAGCAAACAAAAGAAAAGGGCCAGGCGCCAGGAATTTAGCCCAGCTGTGGAACAGGGCCAACCAGCCCACCCGGGGCATTCCTTTTCCTCCCGCACGCGCGAGCGCACGCGTTCAGCCGCTGACAGGCAGACCCCACTCCCACCTCGCGCACGTCGCTGACAAGCGGGCCTCCTCCACGCCAACATCGTCTCCACCCGCACGACCAGTTCATCCCCAATCAACGCGGCCGTTTCCTGTGTTTAATTCGCGGCGTCAATTCGAATCAACGCCCGAGTGATTCTCGCTCATGATCAGGCTATATAAACCCCCTCTGCCCCCTCTCTCTTTTCCCCCAAACCCCAAGCACAGAACGCCCCCAGGCTGCGCGCATTGCTCTCTGCAACCCCGCCGTCTCCGACGACTGCGCCGGCAAATTCCGGTGAGCCTAGAGTTTCCCTCGGTCTCGCGTTTACGCTATCATGTTCAGTGAATCTCTGTGCACCTTCTGACACCCTCCGTTCACCTTCGCACGACCCGTAGCTTCGGCAACGTCGACGACTGGCCGCCACCGTCTTCTGCACGAACTCCGGCGAGCTCTAGTGGTAAGTCCAGACCGCCCCGAACCTTGTCGTTCACGCTCGCATGATCTCCGTGATCTTCCGCATCTAACCACACCTCCCTTTGGCATCCTAGTGATCTACAACGTCGCCTCCGACCTCGAGCAGAACCACCGTTGCCAGATCCAACTCCGGCGAGAAATCTACCGCAACCCTGAGCGCCCCTTGCCGAGCTGATCACACGTCGAGCATCCCCACATCCTCGCGGTCTCGGTGAGCATCTCCCCCATCCACCTAGCGATCTGTACCGCCGGCGCCGCCACCGTCTGGTCGTCGCCGCCGCGCACAGCCGATAAGCGCCGCCAGATTTTGGCTCGTTGTTTTGGATCGTTGGATCTGTATCGAAGCGCTAGGATAGATCCACTTAACCCCGAAGAGGTACGCGATCTGGAGCGTACGATCTGTTTAGATCCTGCGGCTGCAGAGCGCGATCCAACCGAAGCGGTACGCGCCAATCACAGCGCGACGCGTGGCTAGGGTTAGATCTAAAAATAGATTTAAAACCAGAAATTTGATCCAAATTCAAATGCTTATAACTTTTGATTGCCACGTTAGATTTTTGCAAACTTTATACCGTTGGATTCAGTGAAACAAGACCTTTCAGAATATCCAATTTATTTAGCATATAGTAACAGTTAAAATGACTTTATTTGTAGAACAAGTTTAAGGCTATTTTTTGATATAGATTTATTTTGGTAAATTATATTGGTGCCAAATAAGTTTAGTTGGCAAACTTGTGACATGTTAAGTTTCTGTAGACATGTGCATCCTTGGTAGAGTTTCCAAAATCACCACTTAGTGGAATACTTGCATGCATGCATCCATATTATTTTTGGTTGTAAATAATTGTGTGTAATTGTATGCTATATTTTCTTGTGTAGATTTTGCTAGTGATTGTGATTGTGATTGTGATTGTGAAGAGTGCTACTCTCCCCACTACCAAGGCAAGTGATATTTTCATGAATATTTCTATCCTATGTTTTGTAATAGCATTAGATATTTTGCTAAGGTATTGCATGCTATTTTTGCCTAGTGCTAAGTTGGGAAAACCTAAGTAGAGTAGAATAGTAGAATTGCTAGGGAATTCTCCTAAGTTAAGTTATCATAACCTGCTTAGCCTAGCTACTTAGCAAACAAGGGTGGTGAACATCTATACTTATTATGATAAGAATATTTCTAAGTCAAGTGACTTATGTTTTCTAATAAAACCACTAAGACAAATGAACCTCCTGGGTGGAATGGATGTTTGGGTTATGTTGAGTGGTTACACAAGGCCATGGACTTGGGTTGTGTATCTCACTTGTGGTATGCCACCCAGGCACAAAGGGATTTGGAGGCCAAGTGTTGAGAAAGCTTACAGTGCAACCACTTGGCAATATGGGCTCTGCCTTGATCATATAGGTTGCTAGAACTTAGTCTTTTGGACAGTTGGTGGTAGATGGGATGATAGGTTGGAACGCGTCCATTTGACTAAGGAAAGGCTTCTGAAAGGTCCTGTCTTGGGAAACCAAGTCTGGTGGGGAAAGTGCACAACCTCTGCAGATGGAAAACCTAAGTACTTAGCCTAGTCCAAGGCAATGGACACTTTTGAGCATCAAGACATGGAA
Source organism: Avena sativa (assembly GCA_916181665.1). Classification (NCBI taxonomy): domain Eukaryota; kingdom Viridiplantae; phylum Streptophyta; class Magnoliopsida; order Poales; family Poaceae; genus Avena; species Avena sativa. The sequence goes on along the minus strand of OV702280.1, from coordinate 218,464,225 downwards.
GCTACAAGAATCTCATCACTCCAACTTCTAAGTAAAATTTGTGGGTGAACAAGGGTGAAGGACCCCAATGTCTATTGGTGGTTCCTTGGGAATGTTTTGACAAAGAAAAACTTAGTGATTTCAACTAATAGGTAAAACTTATTTTCAAGCAAAGCAAGCCAAGCTGCACTTAGCCAAATGCATATAGTAATATAGTCCACTTAAAATAATCTAAGGTATCACTTGCCAATACTATTCCAAAGTATTGACCCTCTGTGGCTGTAACTTGTGATGTTGCAGGTTACTCCGATGATGAGTAGGAGTCATGAGTCTACACTCAACATGCTTGCATGTGGCACATGAAGATGAAGACTTGTGTTTATTTACTTATTCCTTAAACTCTGTATTAGGCCTATGGCCATGAGTTGTAAAAGACTATGTTTTATCTCTGGAATGAATGTAATAAACGACCTTTGTATCTGTGTACTTCATCTTAAACTGTGGATGCTAGCATTGATCCAGGGACTAGCATTGCAATCACAGGGATCCTTTTCCTTTATAAAGGAGGGGTCTAACAGATGGTATCAGAGCAATGTGTTGCCTGTAGGATTATGACCCTAGGATTGGAAAACCACTAAGGAAAAAGTTTTCAACTACTTCTACACTTGTCTATTCTTCTCGTAAAACTTGTCTAATCTCTTCATTCTCAACTCCATTTGTAGATGAACTCCGTCAACGAAGCCGTGAAGAAAGGACCACTCATGACCATGACCTTGGAGTGTGAAACTGAGTTTCCCAATATTCTCAAGGACCTCATGGTGGCAATGGATGCACATGGTGCAGCTGTGTACAAGGGCTTTCCAGTGATGGATGAAGGAATGGAGTATTGGTGGGTGCAACTTCACTTGTACAAGAACAAGGGAGACAACCACAAAGAAAGGGGATTCTGCATGTACACCAACACTACAATGCACACCACATTCTTTGAGTCAGCCAGAGATGCAGCTTGGAGGACTATCAAAGAACTAAGTGCCAGAGTCAAGTGCAGAATGCTCAACCTCCAAAAAGACTTAGAGAAAGAGAAGGAACTTACTCAAGAGTTGGAAGCCACCAACCAAGAGTTAAGGGGAGATGTAATAGACTTAGTGATGGAATCATGTGAACAAGATAGGTGGATTGCCTCTAGGAACATTGTGATAGCCACCAGATCCAGTGAGATAGGCCTATAAGCACACTTTGTAGTGGACCACCATCTATCACCTTATTTTCCAAAATGATACCTTAAATAAGTTGGACCTTGTTTGATGTAATGGATTTATGTATGCATGACTTGTGTGATATTTGTGTTCCATGGTTATGTATGAGATGGTTGTTTTGTATTCATCTTAAATAGTGTTGTTCTAACTTTTCAATTTTATAAATATATGCCTATTGCCGTCAGCACTATTGAGGAGTTCCAGGTTACTCGATTCGGACCCCGTATCATTGAGCTTACCACTTTGCTCGATCTCCCTCTTCCCACCATCACGGTGTACCCACTCACCAAGTTCGAGAGGAAGGACCTCTGGGGCTTCAAGGTGAACCAGCCAGGACGCCAGACTGAGCCTACTACAGAGGCCATCGTCTTCAAGCTGATGCACGATGACAGGGAGAGAGGCATGGAGGTAGTCATGCAGGACCTGATAGGACGCTTGCTAGGCCGTCACTCCCGACAGGTTAGGGGTACTCACTTCCACGTCTTCGGAAGGCGTGATGTTGATGGAGATTCCATCGACTTTGAGGACGACTCGAGGGACACGGCAGAGCCGATACGTCTCTATCTCCAGGACTTAGAGACTCTCCTCAGGCACGTGGACACGGATAGGACGAACGTCATGCTTGGCAATGACGAACTTCAGGTACAGCTACGCGAGAAGGACAAGCTTTTTGCGCAGCAGGATGAGATGATCAAGGAAATGGAGACAAAGTTCGAGGCCCAGGACCGCAAGTTCAAGAGTCAAGAGAAACGCGTCCAGGATAGGAACAAGAAGATCCGGGACATGACCGAGGAACTGAAGTCCAAGGACTTCGAGCTTGAGCAGCAGCAGATGGTTATTGAGAGGCTTTGCTCCCAGAAGAGGGCTCTCAAAGCCAAGGTCGATTCCTTGACCACTACAATTGAGGAGAACAAGACCGCGATGGAGAACGCAGGTCTTACCTTCGTCGAGGAGGAGATTGATGCTGATGAGTAGACTTGACTACTCGTTTACCTTTCATATTCATACTTGTTATTGTGAACTTATTATTGGACCATCCGACATGTGGATGGCTTGCCACTTGTGTGTTTTTACTTTACGAGCTTGTTATGTGGTTGTTGAACCTTTATTCTTATGTTGCTTCTTATGTGTTTGCTTATGATGTATTGTGCATAAAACATCTATGGGTATCTCATTCTTATCTATTTGAACAAACCACAGATGCCTCCCCGTCGCGCAAACCCCAACCCCAACAACATCACCCCGGAAATGCAACAAATGATGAATGCGCAAACACAGCTTATGCAAATGATGACAACATTCATCCAGAACCAGAATAACAACAACAACCCCAACAACAACAACAATAACAACAACAACAACCCTCCGGGTTTTGATATGCTCACCAGATTTCTGCGTCTGAGGCCAGCAAAGTTTTCGGGAACAACTGATCCCATGGTAGCCAATGACTGGCTACGTTCTGTGAACAAGGACTTAGTGACCGTGGGTTGCACGGATGCTGAAAAGGTCAGGTTCGCAGCACATCTGTTGGAAGGACCAGCCGCCACATGGTGGGATAACTTCCAAATCACCACTCCTATGGATGAAGTGACTTGGGCTATCTTTCAAGATGGTTTTCGCACTGCTCATATCTCATCAGGAATGATGAGTCTGAAAAAGAAGGAGTTTCACAACCTGAAACAGCGCCACCACAGTGTGGCAGAATACATAGAAGAGTTCAACAATCTGGCGTGCTACGCACCGGATGAGGTTGATACATATGCCAAGAGAAAGGAAAAGTTCTTGGAGGGTTTGAATGATGAGCTGAACCTACAGTTGTTTGTGGCATATGTTCCAACTTATCAGTCGTTGTGTGACAAGGCTGCTATTTTGGAAAGTAAAATGAAGCAAGTCGAGAGTAGGAAGAGGAAGCACTCCGACAAGCACAGCTCGGGATCGTCTCACAAACGATCTCACTATGATGACAGTGGCAGCTCAGGATCCCATAAGCATGGGAAATTCAACAAGCACCACAACCACAACCGTCATGACAACAAGCATCACCGCAGTCATGACAAGGACAAGTACAAGAACCACAAGGGTGGACATAAGAACCACTATGGTGGAAATGGTAGTGGAAGTGGAGGCCAACCTCCTAAAAAGGACATCAGTCAGGTTGAGTGCTTCAAATGCAAGAAGTTGGGGCATTATGCTAATGAGTGCCCTGAGAAGAAAGTTGAAGGACCTAACAAGCCCAATCCTTTTCAGAAAGGACAGGTTAACCACATCAATGTGGAGGAGGTCTATGAGGAGCCTGATGCCGTTGCTGGTAAGTTCAAACTCAATTCAATTCCAGCATTTGTACTCTTTGATACCGGTGCATCTCATTCATTCATATCAAAGGCATTTGTTGAAAGAAATGAACTGCCGGTAGAAACCATTGGGTGTCCTATAAGAGTAAGTTCTCCGGGTGGAGAAATGATAGTAAACTCAGGTTGCCACGACTTAGTCCTAGAGTTTGGAAAACATAAGTTTCCAGTGAACCTAATAATCCTAAATTCCCAAGGATTGGATGTGATTCTAGGAATGGATTGGATGGCTAAACATGAGGGAGTACTAGATTGTGCCAATCGTACAGTTACACTCACAACCCCAGAAGGAAAAAGAATAAAGTTCAGATCCAATTTTGAATCCAAAGGAAGTAAGCTAAATTCTCTTAAGGGGGTTAGCATGGATAGTGTACCAATTGTGTGTGAATATCCGGATGTGTTTCCGGAAGAGTTACCAGGAATGCCACCGGATAGAGATGTGGAGTTTCTGATAGATTTGGTGCCAGGATCCGGACCAATAGCTAAGAGACCGTACAAAATGTCAGTTGATGAATTGAAAGAGCTCAAGAAACAACTAGGAGAACAGTTGCAGAAAGGATTTATTCAACCAAGTTCTTCATCTTGGGGAGCCCCAGTATTGTTTGTGGAGAAAAAGGATAGAACGCAAAGATTATGTATTGACTACCGTTCTCTCAACGAGGTGACCATCAAGAACAAATATCCTTTGCCAAGAATCAACCACTTGTTTGATCAGTTAGAAGGAGCATGTGTGTTCTCGAAGATTGATCTTCGGTCAGGCTATTTTCAACTCAAGATAAGAGAGCAAGACATACCTAAAACAACATTCACAACAAGGTATGGCTTGTATGAATATACCGTGATGCCTTTTGGCTTAACCAATGCTCCAGCCTACTTCATGAACATGATGAACAAGGTGTTCATGGAATTTCTTGACAAGTTCGTTGTCGTTTTCATCGATGATATCTTAGTCTACTCCAAGAGGAAGGAAGAACATGAAAGACACTTACGCTTGATACTTGAAAAGTTAAGAGAGCATAAACTTTATGCCAAATTCAGCAAGTGTGAGTTTTGGTTTCCTTGGTCACGTTATGACAAAGGATGGTGTGGCAGTGGATCCTGCCAAAGTTTCAGCTGTGACAGAATGGGAATCTCCCAAGAATGTGAAAGAAGTTCGTAGTTTCCTCGGCTTAGCAGGTTACTACAGAAGATTCATTGAAAATTTCTCGAAGGTTGCTAAGCCAATGACGGAATTGCTAAAGAAGGACAAGAAATTTGCTTGGTCTGAAGGTTGTGAAGTCAGCTTCCAAGAATTGAAGAAGAGACTAGTGACAGCACCAGTTCTATGTCTGCCAGATTTGGAAAAGGATTTCCAAGTATATTGTGATGCGTCACATCAAGGTTTGGGTGCCGTACTTATGCAAGATGGTAAAGTCGTAGCCTATGCTTCGAGACAACTCAAAACTCATGAAGTAAACTATACTACTCATGATTTGGAGTTAGCCTCTGTCGTCCATGCACTCAAAACATGGAGACATTACCTTTTGGGTAAGCGGTGTGAAGTGTTCACCGATCATAAGAGTTTAAAGTATATCTTCACCCAGAAGGAAATCAATATGAGACAAAGGAGATGGCTAGAACTTATCAAAGATTACGACTTAAGTTTGCAATACCACCCCGGTAAAGCGAATGTAGTAGCTGATGCTCTAAGTCGTAAGACTTTTGTAAATGGCCTTACCAAAGGGGAATTGCCAGATGACCTGTGTAAACAATTTAAGGAACTCAGATTAGAGATTGTACCAGAAGGACATCTCATGTCCTTAGATGTTCAACCCACTCTATTGGACAAGATCCGAGAAGTTCAGAAGACGGATAAGGAAATTGAAAAGATTAAGGAAAATATAAGTCTAGGGAAAGCCAAGAGTTTCCATATAGACGAACAAGGCACCTTATGGCACGGGAAACGTATTTGTGTTCCACAAGATCCGGAGTTGCGGAAACTGATTCTACAGGAGGCTCACAACTCTCCGTATTCTATTCACCCGGGAAATACCAAGATGTACATGGACATGAAGGAAAGGTTTTGGTGGAACAATCTCAAAAGGGACATCGCCGAACATATTGCTTTGTGTGATGTGTGTAGCAGAGTCAAAGCGGAGCACCAGAAACCAGCAGGTTTGCTTCAACCACTGCCTATTCCTGAATGGAAGTGGGAAAATATTGGTATGGATTTCATTACCGGATTACCAAGGACCAGGTCAGGGTATGATTCCATATGGGTGGTAGTGGATCGCCTAACTAAAGTGGCTCATTTTATACCAGTAAAGACAACCTATACAAGTGCCAAGTTAGCAAAAATCTACATGAGCAGAATTGTATGCCTTCACGGTGTGCCTGAGAGTATTGTGTCAGATAGAGGAACACAGTTCACTTCTCACTTTTGGAGACAGCTTCACGAATCTTTGGGAACGAGATTGGAATTTAGTACTGCCTTTCATCCCCAAACTGATGGACAAACGGAAAGGACTAATCAAATTCTTGAAGACATGTTAAGGGCATGTGCCTTAGACTATGGAGCAAGTTGGGATGAAAGCTTGCCTTACGCAGAGTTTTCTTACAACAATAGTCATCAAGTTAGTATTGGAATGGCACCATTTGAGTTACTCTACGGAAGGAAGTGTACCACCCCATTGTTATGGAATGGTGTGGGGGAAAGAAGCTTATTTGGACCTGATCTTATCAAAGACGCCGAAGAGAAAGTCAAATTGGTTAAAGACAGGCTGAAGGTAGCACAATCCCGACATAAAAGCTACGCGGATTCTAAGCGTAAAGAAGTCACCTACGAAGTTGGGGATAGAGCTTATCTTAGAGTATCGCCACTTCGTGGAGTAAAAAGGTTTGGAGTCAAAGGGAAGTTGGCACCAAGATATGTTGGGCCATTCAAGATTCTAAGTCACAAGGGAGAAGTTGCATATGAAGTTGAATTGCTAGAATCTCTGTCAGCTCTCCATAATGTGTTTCATGTGAGTCAGCTTAAGAAATGTCACCCAGAGATGGAAGAATCCTCTTTGAAGGATACCATACCTTTGGAAGAAGTTCAGCTAGAAAGTGATCTCACTTATGAGGAAAAGCCTGTCAAGATTCTAGAGACCGCAGAAAGAGTTACCAGGACCAAGACTATCAAGTTTTGTAAAGTGCAATGGAACCATCACTCCGAAGAGGAAGCAACATGGGAAAGAGAAGATGATCTTCGGAAAGACCACCCTCACCTATTTGCTAACCAAACCGAATCTCGAGGGCGAGATTCATATTAAGGGGGTTAGATTTGTAACATCCCTAAATTCATATTCCAAAACTCATTCATAGCAATCTTGCATCATTCATCCATTTAGGGTTTTTTCTCAAAATCATTTAGAGACAGAAGTTTGAGCTATGATTTCATGTGTGCAAATTCAACTCAATTGGCCATCACCCTTTGAGATTGGATTGTTTAGGAACTTGATTTCTTGCCTCCATTGTTGGAAAGATTAGGTGTAGCATTTTAACCCAAGTTTCCAATTTAGCAATATTTTCTAAACCCTATTTCAATCATTCACAAACTAGAGACAAGTCTCTGTTTGTTTCAAAACCCAAGCTTGACCAGGCCCTTACAAGGTAACCACTTGGTTAAATGACTGTATTTGAAACCATAGAACCCTGCAAAGATCCCCAATTTTGTTTGAATTCAAAAGGATTTGAATTCATATCAAAAATCATTCCAGAAAATAGAAATAGAAAAAGAAAAGAAGCAAACAAAAGAAAAGGGCCAGGCGCCAGGAATTTAGCCCAGCTGTGGAACAGGCCCAACCAGCCCACCCGGGGCATTCCTTTTCCTCCCGCACGCGCGAGCGCACGCGTTCAGCCGCTGACAGGCAGACCCCACTCCCACCTCGCGCACGTCGCTGACAAGCGGGCCTCCTCCACGCCAGCATCGTCTCCACCCGCACGACCAGTTCATCCCCAATCAACGCGGCCATTTCCTGTGTTTAATTCGCGGCGTCAATTCGAATCAACGCCCGAGTGATTCTCGCTCATGATCAGGCTATATAACCCCCTCTGCCCCCTCTCTCTTTTCCCCCAAACCCCAAGCACAGAACGCCCCCAGGCTGCACGCATTGCTCTCTGCAACCCCGCCGTCTCCGACGACTGCGCTGGCAAATTCCGGTGAGCCTAGAGTTTCCCTCGGTCTCGCGTTTACGCTATCATGTTCAGTGAATCTCTGTGCACCTTCTGACACCCTCCGTTCACCTTCGCACGACCCGTAGCTTCGGCAACGTCGACGATTGGCCGCCACCGTCTTCTGCACGAACTCCGGCAAGCTCTAGTGGTAAGTCCAGACCGCCCCGAACCTTGTCGTTCACGCTCGCATGATCTCCGTGATCTTCCGCATCTAACCACACCTCCCTTTGGCATCCTAGTGATCTACAACGTCGCCTCCGACCTCGAGCAGAACCACCGTTTCCAGATCCAACTCCGGCGAGAAATCTACCGCAACCCTGAGCGCCCCTTGCCGAGCTGATCACACGTCGAGCATCCCCACATCCTCGTGGTCTCGGTGAGCATCTCCCCCATCCACCTAGCGATCTGTACCGCCGGCGCCGCCACCGTCTGGTCGTCGCCGCCGCGCACAGCCGATAAGCACCGCCAGATTTTGGCTCGTTGTTTTGGATCGTTGGATCTGTATCGAAGCGCTAGGATAGATCCACTTAACCCCGAAGAGGTACGCGATCTGGAGCGTACGATCTGTTTAGATCCTGCGGCTGCAGAGCGCGATCCAACCGAAGCGGTACGCGCCAATCACAGCGCGACGCGTGGCTAGGGTTAGATCTAAAAATAGATTTAAAACCAGAAATTTGATCCAAATTCAAATGCTTATAACTTTTGATTGCCACGTTAGATTTTTGCAAACTTTATACCGTTGGATTCAGTGCAACAAGACCTTTCAGAATATCCAATTTATTTAGCATATAGTAACAGTTAAAATGACTTTATTTGTAGAACAAGTTTAAGGCTATTTTTAGATATAGATTTATTTTGGTAAATTATATTGGTGCCAAATAAGTTTAGTTGGCAAACTTGTGACATGTTAAGTTTCTGTAGACATGTGCATCCTTGGTAGAGTTTCCAAAATCACCACTTAGTGGAATACTTGCATGCATGCATCCATATTATTTTTGGTTGTAAATAATTGTGTGTAATTGTATGCTATATTTTCTTGTGTAGATTTTGCTAGTGATTGTGATTGTGATTGTGATTGTGAAGAGTGCTACTCTCCCCACTACCAAGGCAAGTGATATTTTCATGAATATTTCTATCCTATGTTTTGTAATAGCATTAGATATTTTGCTAAGGTATTGCATGCTATTTTTGCCTAGTGCTAAGTTGGGAAAACCTAAGTAGAGTAGAATAGTAGAATTGCTAGGGAATTCTCCTAAGTTAAGTTATCATAACCTGCTTAGCCTAGCTACTTAGCAAACAAGGGTGGTGAACATCTATACTTATTATGATAAGAATATTTCTAAGTCAAGTGACTTATGTTTTCTAATAAAACCACTAAGACAAATGAACCTCCTGGGTGGAATGGATGTTTGGGTTATGTTGAGTGGTTACACAAGGCCATGGACTTGGGTTGTGTATCTCACTTGTGGTATGCCACCCAGGCACAAAGGGATTTGGAGGCCAAGTGTTGAGAAAGCTTACAGTGCAACCACTTGGCAATATGGGCTCTGCCTTGATCATATAGGTTGCTAGAACTTAGTCTTTTGGACAGTTGGTGGTAGATGGGATGATAGGTTGGAACGCGTCCATTTGACTAAGGAAAGGCTTCTGAAAGGTCCTGTCTTGGGAAACCAAGTCTGGTGGGGAAAGTGCACAACCTCTGCAGATGGAAAACCTAAGTACTTAGCCTAGTCCAAGGCAATGGACACTTTTGAGCATCAAGACATGGAAGCTACAAGAATCTCATCACTCCAACTTCTAAGTAAAATTTGTGGGTGAACAAGGGTGAAGGACCCCAATGTCTATTGGTGGTTCCTTGGGAATGTTTTGACAAAGAAAAACTTAGTGATTTCAACTAATAGGTAAAACTTATTTTCAAGCAAAGCAAGCCAAGCTGCACTTAGCCAAATGCATATAGTAATATAGTCCACTTAAAATAATCTAAGGTATCACTTGCCAATACTATTCCAAAGTATTGACCCTCTGTGGCTGTAACTTGTGATGTTGCAGGTTACTCCGATGATGAGTAGGAGTCATGAGTCTACACTCAACATGCTTGCATGTGGCACATGAAGATGAAGACTTGTGTTTATTTACTTATTCCTTAAACTCTGTATTAGGCCTATGGCCATGAGTTGTAAAAGACTATGTTTTATCTCTGGAATGAATGTAATAAACGACCTTTGTATCTGTGTACTTCATCTTAAACTGTGGATGCTAGCATTGATCCAGGGACTAGCATTGCAATCACAGGGATCCTTTTCCTTTATAAAGGAGGGGTCTAACAGATGGTATCAGAGCACTGTGTTGCCTGTAGGATTATGACCCTAGGATTGGAAAACCACTAAGGAAAAAGTTTTCAACTACTTCTACACTTGTCTATTCTTCTCGTAAAACTTGTCTAATCTCTTCATTCTCAACTCCATTTGTAGATGAACTCCGTCAACGAAGCCGTGAAGAAAGGACCACTCATGACCATGACCTTGGAGTGTGAAACTGAGTTTCCCAATATTCTCAAGGACCTCATGGTGGCAATGGATGCACATGGTGCAGCTGTGTACAAGGGCTTTCCAGTGATGGATGAAGGAATGGAGTATTGGTGGGTGCAACTTCACTTGTACAAGAACAAGGGAGACAACCACAAAGAAAGGGGATTCTGCATGTACACCAACACTACAATGCACACCACATTCTTTGAGTCAGCCAGAGATGCAGCTTGGAGGACTATCAAAGAACTAAGTGCCAGAGTCAAGTGCAGAATGCTCAACCTCCAAAAAGACTTAGAGAAAGAGAAGGAACTTACTCAAGAGTTGGAAGCCACCAACCAAGAGTTAAGGGGAGATGTAATAGACTTAGTGATGGAATCATGTGAACAAGATAGGTGGATTGCCTCTAGGAACATTGTGATAGCCACCAGATCCAGTGAGATAGGCCTATAAGCACACTTTGTAGTGGACCACCATCTATCACCTTATTTTCCAAAATGATACCTTAAATAAGTTGGACCTTGTTTGATGTAATGGATTTATGTATGCATGACTTGTGTGATATTTGTGTTCCATGGTTATGTATGAGATGGTTGTTTTGTATTCATCTTAAATAGTGTTGTTCTAACTTTTCAATTTTATAAATATATGCCTATTGCCGTCAGCACTATTGAGGAGTTCCAGGTTACTCGATTCGGACCCCGTATCATTGAGCTTACCACTTTGCTCGATCTCCCTCTTCCCACCATCACGGTGTACCCACTCACCAAGTTCGAGAGGAAGGACCTCTGGGGCTTCAAGGTGAACCAGCCAGGACGCCAGACTGAGCCTACTACAGAGGCCATCGTCTTCAAGCTGATGCACGATGACAGGGAGAGAGGCATGGAGGTAGTCATGCAGGACCTGATAGGACGCTTGCTAGGCCGTCACTCCCGACAGGTTAGGGGTACTCACTTCCACGTCTTCGGAAGGCGTGATGTTGATGGAGATTCCATCGACTTTGAGGACGACTCGAGGGACACGGCAGAGCCGATACGTCTCTATCTCCAGGACTTAGAGACTCTCCTCAGGCACGTGGACACGGATAGGACGAACGTCATGCTTGGCAATGACGAACTTCAGGTACAGCTACGCGAGAAGGACAAGCTTTTTGCGCAGCAGGATGAGATGATCAAGGAAATGGAGACAAAGTTCGAGGCCCAGGACCGCAAGTTCAAGAGTCAAGAGAAACGCGTCCAGGATAGGAACAAGAAGATCCGGGACATGACCGAGGAACTGAAGTCCAAGGACTTCGAGCTTGAGCAGCAGCAGATGGTTATTGAGAGGCTTTGCTCCCAGAAGAGGGCTCTCAAAGCCAAGGTCGATTCCTTGACCACTACAATTGAGGAGAACAAGACCGCGATGGAGAACGCAGGTCTTACCTTCGTCGAGGAGGAGATTGATGCTGATGAGTAGACTTGACTACTCGTTTACCTTTCATATTCATACTTGTTATTGTGAACTTATTATTGGACCATCCGACATGTGGATGGCTTGCCACTTGTGTGTTTTTACTTTACGATCTTGTTATGTGGTTGTTGAACCTTTATTCTTATGTTGCTTCTTATGTGTTTGCTTATGATGTATTGTGCATAAAACATCTATGGGTATCTCATTCTTATCTATTTGAACAAACCACAGATGCCTCCCCGTCGCGCAAACCCCAACCCCAACAACATCACCCCGGAAATGCAACAAATGATGAATGCGCAAACACAGCTTATGCAAATGATGGCAACATTCATCCAGAACCAGAATAACAACAACAACCCCAACAACAACATCAATAACAACAACAACCCTCCGGGTTTTGATATGCTCACCAGATTTCTGCGTCTGAGGCCAGCAAAGTTTTCGGGAACAACTGATCCCATGGTAGCCAATGACTGGCTACGTTCTGTGAACAAGGACTTAGTGACCGTGGGTTGCACGGATGCTGAAAAGGTCAGGTTCGCAGCACATCTGTTGGAAGGACCAGCCGCCACATGGTGGGATAACTTCCAAATCACCACTCCTATGGATGAAGTGACTTGGGCTATCTTTGAAGATGGTTTTCGCACTGCTCATATCTCATCAGGAATGATGAGTCTGAAAAAGAAGGAGTTTCACAACCTGAAACAGCGCCACCACAGTGTGGCAGAATACATAGAAGAGTTCAACAATCTGGCGCGCTACGCACCGGATGAGGTTGATACATATGCCAAGAGAAAGGAAAAGTTCTTGGAGGGTTTGAATGATGAGCTGAACCTACAGTTGTTTGTGGCATATGTTCCAACTTATCAGTCGTTGTGTGACAAGGCTGCTATTTTGGAAAGTAAAATGAAGCAAGTCGAGAGTAGGAAGAGGAAGCACTCCGACAAGCACAGCTCGGGATCGTCTCACAAACGATCTCACTATGATGACAGTGGCAGCTCAGGATCCCATAAGCATGGGAAATTCAACAAGCACCACAACCACAACCATCATGACAACAAGCATCACCGCAGTCATGACAAGGACAAGTACAAGAACCACAAGGGTGGACATAAGAACCACTATGGTGGAAATGGTAGTGGAAGTGGAGGCCAACCTCCTAAAAAGGACATCAGTCAGGTTGAGTGCTTCAAATGCAAGAAGTTGGGGCATTATGCTAATGAGTGCCCTGAGAAGAAAGTTGAAGGACCTAACAAGCCCAATCCTTTTCAGAAAGGACAGGTTAACCACATCAATGTGGAGGAGGTCTATGAGGAGCCTGATGCCGTTGCTGGTAAGTTCAAACTCAATTCAATTCCAGCATTTGTACTCTTTGATACCGGTGCATCTCATTCATTCATATCAAAGGCATTTGTTGAAAGAAATGAACTGCCGGTAGAAACCATTGGGTGTCCTATAAGAGTAAGTTCTCCGGGTGGAGAAATGATAGTAAACTCAGGTTGCCACGACTTAGTCCTAGAGTTTGGAAAACATAAGTTTCCAGTGAACCTAATAATCCTAAATTCCCAAGGATTGGATGTGATTCTAGGAATGGATTGGATGGCTAAACATGAGGGAGTACTAGATTGTGCCAATCGTACAGTTACACTCACAACCCCAGAAGGAAAAAGAATAAAGTTCAGATCCAATTTTGAATCCAAAGGAAGTAAGCTAAATTCTCTTAAGGGGGTTAGCATGGATAGTGTACCAATTGTGTGTGAATATCCGGATGTGTTTCCGGAAGAGTTACCAGGAATGCCACCGGATAGAGATGTGGAGTTTCTGATAGATTTGGTGCCAGGATCCGGACCAATAGCTAAGAGACCGTACAAAATGTCAGTTGATGAATTGAAAGAGCTCAAGAAACAACTAGGAGAACAGTTGCAGAAAGGATTTATTCAACCAAGTTCTTCATCTTGGGGAGCCCCAGTATTGTTTGTGGAGAAAAAGGATAGAACGCAAAGATTATGTATTGACTACCGTTCTCTCAACGAGGTGACCATCAAGAACAAATATCCTTTGCCAAGAATCAACGACTTGTTTGATCAGTTAGAAGGAGCATGTGTGTTCTCGAAGATTGATCTTCGGTCAGGCTATTTTCAACTCAAGATAAGAGAGCAAGACATACCTAAAACAACATTCACAACAAGGTATGGCTTGTATGAATATACCGTGATGCCTTTTGGCTTAACCAATGCTCCAGCCTACTTCATGAACATGATGAACAAGGTGTTCATGGAATTTCTTGACAAGTTTGTTGTCGTTTTCATCGATGATATCTTAGTCTACTCCAAGAGGAAGGAAGAACATGAAAGACACTTACGCTTGATACTTGACAAGTTAAGAGAGCATAAACTTTATGCCAAATTCAGCAAGTGTGAGTTTTGGTTTCCTTGGTCACGTTATGACAAAGGATGGTGTGGCAGTGGATCCTGCCAAAGTTTCAGCTGTGACAGAATGGGAATCTCCCAAGAATGTGAAAGAAGTTCATAGTTTCCTCGGCTTAGCAGGTTAGTACAGAAGATTCATTGAAAATTTCTCGAAGGTTGCTAAGCCAATGACGGAATTGCTAAAGAAGGACAAGAAATTTGCTTGGTCTGAAGGTTGTGAAGTCAGCTTCCAAGAATTGAAGAAGAGACTAGTGACAGCACCAGTTCTATGTCTGCCAGATTTGGAAAAGGATTTCCAAGTATATTGTGATGCGTCACATCAAGGTTTGGGTGCCGTACTTATGCAAGATGGTAAAGTCGTAGCCTATGCTTCGAGACAACTCAAAACTCATGAAGTAAACTATACTACTCATGATTTGGAGTTAGCCTCTGTCGTCCATGCACTCGAAACATGGAGACATTACCTTTTGGGTAAGCGGTGTGAAGTGTTCACCGATCATAAGAGTTTAAAGTATATCTTCACCCAGAAGGAAATCAATATGAGACAAAGGAGATGGCTAGAACTTATCAAAGATTACGACTTAAGTTTGCAATACCACCCCGGTAAAGCGAATGTAGTAGCTGATGCTCTAAGTCGTAAGACTTTTGTAAATGGCCTTACCAAAGGGGAATTGCCAGATGACCTATGTAAACAATTTAAGGAACTCAGATTAGAGATTGTACCAGAAGGACATCTCATGTCCTTAGATGTTCAACCCACTCTATTGGACAAGATCCGAGAAGTTCAGAAGACGGATAAGGAAATTGAAAAGATTAAGGAAAATATAAGTCTAGGGAAAGCCAAGAGTTTCCATATAGACGAACAAGGCACCTTATGGCACGGGAAACGTATTTGTGTTCCACAAGATCCGGAGTTGCGGAAACTGATTCTACAGGAGGCTCACAAATCTCCGTATTCTATTCACCCGGGAAATACCAAGATGTACATGGACATGAAGGAAAGGTTTTGGTGGAACAATCTCAAAAGGGACATCGCCGAACATATTGCTTTGTGTGATGTGTGTAGCAGAGTCAAAGCGGAGCACCAGAAACCAGCAGGTTTGCTTCAACCACTGCCTATTCCTGAATGGAAGTGGGAAAATATTGGTATGGATTTCATTACCGGATTACCAAGGACCAGGTCAGGGTATGATTCCATATGGGTGGTAGTGGATCGCCTAACTAAAGTGGCTCATTTTATACCAGTAAAGACAACCTATACAAGTGCCAAGTTAGCAAAAATCTACATGAGCAGAATTGTATGCCTTCACGGTGTGCCTAAGAGTATTGTGTCAGATAGAGGAACACAGTTCACTTCTCACTTTTGGAGACAGCTTCACGAATCTTTGGGAACGAGATTGGAATTTAGTACTGCCTTTCATCCCCAAACTGATGGACAAACGGAAAGGACTAATCAAATTCTTGAAGACATGTTAAGGGCATGTGCCTTAGACTATGGAGCAAGTTGGGATGAAAGCTTGCCTTACGCAGAGTTTTCTTACAACAATAGTCATCAAGTTAGTATTGGAATGGCACCATTTGAGTTACTCTACGGAAGGAAGTGTACCACCCCATTGTTATGGAATGGTGTGGGGGAAAGAAGCTTATTTGGACCTGATCTTATCAAAGACGCCGAAGAGAAAGTCAAATTGGTTAAAGACAGGCTGAAGGTAGCACAATCCCGACAGAAAAGCTACGCGGATTCTAAGCGTAGAGAAGTCACCTACGAAGTTGGGGATAGAGCTTATCTTAGAGTATCGCCACTTCGTGGAGTAAAAAGGTTTGGAGTCAAAGGGAAGTTGGCACCAAGATATGTTGGGCCATTCAAGATTCTAAGTCGCAAGGGAGAAGTTGCATATGAAGTTGAATTGCCAGAATCTCTGTCAGCTCTCCATAATGTGTTTCATGTGAGTCAGCTTAAGAAATGTCACCCAGAGATGGAAGAATCCTCTTTGAAGGATACCATACCTTTGGAAGAAGTTCAGCTAGAAAGTGATCTCACTTATGAGGAAAAGCCTGTCAAGATTCTAGAGACCGCAGAAAGAGTTACCAGGACCAAGACTATCAAGTTTTGTAAAGTGCAATGGAACCATCACTCCGAAGAGGAAGCAACATGGGAAAGAGAAGATGATGTTCGGAAAGACCACCCTCACCTATTTGCTAACCAAACCGAATCTCGAGGGCGAGATTCATATTAAGGGGGTTAGATTTGTAACATCCCTAAATTCATATTCCAAAACTCATTCATAGCAATCTTGCATCATTCATCCATTTAGGGTTTTTTCTCAAAATCATTTAGAGACAGAAGTTTGAGCTATGATTTCATGTGTGCAAATTCAACTCAATTGGCCATCACCCTTTGAGATTGGATTGTTTAGGAACTTGATTTCTTGCCTCCATTGTTGGAAAGATTAGGTGTAGCATTTTAACCCAAGTTTCCAATTTAGCAATATTTTCTAAACCCTATTTCAATCATTCACAAACTAGAGACAAGTCTCTGTTTGTTTCAAAACCCAAGCTTGACCAGGCCCTTACAAGGTAACCACTTGGTTAAATGACTGTATTTGAAACCATAGAACCCTGCAAAGATCCCCAATTTTGTTTGAATTCAAAAGGATTTGAATTCATATCAAAAATCATTCCAGAAAATAGAAATAGAAAAAGAAAAGAAGCAAACAAAAGAAAAGGGCCAGGCGCCAGGAATTTAGCCCAGCTGTGGAACAGGCCCAACCAGCCCACCCGGGGCATTCCTTTTCCTCCCGCACGCGCGAGCGCACGCGTTCAGCCGCTGACAGGCAGACCCCACTCCCGCCTCGCGCACGTCGCTGACAAGCGGGCCTCCTCCACGCCAGCATCGTCTCCACCCGCACGACCAGTTCATCCCCAATCAACGCGGCCGTTTCCTGTGTTTAATTCGCGGCGTCAATTCGAATCAACGCCCGAGTGATTCTCGCTCATGATCAGGCTATATAACCCCCTCTGCCCCCTCTCTCTTTTCCCCCAAACCCCAAGCACAGAACACCCCCAGGCTGCGCGCATTGCTCTCTGCAACCCCGCCGTCTCCGACGACTGCGCCGGCAAATTCCGGTGAGCCTAGAGTTTCCCTCGGTCTCGCGTTTACGCTATCATGTTCAGTGAATCTCTGTGCACCTTCTGACACCCTCCGTTCACCTTCGCATGACCCATAGCTTCGGCAACGTCGACGACTGGCCGCCACCGTCTTCTGCACGAACTCCGGCGAGCTCTAGTGGTAAGTCCAGACCGCCCCGAACTCCGGCGAGCTGATCACACGTCGAGCATCCCCACATCCTCGCGGTCTCGGTGAGCATCTCCCCCATCCACCTAGCGATCTGTACCGCCGGCGCCGCCACCGTCTGGTCGTCGCCGCCGCGCACAGCCGATAAGCACCGCCAGATTTTGGCTCGTTGTTTTGGATCGATGGATCTGTATCGAAGCGCTAGGATAGATCCACTTAACCCCGAAGAGGTACGCGATCTGGAGCGTACGATCTGTTTAGATCCTGCGGCTGCAGAGCGCGATCCAACCGAAGCGGTACGCGCCAATCACAGCGCGACGCGTGGCTAGGGTTAGATCTAAAAATAGATTTAAAACCAGAAATTTGATCCAAATTCAAATGCTTATAACTTTTGATTGCCACGTTAGATTTTTGCAAACTTTATACCGTTGGATTCAGTGCAACAAGACCTTTCAGAATATCCAATTTATTTAGCATATAGTAACAGTTAAAATGACTTTATTTGTAGAACAAGTTTAAGGCTATTTTTAGATATAGATTTATTTTGGTAAATTATATTGGTGCCAAATAAGTTTAGTTGGCAAACTTGTGACATGTTAAGTTTCTGTAGACATGTGCATCCTTGGTAGAGTTTCCAAAATCACCACTTAGTGGAATACTTGCATGCATGCAACCATATTATTTTTGGTTGTAAATAATTGTGTGTAATTGTATGCTATATTTTCTTGTGTAGATTTTGCTAGTGATTGTGATTGTGAAGAGTGCTACTCTCCCCACTACCAAGGCAAGTGATATTTTCATGAATATTTCTATCCTATGTTTTGTAATAGCATTAGATATTTTGCTAAGGTATTGCATGCTATTTTTGCCTAGTGCTAAGTTGGGAAAACCTAAGTAGAGTAGAATAGTAGAATTGCTAGGGAATTCTCCTAAGTTAAGTTATCATAACCTGCTTAGCCTAGCTACTTAGCAAACAAGGGTGGTGAACATCTATACTTATTATGATAAGAATATTTCTAAGTCAAGTGACTTATGTTTTCTAATAAAACCACTAAGACAAATGAACCTCCTGGGTGGAATGGATGTTTGGGTTATGTTGAGTGGTTACACAAGGCCATGGACTTGGGTTGTGTATCTCACTTGTGGTATGCCACCCAGGCACAAAGGGATTTGGAGGCCAAGTGTTGAGAAAGCTTACAGTGCAACCACTTGGCAATATGGGCTCTGCCTTGATCATATAGGTTGCTAGAACTTAGTCTTTTGGACAGTTGGTGGTAGATGGGATGATAGGTTGGAACGCGTCCATTTGACTAAGGAAAGGCTTCTGAAAGGTCCTGTCTTGGGAAACCAAGTCTGGTGGGGAAAGTGCACAACCTCTGCAGATGGAAAACCTAAGTACTTAGCCTAGTCCAAGGCAATGGACACTTTTGAGCATCAAGACATGGAAGCTACAAGAATCTCATCACTCCAACTTCTAAGTAAAATTTGTGGGTGAACAAGGGTGAAGGACCCCAATGTCTATTGGTGGTTCCTTGGGAATGTTTTGACAAAGAAAAACTTAGTGATTTCAACTAATAGGTAAAACTTATTTTCAAGCAAAGCAAGCCAAGCTGCACTTAGCCAAATGCATATAGTAATATAGTCCACTTAAAATAATCTAAGGTATCACTTGCCAATACTATTCCAAAGTATTGACCCTCTGTGGCTGTAACTTGTGATGTTGCAGGTTACTCCGATGATGAGTAGGAGTCATGAGTCTACACTCAACATGCTTGCATGTGGCACATGAAGATGAAGACTTGTGTTTATTTACTTATTCCTTAAACTCTGTATTAGGCCTATGGCCATGAGTTGTAAAAGACTATGTTTTATCTCTAGAATGAATGTAATAAACGACCTTTGTATCTGTGTACTTCATCTTAAACTGTGGATGCTAGCATTGATCCAGGGACTAGCATTGCAATCACAGGGATCCTTTTCCTTTATAAAGGAGGGGTCTAACATAGGCGCTTTGTCAAAGACTTTGGATCAATTGCCGCGCCGCTGAATGAGCTTACCAAGAAGGATGTGCCTTTTGTCTGGGGCGATGCACAACAACAGGCCTTCGTCATATTGAAAGATAAGCTAACACATGCTTCCTTACTCCAACTTCCTGATTTTACTAAGACTTTTGAGCTTGAATGTGATGCTAGTGGAATTGGTTTGGGAGGGGTGTTATTACAAGAGGGAAAACCTGTTGCATATTTTAGTGAGAAATTGAGTGGGGCTAGTCTGAACTATTCTACTTATGATAAAGAATTATATGCGTTGGTTCGGACATTAGAAACTTGGCAACATTATCTATGGCCTAAAGAATTTGTTATTCATTCTGATCATGAATCTTTGAAGCATATTCGTAGTCAAGCTAAGTTGAATCGTCGTCATGCAAAGTGGGTTGAATTTATTGAGTCTTTTCCTTATGTTATCAAACACAAAAAGGGTAAAGATAATATTATTGCTGGTGCTTTGTCGTGCCGTTATACTTTGTTATCTCAACTTGACTTCAAAATATTTGGATTAGAAACTATTAAGGAACAATATGTGCATGATGCTGAATTTAAAGATGTGTTGCAGAATTGTAGAGATGGTAGAACATGGAACAAGTTCGTCTTCAATGATGGATTTGTGTTCCGTGCTAACAAACTATGCATTCCGGATTGTTCTGTTCGTCTTTTGTTGTTACAGGAGGCGCATGGAGGAGGATTGATGGGACACTTTGGTGTCAAGAAAACGGAGGATGTTATTGCTGCACACTTATTTTGGCCACGTATGTGTCGAGATGTTGAGAGATTTGTGGCACGCTGCACTACTTGTCAAAAAGCTAAGTCTCGCCTTAATCCACATGGTTTATATATGCCTCTTCCTGTTCCTAGTGTTCCTTGGGAGGATATTTCTATGGACTTTGTTTTGGGATTGCCACGAACACAGAAGGGGAGGGATAGTATTTTTGTTGTTGTGGATCGGTTTTCTAAGATGGCACACTTTATTCCTTGTCATAAAACGGATGATGATGCGCATATTGCTGATTTGTTCTTTCGTGAAATTGTTCGTTTGCATGGTGTGCCAAATACTATTGTCTCTGATCGTGATACTAAATTTCTTAGCCACTTTTGGAGATGTTTATGGGCTAAGTTGGGGACTAAATTGCTGTTTAGTACTACATGTCATCCCTAAACTGATGGACAAACTGAAGTAGTAAATAGAACTTTGTCTACTATGTTGCGGGCAGTTTTAAAGAAGAACTTAAAATTGTGGGAAGAGTGTTTGCCTCATATAGAATTTGCTTATAATCGTTCGCTGCATTCTACCATAAAGATGTGCTCATTTGAGATTGTGTATGGTTTTGTTCCTCGTGCACCTATTGATTTATTGCCTTTACCTTCTTCGATGCAAAATAATTTGGATGCTACACAACATGCTGAAATGATATTAAACTTGCATAAAACTACTAAAGATAACATTGAACACATGAATGCTAAGTATAAACTTGCTGGGGATAAAGGGAGAAAATATGTTGTGTTTGATGTTGGCGATCTTGTTTGGTTACATTTGCGTAAAGATCGTTTTCCTGATTTACGCAAGTCTAAGTTAATGCCGCATTCTGCTGGTCCTTTTAAGGTGTTAGAGAAAAAAAATAATGCATATAAACTTGAGTTGCCTGCAGACTTTGGTACGGTTAGTCCTACATTTAACATTGCAGATTTGAAGCCTTACTTTGGTGAGGAAGATGAGATTGCGTCGAGGACGACTTCAATTCAAGAAGGGGAGCATGATGTGGACATCCCTTCTATTGATACAACCGTTGTACCTACAGCAACACACATACAAGGACCCATCACAAGATCTCATGCCAAACAACTTAACTATCAGGTACTTTCGTTTCTTGGAACCATTCCTCACATACATGAGAATATGATGCTGCCTAAATCAGATGTATTTCTTACTCTTAGGAATGATGGACCAAGCATGGATGAGAGGGACAAGCATTGGAGCATGGCCATGCATGGAGATGGCAGCAAGCATGTGATGATCCAAGAGAAGGCCACAGATGAAGATTTCAGAACTTTGAGGCCACCATAATGAAGAAAGAAGGCTTGGACGAAATATTCAAGATCAATACTTCACGAATTCGTCCATAGCTTAATATGGTGCTGCGACACTTTTATTTTGGGCCAGGCCCATGTAATTTTCACAGGATTTTAATTAGCCACTTTTTAGAGTCCGTATTTGAGGGGAGAAGGACTTCTAGGGTTGGATTCGGCCACCACTTCCATGGTTGGCCGAAACCCCACCTTTTCCTCATTAAATACTCCCCATAGCCGTCACCCTAGACTCGGATTTTGTTTAGACATTAAGTTAGCCATCATAGCAACTTTGCTAAGGCTCGAGCGTCGCAGAGGCCTCTTGTACTTCGCACCTATTCAGGATCCCACTTTTTCAATAAAGCTTTCATCTTAATCTGCAATATCTTGATTGCAATATTAGTTCTTACTTGTTCTCGATTTCAGGTAGGAATTAAGACCCTCGCTGGTCAGGCTGATCGTGTTCCCGCAGGATCGGTAACCTCCAAGAGATTGGCCTAGCGATTGCATTGGCGCTCGTGCTCGCACGTGTAGTCAGATCGTCAAGCCCGAACTCCACCAAATCTACTATCACCATATCATTGAAAGATCGGACACCTTTGCCCTATCAGGTAGGTTGGGACTGGTGCGCAGTGGGGTTTGGGGATCTACTTCATGAACGGTCTCTTCTTGTACTTCTCCCTATCGTCACACAATATGCGTGTGGTGGTACGAGCTGGGCTGTCCAAGTCACATGGGTAAAGTGTACAAACCCCTGCAGGGTTTATAAACTAAGTTCTTAGCCGTGTCCCCGGTTACGGACAAATGAGTTGCTTGATATCGATGCTATGACATATTCTCGCTCATCCTTATTTCTTGATTTCTAAAACTTGATAGGTGAACTTAATGGGTTGTTGTGAATCAAATTGGTTTAATAAAGTAGGACAAAGTGTTTGGAAAATGCAAGCTAGCCACAACTCCACCAACCAAATAAGCATGTAGTTGATAGATCTGTTGTTAATCACTTTAGGCTACTTGCCATACATTCCATGTATTGACCCTTCGGGGCTGCTATGATTTATGTTGCAGGTTATATCGTAACCGAGTGATCGTTCATAGGTCGCGAGATTCCACTCAACAATTGTTCGCCTGTGGCACATTTGAAGGATGGAGATCTACCTTGGAATTTCTTTCCGCTGTGAATAATGTAAATTCTGGATCATATTCGTTGTATTTATGATGCACAGTTATATTTGGTATCATTTTGTACTGTGTTTGCTAGTGAACCAATCCAGGGATTGGCACTATACACATGAACTCCGCCTTATCAGGCGAGGGTGTTACAAAACCAGAATGTCTGGCGCGTACCACCCGGACAGTCCGGACTACCCCAAGACGCGCCCGGTGGCAGTCATTCTATATGCCAGATCAGAAGACACCCGGAATCCTGCCGGAAACTTTGAAAGTTTCCGCCGGACCGGACTATCCAGTGTGAATCACCCGGAATGTTCGGCCTACCGGAGTGTCCGTCCCATCTACAACGGAATGTCCGGCCTCCAGGGTTTTGTCCGATTCAGACGTATCAGTTAGAGTTGGACACGTTCTTGTTTTGGTTCTGGCCGCCCCAGCCACCCTTATTAGTAACTTGCGAGGAGCTTCGCGACCTTGAGGTCAGACGGGTATGACTACATCATCCACGATTCTGCATGAGCGTAATGCTCTCTTGGTCTTCAAGGGTATGTTGCCACTGTCTCTCTTCGTTACTGCATTACTAGTAGATAGATCTTGGGCATTTGGGGTTTCTTCCACTTAGAATAATTTTTTTGATTTTCTGCACTGAACCCCAACAGTGGTATCAGATCTAGATTTATGTGTAGTATGCTGGTACGGAGTAAATACATGTAGAAGTGTGTTCATTGATACTCTAGTTATGACCTTCTTGTCAAGCTTCATGCACTAGCCAACGCAACCAAAAGTCCGAACTGATGGAAAGGACTAGTGCAATCCACTTATACACTTCAACACCCCCTCTCACGTGTGACGGGGAGAAGTTAGCACGTGCAACCGGAAGAGAGCGACGGCGCGCGAAACTCACGTATGACCCAAGAGGCCTATACGTGGACATAGAGGGGTCAACAGCAATTTTAGGATAAATTGCGAAAGCCAGGACTCGAACTCGAGACCTTAGGCTCTGATACCAAGTCAAGCTTCATGCACTAGCCAACGCAATCAAAAGTCCGAACTGATGGAAAGGGCTAGTGCAATCCACTTATACACTTCAACACTTCTCACGTGTCTTGGTTTATATCATGGTACTATGAGATGAAGCGGTCCGGAGCGACCTTACGCGTAATCTTACGCGAGACTAGTTCCACGCTCAACATACGGCTGGTACCGTATAAGTGACCCGTGGGTGTGTGTCTCTCTCACAGTAGTTGATATAGAATCTACAAAGGAAGGCCCCGTAAGGTATATAGTATAAACAACTATTGTATCCATGTTGTGGTTATAAGTTCGTAGCTAGATGTCACATCCCAACATTTTCCAAATCTTGTAATGTGAAAATAAATGAATAAAATAAAACTTTGTTTGATTTTCAGAGCCAGAAGAAACTTTTTGAATTCAATTGGAACTTCAAACCCATTTGAATCAAATAAAATCCTAAAGGGATTTAAAAACATAAAACAATTAACAAAGGAAAAAAATATTTTTGGAAATACTATTTGGATCTTTTAATAAAAGATTTGGTGTTCAAAAGAAAAGATGGATTTATAAATAAAGATTATTTTATAAAGCCAAATTAAAACCTTGGACAAACTTTTGAATTAAAACATTTTGTTTTGATTAAAAATAGCAAAGGTTTAATTAAATAAAATAATAAGGAATTAATATCCAAATTTGGTTCAAATAAAAGGTTTTACCAATTTAATTGAAAACATCAAAACTACTTAAATTATTTAAATTATGGTTTCCAAGCATTTTATAATCACAAATAAAACCTACTGGAATGTTTTGAAAGGATTTGGAGTTCAAATGAAGATTTTATTAATAAACCAAACTCTATTTTAATAATGAACCATGAACCATTTCACTTAATTAATAAATGGAACCTAAAAAGGTTTAAAACATTATTTATTTTATTTTGGTTTTTGATTCATGTTACTGAACAGAACTAATTTCAATATTACATAGTTTGGGTGTTGTTTGATTTGATTTGGACATTGTTTGTTTGTTTGAAAAATTCAAAACAGAAAAAGAATTAGAAAAGGAAAAAGAAAGCAGACAGAAAAAAATAAGAAAAAGGATCTGGCCCAACTGCCCCAGCCCAACAGCCCACTCGCAGCCCACCTCCTCTTATTTCCTGAACCGTTTTTCTCACCCAGTCTCGCACCCGCTAAGCAGCTGACGGGTGGACCTCCCTCACACTCCTTTTCCCCACTGACGACTGGACCCATTTTCCTGTTCATCCTCCTTCTTCCTCGCGGTAACAGCGCCCCTTCTCCTCGACCGTTTCTGGCGACAATTGCGAGCATCAATTGACGTTAAGGCGGCAGTTAATCGCTCCTGCGACCGCACATTCTTAAGCACCTCCCTCTCCGCGACATTTTCCCCCAGACCACTCCTCCTCTCTGCCCCTAGGCTGTCGCCAATTCCTTCTGCACCGCCGCCGTCTCCGACGAGCTTATTCCTCGATTCCGGCCAACACTCATCACCTCCTGCCTCCCCGAGCACACTAGCAGACTCCCCACTCCCAGACAGTCCTCCCTGTGCTCTTCGTTCGACCGCGGGCGCCCAGAACCTCGGCTACGTCAAACTTCCGAACGCCGCCGCGTCTGCAACCTCTCCGACGACCTCCCCCGGTAAACCTCGACCGCCCCTCTACCTCTCAATCGTGCAAGCATCTTCGCCTTGTTCTTACGCATCTGACCATACCCTCGGTTGGCTTTCTCGTGACCTGTAGCGACGACTTCGACCACTACAGAGACCACCCGACGTTGCTCTCTACTCCGGCGAGCAATCACAGCCGTACCTGAGCACCCCCTGCCACGACGAGCACACGACCAGCACCACCTCGTCTTCGCGACCACGGTGAGCATCCTCACCTTGTATTTTGCTTCCTAGAACCACTGCTAGTACCTCGCCTGACCGTCGCCGCCGTCTGTCGCCGCGCAGCGCCGCCAGCTTCTGGTCAAGCACGCTAGAGCCGTCAGATCTTAATCCTATGGCGTAGACAGAGTGACTTAAGCGAACCGGTATGGACACATCTGAGCCGCACGATTCGCATTAGATCCAACGCACCACAACACCGATCCGGCCGAACCGGTATCAGCCAGTGAGATAGCGACGCGTGGCCAGAGTTTGAGTTAAAACAGATTTTTGAATCAGAATTATTTGCAAACATCAAACCTTTGTAACTTCCAAACCACACGTCCAAAAATTACAAATTTTATGTCGTTGGATTCAGGAGAGCAAGCCCTAGCCAACCATGCCCTTAGTTTAGCAAATAGTATCTGTTAGCTTGTTTGAATTGGCAGAAACATTTGTGAGCTTGTTTAGAGTAGAATTTTTTTTTAAAATTGATTTTAGGATTAAATCTTTTGCAGAATGGTTTGTAGTGACCTTACTGACCCTAGAAACCCACCCATGGCTTTGAAAATGGATTTG
This sequence comes from Avena sativa, assembly GCA_916181665.1. Lineage (NCBI taxonomy): Eukaryota > Viridiplantae > Streptophyta > Magnoliopsida > Poales > Poaceae > Avena > Avena sativa. Next base: position 218,437,979 of record OV702280.1, on the reverse strand, counting down.
GAAGAATTTAGGAAGGATTAAATGAATTAGTCCATTTCTAGCCAAGTGAAAATAATGGTTTTATTATGAGAATGATTTTGGAATAAAAACCTTGGGAAAATATTTTGATTCAAACCTACTGACCCAAAACACCAAGTTTTGCAAATGGCAACTCATTTGGTGAAAAACATAAAGTTTTGCTTTGATAAAAATATTTTTCACCACATAAAATGATGATTAGATTTAAAAATGGTTTATGGACCAAAACCCTTTTGCAATTGACTTTGCCATTTTGGTGAATGACCAATTTGGAACTTACAAAGTTTAGAAGCCTAGTGGAAACCACCTTTGCAATTAGAACCATCTCTTACATGCTTACATGCATGACTTAGATTTTAGATTCCATAGTTTTGTGTGTGTGAAATGATGTTTGATTGATTATTTGGAATGCTAGTTGATTTGGTGTTTGCTTGATTGATTGTAGTGAAATTATCAAAGTGAGAGACTAGCAAGATCAAGGAGTGAACCATCATTCCCTTCCAAAAAGGCAAGTGACACTATGATCAAAATTCCTACTATTTTCATTATACTTAGTGGATTTTGAAACATGCATGGAAATACTTTTTGTACTTATGCTATGCTAAAATCCTAATAGAATTCCCTATACATTCCTTAGAGAAAACAATGTAGTTGTTACATGCATAGCCATGCTATATTTTGAAAAGAGATACATGTTGAGATTTTACAAAGGTTGAGAAAAGGACTTGTGTTTTACATAATAAAACAAGGACTCAATGAACCACCTAGGTGGAGGATACATTATGTTATGGAGAAGGTGGCAACAAAAGGAACCATGTCTATGGCAATCACTTTGTGTTGTGCTCCAAATGAAAACCACCTAGGAAACTTAGAGATTGAACATGTTTCTCCAATTGTGGCTTTCGTGTGCAACCACATGCTATTATGGCTCTGGCTTAGTCAACTACATTGGGAAGACCCATGCACTGTCTTCAGTTAACTGGACATGGGGATCTGGAATGCTTCATGGGTGCTGAAGGCAAGCTAGCAATGGTGTATGGGAGGACCCTTTGGAAAGACTTCGTCACATTCTCAATCTGCCAGTACTCCAGCTTGGTGAGTGCTAATCCAGTAGGCCACTGGTGGCAAAAAGATGGGATTGTGACATGTGGGTAAAGTGTACTCCTTCTGCAGAAGTTAATAAAATCTAAGTACTTAGCCGTGTCCCCGGTTATGGACAACACTGAGCAACTAAAGTTTGAACTATGGGAGATCTCGACATTCCAACTTCTTAAATAAAAACTTGATGCACTTGGGGGTACCAAGGAATTCAAAGAGATTTTGTTAAGCTTGATGCACTTGGGGTTACCAAGGTGCTCAAGAGCATTATGTACTTGGGGTTACCAAGGAACTCATGAGATTTTATAAAACTTGATGCACTTGGGGTTACCAAGGAGCTCAAGAGATTTTTGACAAGGACTTGAACACTTGAGTGTCTACTAAGGAGTTCAAGGGATTCTTGGAAAAGAGATTTGACAAAGGACCAAAACCATTTTTGAAAAGATAGGATAAAATATTGCTTTGTGCAAATAAGCCTTAAACTCTACTTAGCCAAAAATGCATGTATTGATAGGATCCACTCTTATTATACATAGAAGTGAAGCTTGCCAATACAATTCAAATGTATTGACCCTTGTGGCTGTAACTTGTAATGTTGCAGGTTTGATTGATTATAGTGAAGATTGTTTGATTAGGATTACAAAGTCTACAACCAGCATTTGCCTGTGGCACTTTGAAGATGAAGGACCCATGACTATAGTTATTCCGCTGCAATGTAATGTAATAGCCAAATGAGCTATGTATGATGTAATAAAATTATGTTATTCCTGGTTATAAAGTTATATTATGACCTTTGTTTCTTGGTATTACATCTAAACTGTGGATGCTAGCTATTGATCCAGGGACTAGCATTGTAAACACAGGGGGCTCTATCTTATTAAAGATTGGAACCTCTACACTAGAAGCGTTCTATTGCGAAAGCATTAACAACCACGTAAAATCTACAATAGATAAAGCAGATGCGGCTAACTTTATGTTGCAGAGAGGGCTTTGTGATGTGATATGGTTGAAGTCGTGAATGAGTTAAGGTATTTTACTATTCCTATTGCTAGGTAGTATAGTAATAGTCATCGCAATGATAAACGATGAGACCGGTGGCATCGTGGACTTGGCGCGAAGCTAGAGGCCTGATGGAGATCATGGAGCAAGAAGACAACCATGTCACTTCATGTTATGATTATATGATTTAATCTTTGTGTGCATCTAGTTTTGAGTTATTAGATACACAACGGTAGCATCTAAATAGGATGATCCCTAAAAGTAATTTCAATGAAAGTGTTCCCATAGTGTGTGCACCACCAAGAAAGTTCTTCGTTATGAAGCCGGCCGTGACGATCAGGGGCTAGACATATCTACATTCGCATACAGTGGGTGTAAAAAAGGTTACACAGCAATACACACTAGTTAGAATTGGAAAGCCTAGCATGTGCAGACATGGCCTCAGAACACAGAGATTGAAAGATCAAGCATGAGTCACATGGTTGATGTGATTGACATTGGAGAATGTCTACCCTGGCAGCTACATCAAAGGCCGTGACGATCGAAGATGATGTGGTGTAAAAGGATCATGTGATCACTTAAATTGTTGTTAGGGATGACAATTTAAGTGGGAGCCCATTTGTTAATATAATTACAAATTTGACTCCTTCAATTATGAACTTACGTCTAAGTCCTTTTGCAAATATCTTGTAGACAACGGCCATCCCCTCAGTCTGCAACTCCTTCGGTCCGTTCATGGACGGGGAGAAACTTAAGCTAGATGGGTCAAATTTCACCAATGAGTACATGATGCGGTTCAGATCACTGTAGAGCTTCGTTAGGAGACCCCAAGAGGAAGGTATGATGAGTATAGCAGCAAGTTTTCCCCTTAGTAAAAAATCAAGGTTATCGAACCAGTAGGAGGAAGGAAACGACTCAAAGGTGTTGCTAGCAATTGGAAATCTGCACAACACAAACTCAAGACTTTGACCCAACAAACAGTGAGGTTGTCAATCTCACCGGTTTGCTGAAAACAAAGGATTAACTATATGGTGTGGAAGGTAATAGTGGTTTGTAGAAAGTAAACAGGAATAGTGGAAGATGTATCAATGGTAAAGATTGGACCGGGGTACATAGTTCACTAGAGGTGTTCTCCTTAAGATAAACAACATGGCATGCTGGGTAAACAAATTACAGCAGGGAAATTGACAGGACAGAGCAAGGCATAACAATGCAATACTAGACATTCATGATCCTATGAGATTTGATTGGGCAATACAACAAGATACATAGACCGCCATCCAACTGCATCTATGACTAGTATTCCACCTTCAGGTTATCATCTGAACCCCCTCCAGTATTAAGTTGCAAGCAACGGATAACAACTTTAAGCAAAGTGTGTAAGGTAAACAATCCACTTGTTCCATGAACAAGAGATCATTGTTTTCTTCCTGGTAACAACAACACATCTACAACCTTAGAGATTTATGTCACTTCCCTAGATTAAATAGAGGCATGAACCCACTATCGAGCATAAATACTCCCTCTTGGAGTCACTAGCATCTACTTGGCCAAGATAGCTACTAGAAACGGAGAGCATGCAAGATCGCAAACAACACAGACATGATAGAATCAATAAGATAGAATCATTAACCAATCTGACATAGTAATCTCAATATCCATCGGATCCCTGCAAACACAACATGCATGATTACAAATAGATGATCTTGATCATGAATGGAGCTCACAAGATCTAAACATGGTAGCACAAAGGAGGAGAAACAACCATCTAGCTACTACATGGACCCGTAGTCCAAGGTGGAACTACTCACGCATCATACCGGAGGCTGGCATGGTGATGAAGAAGGCCTCCGGGATGATCTCTCCCCTCCGTCAGGGTGCCGGGAAGAGCTTCAGATCCCCCGATCTAGGGATGATGGTGGCGGCGGCTATGGACTGTTTCATGGAAGATTGATCGGGTACTTAGGGTTTTGGTATCAGGGGCTTCTTATAGGCGAAGATGAAGGCCGAGGGGGTGCCCGAGGCGGCTGCACCCCCAGGCCGCGGGCCAGGCCTGGCCACGCGTCCAACGGGTGTGGCCCCCTCGAGGACCCCTTCTATCTCGTCTTCTGGCTCCGTGTTCCCCACGGTAAAATATTGACTTTGGCTTTTGTCCCGTCCAATTTCGAGAATATTGATTGTCTACCTTTTCTGGAACCAAAAACAAAAGAAAACAGGCAAGTGGCACTGTGGCATGTTGTTAATAGGTTAGTCATAGAAAACATATAAAAATATCTCAAAGTGAAGACAAAGCAAAACAAAGTAGATACTAAACAAGCATGGAACATAAAAAATTATAGATATGTTTACGATGTATCAAGCATCCCAAGCTTAACTCCTGCTCGTCCTCGAGTAGGTAAGTGATAAAAAAGAATAATTTTTTGAGGTGACATGCACCATCAAAATCAAGATCAAACCATTTGCAAGCATTGAAAGCTGGTATCAAAGTACTCTAAACATGAGCATGGAAGAAGAAGTTCTAACAATAAGACAAAGTAACTATGCATGCAACATGAAAGGTTACAAACAAAGATCATGAATAACAATGCATTAAAAGACGTTTGTTTGTTTCACATATAGAAAACATAGCATAGTGGCATTCAGCTTGTCCCTCATGGAGTAGCAAATAAATGCATAGGACACCTTCAAAGTTCATAAGAGTGACTAGATACAAATAGTTCATGAGCAAGCAATATCAACAATACGAATCAATCAATAAGTACAGTGCACATAGAACTAAGAATGGCAACTATGCTCTCTTAATTGGTGCCTAAGGATAGAAGGTGGATACTCAATATAATGGTGGAAGAAAGGCCCTTCATAAAAAGGAACCAGGGATTTCAAGTCTCACAAAGAGCTTCCAAAAATTATGGTACTTGTTAGCTTTCATCTCTCATTGCCCCTATCATAAGAATCTTGAAGTGATTAAGGTTAAAGTGAACAAACTATGGAGTATATGCTTGACAAAGTATAAGTTGGCAATCTCATGTCCCTTGAATACGAGGGCTGCTCCTCATGCTACTCAAGTTTAGTTACCGGTAAGTTCTTGTCATAGTAAGTACATGTGTATCATAGAGAACCGCCAACGGGATACCCCTTGCACATGATACAGGAGCTATCCCATAATCAAAATGACAAGGCAAGTAGACAATGAGCATCTCGGCAATCTTCTTATTTACCATGGGAAAATGATGCTTTTTTCTCTCTCTTTCCTCTTTTCTCATCTCTTTTTTTTCTTTTTCTCAATCTCTATCTCTTTTTTTATAAGAAGAATGCTTCATAGATTGCTCACTATGGTGATGCTGCAAGTTTCCACCATGATTAGGTATGGCTTAGGCTAGCGGCCCAGGCATTTCTCTAACACACATTCATAACTCCATGTACTTACAAGCTCCCCTTTCATTTCACACCGACGACATCCATAAACAAAAGAGCATGATATCAACTGGATACAATGTACAAGTGTAATGTTGAAAGTGTTCCCCATGACAGCATGGTTCTGCTAATTCCAACGCATAAGTGCAAGCATATACAACATAGATGACACAATGGTTCAAGTTTATTTAGGGGCAAGAAAAATAAAGTGTGCCATCAAGTTTTTGAGAGCTTTAATAACTAAGTTTCACATAACAAAGTGAGTTTTTAATTGGAAGGTAGATGAAACAAGAATATACTTGGAATGGTGTAACACACCATGCATAGGAATTTATAGTGGACACTTTGGAATAACTTGGTTTTTGGGAGTTGGATGCATGAGTAGAGCTTACTCATACAAGTGGAGGCTAGCAAAAGACTGGGAGCGACCAACTAAGAGAGCAATAATGGCCATAATGATGCAGAGCGACAAAACATTACTAATCAAAGCATAAAGTGGTACTACAAGTCAAAAACTAAATGATCATAGAGGCTAAGGTGACTAGTTCATAGTCATAACATGGTGTCAGCATGTGCCAAGTCAACCCAAACAAAGCATCAAAGGAGAATACCACAATACTATACTTTTGTATCTAAAACAACGCATGATTCTTTCAAGGCACATTAAGCAATCCTAATTGTTTGGAACAAGTCATGCTACAGCAATAATCACTAAGCATAAGGTCAAAACAACATCTAGCATGACATAATAAAGTCTAATTCATAGTCAAAGCAAGCTCCTCTTGTACTACTAGAGCAAGAACTTCCTACTCCTCCAACACCAATCAACTTATTTGAAACAACACAGTGAAAACGGGGGTCCAAACTTCTTTATTCAAGCAAACTAAGAAAACAAAAACCCAAAAAGAAAACTAAGATGCTCCAAGAACAACACAATAGTGCATGAAACAATAAAAACAAAGTGTCTAGAAAGACCTGAGATTTTTATTGATGAAGAAGGGGATGCCTTGGGCATCCCCAAGCTTTAACGCTTGTACCTCTTGAATATTTCTTGGGGTGACACGGGGTGGTATCCCCAATCTTGAGCTTTTGTCCATTCTTCATCTCATTACATCATTCTTTCTCTACACCTGAAAATTTTCCTTCATACAAAACTTCACACAATCTTCATTAGCAACATTAGTGTATTCAAAAGATAATAGACCTCTGGGTTTTAGTTTTAAAACAGAAAAACTTTCACTAAAGACACAAGATACAGTAGCAATTCCCTCAAAAAGCTCAATTTCCCAAAAAGAACCCAAAAAGGAATCAATAAGAAGCAAATGCAAATAATGGCAGAAATCTGTCAAAACAGACTAGTAGGTTGAAACCGATTTTTTCGAAGATCTTATGTTGCTCAAATCAAAAAGTGTTGAACTAAATAAAGTTATCTAACAACCTGGGTGATTTATTCAGCAAATTACAGATCAATCCGACTTACAGAGATTTTACAGGAATTTTTATAGTGGAGAACAAAAATCTGTTTTGGGACAGCAACTCCCCAAATCTTACTTCTCTCTTATTAGAGGTTATTCTTGGCACAAAAAGCAAATAAAAAGGATAAGGAGCGGTTATTACAGAAGTAATAACTTCCAAGACTCAATAAAACTATTGGGTTATCTTCCAAGAAGTACTTTTCTTTAACACCTTTAAGTTAGGCATAAGAAGCAAGAATCAAGTATTTTCAAATGAAGAAGCATTAAGATCAATAATCGAAATCTCTTCAACTAGGAAAGGTATCTTATCCTCATCTCTCTTAGGTTCACTGCTTTCATCAAATGAGTTTTCAGGAACCATCCAATCAAAATTATTTTCTAAGGCTTCATGCATTCCTACAAGTTTAAAAGGTATGAGTATCTTAATTTCCTCTCCATTGGGTTTGGTATTATCCAACTTTTCTAAAGTACCCATAACATCTACACATGATCCTAACATATTAAAATGTTCAAAGACCTTTTAGGCTTCCTTAGCAACATCATTGAACTCTTTTAGCAAAGTTTCTAGGATAAAATCTCTCTTTTCAGTATCCTCTTCTTCTTTTAGTGTAAGAAACAAAATTTGTATCATGGGGTTAAGGTTAAAAAACCTAGCCTCCAACATATGAACTAAAGAAGCTGCATCAATTTCATAATTAAGAGCAAGTTCTGCTAAGGATATATCCTCAATATCCTCATGTTTTCTAACATGATTAAAGAATTCTTCAATATTTTCTTTCCCAATTATGGAGCCACTACCTATTGAAAGGTCTTTCAGGGTGAACTTGGGGATCAACATGGTGAGCTAGAGCAAGGTGATAACTAGGGTAGGAACTAATTTTTTTTGTTTTTGATAAGAGAAAGCAAACCAAACGAAACTATTTTTTTTGGAGTTTTTGATAAAAATAGGCAATCAAAACAAAGCAAAATAAACTAAGCAAAACAAAAACAAAGTAAAGAGAAAGGTTGTGAAGGACTCCCCTTGTGAAGCTGTCCTTAGCCTCCCCAACAACGGTGCCAGAAAAAGGCTTGATGCAGCTCAGATCACTATAGAGCTTCGTTGGGAGACCCCAATAGGAAGGTATGATGAGTACAACAACAAGTTTTTCCCTCAGTAAGAAACCAAGGTTATCGAAGTAGTAGGAGGAAGTAAACGACTCAAAGATGTTGCTAGCAACTAGAAACCTGCACAACACAAACTCAAGACTTTGCCCCAATGAACAGTGAGGTTGTCAATCTCACCGGTTTGCTGAAAACAAAGGATTAACTATATGGTGTGGAAGGTAATAGTGGTTTGCAGAAAGTAAACAGGAACAATGGAAGATGTATCAATGGTAAAGATTGGACCGGGGTCCATAGTTCACTAGAGGTGTTCTCCTTAAGATAAACAACATGGCATGCTGGGTAAAAAAATTACAGCAGGGCAATTGACAGGACAGAGCAAGGCATAACAATGCAATACTAGACATTCATGATCCTATATGATTTGATTGGGCAATACAACAAGAAACATAGACCGCCATCCAACTGTATCTATGACTAGTAATCCACCTTCAGGTTATCATCTGAACCCCCTCCAGTATTAAGTTGCAAGCAATGGATAACTGCTTTAAGCAAAGTGTGTAAGGTAAACAATCCACTTGTTCCATGAACAAGATATCGTTGTTTTACCCTAGTAGCAACAACACATCTACAACCTTATAGATTTCTGTCACTTCCCCAGATTAAGTAGAGGCATGAACCCACTATCGAGCATAAATACTCCCTCTTGGAGTCACTAGAATCTACTTGCCCAAGATAGCTACTAGAAACGGAGAGCATGCAAGATCCCAAACAAAACAGACATGATAGAATCAATAAGATAGAATCATTAACCAATATGACATAGTAATCTCAATATCCATCGGGTCCTCGCAAACACAACATGCATGATTACAAATAGATGATCTTGATCATGAACGAAGCTCACAAGATCTAAACATGGTAGCACAAAGGAGGATAAACAACCATCTAGCTACTACATGGACCTGTAGTCCAGGGTGGAACTACTCACGCATCATACCGGAGGCTGGCATGGTAATGAAAAAGGCCTCCGGGATGATCTCTCCCCTTCGACAGGGTGTCGGGAAGAGCTTTAGATCCCCCCGATCTAGTGATGATGGTGGCAGCGGCTACAGACTGTTTCGTGGAAGATTGATCGGGTACTTAGGGTTTTGGTATCAGGGGCTTCTTATAGGCGAAGAGGGAGGCAGAGGGGGTGCCCGAGGCGGCTGCACCCCCCAGGCGCGGGCCAAGCCTGTCCACGCGGCCAAGGGGTGTGGCCCCCTCGAGGCCCTCCCCCGTCTCATCTTCTGGCTCCGTGTTCCCCACTGTAAAATATTGACTCTGGCTTTTGTCCCATCCAATTCCGAGAATATTGATTTCCTGCCTTTTCTGGAACCAAAAACAGAAGAAAACATGCAACTGGCACTGTGGCATCTTGTTAATATGTTAGTCCCATAAAACATATAAAAATACCTCAAAGTGAAGAAAAATCAAAGAAAAGTAGATACTAAACAAGCATGGAACATAAAAAATTATAGATACATTTACGACGTATCATTACCAACGCCTCAGAAGGTTCCTCATAGAAAATGATCTCCTCTATGTCCTTCGTGAACCCCTAGAAGATTTCCCCGATGACTCCAACGGAAATTAAGATGAGACTCTTCACGACCACCGAGAGAAGTTTATGATAGTCAATTACACCATGATTCATGCAATGGAACCTGGCTTGAGATTACCCTTCCATGAAATGACACATATGATATGCTCGATGGATTGAAGAGTATGTTCCTAGATGAGGAAAGGGGCACGAAGTATGAGTACGTACAGGAGTTTGTCTCCATAAGGATGGAAGAGAGACTAAGCTTGGATACCCACCTAGGCACCATGGAAAGGCTCCATGAACGTCTTAAGGATGCTATAGGCAACATGATGACTGAATGACTTGCAATAGATGGGGTGATGCATTCGCTTTCCCTTAGTTACAAGGACCAGATCGTGATAGGGATTCCGAATACCTTTCGCGAGGTCATAGCCAAGCTAAGGACTATCAAGGTCGAACCCAAGGCTGGGAATGATGTCAATGGAGAAGGTATATGATGATACACAAGTTATAAAATGTTTCCATGAAACACTTATGCAGTTTCAAGTATTGGATACTTACCCCTGGTTTATTTGAAATCAGGATCCTCTACGTGAGTTATGGATGGAACGAGGTCCTGATGGCGTGATGACGACGAGCAATGTCGTTGAAAGCCAAAAGCACTCCCGCCCTCGAAATTTATCATAAGGATTAAAAGATTTGAACAAAATCTTTGTAATCGAGTTTGTGAATCGTGCAAGTGTGTATTGCTTATAGTGAGACGATTATTCATATTAATGAGAAACAATCATTTGTTCCTTTTTTCCTATGAATGATTTCTTTTATGATTTGCATTGAAGTTGCAAATAAGATATTCTAGTCCTTAATACATATGATAATAAAGCATTTATAAAGAATGAGAAATTTCCAAGAGATATTTGTGTATGAATCTGAAATGGTTTGAATCGTTCAAAGTTTTTAGAATCTAGGGACATATAGAATTAACAATAATTTCAAAGTCTTAGGGATTTGATCCAAGTGACTTCGAATTCAAATTAATGGCAATATGTGATATAAGGACTTGTCGAAAAACAATTTCACAAGTTATGGTGATTGGACTAATCAAACGGTTTTTGATATGTATAATGCAACATAATCATGATGTATGAGATGAAGGAAATATGCCCTAGAGGCAATCATAGAGATGATGATATTTCATATGTATCCATGAGTTATTGTAATGTTCCTTGAATATCCATATCAGGCAACTTGTATTGATTGGCAATTACGTGAATTGTTTGTGAAACTCTATACTTGTATGGTTATTTAAGAGTTGTCCCTAGTCGGAGTTCATGTGAGGACACACGTGAATATTAGACTAGCACATCGATTGGTTGATGACTATGTTTCACAAGTCATAGACATGGAGATGTCAAACCAATGACGTGGACACATGTTATGAACATGGGGTTGGACTGACCCAACCTGATACTAGCAATTAGTTGCAGATCTCTCTCTACACATCGTGTATGTTTTGTCCTTAGACCTGAGATTGTCACATGTACTTGAGATGTGGATCGACCTACTTTGGGGCTATCAAACGCTGCACCGTAACTGGGTAGTTATAAAGGTAGCTTTCGGGTTTGTCCTGAAGCATGCTGCAAGGCATGGTCAATCAAGATGGGATTTTCCCCTCTCTACTTGAGAGAGATATCTCTGGGCCCCTCGAGTGATCGGATCCAGAAATGCATGGCCGTGCTACATATGGTTAAGAGTTAACCTAGTAAAGGGATTCCGAATCACGGTATCGAGAAAGGGAGGTCAGCTTGGAGCTAGACCAAATATCGTGAGGCAAAGGGAAAGACATGTACTAAACCTTGTGATGGTTCGTCCGATATGATCTTTGTATGTGTTTAGGAGTTGGCACGTCTTGCTAGAGGCCGCTACCAACTATTGACAGAATACGTGTATTCGTGTCATGTCTATACACATATGAACCTATAGGGTCACACACTTAAGGGGCTGGAAGCCTAATGAGGATTGGATCCGAATTAGACCAGGCTTAGGGTACTAATGGGCTGCTAATGTAGAAGCCACCATGGACGCCTATATAAGAGATGGTCGGGCGAGCTGACCAGGGTTAGACCTTAGACCTCAGATCATTCCCAGCCGCCACTCCTCACGCCTGTGTCGCGCACGCGGACCTAGAAGTTCGGCGTCTGACGCTTCCACCCTGTACGTGTGGATACCTCGGAGGCGCTGCATCTGTAGCGATTGGACGAGCCGTGCAAGGGAAGCTTCTCGTTGGACGAGGACAAGGAGGAGACGTGGAACGTCTGCACTGCCTCGATGCACTTCATCGATTCCGCAACTACGCGTCTAGTGGTAATCCCGTGATCTATGACAACAGTAATCCTGGTATACGCGGTAGAATTTTTTTGATTTGCGCTAGTGTAGCCTACCTGTATCCCTTCAGTGGTATCAGAGCCGATGCTATTCAGTTATAGGTTCGGGATGGTTGCATATGGTGATATGCAGATTTATATGAATGATGTGATCGTTTATATGGCGGTGGTTTAGGATTGATCTATGATCTTGATTTCTGTGATCGTGATCTGAGGTTGTCGAACGACTTACCCCTACCGGTCGGCTTCTGCCATCGGGGTAGAAAGTGACACATAAATCCTGTTGAATCACGCGAAGATCAATATGATTGATCGAATCGGAACCTAGATCTAAAATCGATGTACCGTGATCAAAGGAGTTTGATTGAATCGGGACAGGTGTCGGTTTATGGTAAATTTGATTTGCCGATCAAAATCCTTAAAGAAAATTGTGAAGATACCACGAGGGGCGCTGCCCCTTCGAACCCCGGAGGGGGAGACCCCCTAGACCCCCCCTTAATCATAGCCCCTTTTTTGTATCTCGTTAAGGTAACTAGGTGCTGTGATGTCACATGATCCGGTAGAATGCGATTCTATGCATAACTTGTTTTTGCAGGATGTATGTGATCAGTACGGACCATATATGTATGTGATGCATGTATGAAAATTAGCATGACCTGCGTGTCGTGAGTAGGGCAACACGGCTGGAGCCATGTGTGTTGTCATTTATTGTAATGGCCTGCGTGCCAACTTGTGATGATCCCAATACTATGTAATTTTGATTACTAGATGTTAGGAGTAATAGCTTGTATTAGTTCTTGGAGGACTCATCACTTGGAGGATGGCTCACATGGAACATGAAGATGGAGATCATCATGGTGGACAGGTTCTATGGCGATGGAGATCACCATGAGAAAATGGGCCATACTGTGTCACATCTATGTGAATGTTATTCTTATGCGTTTTACTACTATGCATGCTTAGATGATAGAAGTAGAACGATCCCTCACAAAGTTTAAGTTAAACCATGCCCTCCCAACCAAACCTTGCACCATCCTATGCCCTGTACAATCGTTGGTGGGCCTATGAAATTAGGGTGCCGCGGTTTCCTTGGCTGGATGGGTTTGTATCGGATACCTACACGCATAAGGGTTGGTGAACTTGACAAGGTCATCTTAACAGTTAAGGACCTTGGGGCATAAAGGTTGGGCGCCTAGTTTTGACATAGAGATGTCACCCAACAACAAGAGTCATATGTGATATGATTAGCAAGTGTTGCTTACCGATTTACCTTGTCTTCTAGCAGTGATGCTAAAGCTCACTAGTCGACTTGTTAATTATGGATATTGAATCACTTAGTATCAATAGAGGGATATTGATTTAAGTGGGAGTATATGCTATTAAATTGTTTAATATGTTTTACTCTTTCATGGTTACATGGCTTAGTATTTTGCATGTTTTCTGTTGTAGATCAATGGAACCGAACACTACATCACCTTTCTCTTTGCGTTCGATTCTTGACAAAGATAAATTAAATGGAACAAACTATTCAGACTGGGTCTGTAACCTGAGAATCGTTCTCAGGTCTGATAAAAAGGAAACGGTTCTAGATACCCCAATCCCCGATGAACCTGCTGATAATGCATCTGCTGCCCTAAAGAATGCCTACAAGAGAGCATGTGATGATTCTCTTGAGGTTAGCTGTCTTATGCTTGCATGCATGGAACCTGAACTTCAAAAGAAGTTTGAGGATCAGGATGCGTACGATATGATCGTTGCGCTTAAGGACATGTTCCAAGATCAGGCAAGGACTGAGAGGTACAATGTTGCCAAGTCCTTTGTCGAATGCAAGCTAGCAGAGGGAGCAGCTGTAGGCCCCCATGTGATCAAAATGGTTGGTTACAGTCAGACTTTGGAAAAGCTTGGTTTTCCACTAGGCCAAGAGTTGGCCACTGACTTCATTTTGGTGTCTCTTCCTTCCAGCTATGGGAAGTTCATTTCAAACTACCATATGCATGGGGTGGAGAAGGGCCTTAATGAATTATGTGGGATGCTTAAAACAACAGAAAGTGACATGAAGAAGTGTGCAGGGCATAGCCATGTGATGGATGTGCAGAACAAGCCTAGCTTCAAGAAAAAGGGTACTTCTTGGAAGAAGAAGGGCAAGACTAAGGATACGATCCCTAAGTCTGCACCCAAGCAAAAGGCTGGACCTGTAGAAGACACTGAGTGCTTCTTTTGTCATGAACGTGGCCACTGGAAGAGAACTGCAGCAAGTACCAGGCTTCTTTGAAGAAGAGTGGAAGTAAGAGTACTTCCAACTCAGGTACGCTTGTAGTAAATGTTGTGGACATTCTTCTCGCTGATTCCTATGTTAACTCTTGGGTATTTGATACTGGATCGGTTGCTCATATTTGCAATTCGATGCAGGGGCTAATAAGGACTAGAGAAGTGCAGAAAGGCGAAGTGGATTTTCACGTCGGAAATAAAGCAAGGGTTGATGCATTGTTCGTCGGCGTCATGCAACTTCACCTTCCTTCAGGATTTATTATGGAGTTGAATAATTGTTATTACATTCCAAGTATGGATCGAAACATTTTATGACCTTCATGTTTGATGAGGGATGGTTATTCATTCGTGAGTGCAAACAATGGTTGTGTAGTCTCTAAGAATGATATGTTTATGGCTAATGCTCCCATTGTGAATGGTTTATTTATTTTAAATCTTGATGATGCATCTGTTTACAATATTAGTGCTAAAAGGCTTCGGCCTAATGATTTGAGTCCTACCTATTTATGGCATTGTCGTTTGGGGCATATAAGTGAAAAGCGCATGAAGAAGATCCATGGTGATGGTCTTCTAACTTCGTTTGATTTTGAATCATACGAGACATGTCAGGCTTGTTTACTTGGAAAGATGGCCAAGTCACCTTTTTCGGGTTTACCCGAGAGAGCGACAGACTTGTTGGAACTCATACATACTGATGTGTGTGGACCAATGAGCACGACAGCCAGAGGAGGATATCACTACTTCATTACTTTCACTGATGATTTCAGTAGGTATGGTTATGTCTACTTGATGATGCATAAGTCTGAAACTTTTGAAAAGTTCAAAGAGTTTCAGAGTGAAGTAGAGAATCAACGTGGCAAGAAAATAATGGCCTTGCGATCTGATCGTGGAGGTGAATATTTGAGTCACGAATTTAGCGATCATCTTAAGAGTTGCGCAATTGTTCCACAACTTACGCTGCCCGGAACGCCTCAAAGAAACAGGGTCTCCGAACGGCGTAACCGAACTTTGTTGGACATGGTTCGATCTATGATGAGCCAGTCGGATTTACCATTATCATTTTGGGGTTACGCTCTAGAAACGGCAGCTTTCACACTTAATAGGGTACCATATAAATCCGTAGTTAAGACACTATATGAGATGTGGACTAGAAAGAATCCCAGTTTGTCTTTTCTAAAGATTTGGGGTTGTGATGCATTTGTCAAGCGACTTCAGTCAGACAAGCTAACACCCAAATCGGATAAGTGCATTTTCGTGGGATATCCGAGGGAAACCTTAGGTTATTACTTCTACAACCGAGAGGAGGGCAAAGTGTTTGTCGCTCGTAGCGGTGTTTTCCTAGAGAAAGAGTTTCTCACAAAGGGAACAAGTGGAAGGTCAGTGTGACTTGAAGAAGTTCAAGATAAGCCAGTTGGGGATGCTTCTACGAGTGATGCTATTGTAGCAGAACAAGTTGAGGAACCCGTGGCAACAGAAGCACCACAACCACGAAGGTCGGCGAGGCTCCGCGAAGCGCGGGAATTATTATTGTTAGACAATGATGAGCCTGCGACCTATGCAGAAGCGATGGTGGACCAGACTCTGAGAAATGGCTGATCGCCATGAGATCCGAGATAGAGTCCATGGGAGACAATCAAGTTTGGAACTTGGTTGACCTGCCTGATGGTTTTAAAGCCATCGAGTGCAAATGGATCTATAAGAAGAAGATTGATATGGATGGAAATGTTCACATCCATAAAGCTCGACTTGTTGCAAAAGGTTTTCGACAAGTTCAAGGAGTTGACTACGACGAGATTTTCTCGCCCGTAGCGATGCTTAAATCTATACGGATAATTCTAGCTATTGCTGCACATTTCGACTATGAAATATGGCAGATGGATGTCAAGATGGCTTTCCTAAATGGAATCCTAACTGAGGACGTGCATATGATGCAGCCCGAAGGTTTTGTCGATCCAAACAATGCTGGAAAGGTATGCAAACTTCTGAAGTCCATTTATGGGCTGAAGCAAGCATCTCGGAGTTGGAACATTCGATTTGATGAAGTTGTAAAGGAGTTTGGCTTCATCAAAAACGAACAAGAACCTTGTGTTTACAAGAAGGAAAGTGGGAGAGCGCTGGTATTTCTAATCTTATATGTAGATGACATATTGCTGATTGGAAATGACATTCCTATGCTCGAGTCTGTTAAGACCTCATTGAAAAATAGTTTTTCACTGAAGGACTTAGGAGAAGCGGCATATATTCTGGGCATTAAGATCTATAGAGATAGATCAAGGAGGCTAATTGGATTAAGCCAGAGTACATACATTGACAAAGTGTTGAAACGGTTCAGCATGGAAGAGGATAAGAAGGGGTTCTTGCCCATGTCTCATGGCATAAAACTCAGTAAGACTCAGTGTCCTTCGACTAGTGATGAGCGTGAGCACATGAGGGGGTGTTTGTTTGGGCTTTTGACCACTTCTCCACTGGAAAAAGCCAGAAAAACGAAACAAACGGCCAGCTGTGCGTTAGGCTTTTGCCAAAGTACTTATACGAAACAGGCGTCGTGGGCAAAGCACGTTGCTAGGTGCTTCCCGCAGCTTCCCGCAAAGGCCAGCGAACCGTTTTCTAGTTTGGACATATGGATGAGTGATATTTATAGCACAATGCCACCCGATCAACAGCCCAACCTACCCCAGTAAAAAAAGCCGCGCTCGACCCCGTCCTGGTATCCTCCCGTTCCCAGCGATAGGATAGGGCTCTGGCGCGTGCGAGGAATCACAGCGCCGCCGCCAGCCCGACCCTCCCCGCCGCCCTCCTCCCCGCCAGCTGTCTGGCCTGCTGCCCACCTCCCCGCCGACGGACCTCCCCTGCTCGCCCCCGTCCTCACACGTTCCCGTGGCCGCCGCCGGACCTGCTGACCGCCGCCAGACCTGCTGCCCTCCGCCGCCGGACCTCGCACGTCGACGCCATATCTCGCCCCGGCCGACTCGTTCCGGTCCAGAGGTGAGGCCACAGTTCCGGTCCAGATATGTGTGTTCCAATGCTTGTGCTGTCTGTTACTATGGGCGGGTTCATCTTCACCGAGTTCATGGGTTTATTATGGCCACTATTGCAATAATTAGCTTGTTTCTCAATTGACAATCTGATTCGCGATTATTTCGAGCACCATAGAAGAATGGTGGTCTGTTCCGGTGATTTGCAATGGAAACCATGAATCCATGATTATCCTCTTAAGTTTCCTTCGGAAAATTTGTTCAGATTATTAAATATAAGTAAGCGTGGTTATATTTGAACGTACTAGAATATTGTCTGTCGATTGTAATTCAGTTCTACAACACTAGTTACTTAATTAGAAGCAACCACTGTTCCTCCAACTTTGTGTCATCGACACATCCAGGGTACCAATTTAAGGGATTAAAAGTTTGGGGTTCGATGTTGTTGTTGAGTGTGGTGTCGTGAGAGTGAGAGATTGGCGGATTAAAAGTTTGGGGTTCGATGCTTCTGTGGAGCGTGGTGCCATGAAAGTGAGATTGGCGATGGAAGACGTATATGATCCTGGTTGGGATCGTGTTTCTCCTCGTGTTCCAAACTAGTCCAAATGGGTTTAGGGTTGAGATTGGTCAAGATTAGTAACTACAGGGTGCTGATATTCAAGGACTGGGAGTTTAAGGTTTAACTCGGGCCGACTCTATTATTAGTTCATGGTTTAAAACAAACTTTACTCTTTTATTTTCTCGATAATACTACTTACTCTTTAAAGGGATCTTCTTAGGTAAACAACTACATTATACTTATGTTTGCACTTCTGTAACTTATTTATTTACACAAAAAAGCGACAAAAGAGACCCCTGCTTCATGCCACCCGTCCTCCCTAAAACAAGAACATACACATACATACACTGAAGGTCAGGACGTGGGTTTCAAATGGGTGGTTCTGTCGGTTACTATGGGCGGGTTCATCTTCACCGAGTTCATGGGTTTATTATGGCCACTATTGCAATAATTAGATTGTTTCTCAATTGACAATCTGATTCATGATTATTTCGAGCACCATAGAAGAATGGTGGTCTGTTCCGGTGATTTGCAATGGAAACCATGAATCCATGATTATCCTCTTAAGTTTCCTTAGGAAAATTTGTTCAGATTATTAAATTTAAGTAAGCGTGGTTATATTTGAACGTACTAGAACATTGTCTGTCGATTGTAATTCAGTTCTACAACACTAGTTACTTAATTAGAAGCAACCACTGTTTCTAGTATGCTACGTCTGTACTTAACTTGAAGAAGCAATGCTCTCCCCATGTGAAAACCTCGTCCAAATGGACTATTTCTCAAAGATACCGAATTCTCTTTTAGAGAACACAAGCAAAAATGAGACACTGTGCATCAAGTATATAATGATGTCAGATGGGATACTGCAGATTTTATTGCTAGTAATGGGATGTGGGATGCTAGCTAGCAAATATGCGGTATTATGCACTCTGCTGCTAGCAAATATGTTGGGCCACTATGCACTATGCAAAATTTGATGTCATGTGAGGCCACGGTTTCTATGCACCGTGCTTCTAGCAAATATGCGGTACTGCAAATTTTATTGCTAGTAATGGGATGTGGGATGCCATACTGCTAGCAAATTTTATTAATGTCAGATGGGTACTGCAAATTTTATTGATGTGAGATGTGGGATGCCATATTGCTAGCAACTATGGTATTGTTAGATGTTGTATTGCTATATAATTTCATACATGTATTTCTTGATGTGGTGCTGCATGAAAATTTGATGTCACTTGTGGTACTGATGTACAATTTGATGATGTTTGTTGCTAGTAATGTGAGGTTATTTGCTGGTAATAATGTGTTGGTTTTGCTGAAATTATGTTGCTTGTTGTAGTATTGCTACGTGTTGGTCTTGCTGAAATGTCGAAGATGATTTGGGATCCATACCATACTAGAGTTTTCTGTGACATTTGTATGGAGGAAGTGAACGGCAACAATAGGGATGGGGGTTGCTTGAGTAGAAAGGGGTACAAAAATCTTGGAGACAAATTTGCCGAAAAAACAGGGGAAAGATTAATGCAAAAACAATTCAAGAACAAATGGGATTCTTTAAAGAAGGATTACACGGGGTGGATGGAACTGCAAAATGCGACCGGGCTTGGTTGGGATCCTATAACAAAAACTATGGATGCAGATGATGATTGGTGGAAGAATCACATAGCTGTAAGTTACTATCTTTTATACTCGTCTTTCCTTTGTATTTGGTATTATGATCATTGGACTGATCTCTCTATTATGTTCTTATTTACAGATTCGTCATGACCATGCAAAATTTAGGAATGGGCCACCTCCCAACTTGGAACAACAGGATGTTATGTTTAGGAAGGCACATGTCACAGGACAATCAGCTGCCATTGCAGGTCAGGAAGAAGGAAATGGCAATGAGGCTCCAATAATGCTTGATGATGATACCTCGCCTTCCAACAATGCAATAGCGAAACGCAAGCATGTAGAGAATGAAATGGGAACTGGGAAACGCAAGCATGTGGGCTCGGATTTTTTCTCGGCTTACAACAATGCACTGAACACAATTGTATCAAGGCACACCGAAGGAAGTTCTAGAAGTAAGTATGATCATGTCCCAACTATGAAAGAGTTTTTAGGAATGGTTCGAGATTGTGGAGTGAGTGAAGGAACTGCTATCATGTACACTGCTGGCAAGCTATCTATGAACAAGGATCATAGAGAGGTGTTCGCAGCATTTGCAACAACTGCGGGGAGGCTCGATTGGCTCCAGAGGACATATGATGAGATGAACAAGTAGATGTATAATTGCTTTGTTGTCATTACAGAGCTTGTGGCTACTATGTATCCGTTGGAGACTACTTGTTATTATTCTTTCTCTATTTTTGTCGAGACTATTTATGATCATTGTAAAACATTTGCTGATTGTTGTGTGAAACATTTGATGATTGTTGCATGTCTAGTCATTATTTTGTGAAGCATTTGCTGATTGTTGCATGTCTAGTAATTATTTTGTGAAGCATTTGCTGATTTTGAAATGTTCTAATTATTTTGTAGATGGATGGTGGTGGTGATGATCGTGACTATGAACTAGAAAAGACACTGTAGTTGCTCGGAATGGTGCATGACCTTCCGTGTTGGGATATTATGGTAATCTCTATAGTCAGAAGTACTTGAATAAAGAACCTAGGAGGGTTTCGGAACAAACTGGTCTTGAATGGGTGAATGAACAACTTGGAAATAGGAAAAGATGCTACAAAATGTTTAGAATGTATCCTGATGTGTTTCATGCATTGCACGATCTTCTAGTTTCAAGCTATGGGTTGAAGTCAACTAGAGACATGTCATCTGTTGAATGCCTAGCTATATTTCTATGGATGGTTGGAGGACCACAGTCATTTAGCCAAGTTGAGAACCATTTTTGTCGTTCAACTGAAACCATTCATAGGAAGTTTCACATGGTTTTGGATTGCTTGTACAAGTTGGTTAAGGATAACATAAAGCCAGTAGATCGAGAGTTCAAGGATGTGCATCCAAGACTTCAAGATGCACGCTTCTGGCCTCATTTCAAAGATGCCATTGGCGCCATAGATGGCTCGCATATTCCAGTTGAAGTACCTGCAGAAGAGGTGGTTAACCATACAGGAAGGCATGGTTACACATCACAGAATATTCTAGCGATATGTGACTTCGATTTGAGATTCACCTTTGTTGTTGCTGGATGTCCTGGTTCGGCGCATGATACACGCATTCTACAACGCTCCATTGAGAAGTATCCAATAGAGTTTCCGACCCCTCCTGGTGGTAATATTCTATATCTTTGTCTACATGGTACACACATAGTTACAAATGCATTGTTGTTGATGTTTGATTTTTTTTGTTCATGTGCAGATACATATTACCTTGTTGATTCTGGTTATCCAAATAGAAAAGGGTTCTTAGCTCCTTACAAGCAGAAGACATACCACATACCGTATTTTCGTCGAGAAGGGAGACCAACAAATAGGGAAGAGATTTTCAACTATCTACACTCATCGCTCCGGAATGCTATTGAGCGTGTCTTCGGTATCTTGAAAAACAAGTGGCGCATATTGAAGTATATTCCTTCTTACGGTCTGGTTACTCAGAAAAGAATTATTCTTGCTTGCATAGCACTTCATAATTTTATTAGAGACTCCAACTTAAGCGACAAGCAGTTTGATCGGTGTGATGCAGATGAGGACTACCTTCCTAAGGTCCAAAGGCAATCAGTAACATCAGTCGGTGATACTGCTCCAAGTGGACTACACACGGTAGACATGAACTCAACGCGTGATCGCATAGCTACTGCATTGTACAATGCTAGAAGAAGATGATCGGTTTGATCGGTGTGGATGTATCTATATTCATTATGCGACTATCTTTATTTGTTTAATGGTTGGATATGTATTTTGGACAAACCAATATGTGACATATGGTATGTAATATAAACATATGCGTTTATGTACTTCAATAGTGAAGTTTACGTGTTATATTAATTACAGGGGCATTACAGACAATTCCTTAGCACACAGCCAGACAGCCAGCCAAGTTGCCAAACAGTCAAACTCAGAAAAGTAGCTTTTCCTGCACAACAGCTTTCCCTGCACAGCTGCACAGCCAGCCACAACCAGCCAGCCACAGCCCAAACAAACAGGCCCTGAGTAGGGTTCCATATGCTTCGGCTATTGGATCCATCATGTATGCAATGATATGTACTCGCCCAGATATTTCCTATGCTCTAAGTGTTACGAGCAGATACCAGGCTGATCCAGGTGAAGGTCACTAGACAGCGGTAAAGAACATCCTTAAGTACTTGAAAATGACTAAGGATGTGTTCCTAGTTTATGGAGGTGAGGATGAACTCAGTGTAAGGGGTTACACATATGCGAGTTACCTTAACGACTCAGATGATTCGAAATCGCAATCAGGTTATGTGTTTGTCATGAATGGTGGTGCTGTGAGCTGGAAAAGTTCCAAGCAAGATACGGTGACCTCCGCTTCAACATAAGCTGAATATATTGCTGCCTCGGAGGCTGTAAAGGAAGCTGTTTGGATTAGGAATTTCCTAATCGCTCTCGGTGTGGTTCAGGGCGCGTCCAATCCCTTGGACGTTTATTGTGATAACAATGGTGCTATTGCACAGGCCAAGGAACCTAGACAGCACCAGAAGAACAAACATATTCACATGTGTTACCATCAGATTCGAGAGTTCGTTGAGGATGGTAGTGTCATGATATGAAAAATACATACAGACTCAAATGTTGCTGATCCCTTGACTAAGCCTCTCCCGCAGCCCGCGCATGAAGCGCACACAAGAGCAATTGGTATTAGATACATTTTAGATTGACTCTAGTGCAAGTGGGAGACTGAAGGAAATATGCCCTAGAGGCAATCATAGAGATGATGATATTTCATATGTATCCATGAGTTATTGTAATGTTCCTTGAATATCCATATCAAGCAACTTGTATTGATTGTCAACTTGTATTGTGAAACTCTATACTTGTATGGTTATTTAAGAGTTGTCCCTAGTCGGAGTTCATGTGAGGACACACGTGAATATTAGACTAGCACATCAATTGGTTGATGACTATGTTTCGCAAGTCATAGACATGGAGATGTCAAACCAATGACGTGGACACATGTTATGAACATGGGGTTGGACTGACCCAACCTGAGACTAGCAATTAGTTGCAGCTCTCTCTCTACACATCGTGTACGTTTTGTCCTTAGACCTGAGATTGTCGCATGTACTTGAGATGTGGATCGACCTACTTTGGGGCTATCAAACGCTGCACCGTTACTGGGTAGTTATAAAGATAGCTTTCAGGTTTGTCCTGAAGCAAGCTGCAAGGCATGGTCAATCAAGATGGGATTTGCCCCTCTCTACTTGAGAGAGATATCTCTGGGCCCCTCGAGTGATCGGATCCAGAAATGCATGGCCGTGCTACATATGGTTAAGAGTTAACCTAGTAAAGGGATTCCGAATCACGGTATCGAGAAAGGGAGGTCAGCTTGGAGCTAGACCAAATATCGTGAGGCAAAGGGAAAGACATGTACTAAACCTTGTGATGGTTCGTCCGATATGATCTTTGTATGCGTTTAGGAGTTGGCACGTCTTGCTAGAGGCCGCTACCAACTATTGACAGAATAAGTGTATTCGTGTCATGTCTATACGCATATGAACCTATAGGGTCACACACTTAAGGGGCTGGAAGCCTAATGAGGATTGGATCCGAATTAGACCAGGCTTAGGGTACTAATGGGCTGCTAATGTAGAAGCCCACTAGGGACACCTATATAAGAGAGGGTGGGGCGATCTGACCAGGGTTAGACCTTAGACCTCAGATCATTCCCAGCCACCACTCCTCACACCTGTGTCGCGCGCGCGGACCTAGCAGTCCGGCGTCTGACGCTTCCACCCTGTACGTGTGGATACCTCGGAGGCGCTGCATCTGTAGCGCTTGGACGAGCCGTGCAAGGGAAGCTTCTCATAGGACGAGGACAAGGAGGAGACGTGGAACGTCTGCACTGCCTCGACACACTTCATCGATTCCGCAACTGCGCGTCTAGTGGTAATCCCGTGATCTATGACAACAGTAATCCTGGTATACGCGGTAGAAATTTTTTGATTTGCGCTAGTTTAGCCTACCCGTATCCCTTCATGAGATACATATGTTCTGAAGTAAATTCCAAAGGGATTAACGTTAGGTATTAGAGTTATAGATTTAAATAGTAAACACCAATGAAATATTAGGAACATCTAAAAGATTCACGGAAATAGAATCATATGAGATATGCCAAGCTCGAATTTCTAGAGATTTCAAAAGTTTTAAATCATTGCGAATAGTAAGTATTTGTAGCATGTTCTTAGTAAGACTATGAACATGAATTTCAACTAATACCCGAAAAGGACAAAGGTTGTTTGTCGTAGTAAGGTACTTATTTGAGAAAGTGTTTTCTCATAGAAGTGTTAGTGGAAGGGTATAAGTTTAAGACGAGGTTTGACCTTACCTCCGAATTGTTAAGAATGCAAAACGGAATGTGTTCTGGGGAAAACTTTACAAATAGAGGGAAACCATAATGATGTGATCATAAATATTTCAGCTAATGCTTTAAAAAGGTAGGATTCAAGTCTTCATTCTTCCCCTAGCAGAATTTCATTCTTGATTCACTTGACTTATTATTGGAATAAGACATACCTACGAACTACAAAGAAATTTTGATGGACCTTAATACAAGAAATGACTAAGAGTCATGAAATCCCAAATTAAGTGAACATTTGAGATTATGAAGTAAAGAGTTACTTGATCTCATTAAGTAATGGGGATTACTTAATCCTTTCCAGTAAACTCCAAAGGTTGAAAGGATGGAAATGAAACTTAAAAGGAAGACATAAAGGGTTGATTTTTCATAAAGCTATTATGACGAATTCTTAGATATCTCTAGGATTGAATCAGCAGATAAGTCCAATTTGGAAATTGGCTAAGGACTTTTCAAAGATGAAAAGTCTTCAAAGAGTATGAAGAAAGAAGTTGTAATTGGTACAACAGGCAGGCTTTGATCAATCAGGAATTGCTGAAATCTTGTAATAGAAAATTCTCGATTTGATGTAAGATCAAAGAATTTTGGTTTTGCTAAGATTGTCGAGAAGGATTCTAAATTTAGTGGGAGCTTGTAAGTTTCCCCAATAGAATATGTGTTCGACATATTTGAGTGGGAGATGAGTGACATCCTAAAACATCACATATTGTTGATATATTTGAGTGAGAGCATAAACAATGTTCTTGAATATGTGGTTGACATATTGGTAAACAACGCACTTGTAGGGTTCAAAGCATAGAAAACAAAAAAAATTCTATGATGGGAACAACTATGTACCAAGATCTATCTACTAGATACAAGCAACGAGTGGATATACATCCATAGAGAACATACCCTTGTAGACCGACAAAGTTTAACAAGGTTGTACTCATGGATAATGTAGATGAACGCTTTTCGATCTCAAGATCGAGAAGAAGTCCAGCACCGCAAATCAGCATTGCATCCATGCTCGCACACACGTCCAAGCCACCGAGCAAACTCTGCCTCCTCTCTCTAGCGATGCAGCGGAAGCAACAACTCTTTCTTGCCGAAAAGCCACCGGGAACATGTATCTCGCTAGTCCGAGACCATGGGGATAAACTAGAGGGGGAGAGAGATCCTTCACGAGGAGGTATGAGTGAGAAGGAGTGAGAGGGGGGCTTTATATAGGAGGGAGGGGGCACCCCAAGGGGGTGTCCGGTGCATGGGGTCTGCCCCCTCCTCTCCTCCATTCATGTGGGTGGAGCTCCCACTCACAAATTAGCCCCTTCATTTCTCCACTCAAAATCCCACTCAATAATCCCATTAAATTTCCACCAAAATTAATGCATTCTCTCTTTAAATAAAACTACTTTTATTTATTTATTCAGAATTTTGTCAATTACTTTAATGGACAAAAATTCACATAAAACCCCTTCCTAGTATTTTATTTCACAAGCAGAAACACTTTCAGCAATTTCACCCGAAACAATTCCGGTGTGTGGTGAAATAAATTCCTGCACTTTGTAAATCTTTTCGACATGAAACTATTTGTTCCAAATGGTGTCGGTGTCTCTTAAGTGTGTCACCCTACAGTTTGCGAATAATGCGGAAATGATCGAGACCCCTCTCGGATCAATAATCAGAAGCTAGACCTAGAGATCCATACTTACTCCCACACATTCAACGGTGACTTTCTTGTGATCGTGAGAACCTTTTACGCTAGAATATTAATCGCTTTGTCTCGCGATATATTACATGTCCAAGATTCGATCATCGGTATCTTCATACCTAGTTTGATATCGTTACTGACATGTACTCTTTTCTCGTTCCCGTGATATAACATTCTAGTGATCAAATCACTTGCTTGCAAGCTAACTAATGTGATATCACCGAGAGGGACCAGAGTATATCTATCCGTCATCGGGATGGACAAATTCCACTCTTGATCCATGGGCCTCAACATAACACCTTCGTAGAAATGAACCCATCTTTATAATCAACCTGTTACGGTGTGATGTTTGATGTTATCAAGATACTCTTCTAGTGTTAGTGATTGACATGATCTCATGGTCTAAGGATTAGGATTACTTCGTATGACGTTATAGCAATATAAACTCAATGACTTTGATCGTAATGCTATACTTTGGATGAATGTTCATCACACCATTCCAATAATGTTGTGACCTCGTTATTAACAACATCTAATGTCTATGATCAGGAAACCTTGATCATCTTGTTAATAAACGAGCTAGTTTATAAGAGAGGCATAACTAGAAACTTTCTGTTTTTTATTAAATACACATGTATTAACATTTCCGTATTAATGCAATTATATCATCTAAAATAAACATCTATCATATACTTGGAATATACATAATAACAACTTTATTATTGCCTCTCAGGGCATATTCCCTTCAGTCTCCCACTTGCACTAGAGACAATAATCTAGTTACATAGTGATAAATCTAACACCCATGGAGTTCTAGTGTTGATCATGTTTTGCTCTAGGGAGAGTTTTAGTCAATAGATCTGCTACATTGAGATCCGTGTGTACTTTATAAATCTTTATATCTCTATCCTTGACATGCTCGCGGATGGAGTGAAACTGGCGCTTAATATGCTTGGAATTCTTGTGAGACCTTGGTTCTTTGGCATTGGCTATGGCTCCATTGTTGTCACAATAGATCACCATTGGGTCCAATGCGCTAGCAACCACACCCAGTTCGGTTATGAATTCCTTCATCCAAATTGCTTCCTAAGCCGCTTCCGATGTAACAACATATTCATCCTCCGTTGTTGATCCCGCCACCACGGGTTGTTTGGAACTCCTCCAACTAACCTCTCTACCATTGATGAGAAATACGTATCCGGATTGAGACTTAGAGTCATCCAGATCAGTGTCGAAGCTAGGGTCGACATAACACTTAGCGACGAGCTCTTCTTCACCTCCGTACATGAGAAACATATCCTTAGTTCTTCTTAAGTACTTAAGGATATTCTTGACCGCTATCCACTGTTCCGATCCTGGATCAGATTGGTATCTACTAGTCAAACTAATAGCATGTGCCACATCCGGTCTTGTACATAGCATGGCGTACATTATAGAGCCTATGGCTGAAGCATAGGGGACTTTGTCCATTATATCTCTTTCTTCCGCCGTAGCCGGGCTTTGAGACTTACTGAATGTCTTGCCTTGCAACATAGGTAAGAACCCTTTCTTACTTTCGTCCATTTTTAAACTTCTTTAAAATCTTATCAAGGTATGTACTTTGTGATATACCTATTAGGCGCATTGATCTATACCTATAGATCTTCATGCCTAATATGTATGACGCTTCACCTAGGTCCTTCATTGAAAATTTGCTGTTTAGATAACTTTTAACACTGTTTAAAAGATCTATATCATTTCCGATCAGTAATATGTCATCCACATATAATATTATAAGTTCCACATCGCTCCCACTCACTTTCTTGTAAATACAAGCCTCTCCATAAGTTAGGATAAATCCAAACTCTTTGATCACCTCATCAAAGGGGAGATTCCAACTTCGAGATGCTTTCTTCAGTCCATAGATGGATCGCTGAAGCTTGCATACCTTGTCAGCATCCTTAGGATCGACAAAACCCTTTGGTTGTACCATGTACAACTCTTATTCAATGTTGCCATTGAGGAACGCAGTTTTGACATCCATCTGCCATATCTCATAGTCGAAATATGCAACAATTGCTAACATAATCCTAACTGACTTTATCATCTCTACGGGAGAGAATGTCTCATCATAGTCAACTCCTTGAATTTGTCGAAACCCTTTTGCGACAAGTCGAGCTTTATAGACGGTTACATTACCATCAGCATTAGTTTTTCTTTTGAAAATCCATTTATTATCCACGGCCTTTCGGTCATGAGGTAAGTCCACCAAGGTCCAAACATCGTTTTCATACATGGATTCCATCTCAGATTTCATGGATTCTAGCCATTTTTTTGGAATCCGGGCTCATCATAGCTTCTTCATACGTTGCAGGGTCATCAATTTCATCAACCATGAAATTCATAACAGGATTTCCGTATAGCTTGGGAGCTACACGCTTCATGCTTGACCTACGAGGTTTGGTTGTATTCTCTTTCGGAGTTTCATGATCGTTATCATTAGTTCCCTCTTCATTTGGTGAAGTCAACTTCGGAATAGCTTCCGGTGCTGGGCTACTCGCCATATTATGAAGAGAAGGTTCAACAACCTCTTTGAGTTCTACCTTCCGACTACACACACCTTTCGCGAGAAACTCTTTCTCTAGAAAGGATCCATTCTTGGAAACGAAAACCTTGCCCTCGGATCTGTGATAGAAGGAATACCCAATAGTTTCCTTAGGGTATCCTATGAAGACGCATTTTCCTCTTTGGGTTCGAGTATATCTGGCTGAAGTTTCTTCACATAAACATCGCATCCCCAAACTTTAAGAAATGACAGCTTAGGTTTGTTTCCAAACCACAATTCATATGGTGTCGTTTCAACGGATTTAGATGGTGCCCGATTTAAAGTGAATGCAGCAGTTTCTAGTGCATAACCCCAAAATGATAGTGGCAAGTCTGTCGTAAGACGTCATAGATCGAACCATATCTAGTAATGTCACATCCCAAGATTTTCCAAATCTTGTAATATGAAAAATAAATAAACAAAAATAAATTTTGCTGAAAATCAGGGTGAAAAGAAACTTTAGTTTCTAAAATAGAAACTTAAAATCCCATCTTGAACAAACTTTGATAAAAAGTTTGAATCCAACAAAGTCCAAATCAAGGGAAATACATTCTTCAATGAATGTATCTGGAAATTTAAACACTTGGAAAATAAATCCAAATCCTAAAACCCTAATGGAATAAAAATCATTTCCAAGTTATCTCCAAGCCTATGGATTTGATCCATATAAAAATTTGTCAACAAACATTCACAAATGATCAAGAAAGACAAATAGAAATATTATAAGACCATAGAAATTGGTTTCACTTAAATTGGAACCACGGATAAAATCTTATGAATATAATAAGATAAGGAATTAAATTCCCAAAGCTAATAAAGCACCTATCGGGAAACCCATACCAAAGGGTGAGCAAATAATCTTAAAAGGATTTAAAAAGGATAAACACATAATAAACAAGATTTTAGAAATTAGAATCACCAAGTTTGGATCTCTAAATAAAAAGATATGGATTTTATAAGTTAAAGAAAGAAATATTAATTAAAGAATATTTAAAGACCAAACCAAACCTTGGCCAAATCCTTAAACAAGTGGAATGAATCTAATCCAAATCCAAATAAAAATATTGGATAAAGAATTTCCAAAGTAAAATAAAATGGCATAAACCAAATCCTATTGGAATAAAGACAAATCCAAATTTTAAATGAAAAATAAAAACATATTAAAAACCTTTCCAAATAATTCAAGATGAATTATTTGAACCCAAATAAACAAATAAAAACCTACTGAAAGGATTTGGAAAGTTTTAAGAATTTAAATGGAGATTTAAAAAAATATTATTAAATCTTATCTAATTAAAACCAGAGCCTATGTTGAATAAATAAAAGACCCCAAAATGAATAAGGTTTTATTCAAAAATTGACACCAGATTACAATACTAATCAGTATTTAAACCTACACAAAATTTGGCAAAGTTTTGAATTCAAATGAGTGTTTGAATTGCTTATTCAAAATCAAAACAGAATTAAAGAAACAGAAAAAGAAAAAAAGAAACAGTACAAAAAAAAATGGAAGAGACGACCCAGCCCAACTAGCCCAACGAGGCCCAGCCAGCCCACCTCTCCCTCTCACCGAGTGAAACGTTTTCCCACCACAGACCTGACCCACAACCTCACTGACGTGCGGACCCCACCTCCCTTGTCTCTCCTCGCTGACGAGACGACCCCACGCCAGCTCTCTTCTTCCTCACCCGCGCGCAAACCTCGCCGGCGGTTTCTGCCGTTAAACGCTCGTGTCAATACTCGTTACTGCCAGCATTACTCCACCCCGTGACCACGCTGTATTAATCGCCTCCCTCTTCTCCCTCTTTCCCCCCAGACGCCATCCCACCGGAGCCCCCAGGCTGCGCCAATTTCTTGCAACCTCACCTCTGTCCCCGACGACCTTCCCGGCGAAATCCAGCAAGCCCAGCTACTCCTCTGCCCCCTAGACCACACGAGCCTACTCTCCAGCCTCTGGCGCATCTCCCAGTGCTGCTCGTTCAGCTACGCGAGCACCATAACCTCGACAACCTCTTCACCAGAACAGCGCCACCGTCTGCCATTTCTCCGGCGATGTTCCTAGGTAAAGTTCGACCGCGCTGTAGGGATTCGTAGCATGGAAAACAAAATTTTTCTATCGCATACAAACAAACAACCCAAGATCTATCTACTAGATTGTAGCAACGAGTCGATGGAATAACTTACCCTCGAAGTTTCCAAAGTGTTTAACGAGAGCGGATTCTCGTGGGTGATGTAGTCGTATTCTTTCCGATCTCAAGATCGCGTAGACGATCCTTCCGGCGCTGCGTTCCGGCAGCGCTCCCGCAGTCGGTCACACGTTCGGTACTCGACGAAGACCTTCCTCTCCCTTGTTCCAGCAGGCAGTGGAGGTTGTAGCACTCTCCTCGCGATTCCGGCAGCACAACGGCGTGGTACCGGAAGTAGAGGGGAGATCCCGCAGGGCTTCGCCTTAAGCCAGAGCGAGTATGGTGGAGTATGAGAGAGCTCCTCGGCGATCTAGGTTTTAGACACACCAAGGAGGGGGTGCTAGAGCCGGCGGCTAGGGTTTGGGGCACCCCATGTCGGCGGCTAGGGCAACCCTAGGGGCGGCGGCAGCTGCAGGAGGAGGTGGCGCCAAGCTAGGGTTTGGAGGAGAGGTACTTGTGTGTCCTAGGAGGGAGCCCTGCCTCTCCTTATATAGGTGGAGGGGCCGACGGCCAAGGGGAGGGAGTGGAGTCCCTCCCCAACTCAGCTTGGGTGGTGCGCCGTCTTGGGGAGGAGGGACTCCCTTCCCAACTCGGTTTCACCTTCCTCCTCTTTTCCTCTTTCCAAATTTAGCCGTTTGACTTTTCAAACTAGCTATTTGACTTTTCAAACTAGGATTTGAATTAATCCTTTATTTGGAACAGCGATGACACTTAGTACATGATGCAATCATTCCAACTTGCAATGACACATTCATGTACCCCTTCCCCTCCGGAGTGCCGGACATTCCGGAACCTTCTAGAACATTCCCGATGAAAACACCGGAATCATTCCCGAACTCCGAAACGGAACTTTCCTTATATGAATCTTATTCTCCGGACCATTCCGGATCTCCTCGTGATATCCCGGATCCCATCCGGGACTCCGAACAACATTCGGTCTCTTTCTCATCATACCATAACTACTCAAACAACGTCGAATCCTTAAGTGTGTCTCCCTACGGTTCGTGAATTATGCGGACATGATCGAGACACTTCTCCGAACAATAACCAATAGAGGAATCTGTAAATTCATATGGCTCCCACATATTTCTACGATTACTTTGCGATCGAATGAACCACTTACATACGATACCAATTTCCCTTTGTCTCACGATAGTTTACTTATCCGAGGTTATGATCGTCGGTATCTCTGCATACCTAGTTCAACCCTGTTACCGATAAGTACTCTTTTCTCGTTCCCGTGATATGTGATCCCTTGTGAGCCAGTCACATGCTTGCAAGCTAATTGGATGACATTTCACCGAGAGGGCCCAGAGTATATCTATCCGTCATATGGATGGACAAATCCCACTCTTGATCCATGTGTTTCAACCAACACTTTCCGAACACTCAATGCCACCTTTATAGCCACCTAGTTACGGTGTGGTGTTTGATGTCATCAAAGCATCCATCCGGTAAAGGTGATATGCATGATCTCATGGTAAAAGGAATTAGATTACTATGTATCAGAAAGCATATAGCACTTGAACTATTAAAATGACTTGATCTTTATGCTACGCTTATCTATAGGAGTATGTCCATCATATCATTCTCCTAACGATATGATCTTGTTGTTGATAACATCTCAATGTTCATGATAGGGAAACCACAATCATTTATCAACCAACAAGCTAGTGATGTATAGAGGCTATACTAGGGACTTCAAATTAAGTTTACAAATCACACAAGTATCAATGTTTCCTTGTTAATACTATTATAGCATGAATGTAAACATTTATCATAAACACAAAGATATAATAATAACCACATTTATTATTGCCTCTAGGGCATATCTCCAACACGCGCCTCCCCGTCTCCTGGATGCACTCGTACTCGCCGCTTCTGTGCGCAGCTAATGCACCCTTTTTCGTGCCTTAGCGAGAACCGTACACTCGCCTCCGATGACGAACAGAGCCGCCAGACGCCGGCGACAACTACGGCGAGGAATCACCGGTGGTTCAGAGCGCCCCTCGACAAGTGACGACCACGTTGAGCATCACCGAAGCAAGGCGAACCTGGTAAAGCCCTCCCCCATCACCCTTGCTTCCTAAATCGCCGGCTCCGCCACCGTCTGACCACGCCGCCACCAACCGCCGCCGCTAGCGCCGCCACTAGTTGGCAAGTGTGCTCAGCATCGTCCGATCTGGATCTGACGATTGGGATAGAATCACTTAACGCCGAAGAGGTACGCAATCTGTGCCATGCAATCAAGTGAAATCCTACGGTCTGTATTAGCCGATCCAGACGAAACAGTATGGTCGAATAGGAATAAGACACGTGTCTCTGTTGATTTGAATTAATACAGATTTGATCTATTAGATACTAGATTTTGTAAAATCAAGAACTTTTGATCTACTCGTCCAAATTTTGCAAACTTTATATCAATGTATTCAGAAAAACAAGCCCTAGCCAACAATGCACTTTGTTTAGTAAAAAGCTTCTGTTAAAATGTTTGTTTTTGCAGAAACTTGTGTATGCATGTTTAGGATATAAAAAATGTTCTAAAATTGATTTTGAGGATAAAATCTTTGGCAAATGGTTTGATTTGAACCTACTGACCTTAGGAATCAAAAGGTGGTTTCAAAAATATATTTGGTAAAGCAAAAGAATAAATCTTGGATTTAAACCTTTTCTAGTCAAATAAAAACATGGTTTAATTGTTAAAAATGATTTTGGAGGAAAACCTTTGGGAAATGTTTTGGAAATAAACTCTCTGACCCTAAACACAAGTTTTTATGGTTTGAAAACATATTTTGTTAAACCTATAGAATTTTGCCTTATTAAATCATTTCTTCCCCACATGAAATAATGATTTGGTTTAAAAATGGTTTAGAGATAGAATCTTTTGCAAATGGTTTTTCCACCATATAAAATGACCATTAGGTGTTTAAAAATGTTAAATTAACCATTAGAAACCACTTTTACAAATAAAACAATCTTTGGCATGCTTGCATGCATTGCTTTGTTTTTATCATTTTATGTGTTGAATTGCTTGAATGGTAGTTTGAAATGTTGTTTGCTTGATTGAATTGTAGTGACTTGAAGTGTGTGAACATTTCAAAGATCAAGGAGTAAACTTATACCCTCTACCAAAAAGGCAAGTGATGATTCATACTTTTGTCCAATTACTTTCACTATGCATTAGTGATATTTCTAAGTAAGACTTGCATGGAATTTTTGCTAAGTATAAACCATGCTATGGGAAATCCTATTAGATGAAACCTTAGAGAAAATTTCCTAAGTTAAGATTCCTACTACTATCATGCTTTGTAGGGGTCCCAACCTTCAATAAGGTAGAGATCCTTGTGTTTACAATGCTAGTCCCTGGATCAATAGCTAGCATCCACAATTAAGATGTAATATCAAGGAACAAAGGTCATAACATTACTTTATAACCAGGAATAACATAATTTTATTACATCTTACATAGATCATTTGGCTAATACATTACATTGCAGCAGAAAATCTATAAGCATGGGGTCCTTCATCTTCAAAGTGCCACAGGCAAACATGTTGGTTGTAGACTTGTAATCCTAATCAATCAATCTTCACTAAAATCAATCAAACCTGCAATCATTACAAGTTACATCCACAAGGGTCAATACATTTGAATTGTATTGGCAAGTTTCACTACTATGTAGAATATAAGTGGATCCTATCATTACATGCATATGTGGCTAAGTAGGGTTTTAGGCTCATTTGCAGAAAGCAATACTTTATCCTATCTTTTCAAAATGGTTTTGATCTTTTGTCAAATCTTTCTAAACTCCTTGGTAAATCCCCAAGTGTCTTTGTCAAAAATCTCTTGAGTTCCTTGGTACACCCCAAGTACTTCAAGTTTTTATCAAAATCTCTTGAGCTCCTTGGTAAATCCCCAAGTGCTTCAAGTTTTTATCCAAATCTCTTGAGCTCCTTGGTACCCCCAAGTGCTTCAAGTCTTTTGTTGTCACTTTAAAGTTTTTCTTTTAGAAATTGGAATGTCGAGATTTCCCATAGCTTCAAGCTTTAGTTGCTCAGTATTGTCCATAACCGGGGACACGGCTAAGTACTTAGATTTTATTATCTTCTGCAGAAGTTGTACACTTTACCCACATGTCACACTCTCATCTTGTTGCCACCAGTGGCCGCTGGATAAGTGCTCACCAAGATGGAGTACTGGCAGATTGAGAATGTGACGAAGTCTTTCCAAAGGGTCCTCCCATACACCATTGCTAGCTTGTCTTCAGTACCCATGTAGGATTCCGAGTTCCCTCATTTTCAGTAACCTGAAGACAATGCATGGGTCTTCCCAATGTAGTTGACTAAGCCAGAGCCATAAGTAGCATGTGGTTGTACACGAAAGCCACAGTTGGAGAAACATGTTCAATCTCTAAGTTCCTGGGTGGTTTTCTTTTGGTGCACAACACAAAGAGATTGCCATAGACATGGTTCCTTTTGTTTCCACCTTATCAAAACTCAAAGTATCCTTGTCCACCCAGGTGGTTCATTGAGTCCTTGTTTTATTATATAAAACATAAGTCTTTTCTCAACTTCATAAAATCTCAACATGTATCTCTTCTCAAAATATATAGCATGGCTAAGCAATTTACAACTACATTGTTTCCACTAAGGAATATATAAGGGTATCCTATTAGGATTTATCATAGCATAAGTATAGAAATTCTTTTCATGCATGTTTCAAAATCCACTAAGTATAATGAAAATAGTAGGACTTTAGATGATAGTGTCACTTGCCTTTTTGGTAGGGAATGTTTGTTCACTTCTTGACCTTGCTAGTTTCACACTTTTCTAACTTCACTACAAGTCAATCAAGCAAACACAAAATCAACTAGCATTCCAACCAATATTCAAACAATCACACACACATAAAATAATAGAAACTAAGTTATGCATGCAAGCATGCAAAAGAAAGTTTTATTTGCAAAAGTGGTTTCTACTAGGCTCTAAACATTGTAAAGTCCAAATTGGTCATTTTCCAAAGTGGCAAAGTCATTTGCAAAAGGGTTTTGTCTATAAACCATTTTTCAAATCCAATCATTATTTTATGTGGTGAAAAATGTTTTTATCAAAGCAAAAACTTTATGTTGTTCACCAAATAGGTTGTTAATTCCCAAAACTTGGTGTTTAGGGTCAGTAGGTTTGATCCAAATCATTTTCCCAAAGTTTTTTTTATTCCAAAAACATTTTCATAGCAAAATCAATAATTTTATTTGGCTAGAAATAGGTTAATTCAATTAATCAATCCTAATCTTCACCAAAAACATTTTTAAAATCACAAAATGGTTCCTAGGTTCAGTAAGTTCACAATAAACCAATTTGCAAAGATTTCAACCCGAAAAACATTTTGGAATAATTTTTCTAACCTAAACAAGCACACAAATGTTTCTGCAAAAACAAACAATCTAACAGAAACTTTTTACTAAGCAAATTGCATGGTTGGATAGGGCTTGTTCCACTGATTCCATTGATATAAAGTTTGTAATTTTTGGACGTGTGGATCAAAAGTTACAAGGGTTTCAAATTTGCAAATCAATCAGATTCAAACTTTGTTTTAAATCACAGACTGGCCACGCGTCGTGTTCTTATTGGGCGGTACCGCTTCGTGCGGATTAGCCTCTCTGGTTCGTTGGATCTAAACAGATCGCACGGCGTGGGTTGTCTCATACCGCTTCGCTCAGTTCTAATCTCAGCCACGCGATATCGATCTAACGGCTACCATCTAATTACCACTAACTGGCGGCGCTGCGCGGCAGCAAACGGCGGCGGCGCTCGGTCAGCGGCGGTGCGGCGGCTACAAGAAGCAAAGAAGGAAGTGGAGATGCTCACCTTGCTCAGGGGATCGTGGCGATGCTCAACGTGGTCGCGAGGAGGCGAGGGGCGTACTGGGGCAGGATTAATCGCTCGCCGGAGTGGAGGACGGCGTCGGGTTCGTCTGGTGGTCGTCGTGGGTGGTGCTATGGTTCCCCCCGAGGCAAAACGAGGATGCGGTTAGATGCAGCCGAGTGTGGCGAGTGCAGGAGTGTGAACGAGAGGGCGTGGGGCGGTCTGTCTTACCAGGGGGAGGTCGCCGGAGAGAGACGCAGACGCGGCGGCGCTCAGTGGTTGTCGCAGTCGACGTTCTGGGGTGCCCGCGGTTGAACGGATGGCACAGGCAGGTGCGCCAGAGGCTGGGGAGTAAGCTCGTGTGGTTGGGGAGGTGAGGGGCGGCAGTGGTTCGCCGGAATTGACTGGAGATGCTCGTCAGAGCAGTGGGGTGCGGCTTGAAATTACGACGTCCTGGGGGCAGAGAGAGAGAGGCGCGTGAGGGGAATGAGAGAGGAGGTGCTGGCGCTTTAGTAGGCGTCGTCGCAGGGGAGTTAAAGCCGTGGTTAACGCGAATTGATCGCCGGCGTTATTGGTTTGCAACGGCAGGGCGTGGTTTGGGGGGTTGAAGACGATGAACAGGAGAGGTGGGACCTTGCTGTCAGTGAGGAAGTGAGAGGGAAAAGAGGGTCCATCTGTCAGCGTCTGTGTGGGTCAGTTAACAGGTGCGAAACGTTTCCTTCGGGAGAGAGGGAAGCTGGGCTGGTACTGGGCTGTTGGGCCTATTGGGGTGGGTCCGGTCTGTTTCCATTTTTTTTCCTGAATGTTTTATTCTTTTCCACTTCTGTTTCCTGTTTTGAATTTCAAACAACAAATCAAACATTCAATTCAATTCAAAACTTTCACCAAACTTTGTATTTGAATTTGGTTCTGTTTAACAACATAAACCAAAGTCCAAATATAATATTTTTATTTTAGGGTCCATTTATAATTAATTAAAAGGGACATTAGTTAATAAATCAATTGGGTTTTATTTTTAATTAAAACTCCATTTGAAATTTAAATATTTACAAAACCAAATCAGTAGGTTTTATTTGAAAATAAAGAATACTTGGAAAACTTGTTTAAAATAAATAAATAAGTTTTGATGTTTAATAAAAATAGTAAAACCTTTATTTTTAATAAACTTGGATATTAAATCCTTATTAATTTATTTTAAATAAACCTTTACTAATTTTTATTAAATAGAAATATTTTATTTCAAAGGCTTGGCCATGTTTTAATTTTGGCTTATAAAATAAACCTTATTTATATTTTTACCCTTTTATTTGTAAGTCAAATCTTTTTATTAAAAGATCCAAAATAGTATTTTCAAATATTTAAAACCTTCTTTATTAATTCTTTTCAAATCCTTTTTAGGATTTGTTTGATTCAAAATAGGTTTGAAGGTTCCCATTTGAATTCAAAAAGTTTCTTCTCACCCTGAAAATCAACAAAGTTTTATTTTATTCATTTATTTTTCACATTACAAGGTTTGGAAAATCTTGGGATGTGACAGGCTACCACCCTTAAAATAAATCTCGTCCCGAGATTTGGGAAGGCTAGGGTTACAAGTAGGCTCAAAACATCTAGGGTACTACCACCCTTAAAAATTTTCAAACTTAATTACATGTTGGCTTGCTTGGGATCTTGGGGGAAACTTCTCTGGGCAAGCATCTGCATGGTGTCCTTTGTTTCCACACTTGGCACATGTGTCAAGGCTGAGATCCTTCATAGGCTTGTTTATCTTGTTCTTCATCTTTTCTGGACAATTGCTTGCATAATGTCCTGGTTCTTTGCAATTGAAACAGTTGATAAGTTTGAGTCCTTCACGTGTCTCTTGTGGACAAGTTGCTGCATAATGGCCTAGCTCTTTGCAGTTGTTGCACC
Organism: Avena sativa; assembly: GCA_916181665.1. NCBI lineage: Eukaryota > Viridiplantae > Streptophyta > Magnoliopsida > Poales > Poaceae > Avena > Avena sativa. The sequence goes on along the minus strand of OV702280.1, from coordinate 218,399,339 downwards.
ATACTTGGCCAATCTCCTTATACTTCTGTTTCTCTGGACACTCACTGGAATAGTGTCCCATTTCTTTACAATTATGGCATTGCACATGGCTTTTGTCCTTATTTTTCTTTTTGGGCTTCTCCAAAGCTAGGAGTGCATCTAGTTCATGTTGTTCATATGTTATCTGGTAGGTAGGAATGTCTACATGTTTCTTGGACCTTCTATCGCTCTTTGGATAATTCATATGCCTCTTCTTTGGTCCTTTGAATTGGGTTGTATTGCATGGAGGTTAAAGTGGAGCTTTTCCTTTGTCCTCATTCTTCTTGGTAGACTTAGATCCTTCTTGATAGTTTGCAATCATTTGTTGCACTCCACCTTGTTTCCTTTGTTCCACTATGGAATAGATGGGGCATTGAATAGGGACATGATTATTTCCTTCACATAAGTAGCAAGTAGCTTGAGAGGTGGGACATTGTCCAACAGGATGTTTCTCCATTGAATTGAGTTGGGGCATTGATCTCCATGCTCCTTAGAAGTGTGATCCTTGTCTCCTCAAATATTGCAAGCTTTGGCCCCTTCTAGAATAACACCTTTGTCATCCTTGGAAAAGTTGCTTTCCATGTTGAGCATTTGGTCGGTCACCTTATGCAACATTTGAGCTTGGTTTTCCAAAAATCCTTGCAGGGTTGGATCTTCCCCACTGGTGTTGGCTATGAACTGAGCTGTCATTTGGTTCAGCTGGTTTTGGGTTGCTATGAGTTCCTCCATGTTGTCCTCTTGGTTGGTGTTGGTGTCATCAACCTTGATGTTGGAGTCTCTTGGAGTAGTCATCTGTTTGGGTTGAATTGAGATTAGAATAGGCAAGATATTTCTAAGGAATCAATTCTAATCACACACATCACAATTCACACAAACAATGTGCAAGCAATCACAAACAAACACTCCTTGAAACAACAAAGTTCAGGCACATACTTAGGCAATCAAAAATATTTTGTTACACCACATAATTTGGTGTGTTTGACTTAACTAAAATATGGTGGTCCATCTATATGGTTCACTTGTGATCTTTCCATCCTTCTTGGTTGGTTCTTTTTACATGAGATCATGGTTTCCTTGAGAAAAATTCTTGGTCACAATTCTTCAAGTGATGTGGGCTACTTCTAACTTGTCTTTCCTTAGTCTCCAAATCTTGAGCAAGATTTCTTGTCTCACTTGTCCTTAGTGGTATCCAAGGTTGAAGTCCTTGGTGAATATGCTGAAGATGTTGAAGTCATTAGAGTTGAAGATGTTGAAGTCATTAGAGTTGAAGATGTTGAAGTCATTAGAGTTGAAGATGTTGAAGTCATTAGAGTTGATGGAGTCCTTTGCACATGGTATAGTCTTTGGTCATGGGGTAGGTTTTTCCATCAAGCTTGAAATAGAAGAGATGTAGAATCAAAACCAAAATGGTTGAGGAAAGAGTTTACAAGATTGTTTGTAAGTAAGTTTTGGAACAAATACAATTCCTATTTTTCTAAGGGTTTTTGTCCAATCCTAGGGTTACAAATCCTACAGGCAACACAATGCTCTGATACCATCTGTAGGGGTCCCAACCTTCAATAAGGTAGAGATCCCTGTGTTTACAATGCTAGTCCCTGGATCAATAGCTAGCATCCACATTTAAGATGTAATATCAAGGAACAAAGGTCATAATATAACTTTATAACCAGGAATAACATAATTTTATTACATCTTACATAGCTCATTTGGCTAATACATTACATTGCAGTAGAAAATCTATAAGCATGGGGTCCTTCATCTTCAAAGTGCCACAGCCAAACATGTTGGTTGTAGACTTGTAATCCTAATCAATCAATCTTCACTAAAATCAATCAAACCTGCAATCATTACAAGTTACAGCCACAAGGGTCAATACATTTGAATTGTATTGGCAAGTTTCACTACTATGTAGAATATAAGTGGATCCTATCATTACATGCATATGTGGCTAAGTAGGGTTTTAGGCTCATTTGCAGAAAGCAATACTTTATCCTATCTTTTCAAAATGGTTTTGATCTTTTGTCAAATCTTCTGAACTCCTTGGTAAATCCCCAAGTGTCTTTGTCAAAAATCTCTTGAGTTCCTGTAACATCCCTAAAAATCATGATTTCAAAGTTTGCATATCATTCATGCATGCATATAGATTTGAGATCAATTTCAAACTCATTTCAGAAAAAACAGAAGCACATTGTGCTATGATTTTATGTGAGCAACTTAAATCAAATGGCCATCCCCATTTGAAAGTTTGATTGTTTATGAACCAAGTTTGTTGCCTTCTTTGAGGAAAGGTTTGAGTGTAGAATTTAAACCAAGTTTTACAAATTGGGAATAGTTTCAAAAACTTTTTCAAACTTTTGCAAATCAGATGCAAGCATCTGATATTTATGTTCTCTAAGCTTGACCAAGCCCTTGCAAAGCAACCACATGATTTTGTGCCTATATTTGAGACTACTGCTCACTCCAAAAATCCCAAGAAGTTTTGAATTCAAATGGAACTTGAATTCATTTGAAAATCAATCCAGAAATTAGAAATAGAAAAAGAAAAGGAGAAAGAATTAGAAAAGGGCCGGCGCCAGGATTCCAGCCCAGCAACAGAACAGGCCCAGCTAGCCCACCCGGGCCATTTCTTTCTCTCTCGCACGCGCCCGCGCACCCACGCAGCCGCTGACAGCCAGACCCCACCTCCTCTTCGCGCGTTTTGCTGACGAGCGGGCCCTCTCCACGTCGCCCTCGTCTTCCCCAAACTGCGCCCGCGACCACGTCGCCGCTGCTGTCAAGGCCGGTAATGGCGCAGCGTAATTAGACTTAATGCCGCAGGCGTTTCCTGTCGCGCCTGGGCCTATTTAATCCCCTCTGCACCGCGAGCATTTCCCCCCACTCTCCTCGCTCACTCCGCCACCAGGCTGCGTGCATTAGCTCTCGAAGCCCCGCTGCACCGACGACTCCGGCGATCGATTTCGGTGAGCCTCGACCGCCCCCCTCTCTCTGGTTCAAACGAGGATGCTTAGCGTGACCTTGTGCACCTGCTGACACCTTTCCTTTGCCTGCTCGTGACCCAGGTTGTCGTCTCCGTCCACGACCGAAACCACCTCCGCCGCCGCCTGACTCCGGAGACCAATTAAGGTAAAACCCGAGCGCCCCTTGCCCCCTCCTTCACGCGAGTTTGTTCGCCTGCGTCTTGCGCAACTCCTGATGCCTCTGGTTCATGCTAGGGCGATGCTAAACTTCGGCAATAACCACGACTGCAAGCGACAGACGCCACCCGTAACTCCGACGAGCCCCTGAGACCGTGCCAGCGCGCCCCTTCGCAAACCAACTCTACCTTGAGCTTCAGCACGCCACTGCGGTTCTGGTAAGCCACTTCCCCCTCTCGCGCGCGACCTAGAACGCTAGCGCCGCCGCTGACTGAGCGCTTCGCCGCTCGCTGATGCCGTGCGCCGCCAGGACATGGTCGCATGCTTGAGCGCCGTTGGATCTGGATCCAACGCTTACGATAGAATCACTAATCGAAGCGTTATGCCAGATCTGGACCGCGTGTTTTAATTAGATCCTACGGCTCACGAGCGTGATCCGGACCGAATCGGTATCGGCCAATAGAAATAGGACGCGTGCTTAGGGTTTGAATTAAAGCAGAATTTCAAATCAGATTTAGATCCAAATTTCAAATGGCTATAACTTTTGATTCCCACGTTAGATTTTTGCAAATTTTATACCGTTGGAATCAGTGAGACAAGCCCTTTCTGAATCTGCAATGTGTTTAACAAAAAGTTTCTGTTAAAATAACTTTTTATGCAGAAACATATTTAGGACTATTTTGAGTATAGATTTTGTTTAGTAAATTGTTTTAGTGCTAAATAAGTTTAGTTAGCAAGTTTCTGACTTGGTTATGTTTCTGTTTCATGCACTTGCTTGGTGGAGTTTTCAAAAATCATCACTTAGCATTTTCTTGCATGCATGCATTCATATTTTTGTTTGTATATGAATTGTGTAGATTTTGCTAGTGACTGTGATTGTGAAGAGTGCTACTCTCCCCATTACCAAGGCAAGTGGTACTTCATGAATATTTCCATCCCTATATTTTCAAGCATTAGAAATATTTTGCTAAGTCTTGCATGTTGTTACTATTTTGCCAAATGCTATGTTGGGAAATCCTAAGTAGTTGTAGAATAGTAGAATTGCTAGGAAATTTCCTAAGTTAAGATACTATGCCATGCTTAGCCTAGCTAGTAGCAAACAAGGGTTGGTAAAGTATATACATGCTATGATGAAAATATTTCTAAGTCTTTTGGACTTATGTTTTTCTTAATAAAACAACTAAGTCAATGAACCTCCTGGGTGGAATGGGACTTGAATGGTGGTTTTTGGTTGAGTGGTTACACAAGGCCCATGGACATGGTTTACCTTGTGTATCACACTTGTGGTATGCCACCCAGGCACAAAGGGATTTGGAGGCCAAGTGTTGAGAAGCTTATAGTGCAACCACTTGGCAATATGGGCTCTGCCTTGATCATATAGGTTGCTAGAACTTAGTCATTTGGACAGTTGGTGGTAGTGGGATGATAGGTTGGAACGCGTCCATTTGGCTAAGGGAAGGCTTCTAAAAGGTCCTGTCTTGGGAAACCAAGTCTGGTGGGGAAAGTGCACAACCTCTGCAGATGGAAAATCTAAGTACTTAGCCAAGTCCATGGAAATGGACAACTAGAGCATCAAGACATGGAAGCTACAAGAATCTCATCACTCCAACTTCTAAGTAAAACTTGTGGGTGAACAAGGGTGAAGGACCCCAATGTCTATTGGTGGTTCTTGGGAAAGTTTTTGACAAAGAAAAACTTAGTGATTTCAACTAATAGGGAAAAACCTATTTTCAAGCAAAGCAAGCCAAGCTACACTTAGCCAAAATGCATATAGTAATATAGTACACTTAAAATTTACTAAGGTATCACTTGCCAATACTATTCCAAAGTATTGACCCACTGTGGCTGTAACTTGTGATGTTGCAGGATACTCCGATGATGATTAGGTGTCATGAGTCTACACTCAACATGCTTGCCTGTCTCACATGAAGATGAAGACTTATGTTTATTTACTTATTCCAAAACTCTTGTATTAGGCCTTTGGCCTTGAGTTGTAAAAGACTATGTTTTATCTCTGGAATGGATGTAATAAATGACCTTTGTATCTGTGTACTTCATCTTAAACTGTGGATGCTAGCAATGATCCAGGGACTAGCATTGCAATCATAGGGATCCTTTTCCTTTACAAAGGAGGGATCTTACAGATGGTATCAGAGCACTGTGTTGCCTGTAGGATTATGACCCTAGGATTGGAAAACCACTAAGGAAAATTTTTCAACTACTTCTACACTTGTCTATTCTTCTCGTAAACTTTTCTAATCTTCTCATTCCCATCTCTATTTGTAGATGAACTCCATCAACGAAGCCGTGAAGAAAGGACCACTCATGACCATGACCTTGGAGTGTGAGACTGAGTTTCCCAAAATTCTCAAGGACCTCATGGTGGCAATGGAAGCACATGGTGCAGCTGTTTACAAAGGCTTTCCAGTGATGGATGAAGGAGTGGAGTACTGGTGGGTGCAACTTCACTTGTACAAAAACAAGGAAGACAACCACAAAGAAAGAGGATTCTGCATGTACACCAACACTGTGGTGCACACCACATTCTTTGAGTCAGCAAGAGAAGCAGCTTGGAGGACTATCAAAGAACTTAGTGCCAGAGTCAAGTGCAGAATGCTCAACCTCCAAAAAGACTTAGAGAAAGATAAGGAACATACCCAAGAGTTGGAAGCCACCAACCAAACCTTAAGAGGAGATATTATAGACTTAGTGATGGAATCATGTGAGCAAGATAGGCTGATTGCCTCTAGGAACATTGTGTTAGCCAACAGATCCAGTGAGATAGGATTGTAAACGCACTTCGTTAGTTGGACCACCACCTATCACCTTATTTTCCAAAATGATACCTTAAATAAGTTTGGACCTTGGTTGATGTAATGGATTCATGTATGCATGACTTGTGTGATTTTGTGTTCCAAGGATATGTATGAAATGTTTGTCTTGTTTTATCTTAAAATTGTGTTGTTCGAACTTTTCTATCTTATAAATAGATGCCTATTACCATCAGCACTGTTGAGGAGTTCCAGGTTACCCGCTTTGGTCCTCGTATCGTTGAGCTTACCACCTTGCTCGATCTCCCTCTTCCCACCATCATGGTGCATCCACTCACCAAGTTCGAGAGGAAGGACCTCTGGGGCTTCAAGGTGAACCAGCCCGGACGCTAGACAGAGCCTACTACGGAGGCGATCGTCTTCAAGATGATGCACGACGACAGGGAGAGAGGCATGGAGGTTGTCATGCAGGACCTGATGGGACGTCTGCTAGGCCATCACTCCCGACAGGTTAGGGGCACCCACTTCCATGTCTTCGGAAGACGTGATGATGATGGAGAGTCCATTGACTTCAAGGACGTCTCGAGGGACGCAGCAGAGCCGATACGTCTCTATCTCCAGGACTTAGAGTCTCTCATTAGGCACGTGGACACGGACAGGACCAATGTCATGCTCAGTAATGACGAGCTCTAGGTGCAGCTTCGCGAGAAGGACAAGCTTTTCGCACAGCAGGACGAGTTAGTCAAGGAAATGGAGGCGAAGTTCGAGACCCAGGACTGGAAGTTCAAGAGTCAGGAGAAACGCGTCCAGGATAGGAACAAGAAGATCCGGGACATGACTGAAGAACTGAAGTCCAAGGATTTCGACCTAGAGCAGCAGCAGATGGTGATTGAGAGGCTTCGCTCCCAGAAGAGGGCTCTCAAGACCAAGATTGAGTCCTTGACCACTACTATTGAGGAGAACAAGACCGCGATGGAGAACGCAGGTCTTACGTTCGTCGAGGAGGAGATTGATGCTGATGAGTAGACTTGACTACTCGTTTATCTTTTATTATCGTACTTGCTATTTGTGAACTTGTTATTGGACCATCCGACATGTGGATGGCTTGCTACTTGTGTGTTTTACTTTGAGACTTTGTTATCTTGTTGTTGAACCTTTATCTTCGTGTTGCATGCTATGTGTTTGCTTATGTGATGTAATGTGCATAAAAACATCTATGGGTATCTCATTCTTATCTCTATTTGAACAAACCACAGATGCCTCCCCGTCGCGCAAACCCCAACCCCAACAACATCACCCCGGAAATGCAGCAAATGATGAATGCTCAAACACAGCTTATGCAGATGATGACAACATTCATCCAAAACCAGAATAACAACAATAACAACAACAACAACAACCCCAATAACAACAACAACAACACCAACCCTCCGGGCTTTGATATGCTCACCAGATTTCTGCGTTTGAGGCCAGCTAAGTTCTCGGGGACAACTGATCCCATGGTGGCCAATGATTGGATACATTCCGCAAACAAGGACTTAGTGACCGTGGGATGCACAGATGCTGAAAAGGTTAGGTTCGCAACACATCTGCTGGAAGGGCCAGCCGCCACTTGGTGGGACAACTTCCAAATCACCACTCCTATAAATGAGGTGACTTGGGCTATCTTTGAAGATGGCTTTCGCACTGCTCATTTCTCATCAGGAATAATGAGCCTGAAAAAGAAAGAGTTCCACAATCTGAAGCAGCGCCACCGCAGCGTGGCTGAATACATTTAAGAGTTCAACAATCTGGCGCGTTATGCACCGGATGAGGTTGACACAGATGCCAAAAGAAAGGAAAAGTTTCTGGAAGGCTTGAATGATGAGCTGAATCTGCAGCTGGCTGTGGCATATGTTCCCACTTATCAGTCGCTCTGTGACAAGGCTGCTATATTGGAGAACAAAATGAAGCAAGTCGAGAGTAGGAAGAGGAAACACTCCGACAAGCACAGCTTAGGATCGTCTCACAAACGATCTCACTATGATGACAGTGGAAGCTCAGGATCCCATAAGCATGGGAAATTCAACAAGCACCACAACCACAACCGTCATGACAACAAGCATCACCGCAGTCATGACAATGACAAGTACAAGAACCACAAGAGTGGACATAAGAGCCACCAAAGTGGGAATGGTAGTGGAAGTGGAAGTCAGCCTGCTAAAAGGGACATCAGTCAAGTTGAATGCTTCAAATGCAAGAATATGGGACACTATGCAAATGAGTGCCCCGAAAAGAAAGTTGAAGGACCTGTCAAGCCCAATCCTTTCCAGAAAGGTCAGGTGAACCACATTAACGTGGAGGAGGTCTATGAGGAACTTGATGCTGTTGCTGGTAAGTTCAGACTCAATTCCATTCCAGCATTTGTACTCTTTGATACTGGTGCATCTCATTCATTCATATCAAGAGCATTTGTTGAAAGAAATGAACTACCGGTACAAACTATTGGGTGTCCTATAAAAGTAAGTTCTCCTAGTGGAGAAATGATAGTGAATTCAGGATGCCATGACCTAGTCATAGAATTTGGGAAGTATAAGTTTCCCGTTAACTTGATAATATTAAACTCCCAAGGTTTGGATGTCATTCTGGGAATGGACTGGATGACTAAGTACAAAGGAGTGATAGATTGTGCCAGGCATACTGTCTCACTCACAACTCCGGATAACAAAAGGATCAGATTCAAGACCAGCTTTGGAGGAAAGAGGAGTATGCTGAATTCTCTTAAGGGGGTTAGCATGGACAGTGTGCCAATTGTGTGTGAGTATCCGGATGTATTTCCGGAAGAATTACCAGGAATGCCACCAGATAGAGATGTGGAGTTTCTGATAGATTTGGTACCAGGTGTTGGACCAATAGCAAAGAGACCATACAAAATGTTAGTTGATGAACTGAAGGAGCTCAAGAAGAAACTAGGAGAACAGTTGCAGAAAGGATTCATTCAACCAAGTTCTTCATCTTGGGAAGCCCCAGTCTTGTTTGTGGAGAAGAAGGATAGAAGTCAAAGGTTATGCATAGATTACCGTTCACTGAACGAGGTGACTATCAAGAACAAATATCCTTTGCCAAGAATCAATGACTTGTTTGATCAGCTTGAAAGAGCCCGTGTGTTCTCAAAAATTGATCTCCGGTCAGGCTATTTTCAACTCAAGATACGAGAGCAAGACATACCTAAAACAACATTCACCACAAGGTATGGATTGTATGAGTACACCGTAATGCCTTTTGGCTTAACCAATGCTCCAGCATACTTCATGAATATGATGAACAAGGTGTTCATGGAATTCCTCGACAAGTTTGTTGTCGTTTTCATCGATGACATCTTAGTCTACTCCAAGAGCAAAGAAGAACATGAAGGACACTTGCGTTTGATACTCGAGAAGTTGAGAGAGCATAAACTTTATGCCAAATTCAGCAAGTGTGAGTTCTGGTTAGAAGAAGTTGGTTTTCTTGGTCATGTTATGACAAAAGATGGTGTAGCAGTTGACCCTGCTAAAGTTTCAGCTGTGACAGAATGGGAATCTCCCAAGAATGTGAAAGAAGTACGTAGTTTCCTTGGCTTAGCAGGTTACTACAGAAGGTTCATTGAAAATTTCTCAAAGGTTGCTAAGCCAATGACTGAGTTGTTAAAGAAAGACAAGAAGTTTGCTTGGTCTGAAGGTTGTGAAGTCAGCTTTCAAGAATGGAAGAAGAGACTTGTGACAGCACCAGTTCTATGTCTGCCAGATTTGGAAAAGGATTTCCAAGTATATTGTGATGCGTCTCATCAAGGTTTGGGAGCCGTACTTATGCAAGACGGTAAAGTTGTGGCCTATGCCTCGAGACAACTCAAAACTCATGAGGTAAACTATCCTACTCATGATTTAGAATTAGCCTTTGTCGTCCATGCACTCAAAACATGGAGACATTACCTCTTGGGAAAGCGTTGTGAAGTGTTCACCGATCACAAGAGTTTGAAGTATATCTTCACCCAAAAGGAAATCAATATGAGACAAAGAAGATGGTTAGAGCTTATCAAGGATTATGACTTAAGTTTGCAATACCACCCCGGTAAAGAAAATGTTGTAGCAGATGCTCTAAGTCGTAAGGTATTTGTGAATGGCCTTACCAAAGGAGAATTTCCAGATGATTTGTGTACCCAATTCTGAGAACTCAGATTGGAGATTGTGCCTGAAGGTCATCTCATGTCTTTGGATGTTCAACCCACTTTGTTGGACAAGATCCGAGAAGCTCAGAAGACTGATAAGGAAATTGAAGAGATTAAGAAAAATATTGGCCAAGGGAAAGCTAAGAATTTACATGAAGATGAACAGGGTACTTTATGGCATGGGAAACGTATCTGCGTTCCACAAGATCCGGAGTTACGGAAACTGATTTTGCAGGAAGCACACAACTCTCCGTATTCTATTCATCCGGGTAACACCAAAATGTACATGGACATGAAAGAAAGATTTTGGTGGAACAATCTCAAGAGAGACATCGCCGAACATATTGCTTTGTGTGATGTATGTAGTAGAGTAAAGGCGGAGCATCAGAAACCAGCAGGTTTGCTTCAACCACTAGCAATCCTTGATAGGAAATGGGACAAAATTGGTATGAATTTCATTACCGGATTACCAAGGACAAGATCAGGATAAGATTCCATATGGGTAGTAGTGGATCGCCTAACTAAAGTGGCTCATTTCATACCCGTGAAGACAACTTATACTAGTGCCAAATTAGCCAAAATCTACATGAGTAGAATTGTATGCCTTCATGGTGTGCCTAAGAGTATTGTGTCTGATAGGGGAACTCAATTCACTTCCCATTTTTGGAGACAGCTACATGAGTCATTGGGAACGAGGTTGGAATTCAGCACTGCTTTTCATCCTCAAACCGATGGACAAACAAAAAGGACAAATCAAATTCTGGAAGACATGTTGAGGGCATGTGCCCTAGACTATGGAGCCAGTTGGGATGAAAGTCTGCCTTACGCAGAATTTTCTTATAACAACAGCTATCAAGCCAGCATTGAGATGGCACCGTTTGAATTTCTCTACGGAAGAAAGTGTACCACCCCATTGTTATGGAATGGTGTGGGAGAAAGAAGTTTATTCGGGACAGATCTTATCAAAGAAGCCGAAGAGAAAGTCAAATTGGTTAAGGAAAGGTTGAAGATAGCACAGTCCCGACAGAAAAGCTACGCAGATCCTAAGCGTAGAGAAGTCACCTACGAAGTTGGTGATAGAGCCTATCTTAGAGTATCACCACTCTGTGGAGTAAAAAGATTCGGAGTCAAAGGAAAGTTGGCACCAAGATATGTTGGGCCATTCAAGATTCTGAGTCACAAAGGAGAAGTGGCGTATGAAATTGAACTGCCAGCATCTCTATCAGCAGTCCATAATGTGTTTCATGTGAGTCAGCTTAAGAAATGTCACCCAGAAATGGAAGAAACTTCTTTGAAGGATACCATACCTTTGGAAGAAGTTCAACTAGAAAGTGATCTCACTTATGAAGAAAAGCCTATCAAGATTCTTGAGACTGCAGAAAGAGTCAATAGGACAAAGACTATCAAGTTTTGCAAAGTGCAATGGAATCATCATTCCGAAGAAGAAGCAACATGGGAAAGAGAAGATGATCTTCGGAAAGACCACCCACACCTATTTGCTAGCCAATCCGAATCTCGAGGGCGAGATTCACCTTAAGGGGGTTAGATAATAACATCCCTAAAAATCATGATTTCAAAGTTTGCATATCATTCATGCATGCATATAGATTTGAGATCAATTTCAAACTCATTTTAGAAAAACCAGAAGCACATTGTGCTATGATTTTATGTGAGCAACATAAATCAAATGGCCATCCCCATTTGAAAGTTTGATTGTTTATGAACCAAGTTTGTTGCCTTATTTGAGGAAAGGTTTGAGTGTAGAATTTAAACCAAGTTTTACAAATTGGGAATAGTTTCAAAAACTTTTTCAAACTTTTGCAAATCAGATGCAAGCATCTGATATTTATGTTCTCCAAGCTTGACCAAGCCCTTGCAAAGCAACCACATGATTTTGTGCCTATATTTGAGACTACTGCTCACTGCAAAAATCCCAAGAAGTTCTGAATTCAAATGGAACTTGAATTCATTTGAAAATCAATCCAGAAATTAGAAATAGAAAAAGAAAAAGGAGAAAGAATTAGAAAAGGGCCGGCGCCAGGATTCCAGCCCAGCAACAGAACAGGCCCAGCTAGCCCACCCGGGCCATTTCTTTCTCTCTCGCACGCGCCCGCGCACCCACACAGCCGCTGACAGCCAGACCCCACCTCCTCTTCGCGCGTTTCGCTAACGAGCGGGCCCTCTCCACGTCGCCCTCGTCTTCCCCAAACTGCGCCCGCGACCACGTCGCCGCTGCTGTCAAGGCCGGTAATGGCGCGGCGTAATTAGACTTAATGCCGCAGGCGTTTCCTGTCGCGCCTGGGCCTATTTAATCCCCTCTGCACCGCGAGCATTTCCCCCCACTCTCCTCGCTCACTCCGCCACCAGGCTGCGCGCATTAGCTCTCGAAGCCCCGCTGTACCGACGACTCCGGCGATCGATTCCGGTGAGCCTCGACCGCCCCCCTCTCTCTGGTTCAAACGAGGATGCTCAGCGTGACCTTGTGCACCTGCTGACACCTTTCCTTTGCCTGCTCGTGACCCAGGTTGTCGTCTCCGTCCACGACCGAAACCACCTGCGCCGCCGCCTGACTCCGGAGACCAATTAAGGTAAAACCCGAGCGCACCTTGCCCCCTCCTTCACCCGAGTTTTTTCGCCTGCGTCTTGCGCAACTCCTGATGCCTCTGGTTTGTGCTAGGGCGACGCCAAACTTCGGCAACAACCACGACTGCAAGCGACAGAGGCCGCCCACAACTCCGATGAGCCCCTGAGACCGTGCCAGCGCGCCCCTTCGCAAACCAACGCCACCTTGAGCTTCAGCACGCCACTGCGGTTCTGGTAAGCCACTTCCCCCTCTCGCGCGCGACCTAGAACACTAGCGCCGCCACTGACTGAGCGCTCCGCCGCTCGCTGACGCCGCGCGCCGCCAGGACATGGTCGCATGCTTGAGCGCCGTTGGATCTGGATCCAACGCTTACGATAGAATCACTAATCGAACCGTTATGCTAGATCTGGACCGCGTGTTTTAATTAGATCCTACGGCTCACGAGCTTGATCCGGAGCGAATCGGTATCGGCCAATAGAAATAGGACGCGTGGCTAGGGTTTGAATTAAAACAGAATTTCAAATCAGATTTAGATCCAAATTTCAAATGGCTATAACTTTTGATTCCCACGTTAGATTTTTGCAAATTTTATACCGTTGGAATCAGTGAGACAAGCCCTTTCTGAATCTGCAATGTGTTTAACAAAAAGTTTCTGTTAAAATAACTTTTTATGCAGAAACATATTTAGGACCATTTTGAGTATAGATTTTGTTTAGTAAATTGTTTTAGTGCTAAATAAGTTTAGTTAGCAAGTTTTTGACTTGGTTATGTTTCTGTTTCATGCACTTGCTTGGTGGATTTTTCAAAAATCATCACTTAGCATTTTCTTGCATGCATGCATTCATATTTTTGTTCGTATATGAATTGTGTGTAATTTTGTGCTACAAATTTTGGTGTAGATTTTGCTAGTGACTGTGATTGTGAAGAGTGCTACTCTCCCCATTACCAAGGAAAGTGGTACTTCATGAATATTTCCATCCCTATATTTTTCAAGCATTATAAATATTTTGCTAAGTCTTGCATGTTGTTACTATTTTGCCAAATGCTATGTTGGGAAATGCTAAGTAGTTGTAGAATAGTAGAATTGCTAGGAAATTTCCTAAGTTAAGATACTATGCCATGCTTAGCCTATCTAGTAGCAAACAAGGGTTGGTAAAGTATATACATGCTATGATGAAAATATTTCTAAGTCTTTTGGACTTATGTTTTTCTTAATAAAACAACTAAGTCAATGAACCTCCTGGGTGGAATGGGACTTGAATGGTGGTTTTTGGTTGAGTGGTTACACAAGGCCCATGGACATGGTTTACCTTGTGTATCACACTTGTGGTATGCCACCCAGGCACAAAGGGATTTGGAGGCCAAGTGTTGAGAAGCTTATAGTGCAACCACTTGGCAATATGGGCTCTGCCTTGATCATATAGGTTGCTAGAACTTAGTCATTTGGACAGTTGGTGGTAGTGGGATGATAGGTTGGAACGCGTCCATTTGGCTAAGGGAAGGCTTCTAAAAGGTCCTGTCTTGGGAAACCAAGTCTGGTGGGGAAAGTGCACAACCTCTGCAGATGGAAAATCTAAGTACTTAGCCAAGTCCATGGCAATGGACAACTTGAGCATCAAGACATGGAAGCTACAAGAATCTCATCACTCCAACTTCTAAGTAAAACTTGTGGGTGAACAAGGGTGAAGGACCCCAATGTCTATTGGTGGTTCTTGGGAAAGTTTTTGACAAAGAAAAAGTTAGTGATTTCAACTAATAGGGAAAAACCTATTTTCAAGCAAAGCAAGCCAAGCTACACTTAGCCAAAATGCATATAGTAATATAGTCCACTTAAAATTTACTAAGGTATCACTTGCCAATACTATTCCAAAGTATTGACCCACTGTGGCTGTAACTTGTGATGTTGCAGGATACTCCGATGATGATTAGGTGTCATGAGTCTACACTCAACATGCTTGCCTGTGGCACATGAAGATGAAGACTTATGTTCATTTACTTATTCCAATACTCTTGTATTAGGCCTTTGTCCTTGAGTTGTAAAAGACTATGTTTTATCTCTGGAATGGATGTAATAAATGACCTTTGTATCTGTGTACTTCATCTTAAACTGTGGATGCTAGCAATGATCCAGGGACTAGCATTGCAATCACAGGGATCCTTTTCCTTTACAAAGGAGGGATCTTACAGTTCCTTGGTACACCCCAAGTACTTCAAGTTTTTATCAAAATTTCTTGAGCGCCTTGGTACCCCCAAGTGCTTCAAGTCTTTTGTTGTCACTTTAAATTTTTTCTTTTAGAAATTGGAATGTCGAGATTTCCCATAGCTTCAAGCTTTAGTTGCTCAGTATTGTCCATAACCGGGGTCACGGCTAAGTACTTAGATTTTATTATCTTATGCAGAAGTTGTACACTTTACCCACATGTCACACTCTCATCTTGTTGCCACCAGTGACCGCTAGATAAGTGCTCACCAAGATGGAGTACTGGCAGATTGAGAATGTGACGAAGTCTTTCCAGAGGGTCCTACCATACACCATTGCTAGCTTGTCTTTAGTACCCATGTAGGATTCCGAGTTCCCTCATTTTCAGTAACCTGAAGACAATGCATGGGTCTTCCCAATGTAGTTGACTAAGCCAGAGCCATAAGTAGCATGTGGTTGTAAACGAAAGCCACAGTTGGAGAAACATGTTCAATCTCTAAGTTCCTGGGTGGTTTTATTTTGGTGCACAACACAAAGAGATTGCCATAGACATGGTTCCTTTTGTTGCCACCTTATCAAAACTCAAAGTATCCTTGTCCACCCAGGTGGTTCATTGAGTCCTTATTTTATTATATAAAACATAAGTCTTTTCTCAACTTCATAAAATCTCAACATGTATCTCTTCTCAAAATATATAGCATGGCTAAGAATTTTACAACTACATTGTTTCCACTAAGGAATATATAAGGGTATCCTATTAGGATTTAGCATACCATAAGTATAGAAATTCTTTTCATGCATGTTTCAAAATCCACTAAGTATAATGAAAATAGTAGGACTTTAGATGATAGTGTCACTTGCCTTTTTGGCAAGGAATGTTGGTTCACTTCTTGATCTTGCTAGTTTCACACTTTTCTAACTTCACTACAAGTCAATCAAGCAAACACAAAATCAACTAGCATTCCAACCAATATTCAAACAATCACACACACATAAAATAATAGAAACTAAGTTATGCATGCAAGCATGCAAAAGATAGTTTTATTTGCAAAAGTGGTTTCTACTAGGCTCTAAACATTGTAAAGTCGAAATTGGTCATTTTCCAAAGTGGAAAAGTCATTTGCAAAAGGGTTTGTCTATAAACCATTTTTCAAATCCAATCATTATTTTATGTGGTGAACAATGTTTTTATCAAAGCAAAAACTTTATGTTGTTCACCAAATAGGTTGTTAATTCCCAAAACTTGGTGTTTAGGGTCAGTAGGTTTGATCCAAATCATTTTCCCAAAGTTTTTTTATTCCAAAAACATTTTCATAGCAAAATCAATAATTTTATTTGGCTAGAAATAGGTTAATTCAATTAATCAATCCTAATCTTCACCAAAAACATTTTTAAAATCACAAAATGGTTCCTAGGGTCAGTAAGTTCACAATAAACCAATTTGCAAAGATTTCAACCCTAAAAACATTTTGGAATAATTTTTCTAACCTAAACAAGCATACAAATGTTTCTGCAAAAACAAACAATCTAACAGAAACTTTTTACTAAACAAATTGCATGGTTGGCTAGGGCTTGTTCCACTGATTCCATTGATATAAAGTTTGTAATTTTTGGACGTGTGGATCAAAAGTTACAAGGGTTTCAAATTTGCAAATCAATCAGATTCAAACTTTGTTTTAAATCATAGACTGGCCACGCGTCGTGTTCTTATTGTGCGGTACCGCTTCGTGCGGATTAGCCTCTCTGGTTCGTTGGATCTAAACAGATCGCACGGCGTGGGTTGTCTCCTACCGCTTCGCTCAGTTCTAATCTCAGCCACGCGATATCGATCTAACGGCTACCATCTAATTGCCACTAAATGGCGGCGCTGCGCGGTAGCAGACGGCGGCGGCGCTCGGTCAGCGGCGGTGCGGCGGCTACAGGAAGCAAAGAAGGAAGTGGAAATGCTCACCGTGATGCTCACCGTGCTCAGGGGATCGTGGCGATGCTCAACGTGGTCGCGAGGAGGCGAGGGGCGTACTGGGGCGGGATTAATCGCTCGCCGGAGTGGAGGACGGCGTCGGGTTCGTCTGGTGGTCGTCGTGGGTGGTGTTGTGGTTCCCTCCAAGGCAAAACGAGGATGCAGTTAGATGCAGCCGAGTGTGGCGAGTGCAGGAGCGTGAACGAGAGGGCGTGGGGCGGTTTGTCTTACCAGGGGGAGGTCGCCGGAGAGAGACGCAGACGCGGCGGCGCTCAGTGGTTGTCGCAGTCGATGTTCTGGAGCGCCCGCGGTTGAACGGATGGCACAGGCAGGTGCGCCAGAGGCTGGGGAGTAAGCTCGTGTGGTTGGGGAGGTGAGGGGCGGCAGTGGTTCGCCGGAATTGACTGGAGATGCTCTTCGGAGCAGTGGGGTGCAGCTTGAAATTACGACGTCCTGGGGGCAGAGAGAGAGAGGCGCGTGAGGGGAATGAGAGAGGAGGTGCTGGCGCTTTAGTAGGCATCGTCGCAGGGGAGTTAAAGCCGTGGTTAACGCGAATTGATTGTCGGCGTTACTGGTTTGCAACGGCAGGGCGCGGTTTGGGGGGTTGAAGACGATGAACAGGAGAGGTGGGACCTTGCTGTCAGTGAGGAAGTGAGAGGGAAAAGAGGGTCCATCTGTCAGCGTCTGTGTGGGTCAGTTAACAGGTGCGAAACGTTTCCTTCGGGAGAGAGGGAAGCTGGGCTGGTACTGGGCTGTTGGGCCTATTGGGTTGGGTCCGGTCTGTTTCCATTTTTTTTCCTGAATGTTTTATTCTTTTCCACTTCTGTTTCCTGTTTTGATTTTCAAACAACAAATCAAACATTCAATTCAATTCAAAACTTTCACCAAACTTTGTATTTGAATTTGGTTCTGTTTAACAACATAAACCAAAGTCCAAATATAATATTTTTATTTTAGGGTCCATTTATAATTAAATAAAAGGGACATTAGTTAGTAAATCAATTGGGTTTTATTTTTAATTAAAACTCCATTTGAAATTTAAATATTTACAAAACCAAATCAGTAGGTTTTATTTGAAAATAAAGAATACTTGGAAAACTTGTTTAAAATAAATAAATAAGTTTTGATGTTTAATAAAAATAGTAAAACCTTTATTTTTAATAAACTTGGATATTAAAACCTTATTAATTTATTTTAAATAAACCTTTACTAATTTTTATTAAATAGAAATATGTTATTTCAAAGGCTTGGCCAAGTTTTAATTTTGGCTTATAAAATAAACCTTATTTATATTTTTACCCTTTTATTTGAAAGTCAAATCTTTTTATTAAAAGATCCAAAATAGTATTTCCAAATATTTAAAACCTTCTTTATTAATTCTTTTCAAATCCTTTTTAGGATTTGTTTGATTCAAAATAGGTTTGAAGGTTCCCATTTGAATTCAAAAAGTTTCTTCTCACCCTGAAAATCAACAAAGTTTTATTTTATTCATTTATTTTTCACATTACAAGGTTTGGAAAATCTTGGGATGTGACATGCTTAGCTTAGCTAATAGAAAACAAGGGTGGAATATATATTCATACTATGGAAAAATTTCTAAGTCTGAGGACTTGTGTTTTGTTTAATAAAATAACTAAGTGAATGAATCACCTGGGTGGAATGGAAGGAATGGTTTGTGTTGAGTGGTTCACAAGGCCCATTTCTATGGTTTACCTTGTGTATCTCACTTATGGATGGCCACCCAGGAACAAAGAGATTTGAGATGTCAAATGTTGAGAAGCTTCAAGTGCAACCACTTGGCATTATGGGCTCTGCCTGGATCATATAGGTTGCAAGAACTTAGCCAAATGGATAGTTGGTGGTAGGGGAATGATAGGTTGGAACGCGTCCATTCTGGTCTAAGTGCACCACCTCTGCAGAGTGTAAAATCTAAGTACTTAGCCATGTCCCTGGCAAAGGACAATTTGAGCATCAAGACATGGAAGCTATCAAGAATCTCATCATCCAAATTTCTAAGTTAAAAACTTGTGGTTGAACAAGGGTTTAAGGTTCACCAATTTCTATTGGTGGTTCCTTGGGAGATTTTTGTCAAGCAAAAACTTAGTGTTTTCAAATGATAAGGAAAAATCTATTTTGAGCAAGCAAGCCTAAGCTCCACTTAGCCAAATGCATATAGATGATAGACTCCACTATACTACCATAGTATCACTTGCCAATACAATTCAAATGTATTAACCCTTGTGGCTGTAACTTGTTATGTTGCAGGTTTGATTGATATTAGTGAAGTTATTGATTAGGATTACAAGTCTACAACCAACATGTCTGCCTGTGGCACTTTGAAGATGAAGGACCCCAGGCTATTGTTATATTCTGCTGCTTTGTAATGAGATAGCTAAATGAGCTATGTAAGATGTTATAAATTATTTTATTCCTGGTTATAAAGTTGTATTATGACCTTTGTTTCTTGACATTACATCTTAACTGTGGATGCTAGCTATTGATCCAGGGACTAGCATTGTAAACACAGGGATCTCTACCTTATTAAAGATTGGGAACCTTACAAGTAAAGTATGATTACAACGTTCTGACACACCATTTCACTGTGGTGTTCCGGCAGATGTGAGTTGTGAAACTGTTCCACACTCTTTCATATGTGTGCTAAACTCGTAACTTAGATACTCACCTCCACGATCAGACCGTAGAAATTTGATCTTTCTATTACGATGATTTTCCACTTCATTCTGAAATTCCTTAAACTTTTCAAAGGTTTCAGACTTGTGTTTCATCAAGTAGATATAACTGTATCTACTCAAATCATCTATGAAAGTAACAAAATAACGATATCCACCTCGCGCCGACACACTCACTGGACCACACACATCAGAGTGTATGATTTCCAATAAATCTGTCGCCCGTTCCATTAAACCGTAAAATGGTGTTCTAGTCATCTTGCCCATAAGGCATGGCTCACATGTATCAAATAAGTAACAAAATAACGATATCCACCTCGCGCCGACACACTCACTGGACCACACATCAGAGTGTATGATTTCCAATAAATATGTCGCCCATTCCATTAAACCGTAAAACGGTGTTCTAGTCATCTTGCCCATAAGGCATGGCTCACATGTATGAAATGATTCGAAATCAAGTGATTCCAAAAGTCCATCTGAATGGAGCTTCTTCATGTGTTTAATGTCAATATGACCTAGACGGCAGTCCCACATATATGCGAATATACCATCATTAAGTTTAATCCTTTTAGCATCAACATTATGAGTATGTGTAACACTATTAACGAGATCCAACAGAAATAAAACATTCATCACAAGTGCATGGCCATAAAAGATATCATTCATATAAATCGAATAACCATTGTTTTCGGATTTAAATGAATAACCACTGCACATCAAACATGATCCAGATACAATGTTCATGCTCAGTGCAGGCACCAAATAACAATTATTTAGGTTTATGACTAATCCCGACGGTAAGTGGAGAGGTAGCATTCCGACGGCGATCACATCAATTCTTGATCCGTTGACAACACGCATCTTGACCTCACCCCTTGCTAGCCGTCGCTTGTTCCGCAGCCCCTGATTCGAGTTATAAATATTATCAATCGATCCGATATCAAATACCGAGGTGCTACTGTGAGTACTAGTCAAGTGCACATCAATAACATGTATATCGTATATACCTTTATTTGCCTTGCCGGCCTTCTTGTCTGCCAAATACTTGGGATAGTTCCGTTTCCAGTGACCCAACTCATTGCAATAAAAACATTCAGTAGCAGGCTTAGGACCTCCATTGACCGTTTTCTCAGGTGCAACAAAAGTGCTGCCCATCTTGAATTTTGCTTTGGCCACGACCCTTTCTCTAGAGGATGCTATCTTATCTACTATCAGCTTCAGATGCCTATCCTTTATGTCTACTTCGATAGCTAAAAAGATGGCAACAAGTTCGGTGAGCGATGTAATCGCACCACTTTTCTTGTAATTCAGCACAAACTCTTTGTAGCTGGGTGGGAGCAACTACAGAACGCTATCCATCGCAAGGTCAACTGGTATAACATATCCTAGTGCCTTAAGACGTTGAACATATACCATCATCATCATGACGTGATCGTTCACAAAGTTGTGTTCCTTCATCTTTACACTAAATAACTCACTAGAGATCGTGTATCTCTCAGCATGGATTTGTCTCTCAAACATGGCTTTGAGTTCCTTTACCATAGCATCAACATTGAAAAGTTTAAAGCGTCCTTGGAGTTCAGGTTACAATGATAGAAGGATCGCATATTTCACAAGAGTGTAGTCATTAAGCTTTGTGTCATACACATTACGCTCATACTAAGATGCATTGCTCGCAGGAGCATCACTTATCAGACCTTCTAGCACATATTGCTTTTGTGCAGCATTGAGCAAAAACCTCAAATTCATGAACCAGTTGGTAAAGTTGCTACCATTCATTGCAAGTTTCTCGTTCTCCATGAACACATTGAAATTAAAAGCAGGTGGTGCCATCTACAACATAATTTGCAAAGTTTAGACTAAGTTTATGATAGATCGAGTTCAACTAATCCTAATTAAGAATGAACTCCCACTCAAAAACGACATCCCTCGTGCCTTTTTGGTGATTACATGAACCAAATCCACTACACCAAGTCCGATCATGACATGAGTCGGTGTAGCTTCAAAGGCGAGCATCTATATGCGGATCATATCTACATATGACTCATGATTAACCTTTCGGTCCATGTTCCGAGGCCATGTTTGTACATGCTAGGCTCGCCAAGTAAGAACCTTAGTATTTGCGTGTGTAAAACTGTCTTACACTCGAAATATGATCGTAGATCCAAGAACACCCGATCATCACGTGATGTCTTGAAGCGGCGAAACATAATCGGTGCATACTTAAGGGAGAACACATTTTTATCTTGATATCTAAATGAGGGATCATCTTATTATGCTAATAAAATGCCAAACAAGCAATATAATATGCAACAAACATCATATGTGAAAAGTGAAATGATATGGTTCATGCAGCTGATCATCATCATGTGTATCATGGTATGATCTTCATCATTCCTTTGTGTGTAGGGCCAAGGTCTATGGAACTTACACGTTATGTGTGTTGTAAGAGTATCGACTATACTTTTACTTACAACATTACCATACCATGACACTAGTCCAGCAACAATCTAAACTAGATGTTTCTAATTTATCCATTGCAAGTTTTACGTGCATTAGGGCTTTCGAAGATAGAACAGTTCTTACCTACGAACATGGAACCACAACGAGGATAACCAAATTATCAACAACTCATTGTAAATTAGATATTGACTATATTAGGAGAGACAGACACCCGCTAGCCACTTATGCAAAACTAGTTGCATGTCAAGCATGGAACAGGTCTCATGTGCGAGGACATGTAAAGTTTGTCCGAGCCGCTTCATCCCACTATGCCACCAATATCCAAAGTACAACCGAGAAGCAATAACATGATCATCATCACCCACATACTCATATTTGTACTACCCGTGCAAAGCATCTATGCATAGATCCGGCTCTGATACCACTATAGGGTTTGCAACATAGAAAAGAAAAAAATTCTACGATGGAAACGACTATGTAGCAAGATATATCTGCTAGATACAAGCAACAGGTGGATATACATCCATAGAGAACATACCCTTGTAGACCGACAAAGTTTAACGAGGTTGTACTCATGGATGATGTAGAGGAATGCTTGCCGATCTCAAGATCGAGAAGAAGTCCAGCACCGCAAATCAACAGCGCATCCGTGCTTGCACACACGTCCAAGCCACCGAGCAACCTCCGCCTCCTCGCTTCAGAGATGCAGCGGAAGCAACAACTCTTTCTTGCTGAAAAGCCACCGGGAACATGTATCTCGCTAGTCCGAGACCATGGGGGATAAACTATAGGGGGAGAGAGATCCTTCACGAGGAGGTGTGAGTGAGAAGGAGTGAGAGGGGGATTATATAGGAGGGAGGGGGGCACCCCAAGGGGGTGGCCGGACAGCCAAGGGGCTGCCCTCCCCTCCTCCATTCATGTGGGTGGAGATCCCACTTACAAATTAGCCCCTTCATTTCTCCACTCAAAATCCCACTCAAAAATCCCATTAAATTTCCACCAAATTTAATGCAATATCTCTTTAAATAAAACTCCTTTTATCTATTTATTCAGAATTTTGTCAATTAATTTAATGGAAAAATATTCACATAAAACCCCTTGCTAGTATTTTATTTAACATGTAGAAACACTTTTAGAAATTTCACCCAAAACAACTTTGGTGTGTAGTGAAATAAATTCTTGCGCTTTGTAAATATTTTCGACATGAAACTATTTGTTCCTCATGGTGTCGGTGTATCTTAAGTGTGTCACCCTACGGTTCGCGAATAATGCAGACATGATCGAGACCCCTCTCGGATCAATAATCAGAAGCGGGACCTGGAGATCCATACTGACTCCCACACATTCAACGATGACTTTCTTGTGATCGTGAGTACCTTTTATGCTAGAATATTAATCCCTTTTTATTGCGATATATTACATGTTCGAGATTCAATCAGCGGTATCTTCAAACCAAGTTTGATCTTGTTACTAACATTTACTCTTTTCTTGTTCCTGTGATATAACATTCTAGTGATCAAATCACTTGCTTGCAAGCTAACCAATGTGATATCACCGAGAGGGCCCAAAGTATATCTATCCGTCATCGGGATGGACAAATTCCACTCTTGATCCATGGGCCTCAACATAACACCTTCGTAGAAATGAACCCATCTTTATAATCACCCTGTTATGCTGTGATGTTTGATTTATCAAGATACTCTTCTAGTGTTAGTGATTGACATGATCTCATGGTCTAAGGATTAGGATTACTTCGTATGATGTTATAGCAATATAAACTTAATGAATTTGATCGTAATGCTATACTTCAGATGAATGTTCATCACACCATTCCAATAATATTGTGACCTCATTATTAACTACATCCAATGTCTATGATCAGGAAACCATGATCATCTTGTTAATCGACGAGCTAGTTTATAAGAGAGGCATAACTAGGAATTTTCTGTTTGTATATTAAACACACATGTATTAATGTTTCCGTATTAATACAATTATAGAATGCAAAATAAACATCTATCATATACTTGGAATATACATAATAACAACTTTATTATTGCCTCTCAAGGCATAGTCCCTTCAACACTTGGTACTGGAAATGATCAGGGATAAGTTGATATTGTTAAACAACACACTAGATATTGTTGATATTCTAGAATGATTTCTGAACTAACCACTGAATCAGAGTTAAGTTTAGCGTAAAGGAAACATGGTCAGAATCAAGGATGCAAGGGTTGCACTTTGATTGAAACTATAAAGAGTTAGATGTATAAAGGATAGTTCGAAATTAGAAAGTATAATTCTGGTCTGGAGAGAGTTCGACTTCTGACTAAGTGTGTTTATAGTTATACATGACATCTTGCAAAATCTAGATTGATTTGTAGATTGTCATTGTATATACTAGAAAACAGAAGTCTCACTTTAGTCATCAAAATTGCTAAAGTTACATTATGTGATATGGGGTTAATGTCAAATAGGTGATATTAATGATTTGCAAGATAGGACCTTATGAATCTGATATAACAGATTTAGGAAAAATTAGTCTGCCATGACCAGCATGATCAACAAAATGCATATGAGATATGGTTTATGATTAGAAGCAATGCAACTAGATTATTTGGACTCTAGTGCAAGTGGGAGACTAAAGGAAATGCGCCCTAGAGGGAAATAATAAAGAAGTTTATTATATGCATTCCATTAGTTCATAATAGTTTATGTCATGCTACAACTATATTAATAAGGAAACATTAATATAGGTGTGATATATAAACAAACCCAAGTCCCTAGTAGCCTCTACCCAACTAGTTCATTGGTCAAGATGGTCAAAGGTTTCCTGAACAAGAAGTTTCCTCGGCACCTAATTGACAATGGAGCTAGAAACATAGTGATTTGTAGTTGTTAGAAACATAGTGATTTGTTCCTTAGACTGTGAGACCATATCAAATCACTATTTTTCGAGGTTACATTGATAACACTAAACATCACCCAGTGAAATGGTGGTCATAAAGGTGTTGTTGAATATCCAGAGGAAATAGTTGAGGAGACTGCGTCAAGAGCAGGATTTGTACATCCGTGTGATGGAAGATATGCTGGGCCCACTCGGATAAGTCATATCAAATATGTTGCAGAACACATGGTTGGATCATGGGGTTGATGGGAATATGCCTGAGAGGCAATAATAAAGTGGTTATTATGTATATTCCAAGTATATGATAGATGTTTATTTTGCATGATATAATTGTATTAATATGGAGACGTTAATACATGTGTGTTTAATAAACAAACATAAAGTTCCTAGTTATGCCTATCTTATAAACATCAAGGTTTCCTAATCATGGACATTGGATGTTGTTAATAACGAGGTCACAACATTATTGGAATGGTGTGATGAACATTCATCCGAAGTATAGCATTACGATCAAAGTCATTGAGTTTATATTGCTATAACATCATACAAAGTAATCCTAATCCTTAGACCATGATATCATGTCAATTACTAACACTGCAAGAGTATCTTAATAACATCAAACGTCAAACCATAACAGGGTGATTATAAATATGGGTTTAGTACTACTAAAGTTTTATGTTGAGGACCATGGATCGAGAGTGGAATTTGTTCATCCCGATGACGGATAGATATACTATGGGCCCTCTCGGTGATATCACATTGATTAGCTTGCAAGAAAGTGATTTGATCACTAGAATGTTGTCACATCCCAAGATTTTCCAAATCTTGTAATGTGAAAATAAATTAATAAAATAAAACTTTGTTGATTTTCAGGGCCAGAAGAAACTTTTTGAATTCAAATGGAACTTCAAACCAATTTGAATCAAATAAAATCCTAAAAGGATTTAAAAATATAAACATTTATTAAAGGAAATTAAAAATGTTTTGGAATTACTATTTTGGATCTTTTAATAAAAGATTTTGTTTTCAAATGAAAGGGTGGATTTATAAATAAAGAATATTTATAAAGCCAAATTAAACCTTGGACAAGCTTTGGAAATTAAAAACATTTTATTTTAAATAAAATAATAAAGGTTTATTTAAAAATAATAAAGGATTGTTTAAATAAAATAATAAGGATTTAATATCCAACTTTATTTAATAAAAGGTTTTACCATTTTAATTAAAACATCAAAACTTATTAAATTAATTAAAATAAGTTTTCCAAATATTTGATATTCACAAATAAAACCTACTAAAGTGTTTTGGCTTTATTTTAGATTTCAAAATAAATATCTCAATAAAACAAATCCTATTGGATTTAATAATGAAAGTCTATTATATTTAATTAATAATGGACTCTAAATTAAAATGATATTTTGTTTTTAAACAAGTTTCCAAGAATTCCTTATTTCCAAATAAAACCTACTGATTTGGTTTTGAAAATATTTGGATTTAAAATGGAGATTTTATTAAATAAACCAAACCCTATTCATTTAATAAACCATGGTCCCTTTTATTTTTATAAATGGAACCTTTAACAAAATTGTTATTTATTTTAAAACAAGCTTTCTAAATATACCTTATTTCAAATACAACCCATTATTTTGGTTTTGGAAAATATATGGATTTAAATAGAGTTTGAAATAAATCAAATCCTAATTTGATTAATTAGCAATGGACAACTATTTATTAATAATGGACTTGGTTTAATTAAAAAAATTATGGATTTTAGATTTAGGTTCAGGCTACTGAACAGAACCAAATCAAACTTACAAAGTTTGGGTGTTGTTTGAATTGATGTGAACATTGTTTGTTTGTTTGAAATTCAAAACAGGAAAATAGAAATAGAAAAAGAAAAAGAATCAGAAACAGAAAAAAATAATAAAGAGGGCGACCCAACCCAGGCAGCCCAACAAGGCCCAGCAAACAGCCCAACTTATTTCCCCGAAGAAAACGTTTGACACCAATTCTCTTACCCACAGAACCAATGACTGGTGGACCTCCCCTCGTTTCTTTTCCCACTGACCAGTGGACCCCTTTCCACTGTTCTCCTTCCCCACTCCCACGACCCGTTCTTCCTCCCTTCGCCACCGTTGCAGGCTATTGATTCGTGGCTTGATTATGCCTTAACACGGCCACCATAACTTGCCGCGATCAAGCACACTTAAACGCCAGCGCCTTCTCCTCCATTTCCCCCAGACGCCCCTCCTCGACACGCCTCCAGGCCGCCACAATCTCTCCTCGACTGTCTCTGTCTCCGGCGACCATTCTCATCAATTCCGGCAGCCCCTCACCGCCCCTCTCCTCCCTGACCAAGCTCACAGCTTCCCCACTCTCAGGCGCATCTGCTAGTGCATCAAACTCGACCGCGGGTACCCTGTAACCTCGCCTTCAACACCGACCACCATCGCCACCGTCTGCCTCTACTCCGACGACGCCCACAGGTTAATTCCGACCACCCCGTGCCTTCTAGATCACGCACACATCTTTGCCATAGTCTTGTGCAGCTAACCCATTCCTCCGTTTGGCTTCTCGTGATCGACAGCGTCGCCTCCGACCTCGACCAGAGCCAGCCGTCGCCAGACCGAACTCCGGCGAGGAATTCCTCTTGACCTCGTGCGCCCCTTCACTAGCCAGTGCCTCCTTGAGCTCCCCCAGGCATCTGCGAACACGGTGAACATCCTCTCCCTCCTTCTCGCTTCCTGTAACGCCGGCGACACCACTGAGAAGCCGCCGCCGCCGCGCGTCAGAGCCCAGCGCCGCCCGCTTATGGTCGGGATACTGAGAGCCGTCCGATCTTAATCCGATGGATAGGATAGAGTAACTTAAACGCGAAAGGGTATGTCTCCAGAGCCGCACGATTTATTTAGATCTAACGCACAGCAGCACGCGATCCAGACGAACCGGTACGGGCGAATAGGAACAAGCCACGTGGCCAGGTTCTGATTAAAAACAGATTTTGAAATCAGATTGAAATGCCATTTTGAAAACCCTATAACTTTCAAACCACACGTCCAAAAATTACAAATTTTATATCAATGGATTCAGGAGAACAAGCCCTAGCCAACCATGCCCTTGGTTTAGTAAATAGTAACTGTTAACTTGCTTGTTTTTGTAGAATCAAATGTATGCTTATTTAGAGTATAAAAATTGTTTAAAATTGAATTTAGGGTTAAAACTTTTGCAAGATGGTTTATTGTGACCTTACTGACCCTAGGAACCAACCCTTGGTGTTAGAAATGATTTTTGTAAGATTTAGGTTAGATTACTTGACTTAGTCATTTTCTAGCCAAATAAAAAGAACGGTTTTTGTTATAAAAATGTTTATGGAAAGAAAACTTTAAGGAAATAGTTTGGACCAAACCTACTGACCCAAAAACACCAAGCTTTGCAATAGCAACTCATTTGGTGAACAACTTAAGAGCTTTGCCTTAATAAAAACATTTTTCACCACATAAAATGATGAATGGAATTAAAAACAGTTTTTGGAAAAAACCCTCTTGCTAATGACTTTGCCACTTTGGTAAATGACCAAATTGGATCTTACAAAGTTTAGAAACCCCATAGAGACCCTTTGCAAAATAAAACTATCTTGTGCATGCTCCCATGCATGAATTGGTTTCCATTATCTTGTGTGTGTGAATTTGTTTGAGTGCTTATTGGTTTGGAATGTAAATTGAATTGGTGTTTGCTTGATTGACTTGTAGAGAAGTGTGAGACTAACAAGATCAAGGAGTGAACCACCATTCCCTACCAAAAAGGCAAGTGATGCTTCATTCTTGTGTCCCATTACTTTCACTATGCATTAGTGATTTTTCTCTAAGTAAACTTGCATGGATTTTGCTAAGTATAGACCTTGCAGTAGGAAATCCGATGTATCCTTAGTAGGATCTTCCTAAGTTAAAGATTCCTACTACTATCAAGCTTAGCCTAGCTAATAGAAAACATGGGTGGAATATATAGTCACACTATGGAAAATATTATAAGTCTGAGGACTTAAGTTTTGTTTAATAAAACAACTAAGTTAATGAATCACCTGGGTGGAATGGGCTTGCTTGGTGGAGATTGGTTGAGTGGTTCACAATGCCATAGACTTGGATTGTGTATCTCACTTGTGGAATTCCACCCAGGAAACAAAGGGATTTGAGATGTCAAATGTTGAGAAGCTTCAAGTGCAACCACTTGGCAATATGGGCTCTGCCATGATCATATAGGTTGCAAGAACTTAGCCATATGGACAGTTGGTGGTAGTGTTTGATAGGTTGGAACGCGTCCATTTTGGTCTAAGGGAAGGCTTCTGAAAGATTTTGTCTTGGGAAACCAAGTCTTGTGGGGAAAGTGCACCACCTCTGCAGAGTGTAAAATCTAAGTACTTAGCCATGTCCCTGGTAAAGGACAATTTGAGCATCAAGACATGGAAGCAATCAAGAATCTCATCATTCAAATTTCTAAATTAAAACTTGTGGATTGAACAAGGGTTGTTTGAATTCTTCAATCATTGATGGAGAGATGGCTTGGTACAAGGATCTTGAAATCTTTGATTGAGAAAAATGATTTTGTCAAGCAAAAACTTAGTATTTTCAAAATGATAAGAAAAATCTATTTTGAGCAATGCAAGCCTCAACTCCACTTAGCCAAATGCATATAGATGTTAGACTCCACTATACTACCATAGTATCACTTGCCAATACAATTCAAATGTATTGACCCTTGTGGCTGTAACTGTAATGTTGCAGGTTTGATTGATTTTAGTGAAGATTGTTTGATTAGGATTACAAAGTCTACAACCAACATCTGCCTGTGGCACTTTGAAGATGAAGGACCCCATGCTTATTGTTATTCCGCTGCAATGTAATGTAATAGCCTAATGAGCTATGTTTGATGTAATAAACTTATGTTATTCCTGGTTATAAAGTTATATTATGACCTTTGTTTCTTGATATTACATCTTAACTGTGGATGCTAGCTATTGATCCAGGGACTAGCATTGTAAAACACAGGAGGGATCAATCTTATTAAAGGTTGGGACCCCTACAGATGGTATCAGAGCATTGTGTTGCCTGTAGGATTTGTAAACCTAGGATTGGACAAAAACCCTTAGAAAAATAGGAGTTGTATTTTGATCCAAAAACTTATTTACAAAAACACTTGTAAACTCTTTCCTCAACCATTTTGGTTTAACTCTACACCTCTTCTACTTCAACTTGATGGAAAAACCTACCCCATGGCCAAAGACTACACCATGTGCAAAGGACTTCTTCAACTCTAATGACTTCAACTTCTTCAACTCTAATGACTTCAACATCTTCAGCATGTTCACCAAGGACCTCCAACTTGGATATCACCAAGGACTACAAGTGAGACAAGGAAATCTTGCTCAAGATTTAGAGACTAAGGGAATGCAAAATAAGAAGAAACCATCAACAACTTTGAAGTATTGTGACCAAAAGTTTTTCCAAGGAAAACCATGATCTCATGCAAGAAGGATCAATCAAGAGGGAAGGAAAGATCACAAGTGAACCCTATAGATGGACCACCATATTTTAGTTAAGACAAAACCACCAACTTATGTGGTGTAACAAAAATATTTTGTTGCCTAAAAATGTGCTTGAAACTTGTTGTTTGAGTGGAGTGTTTGCTTGTGATTGCATGCACATTGTTTGTGTGAATTGTGATGTGTGTGATTAGAAATAATTCCTTAGAAATATTTTGCCTATTCTAAATCCAAATCAACCCAAACAGATGACTACCCCAAAAGACTCCAAGGTAGATGACATCAACAACAACCAAGAGGACAACATGAGAGATATCATAGCAACTCAAAACCAGTTGATCCAAGAGACAACTCATCTTTTAGCCAACAACAATGGACTAGACCCAGCCATACAAAGGATTTTTAAACTTCAATCCCAATTGTTGCAAGGATTAGTTACTCAAATGAACAACAGGAGAGAAAACTTTTCCCAAGGAGCTAATGACAACAAGGATGAAAAAGAAGCTAATCTAGAAGGAACCCAAGCTAGCAATATTTTTAGAGACAAGGATCATGCATCCAAGGAGCATGAAGATCAATGCCCCAAGAAGAGACAAAGATCTCCCACCTATGAAGAACATGAACTAGAAGAACTCCTAGCTTTGGAGAGACCCAAGAAGAAGAAGAAATTCCCCAACACTAGTAAGAAGGATATTACACAAGTGCAATGTTACAATTGCAAAGAGATGGGACACTATGCCAATGAATGCCCAGAGAAGAAGAAAAACCAAAGAAACAAACAAGACACAATGATACCAAAGGAAAAGAAAGATATCAGCCAAGTGATGTGTTTCAAATGCAAGGAACTAGGCCACTATGCAAGCAATTGTCCATAAAAGATGAAGAACAAGTTAAACAAGTCTATGAAGGATCTCAACCTTGGCCCATGAGTCAAGCATGGAAATTAAAGACATAAATGCAACTGTTGCTTAGAGAAGTTTTACCCAGGATCCCAAGAAGGATAATATGTAATTTTTGTTTGAAAAATTTTAAGGGTGGTAGTACCCTAGCTGTTTTGAACCTGCTTGTAACCCTAACCTCCCCAAATCTCGGGACGAGATTTATTTTAAGGGTGGTAGCCTGTCACATCCCAAGATTTTCCAAATCTTGTAATGTGAAAATAAATTAATAAAATAAAACTTTGTTGATTTTCAGGGCCAGAAGAAACTTTTTGAATTCAAATGGAACTTCAAACCAATTTGAATCAAATAAAATCCTAAAAGGATTTAAAAATATAAACATTTATTAAAGGAAATTAAAAATGTTTTGGAATTACTATTTTGGATCTTTTAATAAAAGATTTTGTTTTCAAATGAAAGGGTGGATTTATAAATAAAGAATATTTTATTAAGCCAAATTAAACCTTGGACAAGCTTTGGAAATTAAAAACATTTTATTTTAAATAAAATAATAAAGGTTTATTTAAAAATAATAAAGGATTGTTTAAATAAAATAATAAGGATTTAATATCCAACTTTATTTAATAAAAGGTTTTACCATTTTAATTAAAACATCAAAACTTATTAAATTATTTAAAATAAGTTTTCCAAATATTTGATATTCACAAATAAAACCTACTAAAGTGTTTTGGCTTTATTTTAGATTTCAAAATAAATATCTCAATAAAACAAATCCTATTGGATTTAATAATGAAAGTCTATTATATTTAATTAATAATGGACTCTAAATTAAAATGATATTTTGTTTTTAAACAAGTTTCCAAGAATTCCTTATTTCCAAATAAAACCTACTGATTTGGTTTTGAAAATATTTGGATTTAAAATGGAGATTTTATTAAATAAACCAAACCCTATTCATTTAATAAACCATGGTCCCTTTTATTTTTATAAATGGAACCTTTAACAAAATTGTTATTTATTTTAAAACAAGCTTTCTAAATATACCTTATTTCAAATACAACCCACTATTTTGGTTTTGGAAAATATATGGATTTAAATAGAGTTTGAAATAAATCAAATCCTAATTTGATTAATTAGCAATGGACAACTATTTATTAATAATGGACTTGGTTTAATTAAAAAAATTATGGATTTTAGATTTAGGTTCAGGCTACTGAACAGAACCAAATCAAACTTACAAAGTTTGGGTGTTGTTTGAATTGATGTGAACATTGTTTGTTTGTTTGAAATTCAAAACAGGAAAATAGAAATAGAAAAAGAAAAAGAATCAGAAACAGAAAAAAATAATAAAGAGGGCGACCCAACCCAGGCAGCCCAACAAGGCCCAGCAAACAGCCCAACTTATTTCCCCGAAGAAAACGTTTGACACCAATTCTCTTACCCACAGAACCAATGACTGGTGGACCTCCCCTCGTTTCTTTTCCCACTGACCAGTGGACCCCTTTCCACTGTTCTCCTTCCCCACTCCCACGACCCGTTCTTCCTCCCTTCGCCACCGTTGCAGGCTATTGATTCGTGGCTTGATTACGCCTTAACACGGCCACCATAACTTGCCGCGATCAAGCACACTTAAACGCCAGCGCCTTCTCCTCCATTTCCCCCAGACGCCCCTCCTCGACACGCCTCCAGGCCGCCACAATCTCTCCTCGACTGTCTCTGTCTCCGGCGACCATTCTCATCAATTCCGGCAGCCCCTCACCGCCCCTCTCCTCCCCGACCAAGCTCACAGCTTCCCCACTCTCAGGCGCATCTGCTAGTGCATCAAACTCGACCGCGGGTACCCTATAACCTCGCCTTCGACAACGACCACCGTCGCCACCGTCTGCCTCTACTCCGACGACGCCCACAGGTTAATTCCGACCACCCCGTGCCTTCTAGATCACGCACACATCTTTGCCATAGTCTTGTGCAGCTAACCCATTCCTCCGATTGGCTTCTCGTGATCGACAGCGTCGCCTCCGACCTCGACCAGAGCCAGCCGTCGCCAGACCGAACTCCGGCGAGGAATTCCTCTTGACCTCGTGCGCCCCTTCACTAGCCAGTGCCTCCTTGAGCTCCCCCAGGCATCTGCGAACACGGTGAACATCCTCTCCCTCCTTCTCGCTTCCTGTAACGCCGGCGACACCACTGACAAGCCGCCGCCGCCGCGCGTCAGAGCCCAGCGCCGCCCGCTTATGGTCGGGATACTGAGAGCCGTCCGATCTTAATCCGATGGATAGGATAGAGTAACTTAAATGCGAAAGGGTACGTCTCCAGAGCCGCACGATTTATTTAGATCTAACGCACAGCAGCACGCGATCCAGACGAACCGGTACGGGCGAATAGGAACAAGCCACGTGGCCAGGTTCTGATTAAAAACAGATTTTGAAATCAGATTGAAATGCCATTTTGAAAACCCTATAACTTTCAAACCACACGTCCAAAAATTACAAATTTTATATCAATGGATTCAGGAGAACAAGCCCTAGCCAACCATGCCCTTGGTTTAGTAAATAGTAACTGTTAACTTGCTTGTTTTTGCAGAATCAAATGTATGCTTATTTAGAGTATAAAAATTGTTTAAAATTGAATTTAGGGTTAAAACTTTTGCAAGATGGTTTATTGTGACCTTACTGACCCTAGGAACCAACCCTTGGTGTTAGAAATGATTTTTGTAAGATTTAGGTTAGATTACTTGACTTAGTCATTTTCTAGCCAAATAAAAAGAATGGTTTTTGTTATAAAAATGTTTATGGAAAGAAAACTTTAAGGAAATAGTTTGGACCAAACCTACTGACCCAAAAACACCAAGCTTTGCAATAGCAACTCATTTGGTGAACAACTTAAGAGTTTTGCCTTAATAAAAACATTTTTCACCACATAAAATGATGAATGGAATTAAAAACAGTTTTTGGACAAAACCCTCTTGCTAATGACTTTGCCACTTTGGTAAATGACCAAATTGGATCTTACAAAGTTTAGAAACCCCATAGAGACGCTTTGCAAAATAAAACTATCTTGTGCATGCTCCCATGCATGAATTGGTTTCCATTATCTTGTGTGTGTGAATTTGTTTGAGTGCTTATTGGTTTGGAATGTAAATTGAATTGGTGTTTGCTTGATTGACTTGTAGAGAAGTGTGAGACTAACAAGATCAAGGAGTGAACCACCATTCCCTACCAAAAAGGCAAGTGATGCTTCATTCTTGTGTCCCATTACTTTCACTATGCATTAGTGATTTTTCTCTAAGTAAACTTGCATGGATTTTGCTAAGTATAGACCTTGCAGTAGGAAATCCTAGTAGATGTATCCTTAGTAGGAGCTTCCTAAGTTAAAGATTCCTACTACTATCAAGCTTAGCCTAGCTAATAGAAAACATGGGTGGAATATATAGTCACACTATGGAAAATATTATAAGTCTGAGGACTTAAGTTTTGTTTAATAAAACAACTAAGTTAATGAATCACCTGGGTGGAATGGGCTTGCTTGGTGGAGATTGGTTGAGTGGTTCACAATGCCATAGACTTGGATTGTGTATCTCACTTGTGGAATGCCACCCAGGAAACAAAGGGATTTGAGATGTCAAATGTTGAGAAGCTTCAAGTGCAACCACTTGGCAATATGGGCTCTGCCATAATCATATAGGTTGCAAGAACTTAGCCATATTGACAGTTGGTGGTAGTGTTTGATAGGTTGGAACGTGTCCATTTTGGTCTAAGGGAAGGCTTCTGAAAGATTTTGTCTTGGGAAACCAAGTCTTGTGGGGAAAGTGCACCACCTCTGCAGAGTGTAAAATCTAAGTACTTAGCCATGTCCCTGGTAAAGGACAATTTGAGCATCAAGACATGGAAGCAATCAAGAATCTCATCATTCAAATTTCTAAATTAAAACTTGTGGATTGAACAAGGGTTGTTTGAATTCTTCAATCATTGATGGAGAGATGGCTTGGTACAAGGATCTTGAAATCTTTGATTGAGAAAAATGATTTTGTCAAGCAAAAACTTAGTATTTTCAAAATGATAAGAAAAATCTATTTTGAGCAATGCAAGCCTCAACTCCACTTAGCCAAATGCATATAGATGTTAGACTCCACTATACTACCATAGTATCACTTGCCAATACAACTCAAATGTATTGACCCTTGTGGCTGTAACTGTAATGTTGCAGGTTTGATTGATTTTAGTGAAGATTTTTTGATTAGGATTACAAAGTCTACAACCAACATGTGCCTGTGGCACTTTGAAGATGAAGGACCCCATGCTTATTGTTATTCCGCTGCAATGTAATGTAATAGCCTAATGAGCTATGTTTGATGTAATAAACTTATGTTATTCCTGGTTATAAAGTTATATTATGACCTTTGTTTCTTGATATTACATCTTAACTGTGGATGCTAGCTATTGATCCAGGGACTAGCATTGTAAAACACAGGAGGGATCAATCTTATTAAAGGTTGGGACCCCTACAAATGTTATATCACAGGAACGAGAAAAGAGTACATGTCAGTAACGAGATCAAAATAGGTATGGAGATACCGATGATCGAATCTCGGACATGTAATATATCGCGAGACAAAGGTATTAAGTTACTAGCGTAAAAGGTTCTCACGATCACAAGAAAGTCATCATTGAATGTGTGGGAGTCAGTATGGATCTCCAGGTCCCGCTTGTGATTATTGATATGAGAGGGGTCTTGATGATGTACGCATTATTCGCGAACCGTAGGGTGCACACTTAAGAGACACTGACACCATTTGGAGCAAATAGTTTCATCCTGAAAAGAATAACAAAGCGCAGGAATTTATTTCACTAGACACCGAAACTGTTTTCGGGTGAAATTGCAGAAAGTGTTTCTGCATGTGAAATGAAATACTAGCAAGGGGTTATATGTGAATTTTTGTCATTAAGGTAATTGACAAAATTCTGAATAAATAAAAGGAGTTTTTATTAAGAGAGAGTTTGCATTAAATTGGTGGAAATTTAATGGGAATTTGAGTGGGATTTTTGAGTGGAGAATAGAAGGGACAAATTGTGAGTGGAGCTTCCACCCACATGAATGGAGGGAGGGCAAGGGGGCAGACCCCATGCGTCGTCCACCCCCTTGGGTTCCCCTTCCTCCTATAAAAGGAGCCCCCCTCCCTCTCTCTCTCTCTCACTCACACCTCCTCGTGAAGGATCTCTGTCCCCTTCTAGTTTATCCCCCATGGTCTCAGACTAGTGAGATACATATCCCGGTGGCTTTTCAGTATGAAAGAGTTATGCTTATACTGTATCGCTGGAGTGAGGAGGCGGAGGTTGCATGGTGCCTCGGACGTGTGTGCGAGCACGGATGCGCTGTTGATTTGCGGCGCTGGACTT
The DNA here is from genome assembly GCA_916181665.1 of Avena sativa. Lineage (NCBI taxonomy): Eukaryota > Viridiplantae > Streptophyta > Magnoliopsida > Poales > Poaceae > Avena > Avena sativa. The sequence continues at coordinate 218,362,594 of OV702280.1, read as the reverse complement.
CTTCTCGATCTTGAGATCGGCAAGCATTCCTCTACATCATCCATGAGTACAACCTCGTTAAACTTTGTCGGTCTACAAGGGTATGTTCTCTATGGATGTATATCCACCTGTTGCTTGTATCTAGTAGATAGATCTTGCTACATAGTCGTTCCCATCGTAGAATTTTTTTTGTTTTCTATGTTGCAAACCCTACAGTGGTATCAGAGCCGGATCTATGCATAGATGCTTTGCACGGGTAGTACAAATATGAGTATGTGGGTGATGATGATCATGTTATTGATTCTTGTTTGTACTTTGGATATTGGTGGCATAGTGGGATGAAGCGGCCCGGACAAAATTTACATGTCCTCGCACATGAGACCTGTTCCACGCTTGACATGCAACTAGTTTTGCATAAGTGGCTAGCGGGTGTCTGTCTCTCCTACTATAGTCAATATCTAATTTGCAATGAGTTGTCAACAATTTGTTTATCCTCATTATGGTTCATGTTCGTAGGTAAGAACGGTTCTATCTTCGAAAGCCCTAAGCCACGTAAAACTTGCAATGGATAAATTAGAAGCGTCTAGTTTAGATTGTTGCTGGGGTGGTGTCATGATATGGTGATGTTGTAAGTAAAAGTATGAGTCGATACTCTTACAACACACATAACGTGTAAGTTCCATAGACCTTGGCCTTACACATAGAGGAATGATGACGATCATACCATGATGCACATGATGTAGATCAAGTGCAAGAACCAGTTCATTTCACTTTTCACATGAGATGTTTGTTGCATCTTATATTGCTTGTTTGGAGTTTTACTAGCATAATAAGATGATCCCTCATTTAGATATCAAGATAAAAGTGTGTTCTCCCTTAAGTATGAATCGATTATGTTTCGCCGCTCCAAGACATCACATGATGATCAGGTGTTCTTGGATCCACGATCATATTTGGGTGTAAGACAGTTTACAGACGCGAATACTAAGGTTCTTACTTGGTGAGCCTAGCATGTGTAGACATGGCCTTGGAAAACGGAACAAAAGGTTAAGCATGAGTCATATGAAAGATATGATGCGCATTTATGCTCGCCTTTGAAGCTACACCGACTCACGTGATGATCGGACTCGGTGTAGTGGATTTGGTTCATGTAATCACCAAAAAGGCACGAGGGATGTCGTTTTTTAGTGGGAGTTCATTCTTAATTTTGGATTAGTTGAACTCAATCTATCATAAACTTAGTCTAAACTTTACAAATTCTGTTGTAGATGGCACCACCTGCTTTTAATTTCAATGTGTTCATGGAGTAAGAGAAACTTGCAATGAACGGTAGAAACTTTACCAAATGGTTCATGAATTTGAGTTTATTCCTCAATTCTGCACAAAAAAAAATATGTGCTAGAAGGTCCAATAGGTGACGCTCCTGCAAGCAATGCATCTCAATATGAGCGCGATGTGTATGACACAAAGCTTAATGACTACACTCTTGTGAAATATGCGATCCTTCTGTCATTGGAGCCTAAACTCCAAAGACGCTTTGAACTTAGTAATGTTGATGCTATGGTGAAGGAACTCAAAGCTATGTTTGAGAGCTGAATCCATGCTACGAGATTCATAATCTCTAGCGACTTCTTTAGTGTGAAGATGAAGGAACACAACTCTGTGAACGATCATGTCATGATGATGATAGGATATGTTCAACGTCTTAAGGCACTAGGATATGATATTCCAGTTGACCTTGCGATGGATAGAGTTCTATAGTCGCTACCACCCAGCTACAAAGAGTTTGTGCTGCATTACAAGAAAAGTGGTGCGATTGGATTGCTCAGCGAACTTGCTGCCATCTTGGTGGCTGTCAAAGTAGACATAAAGGATAGGCATCTAGGGTTGATAGTCGATAAGACCACAACCGCTAGAGAAAGGGCCGTGGCCAAGGCAAAACTCAAGATGGGAAGCACTTTTGTTGTGCCTGAGAGAAAGGTCAATGGAGGTCCTAAGCCTGATACTGAATGTTTTTATTGCTATGAGTTGGGTCACTGGAAACGGAACTGCCCCAAGTATTTTGCAGACAAGAAGGCCGGCAAGGCAAACAAAGGTATATTCGATATACATGTTATTGATGTGTACTTGACTAGTACTCGCAGTAGCACCTGGGTATTTGATACCGGTTCAGTTGCTAATATTTGTAACTCGAACCAGGGGCTGCGGAAGAAGGGACCACTAGCAAGGGGTGAAGTCAAGATGCGTGTCGGCAATGGATCAAGCATTGATGTGATCCCCGTCGGAACGCTACCTCTCCACTTACCATCGGGATTAGTTATAAACTTGAATAATTGTTATCTGGTGCTAGCACTGAGCATGAACATTGTATCCGGATCATGTTTGATGCGCAGTGGTTATTCATTTAAATATGAAAACAATGGTTGTTCAATTTATATGAATGATATCTTTTATGTTCATGCACCGATGATGAATGGTTTATTTCTGTTGGATCTCGATAATAGTGTTACACATATTCATAATGTTGATGCTAAAAGGATTAAACTTAATGATGATATATCCGCATATATGTGGAACTGCTATCTAGGTCATATTGGCGTTAAACGCATGAAGAAGCTCCACTCGGATGGACTTTTGGAATCACTTGATTTCGAATCATTTGATACATGTGAGCCATGCCTTATGGGCAAGATGACTAGAACGCCGTTTTCCGGTTCAATGGTACGGGCGATAGATTTATTGGAAATCATACACTCTGACGTGTGTGGTCCAATGAGTGTGTCGGCGCGAGGTGGATATCGTTATTTTGTTACTTTCACGGATGATTTGAGTAGATACGGTTATATCTACTTGATGAAACACAAGTCTGAAACCTTTGAGAAATTTAGGAATTTCAGAGTGAAGTGGAAAATCATCGTAATAGAAAGATCAAATTTCTACGGTCCGACTGTGGAGGTGAGTATCTAAGTTACGAGTTTAGCACACATATGAAAGAGTGTGGAATAGTTTCACAACTCACACCTGCCGGAACACCACAGCGAAATGGTGTGTCAGAATGTTGTAATCATAGTTTACTAGATATGGTTTGATCTATGATGTCTCTGACGGACTTGGCACTGTCATTTTGGGTTATGCACTAGAAACTGCTGCATTCACTTTAAACCGGGCACCATCTAAATCCGTTGAAAAGACACCGTATGAATTGTGGTTTGAAAACAAACCTAAGCTGTTATTTCTTAAAGTTTGGGGATGTGATGTTTATGTGAAGAAACTTCAACTGGATAAACTCGAACCCAAAGCGAAAAAATGCGTCTTCATAGGATACCCTAAGGAAACTATTGGGTATTCCTTCTATCACAGATCCAAGGGAAAAGTTTTCGTTGCCAAGAATGGATCCTTTCTAGAGAAATAGTTTCTCGCGAAAGGTTTGTGTAGTCGGAAGGTAGAACTCGAAGGGGTTGTAGAACCTTCTCTTCATAGTATGGCGAGTAGCGTAGCGCTGAAAGCCGTTAAGGAGTTGACTTCACCAAATGAAGTGGGAACTATGATACCGATCATGAAGCTCCAAAAGAGAATACTACCGAACCTCACAGGTCTAGCAGGACGCGTGCAACTCCCGACCTATACGGAAATCTTGTTACAAATTTCATGGTCAATGAAATTGATGACCCTGCGACATATGCAGAAGCGATGATGAGCCCAGATTCCAAAAAATGGCTAGAAGCCATGAAATCCGAGATGGAATCCATGTAAGAAAACCAAGTTTGGACCTTGGTGGACTTACCTCACGACCGAAAGGCTATGGAGAATAAATGGATTCTCAAAAGAAAAACTGATGCTGATGGTAATGTAACCGTATATGAAGCTCGACTTGTCGCAAAGGGGTTTCGAAAAATTCAAGGAGTTGACTATGATGAGACATTCTCTCCCGTAGCGATGCTAAAGTCTGTTAGGATTATGTTAGCAATTGATGCATATTTCGACTATGAGATATGGCAGATGGATGTTAAAACTATGTTCCTCAATTGCAACATTGAAGAAGAGTTGTATATGGTACAACCAAAGGGTTTTGTCGATCCTAAGGATGCTGACAAGGTAAGCAAGCTTCAGCGATCCATCTATGGACCGAAACACGCATCCCGGAGTTGGAATCTCCGCTTTGATGAGGTGATCAAAGAGTTTGGATTTATTCAAACTTATGGAGAGGCTTGTATTTACAAGAAACTGAGTGGGAGTGATGTGGCATTTCTGATATTATATGCGGATGACAGAAATGATATAGATCTTTTAAACAATGTTAAAAGTTATCTAAATAGCAAATTTTCAATGAAGGACCTAGGTGAAGGGTCTTACATATTAGGCATAAAGATCTATAGGGATAGATCTAGGCGCCTATTAGGGATATCACAAATGTAAGATCCCTCCTTTATAAAGGAAAAAGGATCCCTGTGATTGCAATGCTAGTCCCTGGATCAATGCTAGCATCCATAGTTTAAGATGAAGTACACAGAAACAAAGGTCATTATTACAGTCATTCCAGAGACAAACATAGTCTTTACAACTCCAAGGCCACAGGCCTAGTACAAGAGTTTGAATAAGTAAATAAATAAAAGTCTTCATCTTCATGTGCCACAGGCAAACATGTTGAGTGTAGACTCATGACTCCTAATCCTCATCAGAGTAACCTGCAACATCACAAGTTACAGCCAAAGTGGGTCAATACATTGGAATAGTATTGGCAAGTGATACCTTAGTATAATTTAGGTGGACTAGATACTATATGCAATTTGGCTAAGTGTAGCTTGGCTTGCTTTGCTCAAAAGTAGGTTTTTCCTATTAGTTGAAATCACTAAGTTTTTCTTTGTCAAAACTCTTCCCAAGGAACCACCAATAGACATTGAGGCCCTTCACCCTTGTTCACCCACAAGTTTTTTTTACTTAGAAATTGGGATGAGGAGATTCTTGATAGCTTCCATGTCTTGATGCTCAAGTTGTCCTTTTCCAGGGCATGGCTAAGTACTTAGATTCTTCCATCTGCAGAGGTTGTGCACTTTCCCCACCAGACTTGATTTTCACCAAGATAGGACCCTTCAGAAGCCTTCCCACTACCACCAACTGTCCAAATGGCTAAGTTCTAGCAACCTATGTGATCCAGGCAAAGCCCATATTGCCAAGTGGCTGCACTAGAAGCTTCTTAACACTTGGCCTCTAAAATATCTTTGTTCCTGGGTGGCTTTCCACAAGTGAGATACACAAGGTAAACCATAGAAATGGGCCTTGTGTAACCACTCAACATAAACCATTCCTTCCATTCCACCGAGGTGTTTCATTTACTTAGTTGTTTTATTAGGAAAAACACAAGTCAAAAGACTTAGAAATATTTTCATTATAGCATGTATATTTCACCAACCCTTGGTTGCTACTAGCTAGGCTAAGCATGGCATAGATAAGCATCTTAACTTAGAAATTTCTAGCAATTCTACAACTACTAGGATTTCCCAACATGGCATATAAGCAAAATATAGCATGCAAGTCTAGCAAAATATTTCTAATGTTTAGTAGAAAACATAGGGATACAATATTCATGAAGCACCACTTTCCTTGGTAGTTTGGAGAGTAGCTACACTCCTCACAATCACAATCACTAGCACCAAAATCTACACAAAGAATCATAGCCACAAATCACATACAAAACATATACAAACAAAAATATATGAATGCATGCAATATGATATGTGATGATTTTTAAAACTCAACCAAGCAAGTATACAGTACTGGTTTATAAACAAGTTAAAAACTTGCCAAACAAAAATTATTTAGCCCTTAAAACATTTCTCAAATAATTCATATACTCAAATTAGTCCTACACAAGTTTCTGCAAATAAAACCATTTTAACAGAAGCAAAACATTAAAAACATCGCATATTTAGAAAGGGCTTGCTCTCCTGATTCCATTGATATAAAATTTGTCAAATTCTAACGTGGGGATCAAAAGTTATAGCCAAAACAAATTCAAACATCTAATAGATTTAAATCCTGATTTTAAACCTAAACAGCTGCCATGCGTCTTAATCTGATTGGCGCGTACCGGTTCGCGTTGGATCACGCTTCTGAGCCGCTGGATCTGAATTAATCGCACGACCCAGATCTACCTATACCGCTTCGCTAAGTGATCTAATTCCACGCGCTGGATCCAGATCCAACGGTCCTAGATCAAACGACCAAAGCTGGGCGGCGCTGGCGGTGGCTACTGGCAGAGGCGAGCTCTGCCTACGGCAGCACGGCGCTACAGGTGGCTCTGGGGTCGTCGGAGATGCTTACCAGAAACGTGACGATGCGCTAATGCTCAACCTGGCGACGGCTTGGCAAGGGGCGCACGGACACGGCTGCACGGGCTCGTCGGAGTTGCTGGCGGCGTCGGGCTTGGGTGGACGACGACGTTGGCGACGCTCCTGGTCACCCTAGTGCGAATAAACGGCATCAGGAGACGCACAACACTACGGCGAACGTGCTCGTGTGAAACAGAGGCGAAGGGGAACAAAGGGCTCACCGAATTTGATCGCCGGAGTTGAGGATGTCGTCGGGAGCTTGCAGCGTTTGACGAAGTCGACGACCTGGGGCAGTACAGGACGAACCAGTGGGGTTAGAAGATGCGCATGGAAGTTGTGAAGTGGCTTGTATGAACCAGAGGGAGAGGGGCGCACGGGGCTCACCGGGATTTGTTGCCGGAGTGAGCTCTGTCTGCGGCGGTGCGAGGATGATTGCGGGCAGCCTGGTGGCGGAGAGGTGGCGCTTGGTGAGGGGAAATGGCCGTGGTGCAGAGGGGATCTTATAGCCAGAGCGGGGGCGAGAATCGCGCGGTGTATCAATGGCAATTAAGCGCGTACTGATTGCGGCGAGGTAACGGCGGAGCGAGCGTCGCGGCCGCGCATGATTGACGACGAAGACGACGTGGTCGCAGGGTCCACTCGTCAGCGAGTTAAACAGAGAGAAGGTGGGGTCGTGTGGTCAGTGACCTGGTGGGTGTGTCTATGTGTGACAGAGAGAGAGAGGGGGAACCCGGGTGGGCTTAGTGGGCTGGATTCGTAGTTGGGCCAGATAGGTGGCGCTGGCCTTTTTCCATTTCTTTTCTCCTTTTCTTTTTCTGTTTTGATTTTCTGAAATGATTTTCAAATCCAAATCAAATGAGTTTGAATTCAAATCTTCTCTATGTTTTTATACTGCAAACCTTGCACTCAAATGTGTGTCAAACACTACTGTTTATTCAAAACACTTTGATCAAATAAAAATAAAAATAAAACCAAGCCTTTATGATATATATACAATAGGCATAATATTGGTTTTATTTACTCATTTTGTTTTGAAACTTTGTTCAAACTTTTGATGGTGCCTAACTTTGAATTTCAAACCTTACTGAACCAAAACAAGTAATCTTCTCTTTGGAAGATAGCATTAAGGCTAGAGCAAACTTTACATGAAATAATAAGCATAAATGCTTCTGTTTTGAAATGATTTGTTTGAAATGAGATTCATATGATCATGGATGCATGGATGATATGCATGAGTTTGAAACATGATTTTAGGGATGTTACAAATCTAACCCCCTTAAGGCGAATCTCGCCCTCGAGATTCGGATTGGCTATAAAATAGGTGAGGGTGGTCTTTCCGAAGATCATCTTCTCTTTCCCAAGTTGCTTCCTGTTCGGAATGATGGTTCCACTACACTTTGCAAAACTTCATAGTCTTAGTCCGTGTGACTCTTTCTGCAGTCTCAAGAATCTTGATAGGCTTTTCCTCATAAGTGAGATCACTTTCCAATTGTACTTCCTCCAAAGGTATAGTATCCTTCAAAGAATTTCTTCCATTTCTGGATGACATTTCCTAAGCTGACTCACATGAAACACATTATGGACAGCTGACAAAGACTCTGGCAATTCAATTTCATAAGCAACTTCTCCTTTGCGACTTAGAATCTTGAATGGCCCAACATATCTTGGGGCCAACTTTCCTTTGACTCCGAACCTCTTCACTCCACGAAGTGGTGACACTCTAAGATAAGCTCTATCACCAACTTCATAGGTGACTTCACTACGCTTAGGATCTGCATAGCTTTTCTGTCGGGACTGTGCTATCTTTAATCTGTCCTTAACCAACTTGATCTTCTCTTCGGCTTCTTTGATAAGTTCTGGTCCGAACAAACTTCTTTCTCCCACACCATTCCATAACAATGGGGTGGTACATTTTCTCCCGTAGAGAAACTCAAATGGTGCCATCTCAATGCTGGCTTGATAGCTGTTGTTATAAGAAAATTCTGCGTAAGGCAGACTTTCATCCCAACTGGCTCCATATTCTAGGGCACATGCCCTCAACATGTCTTCAAGAATCTGATTAGTCCTTTTTGTTTGTCCATCAGTTTGAGGATGAAAAGCAGTGCTGAATTCCAACCTAGTTCCCAATGACTCATGTAGCTGTCTCCAGAAATGGGAAGTGAATTGAGTTCCCCTATCAGACACAATACTCTTGGGCACTCCATGTAGACATACAATTCTACTCATGTAGATCTTGGCCAACTTAGCACTTCTATAGGTTGTCTTCACGGGTATGAAATGAGCCACTTTAGTTAGGCGATCCACTACTACCCAAATAGAATCATATCCTGACCGGGTCCTTGGTAATCCGGTAATGAAATCCATACCAATCTTGTCCCCCTTCCAATCAGGAATAGGTAGTGGTTGGAGCAAACCTGCTGGTTTCTGATGTTCCGCTTTCACTCTAATACACACATCACACAAAGCAATATGTTCGGCGATGTCCTTCTTGAGATTATTCCACCAAAACCTTTCCTTCATATCCATGTATATTTTGGTGTTACCCGGATGAATGGAATACGGTGAGTTGTGTGCTTCTTTTAATATCAATTTCCAAAGCTCCGGATCTTGTGGAACACAGATACGTTTCCCATGCCATAAAGTACCCTGTTCGTCTTCATGGAACCCTTTGGATTTTCCTTTGCCAATCTTTTCCTTAATCTCTTTAATTTCCTTGTCAATCTTCTGGGCTTCTTTGATATTGTCCAACAAAGTGGGTTGAACATCCAAAGACATGAGATGTTCTTCAGGCACAATCTCCAATCTGAGATCTCTAAATTGGGCACACAAATCATCGGGCAATTCTCCCTTGGTAAGGCCATTCACAAAAACCTTACGGCTTAAAGCATCCGCTACAACATTTGTTTTACCGGGATGGTATTGCAAACTTAAGTCATAGTCCTTGATGAGTTCTAGCCATCTTCTTTGTCTCATATTTATTTCCTTCTGGGTGAAGATATACTTCAAACTCTTGTGATCTGTGAACACTTCACATCGCTTTCCCAAAATATAGTGCCTCCATGTTTTGAGTGCATGGACAACAGAGGCTAACTCCAAATCATGAGTAGGGTAGTTCACTTCATGAGTTTTGAGTTGTCTCGAGGCATATGCCACAACTTTTCCTTCTTGCATAAGTACTGCACCCAAACCATGATGAGATGCATCACAATATACTTGGAAATCTTTTTCCAAGTCTGGCAAACATAAGACTGGTGCTGTCACAAGTCTCTTCTTCAATTCCTGAAAGCTGAGTTCACAACCTTCAGACCAAGCAAATTTATTGTCTTTCTTTAGAAATTTTGTCATAGGCTTAGCAACCTTGGAGAAATTCTCAATGAACCTTCTGTAGTAACCTGCTAAGCCAAGGAAACTACGAACTTCTTTCACTGACTTGGGAGATTCCCATTCAGTGACAGCCGAACCTTTAGCAGGATCCACTGCTACACCATCTCCTGACACGACGTGTCCAAGAAATCCAACTTCATACAACCAGAACTCACACTTGCTGAATTTGGCATACAGCTTATGCTCTCTAAGTTTCTCAAGTATCAAACGCAAATGTCCTTCATGTTCTTCTTTGCTCTTGGAGTAGACCAAAATGTCATCGATGAAAACGACAACAAACTTATCAAGGAATTCCATGAACACCTTGTTCATCATATTCATAAAGTATGCTGGAGCATTGGTCAAACAAAATGGCATCACGGTATACTCATACAATCCATACCTTGTGGTGAAAGCTGTCTTAGGTATGTCTTGCTCCCTTATCTTTAGATGGAAATAACCTGACCGGAGATCAATCTTTGAGAACACACAAGCTCCTTCTAACTGATCAAACAAGTCATTGATTCTAGGCAAAGGATATTTGTTCTTGATAGTTACCTCATTGAGTAAACGGTAATCTATGCATAACCTTTGACTTCTATCTTTCTTCTCCACAAACAAAACTGGGGCTCCCCAAGATGAAGAACTTGGTTGAATAAATCCTTTCTGCAACTGCTCTCCAAGTTGTTTCTTGAGTTCTTTCAGTTCATCAACTGACATCTTGTACGGTCTCTTTGCTATTGGTCCAGATCCTGGTAGCAAATCAATAAGGAACTCCACATCTCTATCTGGTGGCATTCCCGACAATTCTTCCGGAAACACATCCGGATATTCACTCACAATTGGCACACTGTCTATGCTAACCCCCTTAAGAGAATTTAGCTTACTCCCTTCTGATTCAAAGTTAGACTTGAATTTAATCCGTTTTCTTTCCAGGGTTGTGAGTGCAACAGTACGATTAGCACAATCTAGTACTCCTTCATACTTAGCTATCCAATCCATTCCCAATATTACGTCTAGTCCTTGGGAATCTAGGATTATCAGACTCATTGGAAACTTATGCTTTCCAAACTCTATTACTAGATCCCGACATCCAAGACTTACTATCATATCTCCACCTAGAGAACTAACTTTTATTGGACACCCAATGTTTTCAGTTGGAAACCCATTTCTATCAACAAATGCTTTTGATATGAATGAATGCGATGCTCCAGTATCAAAAAGAACAAATGCTGGAATAGAATTGAGTCTGAACTTACCAGCAACAGCATCAGGCTCCTCATAAATTTCCTCCACACTTATGTTGTTCACTTGTCCCTTCTGAAAAGGGTTGGGTTTGTTGGGTCCTTCAACTTTCTTTTCTGGGCATTCATTTGCATAATGCCCCATCTTCTTGCACTTGAAGCATTCAACCTGACTAATGTCCTTCTTGACAGGCTGGCTTCCACTGCCACTTCCATTACCACTGTGGTGGCTCTTATATCCACCCTTGTGATTCTTGTACTTGTCATTGTCATGACTACGGTGATGCTTGTTGTCATGACGGTTGTGGTTGTGGTGCTTGTTGAATTTCCCATGCTTGTGGGATCCCGAGCTTCCACTATCATCATAATGGGAACGTTTGTGAGACGATCCCGAGTTGTGCTTGTCTGAGTGCTTTCTCTTCTTGCTTTCAACCTTCTTCATTTTGCTCTCCAAAATAGCAGCCTTATCACAGAGAGACTGGTATGTGGGAACATAGGCTACTGATAGCTGCAAGTTCAGTTCATCATTCATCCCTTCAAGAAACTTTTCCTTCCTCTTAGCATCAGTGTCAACTTCATCCGGTGCATAACGCGCCAGATTGTTGAACTCCTCAATATATTCTGCCACGCTGCGGTGGCGCTGCTTCAGATTATGGAACTCTTTCTTTTTCAGACTCATCACTCCAGATGAGATATGAGCAGTACGAAAGCCATCCTCAAAGATAGCCCATGTCACATCTTCTATGGGAGTGGTGATCTGGAAGTTATCCCACCAAGTGGTGGCTGGTCCTTCCAGCAAGTGTGCTACAAATCTGACATTTTCTGCATCAGCACAACCCACAGTTACCAAGTCCTTGTTCACAGAGCGTAGCCAATCATTGGCCACCATGGGATCAGTTGTTCCTGAGAACTTTGCTGGCCTCAATCTCAAGAACCTGGTAAGCATGTCAAAACCCGGTGGGTTGTTGTTGTTGTTATTGTTGTTGTTTTTTTTTTGGTTCTGGATGAACGTCGTCATCATTTGCATCAGCTGAGTCTGTGCTGTCATCATTTGCTGCATTTCTGGAGTGATGTTGTTGTTGTTTGGGTTGGGATTGGCGCGACGGGGAGGCATATGTGGTTTGTTCAATAGATATAAGAATGAGATACCCATAGATGCTTTCATGCACAATACATCACATAAACAATCACAAAGCATGCAACATAATGATAAAGGTTCAACAACCAGATAACAAGTTCGCAAAGTAAAACACACACAAATAACAAGCCATCCACATGTTGGATGGTCAAATAACAAGTTCCCAACAACAAGTATGATAATAAATGATAAATGAGTAGTCAACTCTACTCCTCGGCATCAACCTCCTCCTCCACAAAGGTAAGACCTGCATTCTCCATAGTGGTCTTGTATTCCTCGACATTGGCAGTCAAGGTCTCTATTTCGGCTTTGAGAGCCCTCTTCTAAGAACGAAGCCTCTCAATCACCATCTGCTGATGCTCGAGCTCGAAGTCCTTGGCCTGCAGTTCTTCAGTCATGTCCCGAATCCTCCTGTTCCTATCCTGGACTCGCTTCTCCTGACTCTTGAACTTTCTGTCCTGGCTCTCGAACCTTGCCTCCATCTCCTTGACTATCTCATCTTGCTCCGCGAAGAGCTTATCCTTCTCGCGAAGCTGCACCTGGAGTTCGTCATTGTTGAGCATGACGTTGGTCCTATCAGAGTCCACGTGCCTAATGAGAGCCTCTAAATCCTGGAGGTATAGGAGAATCGGCTCAGCTGTATCCCTCGAAGTGTCCTCGAAATCTATGGCGTCTCCATCCTCATCACGTCTACCGAAGACGTGGAAGTGAGTACCTCTAACCTGTCGAGAGTGTCTCCCTAGCAGACGTCCTATCAGATCCTGCATGACTACCTCAAGGCCTCTCTCCTTGTCATCGTGCATGAGCTTGAAGATGATAGCCTCCGTGGTAGGCTCAGTCTGGCGTCCGGGCTGATTGACCTTGAAACCCCAAAGGTCTTTCCTCTCAAACTTGGTGAGGGGAAGCACCATGATGGTAGGAAGAGGGAGATTGAGCAAAGTAGTAAGCTCAACAATACGAGGACCAAAGCGAGTCCCCTGGAACTCCTCAACAGTGCTGATGGTAACATTAGGCATCTATTTATAAGATAGAAAAAGTTAGAACAACACAATTTAAGATAAAACACAAGGCAAAACATCACATACATATCCTTGGAAATCAAAACACACAAGTCATGGCATACATGGATCCATTACAACAACCAAGGTTCAACTTATTTTAAGCAACATTTGGAAAATAAGGTGATAAGTGGTGGTCCAACTAACGAAGTACGTTTACAATCCTATCTCACTGGATCTGTTGGCTAACACAATGTTTCTAGAAGCAATAAGTCTATCTTGTTCACATGACTCCATCACTAAGTCTATAATGTCTCCTCTTAAGGTTTGGTTGGTAGCCTCCATCTCTTGGGTATGTTTCTTCTCTTCTTTTAGGCTATTTTGGATGTTGAACATTCTGCACTTGACTCTTTCACCGAGTTCTTTGATGGTCTTCCAAGATGCATCCCTTACTGAGTCAAAGAATGTAGGGTGCATCACTGAATTGGTGAACATGCAGAATCCTGAGTCCTTGTGGTTGTCTTCCTTGTTTTTATACAAGTGAAGTTGCACCCACCAGTACTCAACTCCTTCATCCTTCACAGGAAAACCTTTGTACACAGCTGCACCATGTATTTCCATTGCAACAATGAGGTCCTTGAGAGCCTTGGGGAATTCTGTCTCACACTCCAAAGTCATTGTCATGAGTGGTCCTTTCCTCACGGCTTCGTTGATGGAGTTCATCTACAATTAGAGATGAGAAAGAAGATTAGAAAAGTTTACGAGAAGAATAGACAAGTGTAGAAGTTGTTGAAAATTTTTCCTTAGTGGTTTCCAATCCTAGGGTCATAATCCTACAGGCAACACAGTGCTCTGATACCATCTGTAAGATCCCTCCTTTATAAAGGAAAAAGGATCCCTGTGATTGCAATGCTAGTCCCTGGATCAATGCTAGCATCCACAGTTTAAGATGAAGTACACAGAAACAAAGGTCATTATTACAGTCATTCCAGAGACAAACATAGTCTTTACAACTCCAAGGCCACAGGCCTAGTACAGGAGTTTGAATAAGTAAATAAACTGTGTACTTCATCTTAAACTGTGGATGCTAGCATTTATCCAGGGACTAGCATTGCAATCACAGGGATCCTTTTTCCTTTATAAAGGAGGGATCTTACAACAAAGTACATACCTTGATTAGATTTTAAAGAAATTTAAAATGGACGGAAATAAGAAGGGGTTCTTAGCTATGTTGCAAGGCAAGACATTGACTAGGACTCAAAGTCCAGCTACGGCGGAAGAAAGAGAGATAATGGACAAAGTCCCCTATTCTTCAGCCATAGGCTCTATAATGTACGTCATGCTATGTACAAGACCGGATGTGGCACATGCTATTAGTTTAACTAGTAGATACCAATCTGATCCAGGATCGGAACACTAGATAGCGGTCAAGAATATCCTTAAGTACTTGCAAACAACTAATGATATGTTTCTCGTATACGGAAGTGAAGAAGAGATCGTCGCTAAGTGTTATGTCGACGCTAGATTTGACACCGATCCGGATGACTCTAAGTCTATATCCGGATATTTATCTCTCATGAATGGTGGAGCGGTTAGTTGGAGGAGTTCCAAATAACCAGTGGTGGTGGGTTCAACAATGGAGGCCGAATATGTTGCTGCTTCAGAGGCGGCTCAGGAAGCAGTTTGGATGAAGGGAGTTCATAACCGAACTAGGTGTTGTTGCAAGTGCATTGGACCCAATGGTGATCTATTGTGACAACAATGGTGCCATAGCCAATGCCAAAGAACCAAGGTCTCACAAGATTTCCAAGCATATTAAGCGCCGGTTTCACTCCATCCGCAAGCATGTCAAGGATGGAGATATAAAGATTTGTAAAGTACAGACGGATCTCAATGTAGCAGATCCGTTGACTAAAACTCTCCTTAGAGAAAAACATGATCAACACCAGAACTCCATGGGTGTTAGATTTATCACTATGTAACTAGATTATTGTCTCTAGTGCAAGTGGGAGACTGAAGGGAATATGCCCTGAGAGGCAATAATAAAGTTGTTATTATGTATATTCCAAGTATATGATAGATGTTTATTTTGCATGCTATAATTGTATTAATATGGAGACGTTAATAAATTTGTGTTTAATAAACAAACATAAAGTTCTTAGTTATGACTCTCTTATAAACTATCTCGTTGATTAACAATATGATCAAGGTTTCCTAATCATCATGGACATTGGATGTTGTTAATAACGAGGTCACAACATTATTGGAATGGTGTGATGAAAAATCATCCGAAGTATAGCGTTACGATCAAAGTCATTGAGTTTATATTGCTATAACATCATACAAAGTAATCCTAATCCTTAGACCACGAGATCATGTCAATTACTAACACTGGAAGAGTATCTTGATAACATCAAACGTCACACCGTAACAGGGTGATTATAAAGATGGGTTTAGTACTACTAAAGTGTTACGTTGAGGACCATGGATCGAGAGTGGAATTTGTTCATACCGATGGCGGATAGATATACTCTGAGCCCTCTCGGTGATACCACATTGATTAGATTGCAAGAAAGTGATTTGATCACTAGAATGTTATATCACAGGAACAAGAAAAGAGTACATGTCAGTAACGAGATCAAACTAGGTATGGAGATGCCGATGATCGAATCTCAGACATGTAATATATCGCGAGACAAAAGGATTAATTTACTAGCGTAAAAGGTTCTCACGATCACAAGAAATTCATCATTGAATGTGTGGGAGTCAGTATGGATCTCCAGGTCCCGCTTGTGATTATTGATCTGAGAGGGGTCTTGATCATGTCCGCATTATTCATGAATCATAGGGTGAACACTTAATAGACACCAACACCATTTGGAGCAAATAGTTTCATGATGAAAAGAATAACAGAGCGCATGAATTTATTTCACTAGACACCGAAACTGTTTTCGGGTGAAATTGCAGAAAGTGTTTCTGCATGTGAAATGAAGTACTAGCAAGGGGTTATATGTGAATGTTTGTCATTAAGGTAATTGACAAAATTCTGAATAAATAACAGGAGTTTTATTTAAGAGAGAGTTTGCATTGAATTTGGTGGAAATTTAATGGGAATTTGAGTGAGATTTTTGAGTGGAGAATTGAAGGGCGAAATTGTGAGTGGAGCTTCCACCCACATGAATGGAGGGAGGGCAAGGGGGCAGCCCCTATGCGCCGGCCACCCCCTTGGGGTTCCCCCTCCTCCTCTAAAAGGAGCCCCCTCCCTCTCTCTCACTCACACCTCCTCGTGAAGGATCTCTCTCCCCTTCTAGTTTATCCCCCATGGTCTCAGACTAGTGAGATACATGTTCCTGGTGGATTTTCAGCAAGAAAGAGTTGTGCTTCTGCTGCATCGCTGGAGCGAGGAGGCGGAGGTTGCTCGGTGCCTCAGACGTGTGTGCGAGCATGGATGTGCCGCTGATTTGCGGCGCTAGGACTTCCTCTCGATCTTGAGATCGGCAAGAGTTCGTCTACATCAACCACGAGTTCAACCTCATTAAGCTTTGTCGGTTTTCAAGGGTATGTTCGCTACGGATGTATATCTGCCCGTTGCTTGTATCTAGTAGATAGATCTTGGTACATAGTTGTTCCCATCGTAGGATTTTTTTTTGTTTTCTATGTTGTGAACCCTACATGAGTGTCACTTATCGGTATGAGTTTAAAGTAGTATTGTCGGTAATGAGACCGAACTTGGCATGGAGCTGTCCATGATCAAATCTCGGACAATGTAAGTATCTGATATTCGATCCGGATTACGGAGATAGTATAATTATTTTTCCCTAGCAGACCAAGGTTATCGAATCCTCGGGAAGCAGAAAACAAAGTGAAGTTACTTTAACGGACCTTCGGGAGTAATAGAATTCCTTTTGTGTTTTCACCGGACCAAGAGTTTGCGATCTTTTTGTTGTTGTTGACGATGGAGAGAGAGAGGGCCTAGGGCTTTTGGTTTTACTAGTAGCTGTGCAAAACATATGATGAGAATAAAAGATAATAATAAAGTATGCATGTAATTGTTAGAGTAAGATAATTATATGTGGGCAGTGCATCCATAATTGCTATTGCCTCCGCAACCACTTATAGCAATAACCTACTAGTCTCATCCATAGAAGAAATAGAACTAATGATATGCATAGTGATGTCACCGTTAATCCCAAGTAAATCCCTCACATACAGCCGTACTACCCCTTCTGTCACTGCGGTTCCTGTAGAGGTACCAAACTTTAATAAGGTAGAGATCCTTGTGTTTACAATGCTAGTCCCTGGATCAATAGCTAGCATCCATAGTTAATATGTAATATCAAGAAACAAAGGTCATAATACAACTTCATAACCAGGAATAAAATAATTCATTACATCTTACTTAGCTCATTTGGCTATCTCATTACAATGAAGTAGAAATAACTATAGCATGGAGTCCTTCATCTTCAAAGTGCCACAGGCAATCATGTTGGTTGTAGACTTGTAATCCTAATCAACACACTTCACTAACATCAAACTAACCTGCAACATAATAAGTTACAGCCACAAGGGTCAATACATTTGAATTGTATTGGCAAGTGATACTATGGTAGTATAGTGGAGTCTACCATCTATATGCATTTGGCTAAGTGGAGCTTAGGCTTGCTTTGCCCAAAATAGATTTTCCTTATCATTTGAAAACACTAAGCTTTTGCTTGTCAAAATCACCCAAGGAATCTACCAATCAAAGATTGAAGATCCTATAACCCTTGTTCAACCACAAGTTTTTAACTTAGAAATTGGGATGAGGAGATTTTTGATAGCTTCCATGTCTTGATGCTCAAATTGTCCATTGCCGGGGACACGGCTAAGTACTTAGATTTTACTCTCTCGAGAGGTGGTGCACTTTCCCCACAAGACTCAACATTCATCGAGACAAGATCTTTCAGAAGCCTTCCCTTAGACCATAATGGACGCGTTCCAACCTATCATCCCCTACCACCAACTGTCCATTTGGCTAAGTTATTGCAACCTATATGATCTAGGCAGAGCCCATAATGCCAAGTGGCTGCACTTGAAGCTTCTCAACATTTGACATCTCAAATCTCTTTGTTCCTGGGTGGCATTCCACAAGTGTGATACACCAGGGTAGTCCATTGAAATGGGCCCTGAGTAACCACTCAACACAAACCATTCTCACCATTCCACCCAGGTGATTCATTCACATAGTTGTTTTATTAAACAAAACACAAGTCCTTGACTTAGAAATATTTCATAGCATTAATATAATCCACCCTTGTTTTCTACTAGCTAGGATAAGCATGATAGTAGTAGGAATCTTAATGTAAGATCCCTCCTTTGTAAAGGAAAAAGGATCTCTGTGATTGCAATGCTAGTCCCTGGATCATTGCTAGCGTCCACAGTTTAAGATGAAGTACACAGATACAAAGGTCATTTATCACATCCATTCTAGAGTTTAAACATAGTCTTTACAACTCAAGGCCACATGCCTATTACAAGAGTTTGGAATAATTAAATAAACATAAGTCTTCATCTTCATGTGCCACAGGCAAACATGTTGAGTGTAGACTCATGACACCTAATCCTCATCAGAGTAACCTGCAACATCACAAGTTACAGCCATAGTGGGTCAATACTTTGGAATAGTATTGGCAAGTGATACCTTAGTAAATTTTAAGTGGACTATATTACTATATGCAATTTGGCTAAGTGTAGCTTGGCTTGCTTTGCTCAAAATAGGTTTTTCCTATTAGTTTAAATCACTAAGTTTTTTCTTTGTCAAAACCTTTCCTAAGAAACCATCAATAGACATTGAGGTCCTTCACCCTTGTTCACCCACAAGTTTTACTTAGAAGTTGGAGTGATGAGATTCTTGATAGCTTCCATGTCTTGATGCTCATGTTGTCCATTGCCATGGACTTGGCTAAGTACTTAGATTTTTCATCTGCAGAGGTTGTGCACTTTCCCCACCAGACTTGGTTTCCCAAGACAGGACCTTTCAGAAGCCTTTCCTTAGACCAAATGGACACGATCCAACCTATCATTCCCACTACAACCAACTGTCCAAATGGCTAAGTTCTAGCAACTTATGTGATCCAGGCAGTGCCCATATTGCCAAGTGGATGCACTATAAGCTTCTCAACACTTGGCCTCTAAAATCCCTTTGTTCATGGGTGACATACCACAAGTGATATACATAAGGTAAACCATAGCCATGGGCCTTGTGTACCCACTCAACCAAAAACCACCAATCAAGTCCCATTCCACCCAGGTGTTTCATTGACTTAGTTGTTTTATTAAGAAAAACATAAGTCCAAGGACTTAGAAATATTTTCATCATAGCATATATATACTTTAACAACCCTTGTTTGCTACTAGCTAGGCTAAGCATGGCATAGTAACTTAACTTAGAAATTTCCTAGCAATTCTACAACTACTTAGGATTTCCCAACATGGCATTTGGCAAAAATGGTAACATGCAAGACTTAGCAAAAATATTTCTAATGCTTGTATGAAAATATAGGGATTAACATATTCATGAAGTACCACTTGCCTTGGTAGTTGGGAGAGTAGCACTCTTCACAATCACAATCACTAGAACCAAAGTCTACACAAAGAATGGTAGCACAAAATTACACACAATTCATATACAAACATAAATATATGCATGCATGCAAAATGCTAAGTGATGATTTTTAAAACTCAACCAAGCAAGTGCATAGTACTGAATCAAAACCAAGTTAAAAACTTGCTAAACCAAGTTTATTTAGCACTAAAACAAAATCCTAAACAATTTTCTATACTCAAAATAGCCCTAAACAAGTTTCTGCAAATAAAATCATTTTAACAGAAACTAAACAATAAACACATTGCATAAACAGAAATGGATTGTTCTCCTGATTCCAACGGTATAAAATTTGTTAAATTCTAACGTGTGGATCAAAAGTTATAGCTATTTCAAAATTGGATCTAAATCTGATTCAAATCTGTTTTTAAACTCAAACCCTAGCCACGTGTCTGTTTCCTATTGGCCCGTACCGGTTCGGACGGATCGAGCTCTGCGAGCCGTAGGATTTAAGTCAGATCTGGTGGCTCAGATGCGTGCATACCTCTTCGCTTAAGTTCTAATTTCAGCCGTAGGATCTACATCTAACGTTCCTGAACGCCTTGACCAAAGATGAGCGGCGCTGGCGGCGGCAACTGGCGGAGGCGCGTCTGTCAGCGGCGGCGCTAGCGTTCTAGGTCGCGCGGGAGTGGGGGAAGAGGCTTACCAGAACCGCGGTGGTGTGCTGAAGCTCAACGTGGCGGTGGCTTGGAAAGGGGCGCACGGGGTCGTCGGAGATTCCTCGCCGGAGTTCACGAACGCGTCGGGTGCGGCTGCTGTCGATGTTGGCGAGGTTCTGCGTCGCGCTAATTCAAAAGGAGGGCACCATTAGATGCGTAAGACGATGGGGGTCCTAGGCGTATCAGGCAGAGGGCAAGGGGCGGCTGGTACTTACGGGGAGAGGTCGCCGGAGTTCGTGCAGAGAGTGGCGGCGCTCGGTCGAAGTCGTTGCCGAAGCTACAGACCATGCCAAGTTTTGACTTCAAATCTTTTTGGAATTTTTGCAGTGTGCAATAGTCACAAAACTTGGCATAAAACCATGTGGTCACTTTGAATTGGCCTGGTCATTTTTGGAAAGACAAAATAACAGTGACTTAGCACTTGTTTTGCAAAAGATTTGAAAATTGCTTTGAACCCATTTTTATTTTGTAAAATTTTGTTCTAACTCCACACTCAACCAAAAAACAAGGGAGACAAACAATCTTGGTTTAAAACATTCAAGCTCTCAAATGGGGATGGCCATCTGATTTAAGTTGGCTCACATAAAATGATAGCACTATGTGCTTCTGTTTTCTTGAAATGAGTTTGAAATTGATCTCAAATCTATATGCATGCATGAATGATATGCAATCTTTGAAATCATGAATTTAGGGATGTTACAAATATAACCCCCTTAAGGTGAATCTCGCCCTCGAGATTCGGATTGGCTAGCAAATAGGTGAGGGTGGTCTTTCCGAAGATCATCTTCTCTTTCCCATGTTGCTTCCTCTTCGGAATGATGATTCCACTGCACTTTGCAAAACTTGATAGTCTTAGTCCTTGTGACTCTTTCTGCAGTTTCAAGAATTTTGATAGGTCTCTCTTCATAAGTGAGATCACTTTCTAGTTGCACTTCCTACAAAGGTATAGTATCCTTCAAAGAAGTTTCTTCCATTTCTGGGTGACATTTCTTAAGCTGACTCACATGAAACACATTATGGACAGCTGATAGAGATTCTGGCAATTCAATTTCATAGGAAACTTCTCCTTTGCGACTCAAAATCTTGAATGGCCCAACATATCTTGGTGCCAATTTTCCTTTGACTCCGAATCTTTTCACTCCACGAAGTGGTGACACTCTAAGATAGGATCTATCACCCACTTCGTAGGTGACTTCTCTACGCTTAGGATCCGCGTAGCTTATTTGTCAGGACTGTGCTATCTTCAATCTGTCCTTGACCAATTTGACCTTCTCTTCGACTTCTTTGATAAGATCTGGCCCGAATAAACTTCTTTCTCCCACACCATTCCATAACAATGGGGTGGTACACTTTCTTCCGTAGAGAAACTCAAACGGTGCCATCTTAATTCTGGCTTGATAGCTGTTGTTATAAGAAAATTCTGCATAAGGCAGACTTTCATCCCAACTGGCTCCATAGTCTAAGGCACATGCCCTCAACATGTCTTCAAGAATTTGATTAGTTCTTTCCGTTTGTCCATCGGTTTGAGGATGAAAAGCAGTACTGAATTCCAACCTCGTTCCCAATGACTCATGTAGCTTTCTCCAAAAATGGGAAGTGAATTGAGTTCCCCTATCAGACACAATGCTCTTGGGCACTCCATGTAGACATATAATTCTACTCATGTAGATTTTGGCTAACTTAGCACTTGTATAGGTTGTCTTCACGGGTATGAAATGAGCCACTTTAGTTAGGCGATCCACTACTACCCATATGGAATCATATCCTAACCTAGTCCTTGGTAATCCGGTAATGAAATCCATACCAATTTTGTCCCACTTCCAATCAAGAATAGGTAGTGGTTGAAGCAAACCTGCTGGTTTCTGATGCTCCGCTTTCACTCTACTACACACATCACACAAAGCAATATGTTCGGCGATGTCCCTCTTGAGATTATTCCACCAAAATCTTTCTTTCATGTCCATGTACATTTTGGTGTTACCCGGGTGAATAGAATACGGAGAGTTGTGTGCTTCTTGCAAAATTAGTTTCCGCAATTCTGGGTCTTGTGGAACGCAAATACATTTCCCATGCCATAAAGTACCCTGTTCGTCTTCATGGAACCCTTTGGCTTTTCCTTGGCCAATCTTTTCCTTAATCTCTTCGATTTCTTTATCAATCTTCTGGGCTTCTTTGATCTTGTCCAACAAAGTTGGTTCAACATCCAAAGACATGAGATTTCCTTCAGGCACAATCTCCAATCTGAGTTTTCTGAACTGGGTACACAAATCGTCTGGCAATTCTCCTTTGGTAAGGCCATTCACAAATACCTTACGACTTAGAGCATCTGCTACAACATTTGCTTTATCGGGGTGGTATTGCAAACTTAAGTCATAATCCTTGATAAGTTCTAACCATCTTCTTTGTCTCATATTAATTTCCTTCTGGGTGAAGATATACTTCAAACTTTTGTGATCCGTGAACACTTCACAACGCTTTCCCAAAATATAGTGTCTCCATGTTTTGAGTGCATGGACAACAGTGGCTAACTCTAAATCATGAGTACGATAGTTTACTTCATGAGTTTTGAGTTGTCTCGAAGCATAAGCTACAAGTTTACCATCTTGCATAAGTACTGCACCCAAACCTTGATGAGATGCATCACAATATACTTGGAAATCTTTTTCCAAATCTGGCAGACACAAGACTGGTGCTGTCACAAGTCTCTTCTTCAATTCCTGAAAGCTGAGTTCACAACCTTCAGACCAAGCAAACTTCTTGTCTTTCTTTAACAATTCAGTCATGGGCTTAGCAACCTTAGAGAAATTCTCAATAAACCTTCTGTAGTAACCTGCTAAGCCAAGGAAACTACGAATTTCTTTCACGGACTTGGGAGATTCCCATTCAGTCACAGCCGAAACTTTAGCAGGATCAACTGTACACCATCCTTTGTCATAACATGACCAAGAAAACCAACTTCCTCCAACCAAAACTCACATTTGCTGAATTTGGCATAAAGTTTATGCTCTCTTAACTTCTCAAGTATCAAACGCAAATGTCTTTCATGCTCTTCTTTGCTCTTGGAGTAGACTAAGATGTCATCGATGAAAACGACAAAGAACTTGTCAAGGAATTCCATGAACACTTTATTCATCATATTCATGAAGTATGCTGGAGCATTTGTCAAGCCAAAAGGCATTACGGTATACTCATACAAGCCATACCTTGTGGTGAACGCTGTTTTAGGTATGTCTTGCTCTCTTATCTTGAGTTGAAAATAGCCTGACCGGAGATCAATCTTTGATAACACACATGCTCCTTCTAGCTGATCAAACAAGTCATTGATTCTAGGCAAAGGATACTTGTTCTTGATAGTTACCTCGTTGAGTGAACGATAATCTATGCATAACCTTTGACTTCTATCTTTCTTCTGCACGAACAAAACTGGGGCTCCCCAAGATGAAGAACTTGGTTGAATAAATCCTTTCTGCAACTGTTCTCCAAGTTGCTTCTTGAGCTCTTTCAGTTCATCAACTGACATTTTATATGGTCTCTTTGCTATTGGTCCCGACCCTGGTACCAAATCTATCAGAAATTCCACATCTCTATCCGGTGGCATTCCCGGTAGTTCTTCCAGAAACACATCCGGATACTCACTCACAATTGGTACACTGTCCATGCTAACCCCCTTAAGAGAATTTAGCTTACTTCCTTTAGATTCAAAGTTGGACTTGAACTTAATCCGTTTTCTTTCCGGGGTTGTGAGTGCAATAGTACGATTAGCACAATCTAGTACTCCTTCATACTTAGCCATCCAATCCATTCCCAATATTACGTCCAGTCCTTGGGAATCTCGGATTATCAGACTCACTGGAAACTTATGTTTCCCAAACTCTATTACTAGATCCCGGCATCCAAGACTTACTATCATATCGCCACCCGGAGAACTAACTTTTATTGGACACCCAATGTTTTCAGTTGGAAGCCCATTTCTATCAACAAATGCTTTTGATATGAATGAATGCGATGCTCCAGTATCAAAAAGAACAAATGCTGGAATAGAATTGAGTCTGAACTTACCAGCAATAGCATCAGGCTCCTCATAGACCTCCTCCACACTGATGTGGTTCACCTGTCCTTTCTGGAAAGGATTGGGCTTGATAGGTCCTTTAACTTTCTTTTCAGGGCACTCATTTGCATAATGCCCCATTTTCTTGCATTTGAAGAATTCAACCTGACTGATGTCTCTCTTAACAGGCTGACTTCCACTTCCACTACCATTACCACTGTAGTGGCTCTTATGTCCACTCTTGTGGTTCTTGTACTTGTCATTGTCATGACTGCGATGATGCTTACTGTCATGACGGTTGTGGTTGTGGTGCTTGTTGAATTTCCCATGCTTGTGGGATCCTGAGCTTCCGCTGTCATCATAGTGAGATCGTTTGTGAGACGATCCCGAGCTGTGCTTGTCGGAGTGCTTTCTCTTTCTACTCTCGACTTGCTTCATTTTGTTCTCCAATATAGAAGCTTTGTCACAGAGCGACGGATATGTGGGAACATACGCCACAGCCAATTGCACATTCAGCTCATCATTCAAGCCTTCCAGAAATTTTTCCTTTCTCTTGGCATCTGTGTCAACTTCATCTGGTGCATAACGCGCCAGATTGTTGAACTCCTCAATGTATTCAGCCATGCTGCGGTGGCGCTGCTTCAGATTGTGGAACTCTTTCTTTTTCAGGCTCATCACTCCTGATGAGATATGAGCAGTGCGAAATCCATCCTCAAAGATAGCCCAAGTCACTTCATCTATGGGAGTGGTGATCTGGAAGTTGTCCCACCAAGTGGTGGCTGGCCCTTCCAGCAGATGTGCTGCAAATCTGACCTTTTCAGCATCCGTGCAGCCCATGGTTACTAAATCCTTGTTCACGGAACGTAGCCAATCATTGGCCACCATGGGATCAGTCGTCCCTGAGAACTTAGCTGGCCTCAATCTCAAGAATCTGGTGAGCATATCAAAGCCCGGAGGGTTGTTGTTGTTATTGTTATTGGGGTTGTTGTTGTTGTTATTGTTTTGGTTCTGGATGAATGTTGTCATCATCTGCATCAGCTGTGTTTCGGCAGTCATCATCTACTGCATTTCTGGAGTGATGTTGTTGTTGTTGTTGTTGGGGTTGGGGTTTGCACGACGGGGAGGCATCTGTGGTTTGTTCAAATAGAGATAAGAATGAGATACCCATAGATGTTTTCATGCACATTACTTCACATAAGCAAACACATAGCATGCAACACAAGATAAAAGTTCAACAACAAGATAACAAGTTCACAAAGTAAAACACACAAGTAGCAAGCCATCCACATGTCGGATGGTCCAATAACAAGTTCTCAAATAACAAGTATGATAATAAAAGATAAACGAGTAGTCAAGTCTACTCATCAGCATCAATATCCTCCTCGACAAAGGTAAGACCTGCGTTCTCCATCGCGGCCTTTTTCTCCTCAATGGTAGTGGTCAAGGACTCTATCTTGGCCTTGAGATCCCTCTTCTGGGAACGAAGCCTCTCGATCACCGTCTGCTGCTGCTCTAGCTCGAAGTCCTTGGACTGCAGTTCTTCAGTCATGTCCCGGATCTTCTTGTTCCTATCCTGGACACCCTTCTCCTGACTCTTGAACTTCCTGTCCTGGGTCTCGAACTTCGCCTCCATTTCCTTGACTATCTCGTCCTTCTACGCGAAGAGCTTGTCCTTCTCGCGAAGCTGCACCTGGAGCTCGTCATTACTGATCATGACATTGGTCCTGTCCGTGTCCATGTGCCTAATGAGAGACTCTAAGTCCTGGAGGTACAGGCGTATCAGCTCTGCTGCGTCCCTCGAGTCGTCCTCGAAGTCGATGGACTCTCCGTCCTCATCACGTCTTCCGAAGACGTGGAAGTGGGTGCCTCTAACCTGTCGGGAGTGTCGTCGTAGCAGACTTCCTATCAGGTCCTGCATAACTACCTCCATGCCTCTCTCCCTTTCATCGTGCATAAGCTTGAATACGATGGCCTCCGTAGTAGGCTCTGTCTGGCGTCCGGGCTGGTTCACCTTGAAGCCCCAGAGGTCCTTCCTCTCGAACTTGGTAAGGGGATGCACCATGATAGTGGTAAGAGGGAGATTGAGCAGAGTAGTAAGCTCAACGATACGAGGACCAAAGCGGGTAACCTGGAACTCCTCAACAGTGCTGATGGTAATAGGCATCTATTTATAAGATAGAAAAGTTAGAACAACACAATTCAAGATAAAACAAAAGACAAAACATCCCATACATATCCTTGGAAAGCAAAATCACACAAGTCATGCATACATGAATCCAATACATCAACCAAGGTCCAAACTTATTTTAAGCAACATTTTGGAAAATAGGGTGATAGGTGGTGGTCCAACTAACGAAGTATGTTTACAATCCTATCTCACTGGATCTGTTGGCTAACACAATGTTTCTAGAGGCAATCAGCCTATCTTGCTCACATGACTCCATCACTAAGTCTATAATATCTCCTCTTAAGGTTTGGTTGGTAGCTTCCAACTCTTGGGTATGTTCATTCTCTTTCTTCAAGTCTTTTTGGAGGTTGAGCATTCTGCACTTGACTCTAGCACTAAGTTCTTTGATAGTCCTCCAAGCTGCTTCTCTTGCTGACTCAAAGAATGTGGTGTGCACCACAGTGTTGGTGTACATGCAGAATCCTGTTTCTTTGTGGTTGTCTTCCTTGTTTTTGTACAAGTGAAGTTGCACCCACCAGTACTCAACTCCTTCATCCATCACTGGAAAGCCCTTGTACACAGCTGCACCTTGTATCTCTAATTCATCCATGAGGTCCTTGAGAATTTTGGGAAACTCTGTCTCACACTCCAAGGTCATGGTCATGAGTGGTCCTTTCCTTACGGCTTCGTTGATGGAGTTCATCTACAAATAGAGATGAGAGAGAAGATTAGAAAAGTTTTACGAGAAGAATAGACAAGTGTATAAGTAGTTGAAAATTTTTCCTTAGTGGTTTCCAATCCTAGGGTCATAATCCTACAGGCAACACAGTGCTCTGATACCATCTGTAAGATCCCTCCTTTGTAAAGGAAAAAGGATCCCTGTGATTGCAATGCTAGTCCCTGGATCATTGCTAGCATCCACAGTTTAAGATGAAGTACACAGATACAAAGGTCATTTATTACATCCATTCCAGAGTTTAAACATAGTCTTTACAACTCAACGCCACAGGCCTAATACAAGAGTTTGGAATAAGTAAATAAACATAAGTCTTCATCTTCATGTGCCACAGGCAAACATGTTGAGTGTAGACTCATGACACCTAATTCTCATCAGAGTAACCTGCACCATCACAAGTTACAGCCACAGTGGGTCAATACTTTGGAATAGTATTGGCAAGTGATACCTTAGTAAATTTTAAGTGGACTATATTACTATATGCAATTTGGCTAAGTGTAGCTTGGCTTGCTTTGCTCAAAATAGGTTTTTCCTATTAGTTGAAATCACTAAGTTTTTTCTTTGTCAAAACCTTTCCCAAGAAACCATCAATAGACATTGAGGTCCTTCACCCTTGTTCACCCACAAGTTTTACTTAGAAGTTGGAGTGATGAGATTCTTGATAGCTTCCATGTCTTGATGCTCAAGTTGTCCATTGCCATGGACTTGGCTAAGTACTTAGATTTTTCCATCTGCACAGGTTGTGCACTTTCCCCACCAGACTTGGTTTCCCAAGACAGGACCTTTCAGAAGCCTTTCCTTAGACCAAATGGACGCGCTCCAACCTATCATTCCCACTACCACAAACTGTCCAAATGGCTCTAGCAACTTATGTGATCCAGGCAGTGCCCATATTGCCAAGTGGCTGCACTATAAGCTTCTCAACACTTGGCCTCTAAAATCCCTTTGTTCCTGGGTGGCATACCACAAGTGAGATACACAAGGTAAACCATAGCCATGGGCCTTGTGTAACCACTCAACCAAAAACCACCAATCAAGTCCCATTCCACCCAGGTGTTTCATTGACTTAGTTGTTTTATTAAGAAAAACATAAGTCCAAGGACTTAGAAATATTTTCATCATAGCATGTATATACTTTACCAACCCTTGTTTGCTACTAGCTAGGCTAAGCATGGCATAGTAACTTAACTTAGAAATTTCCTAGCAATTCTACAACTACTTAGGATTTCCCAACATGGCATTTGGCAAAAATGGTAACATGCAAGACTTAGCAAAAATATTTCTAATGCTTGTATGAAAATATAGGGATTAACATATTCATGAAGTACCACTTGCCTTGGTAGTTGGGAGAGTAGCACTCTTCACAATCACAATCACTAGCACCAAAGTTTGCACAAAGAATGGTAGCACAAAATTACACACAATTCATATACAAACATAAATATATGCATGCATGCAAAATGCTAAGTGATGATTTTTAAAACTCAACCAAGCAAGTGCATAGTACTGAATCAAAACCAAGTTAAAAACTTGCTAAACCAAGTTTATTTAGCACTAAAACAAAATCCTAAACAATTTTCTATACTAAAAATAGCCCTAAACAAGTTTCTGCAAATAAAATGATTTTAAGAGAAACTAAACACTAAACACATTGCATAAATAGAAAGGTCTTGTTCTCCTGATTCCAACGGTATAAATTTGTCAAATTCTAACGTGTGGATCAAAAGTTATAGCTATTTCAAAATTGGATCTAAATCTGATTCAAATCTGTTTTTAAACTCAAACCCTAGCCACGCGTCTGTTTTCTATTGGCCCGTACCGGTTCGGACGGATCGAGCTCTGCGAGCCGTAGGATTTAAGTCAGATCTGGTGGCTCAGATGCGCGCATACCTCTTCGCTTAAGTTCTAATTTCAGCAGTAGGATCTACATCTAACGTTCCTGAACTTCTTGACCAAAGATGAGCGGCGCTAGCGGCGGCGACTGGCGGCGGCGCGTCTGTCAGCGGTGGCGCTGGCGTTCTAGGTCGCGCGGGAGTGGGGGAAGAGTCTTACCAGAACCGCGGTGGTGTGCTGAAGCTCAACGTGGCGGTGGCTTGGAAAGGGGCGCACGGGGTCGTCGGAGATTCCTCGCCGGAGTTCACGAATGCGTCGGGTGCGGCTGCTGTCGACGTTGGCGAGGTTCTGCATCGCGCTAAGTCAAAAGGAGGGCACCGTTAGATGCTAAGACAATGGGGGTCCTAGGCATATCAGGCAGAGGGCAAGGGGTGGCTGGTACTTACGGGGAGAGGTCGCCGGAGTTCGTGCAGAGAGCTGCGGCGCTCGGTCGAAGTCGTTGCCGAAGCTATAGACCATGCAAGAACAAACAGGGTGTGTCAGTAGATGCGCAAGGAGTTGCTGATCTTGATAGCATGAGTCAGGGACAGAGGGGGACACGGTGCTCACCGGAATTCATCGGCGCGGTCGTCGGAACAGCGGCGGCGTCGAGCGAGTTGCGAGCAGCCTGGGGGCGTGAAGTGGGAATTGGTTGAGGGGAAATGGTCGCGAGAGAGAGAGGGGATTAAGTAGCCAGAGGCTGGACAAGAAACGCCCAGTGATTCAATGCCATTTACCTCGCGGAATCAAAGCAGCAATGGGCAGCGGCGGAGTTCGTGCGCGAGATTTTGGGGAAGACGACGATGACGTGGACGGGGCCCGCTTGTCAGCGAAATAAGGAGAGAGGGAGTGGGGTCCGAGCGTCAGTGACCACGTGGGTGCGTCTGCGCGTGCGAGAGAGAGAGAGAGAGAGAGAGAGAGAGAGGAGCCGGGTGGGCTAGTTGGGCCGGTTTTGCTGTTGGGCTAGAATAGGAGCGCCTGGCCTTTTTCTTTTCTTTTATCCTTTTCTTTTTCCAGAATGAATTTCAGGAATGGTTTTCAAATGATTTCAAACTCCTTTTGAGTTCAAATCTTTTTGGAATTTTTTGCAGTGTGCAATAGTCACAAAACTTGGCATAAAACCATGTGGTCACTTTGAATTGTCCTGGTCATTTTTGGAAAGACAAAATAATAGTGACTTAGCACTTGTTTTGCAAAAGATTTGAAAATGGTTTTGAACCCATTTTTATTTTGTAAAATTTTGTTCTAACTCCACACTCAACCAATCAACAAGGGAGACAAACAATCTTGGTTTAAAACATTCAAGCTCTCAAATGGGGATGGCCATCTGATTTAAGTTGGCTCACATAAAATGATAGCACTATGTGCTTCTGTTTTCTTGAAATGAGTTTGAAATTGATCTCAAATCTATATGCATGCATGAATGATATGCAATCTTTGAAATCATGAATTTAGGGATGTTACACTTAACTTAGGGAAAATTCTACTAGGGTTTCATCTACTAGGATTTCCCATGGCATAGTTAACATTTAGAAAATTCCATGCAAGTCCTACTTAGAAATATCACTAATGCATAGTGAAAATATCAGGACAAAAGTATCAAGCACCACTTGCCTTTTTGGTAGAGAATATAAGTCCACTCCTTGATCTTGCAATAGTCACACTCTTCAAATTTCACTACAATTCAATCAAGGCACAAATTCAATCTACCATTCAAGCAATTTCATCACATAGAATAGTAAAAACAAAGCAATGCATGCAAGCATGCCAAAGATTGTTTTATTTTGAAAATTGGTTTCTAATAGGTTATAAACATTTTATAACACCTATTGGTCATTTATAAAAGTGGCAAAACCATTTGATATTAAGTTAGTGAAAATGGCCACCTTAATTAATTTTTGTTTTGCTAGAATTGATTTAAATCAAAGTAATAATTTCTAGTGTTTGACAATTACATTTTTAAACACAAATTTTAATGTTTTATGGTCAAGTGTTTATTATTAAATCCATTTGCAAAAGGTTTTACCCATAAACCATTTTTAATTTAAACAACATTTTATTACACTAGAAATGCCTTTAAACCAAGTAATAATTTTATAGAGTTCACCAAATATGTATTTAAATCCTAAAACTTGGTGTTTAGGGTCAGAGAGTTTAAATCAAATCATTTTCCAAAGGTTTTACTGAAAATGCATTTTCAAAACATAAACAATATTTTTATTGAACTAGAAATGATTTAATTCAAAGATTTATTCTTTAGTTTCACAAAATATGTTTTTAAATCCAAAAGTTGGTTTCTATGGTCAGTAGGTTCAAAACAAACCATTTGCAAAAGATTCTATCCTAAAAACAATTTTAGAATAAATTTTATACACAAAATAAGCCTAAACAAGTTTCAGCAAAAATAACTAATTTTCCAGAAGCAATTAATTAAACAAAGTGCATGGTTGGAAAGTACTCTTTTTTCTGATTCCATTGATATAAAATTTGTAAAATTTGGACATGTAGATTTATAGTTATGAATTTTACAAAATCCCATATCTAATAGAACATTTTCTGATTTTAAAACAGAGTCAGTGCCACGCGTCTAATTATGATTGGGCGATACCGTTTCGGTTGGATTGAATAACACAGACCACAATATCTCATTTAGATCGCACGGTGCAGATGCTTCCATACCGCTTCGCCAAATGATTCTATCGCGTCCACAAGATCGTCATCCAACGGCTCACAGCAAAAGACCAAAGTCTGGCGGCGCGGCGATGGTGGCTGGCGGTGGCGCGGTCAGACGGTGGAGTTGTCGGCGATTCAGGAAGCAAGAGAGACAGGGGAAAGTCTCACCAAGGTCGTCGTGGAGTGCTGATGCTCAACGTTGCTGCGGTTGTCGAAGGGGCGCTCTAGGTCGACTGGGATTCCTCGTCGGAGTAGCTCACTAACACGGACACGCTTTGTCGATGACGAAGGCGAGGCTACGGTGCGTGCCAAAGAGAGTAAGAGGTGGTGTTAGACGCGTAGGGAAAAGGCGAACTCAGTAGCATAAATCAGAGAGAGAGGGGAGGATGAGGCTTAGGGGAGAACGTCGTCGGAGCCAAAACAGATGGCGGCGATGTACTATCGATGTCGCTGCCGAGTGTCTGGTGCGCGCGCAGGTGAGTGGGATACACTGGCAGGTGCAGAGGTCGATGGGGAACAGGCTCGTGTGGTCGAGGGGGCAAGGAGCGACGGTGTCTTGCCGGAATTGGAGAAGAAGCTTCACCGGAGCATTGTTTGTCTTCAAGCAAAATCAGGGCGGCTGCAGGCCGAGGGTGGGTGGTGTCTGGGGGGAAATGGAAAGGGGACGATGGCGGTTTATCGTGCGTGATTGCTGGGCTAAATCAACACGGTAGTAACTCGAATTGAATCAAGTTTAAACGGCTAGAAACGGCCGGCGAGGTCAGCGCGCGGGTGAGGAAGACGGTGACGGGGCAGTGGGTCCTGGCGGCAGCGAGAGAGAGGGAGAGGTACGATGGGGTCTGGTCGTCAGGGACGGTGCGGGTGCGTTAGTGAGTGTGAAACGTTTTCTGCGGGTAAGAAGAGGAGTGGGCTAGCTGGGCCTGCTGGGCTTAGCAGGGCTGGGTTGGTTTGTTTTATTTTTTCTTCTTCTGTTTTCTTTTTCTTTTTCCATTTTGATTTTTCTGTTTTCAAATTCAAACTCTTATTTGAATCAGATTTATTTTTCAAATCTTTTCAAAACTTTTTAGTAGTTTCTATACTGTTTAAACATGTATTTTAAAGATAATTTTGGAATATTTCTTTTGGTTTAATTATTTATTTAAAATGGTCCTTTTGTCTTTATTTAAATAGGATTTTATGTTTTCCAACTTCTATTTAAATTCCAATTTTTTACCAAATCCTTTTCAGTAGGTTTTATTTATTTATTAGGGTGAAATATTTTTAATATGATTCTTAATCATTTAAATTAATTATTGGTCTTTATTCAAATAGAATCCAATATGGTTTTAAATCCATATAAATTTTATTTAAATGATTCTTTTATTTCATTTAAGTTAATTAAATAACTTTTATTTCACTTGGGAAACTCCATTTATTATTTTCCTATGATTTAATTAATCATTTCTATTAGGGTTTTTTCTTTATTCAAATAGAATAGAATTGGTTAATGCCATATTATTTTATTTGAATATTCTTTATCCCTTTATTTTATTTGCATTTGGGTTATATTTGTTTGATTATGGATTTGGCCAAGATTTAATTTGGCTTTTTAAATATTCCTTATTTATTTATTTATTCCTTTCCTTATCTTATATAATCCATAACTTTTTATTTAAAGATCCAAACTTGGTGATTCCAATTTGTATATTTTTATTTGATAATTGTTTATCTTTTAAAATCCTTTTAGGATTAATTTAATCACAATCTGTTATGGATTTTCAGATAGGAGCATTATTAGCTTTGGAAATTATTTCTTTTCATCTTATTAAATTCATAAGTTTTTATCTATGGTTCCAAATTAAGTGAAACCAATTTCTATGGTTTTATAATATTTTTATTTATCATCCTTGATCATTTATAAATGTTTTTTGACCAATTTTTATATGGATCAAATCCATAGTCTTTGAGGTATCTTGGAAATGTTTTTCTTCCTTTAGGGTTTTAGGGTTTTGGTTTAATTTCCAAGTGTTTAAATTTCAAGATGCATTTATGAAGAATGCATTTCACTTGATTTGAATTTAGTTGGATTCAAATTTTATTAAAAGTTTGTTCAAGATGGGTTTTAATGTTTTCATCTAGAAACAAAAAGTTTCTTTTCACCCTAAATTTCAACAATTATTTATTTATTTTATTTATTTTTCACATTTCAAAATTTGGAAAATTTTGGGATGTGACAGTTCCTAACCTACAGATCAGTCATCACTCACACTCCTATACCTAGATCAATCCTCGGGTCTTGGGTACCTGACAAGTCCTTATATTGATTCAAGAGAGGGTACAATAATCAGAATGTCATACAAACTAAAACATGATCCCATCTATGATAAATAACATGCACAAAAAGCTACATGGCTAGGCCAAAGACCTTAGCCCAAGGAGAATTAGTCACACAAAGAGATGAAATCAACAATCATAAACATTGTAATAAAGATCATAAGATTGATAGAAAATAGTCTTACAATGTCGCCAATTGGAGAAGAGATCTACTATTACAAGTGGTTTAATATGGCTATGGTGGTGAAGGGTTTGGAGATTAGATCTAGATCTATTCCTCCAGCGTGGTGGCTTCTGGTGGCAGGGAGAGTTGTGATCGAAAGGAGAGAGATCGAGAATGGAGAGAGTTTTGTCGTTTCCTGAAGCCTATTTATATAGGGGTCCCTTCATGAAATTTGTTCTGTTTGACCTAACGGAGTCAATGGAAACTATACAGCCAGAACTATATGGCCAGAATTTTATTCCTGTCGTATAGTTGGTCGTTAAACCTTCTGGATCCACTTCATGGCTCCTGGTTTCTTTGACGTGTTGTAAATCTCGTATCTTTGACTTTTATGTTGTGATTCCCATCATTATACGTCATTTATCCGCGCAGGAAAAAATAACAAGAAAGGATTGATACCCCTTTGATCATTAGGCATTAGTGGCAGGGTTTAGAGAGATATTTCATCAAATATATGAATAATATATAGTTTAAATGCGGACGTGGATGGCTATATTTCATAGCCATCAACCTCCCCAAGCCTTGATTGTCCTCGAGCAAGAAAACCAAAATCAAAAGGGAACTCAACATTTAAACTAAAATAACAAGATGATGATCTTACTCATGATTGGTAGTCTCATGTTTCCACCACTTTATTAATCTCAAAAACTTCAGAATAGATAGAGTAATGGAAAGCATATCATACGGGTTTCATGAATCCTGATAGCGCAGCAAAATTATTGTAAGCATGGATGATTCAAATGAGTAAACTTTATTCCATGTCATGTAATCAACTCATAAGCCTGCCTTTGAACAATAAAGTATAATTATGTAAGATTGAGAGTGTGAGAGTTCGTCATGAAAAGCATATACCCTAAAGTATCTCAATTCTCCCACATAAATAAATCAAGACTTTTCAAGCACTACTTTTCTATTCATTGTCCTTCAAGAATTTCAGTTGTTAAGTAATTGAGAGCATGCCAAAAAATTTCATTAGTTTATCGGGCTATGATGGACACTCATGGAATCACTAAGGTTTTTGTTCCTTTTGCATAATGATTACTCATATCAGCAAGAGGAGTGATTCCATCATGAAAAAGAATCTTACCCATTATAGCATTGCTGCTACATATGTTTAATCGACACATAGCCGAAATCTAGGAGTTTCCTCCATGAAGATCGTTCGTAGGCTAGCGGAGTTGTTGGCATCCCATGAAGTTTGACACGCATAAAGCTATATCATTCTTATGATTCACAAGTCAAACTTTGGCATGCTCAAAAAACCGCTAAACATTAATTCAATTGAACAATCCTTTCAAAGAGAGCTATTGAGTCAATCATTATTTTCTGTGGTGTTAAGTGTCTTTAGGAATAAGCTTTCAAGAATAACACTATAGCAAACAAGTATTTAATTGAGAGACTTTTTCTTATTTTAATTGTTTAGAAAATTTTTAGGCGAGACATGTTTAACTACAAGAGCTGGAACAAAACATACTCAACCAAATAACCATGCAAACAAAATTTTTACTTACAATATAGAGACTCACTCCACCGATATAACATCCTATCATTTACTACAAACTAGCATGGGTTTCTCAAACTTCAAAAGTGGGGAGTCATAAGGCATACCTCTCATGTTTGGATCCACTTCTCTCTTCCCTTTTTATTTGTTTCTTGGAAACTCAAAGTCGATCACTCTCCTGCAAATACATGAGAACCTCGAGGCGAAAAGAAAAGAAAGAGGGAAGATAAAGATAAATGGAGAAATCTTTTTGTGGTTTTTGAGAAGGGGAATTAAAGAATAGAAAATCGGCGGCAAAGATGGGCTTGAAAATCTCAAAAATAAAATAAAGTAACTAAAGAAAAAGTGTTGGGGAAACCAAAATGAGTGCTTATAAACTCATATAAAAAGCATAACCTCGAAAATAAAATAAAGCAAATAAACGTCAAAAAATAGATAGAAAACCTCCCCAAGATTAGGATTTTGCAAGACCCGCAAGTCATTGAGGTCGTGGGAAAAAGTTGTAACTCCAGTCTGCAAATTGATTTGATAAGTTACTTGTTGTTTATCGGAGGTTCAGGGAAAAATTATGCATCCCTTCCACAGTCCCTCCAAATTCTTGGAAGTCTTGATATGTAGCGAACCGGTTTTGTGGCTGCTCCTCTTGATATGGAACTTCTTGCTCCTCCTCTTGGTCCTCATCCTTATCCGGAATCTCCTCCTCGGGTTGCTGTTTCTCAACCTCCAAGTCATAAAGCACGCGTCCTTCCTTGATAGAGAAAAGACCATTAGGCAGAGGAGCAGGGTAGAGAGGCCCAACTCCAGCAATATGCAGGTAATAAACACCACCTCTCTTAGTGAGCATTCCACAAGCCTTTAAAGTAGAGAAACCAACACGTTACTCACCTAGAACCGGTTTCAACTCACCTAGGTCGATGCCTAGGGCACTGGCAAGCAAGTGATGATGCCTCCACATGTGATTGGTCCTTGGCTTTGGGAGGATTGGTACTCCAAGTAGCACACAAGAATTGTGCCCAAGTCGAGTGACAAGTTGTTGTAGTCGAAAGCAGCTTTTGCAGGGACTAAGATGTCCTCCTCATTGAGTCTTTTAAACTCATTACATGCCTGCAAGGTGTTAGCAATAACATAGAACAAATATCAAATAGAAGGATGTTGAATAGTTTTCCCTTTGCTGACTCTAGAAGTAAAGCTCATTCTATTATAGCAGACTTCTGGGGAAGGTTCTATTCCAGTAAAAGATGCATGTAGAGTATTAGGATCATTGTTGGGTAAACCAAAACAATTGCACCATTCATCAAGTGATAATGAATAATTGTTGTTCATAAGTCGAAAAGAAATTCTATCCTTTCCATGCCATGTTTTAACGGTACTTTTCAAAGAACTTAAAAATTCAATAGTTAACCGATGATAGGTCGGGGCATCATGAAATACAAAGTTTTGCAAGCCAACTCTATTGCAAAGTAAATTAAAGTCATTAGAAATACTGAGTTGGTTCAATATGATGGGGCAAGCCCACTTGGTTGCCTTCACTTCTCGGTTTTTGATCCTGTCGAAACGATCATGGTGGGACTCATTCCTGAATCGAATCCCCATGCATTCCTGAGCTGCAGCCTGAGAAGAACTAGCGGCGGGAAGAGCATGTGTTTGGATCCTTGTGTTCATCTTCTAAAAATAATAAAGACAAAAAATAAAACTTTTTGATCCAACAATAATAAGCATAACATATTCCTCATCATAGCACACTAAAGAATCTCCTCAACATAATAATCTAGGCAAGAGAATCATGGCAACTAGTTCAAAAATAAGTCTCACCCTAGATTGATAATGACCATAGATCAAAGATGAATTCGCGAAAAGTAATTGGAGGATCAGAGGAGAAACATACCATAGATCACTTTTGTGCGAGGAAATCGAACAAAATTGAGTAGAGGTTAAGATCCCTTGAGGTTTTGAGAGAGTTTGGTGGTAGAAGAGAGAAAAAGGATTGATGTTTTGGTGTTTTGGGTACCTTCTCGTGCGTTTAAGTGGTCGGACACAACTATACGGCCGCAACTATATGGCGAGAACAATTTGTTCTGTCATATAGTTGGTCTGCCCCCAAAATTAGGGTTTCTAGGGTTTCTTTCCTGCCGGCTGTAACTATACGGCCGGACCAAAATGGTCCCGCCATATAGTTGGTCGTTAAACCTTCTGCATCTGGAGAAGAAAAATCATCGATGGATCAAATAACTTACGACTGGAACTATACGGCTGGAATATTTATTCCCGCCATATAGTTGGTCATTAAAGGTACTATATACATAAAAAAATCTATTTATTCGATAATTACTTTTTAGACTGAAACTTAGTGAAACACCATGTTTTGACATAAAAATGACAGATTAAATTGTCGACCAACATTGGCATGTATAAGACAGGAATTTTTAGTAATCACGGAATCTCTCCTTCTCACTAGAGTTTTCTAGCACTCTTTATTCAACATAAAACTTAAACTAAAACTTAAAAACTTTACTCAAACCTTTATTTCACATGGGTTGCCTCCCATGCAGCGCTCTTTTATGGCCAATAGCTTGAACTTGATGTTGCTTACTTAGGCCAGATGAGTGGAACACCCACTCCAAAATAGTTGGCCTTCAAAGTGATGGCCTCCTTCTCATCTTGCTTGGCTTTCTTTTCCCTGGGAAAATGAATAACAAAAGGATCCCGCGAAGGCAATCGGAGCTTCACGTTCCCTTCATGCAGATTAACAAAGCCTTAATAGTTCTTAAGAAAGGACGATCTAATATAATAGGAGCAGTAGCATCTTTAGGCATGTCAACAATAACAAAATCAGTAAGAGCAGGACAGCCTTTATTGTATACTAAGGTATTCTCTTTAATTCCTACTACTTGTTTGTAGGTAGAATCTGCCAGATGCAATTTTAACTCAGTGATTTCAAAAGAGCCAAGATTTAACTTATTAAAAAGACTCTTTGGAATTGTTGAAACACTTAGACCTAGATCACAAAGTGCATCTATTTCATTAGTCCCGATTTTAATCTTAATGGTAGGCTCAAATATATCATCAAGCTTAACCGGTAATTTTTCAGCAATTTTCTTATATTTTCCTCAAGCTCACATACCTTTATTGCTACCTAATTAACGAAGTGCTGATAGATGGCTTCCTCATTTCCTTCACTTACCGGAATCTTGATATTGATCCTTTTTACAAGATCTTCAACTGCGTAATTTGGTGAAGGAGCATTGCTATAATCAAGTTATTTAGGGTCCTCCCTTTTGATTCTTATCATCTTGAGGTCTTCTACTAGATTGGGCTTAGCTTTACCTACAAATTTTGGCTAGAATGAGAGTTTCACTCTCGGTTATCTTACCTAGCTATGCCTCAACAATCCTTGTTCTTTCTTGGAGGGCCTATAAATCATTCCTCAACTAATAGCTTGGTTAGATAATTTACCAAGCATAGCATCATGGTTCTCTGTTATTTTAACTAGGATATTGTTTTGCTCATTTTGTGAGTCCATAAAATATTTAAGAGTTTCTTGGGGACTACTATTACTTGATGCCATATTATTATTAGAGTTACCTGCAAGGCTAGAATAATGTTTTTGAAAATTTGGATTGTAATTCTTCTTCGAAGCAGGGTTATAATCATTATGAGCTATGAAGTCTATTTCTTCAATATTTGGTTCGGGAGTAGCTCTTACCTAGGTTTCCTTATCTTTGAAGGCTAATATGAGCTCATGCAACTTAGCATTGAGTTCTTCATTTTATAGAGGTGTGACGGGTTCACCTTCTTCGTGTTTGATCTTTCCACATGCCATTGGGCATGGTTATCTTGCATATTGTCTAACAGCTGCTTTGCTTCGATAATTTGTTTACCCATAAATGTTCCTCCAGCTACAGCATCAAGCATAGACATAGACACATGGCTAAGAGCATTGTAAAATAAATGGAGAATTAACCAATCTTCCATCCCATGGGTGAGATAGTTTCTCATGCATTCTTTCATTCTCTCCCATGCAAGCACTAGTGGCTCACGCTCTTCATGTCTAAAACCAGTAATATTAGATCTTTGTTGCATAGTCTTTGCAGGTGGAAAGAAAGTCATAAATAAAGAAGTACATTCCACCCATGATGCAATAGTATTTCTAGACAAAGATAGCAACCATTATTTTGCTCTTCCTCTAAGAGAGAAAGGAAATAAGCGCAACTTGACCGTGTTGGGGCCTGTCGTCGGATTGTCGACAAGTACGCCATAGGGGGTCCTAGTGGCGTTGGAAGGATGGGGTGTGAGATGTCGGATGTTCCAGGAGCGGTGAGCACAAGTTTACCTAGGTTAAGATCCGACTGCGGTGGTCAGATCTTACTCCTGCTAGCAACCCAGTAATATATTGGCGTAAGCCAGATGTTACAATGGATTACAAGAGAGGTTAGCCTATGCGAGTTGATTGTGGTGTTACGATTGATTGGTTGACCTAAATGCTCCCATAGGGCCGATTTATATAGTCACCGAGGCCTAGGGTAACAGGAGAGACCTATTCGGCTACGTTATAGAGTCGGAAACTATGTACAACTTGGACTACAAGTAATACTATAGGCCTAAGTTGGTAACTCTTCTAGGCCTTATCGTAGGCGGAACTGGCTCCTCCTCTTTCTCCGACTGGGCTGCCCGTGAAGCAAAGATCTAACCCGTTGGTGGGCCACCCTGGTCAGCGAGTCCTGTGGGTATACCCGGAAAGTATATCCCCAACAGTAGCCCCCGGAAGTCTCCAAGATCTGAAGTCCGATAAATCGTCTAGCTTGATTGTTTCTTCGTCTTGAGAATCTTGAAGGGTTCCTGAAAACTTCTTTCATTAATGTAGGACTCCGAGTCAATCGAGTCGGATATAGCTTGCTCTGACCTTATCCTGTCACTGAAAACTTTTCCCTGCTTGATTTGACATGTAAGCCGGATTTTTCAGCAGCGTGCGGACTGACAACTTTTCAGACCAGATCCTGTCATTGATAGGATTTCCAGCAGCACTTCCGTTGGTGGGTTTTTCCTTACGGAACAGAATGCCGTTTCAATGCCGGCACGAAAATCGAGGGGGCGGAAGAGTCGTGAGGAAGCTAACTCCCCCTCTCCTATACGCGTGGCGCTAATCGCGCGTGTCATCGCACGAATCTTTACGTAGAGGCAAATAAAGAGGGGAGAAAACCCTTTCTCTCAGATTCACCTTTCCATCGATTCATTCATTGCTTCCTCGTACTCCTCGAGCGCTCCGCACCAGTTCCCATCTACACACTATTGAGAAAAAATCTCTCCTCCCCCACCAGCCCTTATTTCTCCAAGATCCATGGCTTCTGCCTCGTCTTTAGGAGCGGCGGCGTCGGGTTCATCGGCGGCAGGAGAGAAGAAGATGCGGGGTCTTTGGATCCCCAGCACCATGGACAATGCGGAGCTCCAAGTCATTGAGGATGAAGGGTTCATCGTTGCCGGTGCGTGGCGGAGCGCCTCAGGACACGTCGTCCCCACGCCGCTCGATGGCGAGAGGGTGTGTTCGGCACTCATGTCGACCGTGGCCTCAACCTTCCACCGTCGGACTTCCTCGTCTAGGTCCTCAATCACTACGGTGTGCAACTCCATAACCTTCCTCCCAACTCCCTGCTTGAGCTCAGGACTCATGCAGCTTTGTGCGAGGGGTTTCTTGGCATTAGGCCAAGTCTCACCCTTTTTCGGTACTACTATGGTACTCGGAAGAATTCCATCAGTGCCGGTGTGCCTTATGTTACCGACACTCTTAGCTTAGTCCTTAGGAGGAATCATATCTATCCTAGGATTAATGCTAGTGAGTCCGTCCACGCTGGCCGAAACTTTCTTCTATCATAAGGATATTCTGGCTCCTGGAAAGGCGGAAGCTCTTCCGACGTTCGTCAACGGCGCCGCTCCCCACCAAGATTCATGGGACATGGAGGCACCAGAGCTGTCGGATATTTTGATCCTCGCCAAGAGGCGGATCGAATTTTTGATGAAGAACATGGGGCTCCGTGGATCCGACTTGATCCACTGCTGGATGGAGCGCCGGATTCAGCCTCGCCAGCACCATGGAGATCGCCTCATGCACCAAATCACCAGCGAAAAGAAATACAACATGAATATCAGCCCGAACCGGCTTTCAGTGAAGGACTAGAAGACCCTCATGCAATATTTGATCAAGGAAAGAGTGGAAAAGAATGTTCCAGAAGTTTCCATTAATATGTATACGTCCAACCGTCCTCTGACTCTAGTAAATATTTCGACTCTTCTTTCTGCGTTTCGTCGTTCTTTTATGTTCTTTCTCCGACTCTATTTTCATCGATGCTTTTCGACTTTGTCAGCTGGA
Organism: Avena sativa; assembly: GCA_916181665.1. Lineage (NCBI taxonomy): Eukaryota > Viridiplantae > Streptophyta > Magnoliopsida > Poales > Poaceae > Avena > Avena sativa. The sequence goes on along the minus strand of OV702280.1, from coordinate 218,320,347 downwards.
GAAACTCTCCGAGTATGAGATAGCTCCACTAGAGGGCTATGCTTCAGACGACCCGGAGGCGATAGAGGATAATGAGATGCAAGAAGTTGCCGCCCCCGCCTCCAAGAAACGTAAGGCGAAGGAAGTTGTTGCTGCTGGTAGCCAAGTGCTGCCAGTAGTTAAAATGTAAGCACCATATATTTTTGTTTTCAATACTCCTGTACCTTTATTTTCTTCCCAGAGCACACCTAATATTTAGGATTTTCGTGTTCTAGAGTTAAATCAGCGTCGGAAAGCAAGATAATGCCGGACAGCAAGCCAAGCAAGCAGATGCGCCAGCAAAAGCTTGTCATCTCCCTTGCTATGCCACCATCGACTCCATCCAGTACTCCATCAGCACAGGGATCTTCTACATCCCCTGATGCTGGCAAAATCTCGAAAGCCCTGGTCATCAGGCAACTAACAAGGGTGAACCCATCAAGGGTAATGATCCCATGGTAATGTCTACTGGAACGATGGATAAGGTGGTTGACTCCGCTGTCGCTGGCCTGAAGAGTAAATAAAAGGAAGATATCCTCAGACTGGCTCAATCCAGTCTTGAGAACCAAACCTTGACTCCAGAGGCAGCGAGCCAAGAGGAGGAAGACGTCAAGCTGGTCAGCCTCCTGGACCAAATTTTTGTCCGGGACGCTAAAGTTGCATCTGGCAAACTTCCAGCGACGGATGTTCCGTCCCTCACCCTTACCGAGAAGGTGTTTCACAGCACCAAACTCGGATTTGAAAAGATGCACCTAGAACACATTGTAAGTTTCCGATTCTTATTTGCCTTTATTATCATATCCTCTAGCCCCCAAGCATTTAGTCGGATAAACATCGCTGGATCCGAGTTGATGCTTTTAGGTTGCAAAAGAACGATGTAGTGTAGCCCCCAAGGCTCGTGCCGTAATTTTACATATTTAAATTTGCAGCACGAGTCTTAGTAGCCGTCTGACGGTATTCTGTCTCTAAAATTACAGAAAATTGCATCTTCCAACCAGGAATTGCTCAAGAATATTAGCAATAAGCGCAAATAAATCAAGGCTTTGCGCTTTTAGAATTCAAAGTTGAAAGTTGAAAAAGATGAAGCAGAAGGTAAACTTTTCTGACTTCTTCTTTGCCAATTATCTTTTTTGTCATAGCCAAACTTTTGTTTTGTCCGACTAATAGTTTATTTTTGCAGAATTATTATGTCAGTCTAGCAAGATTGTGGATCAAGCCGAAAACTTCAAGGTCTTGGAGATAGAAAATGCTGAACTCTGGGACAAGCTTGAGAAGCTAACTTTGGAATCGGAGAAATCCGTAGCCGCAGTCCCGGAGTCAAGCAATCATGAGACCGTGAGGCTCGAGAATCTCCTAGCCCTCTGAGATAAAGAATTATCTGATCTCAAGAAGGATTTTGATATTCAAAGGGATCTTTCCCATGCCTCAGCTAATGAACTAAATAGTCTCCGCAAGGAGCATACGCAATGGAATCACTCTGTGCTAGGTAAGATTTCTGAATCTTTCTTTTACTTTTGTTGTTTGATTTTTCGACTTTCTTTTCAGCCGAATTTTGAATTTTTGGTTCTTTCCTAGCCCCCATGAATATTTCCGACTCTCCCACCTCCGAACCTCGCCTCGAGCGCATTAAGCTCGTCGAAGATGTCTTGTATGACTTCCGCCAAACTCTATAAGAGGTTGGCTAAGCCGTCAAGATTTACGACTTGCACACAATGTCAGTGCACGAGGTGAGGGACAAGGTCAAGGAGATTCCACAATTGATCGAAGAATGGAATATATCCTACGCTCGGACTGCTGCGCAAACAGCTCTGACCATGGTGATGAGCCACCATAGCGAGATGGAAATCTGGTACGTCATCAAGGGCATTGGCGAGGATGATGATGAGGGTAACCCGCAAGACATCACGACCATCCAAGAGTCTTGTGCAGGTTATGCTTGTCGAGGGTGGGGATGACCAACTACACGACGCCATTCTTCGAATCCGTCACCGTGCCTCCTTCGCCTCAAGAGCCAGAAATCAGCAAAGCTTCCGAGTCTGAGATCGAGGACGACACTGCTGTTGATTCCAGTGCTCCACCTGCTTCATCACCACCGCCTATAGCATAAACAATTTCTATGCATTATTTAAACTTATGGCAATGTAATGATGGATACAATGTTTATCTTGTGCTGGTCAATAAAAACTGATGCCTTTACGATCTTAGCACTTTTGTTTATATGTTTTTATGCATGTGCTTGAAAATTTCTGAAGCACTTTGAGTTTTTTTATGCCTATACTGTAAGGTTCCCAACCTTTAATAAGGTAGAGTCCCCTGTGTTTACGATGCTAGTCCCTGTATCAATAGCTAGCATCCACAGTTAAGATGTAATATCAAGAAACAAAGGTAATAATACAACTTTATAACCAGGAATAAAATAATTTATCACATCTTTCATAGCTCATTTGGCTATTACATTACATTGCAGTAGAATATCTATAAGCATGGGGTCCTTCATCTTCAAAGTGCCACATGCAGACATGTTGGTTGTAGACTTTGTAATCCTAATCAACACACTTCACTAAATCAATCAAACCTGCAACATAACAAGTTACAGCCACAAGGTTCAATACATTTGAATTGTATTGGCAAGTGATACTATGGTAGTATAGAGGAGTATATCATCTTTATGCTTTTGGCTAAGTGGAGTTGAGGCTTGCATTGCTCAAAAATAGATTTTTCCTTATCATTTGAAAACACTAAGTTTTTTTGCTTGACAAAAATCACCCAAGGCATCTACCAATCAAAGATTGAAGATCCTTTAACCCTTTTTCAACCACAAATTTTTAACTTAGAAATTTGGAAGATGAGATTCTTGATAGCTTCCATGTCTTGATTCTCAAATTGTCCTTTACCAGGGACATGGCTAAGTACTTAGATTTTACACTCTGCAGAGGTGGTGCACTTTCCCCACAAGACTTGGTTTCACCAAGACAAGATCTTTCAGAAGCCTTCCCTTAGACCAAAATGGACGCGCTCCAACCTATCAAACCCCTACCACCAACTGTCCATTTGGCTAAGTTATTGCAACCTATATGATCCAGGCAGAGCCCATAATTCCAAGTGGCTGCACTTGAAGCTTCTCAACATTTGACATCTCAAATCTCTTTGTTCCTGGGTGGCCATCCACAAGTGAGATACACAAGGTTCACCAGTCCCCTGGCCTTGTGTAACCACTCAACTCAAACCATTCCTTCCATTCCACCCAGGTGATTCATTCACTTAGTTGTTTTTTTAAACAAAAACACAAGTCCTCAGACTTAGAAATTTTTCCATAGCATGAATATATATATTCCACCCTTGTTTTCTATTAGCTAAGCTAAGCATGATAGTAATAGGAATCTTAACTTAGGAAATTCTACTAAGGTTTAATCTACTAGGATTTTCCATGGCATAGTTTACACTTAGCAAAATTCCATGCAAGTCCTACTTAGAAATATCACTAATGCATAGTGAAAAATAATAGGACAAAGTATGGAGCATCACTTGACTTTTTGGTAGAGGGTATAAGTTCACTCCTTGATCTTTGCAATGTTCACACACTTCAAGTCACTACAATTCAATCAAGCAAACAATATTCCAATCTACCATTCAAGCAATTCATCACATAAAAATCATAGAAACAAGATAATGCATGCAAGCATGCCAAATATTGTTTTATTTGGAAAAGTGGTTTCTAAAGGTTCACAAACATTTGAAAACACCTAATGGTCATTTTATAAAGTGGCAAAGTCATTTTCAAAAGGTTTCACTTTATAAACCATTTTTAGAACAAGGTATCATTTTATGTGGTGTAGAAATGTTTTAGTAAGGCAAAATTCTATAGGTTTCACAAAATATGTTTTCAAACCACAAAACCTTGTGTTTAGGGTCAGAGAGTTTATTTCCAAAACATTTCTCAAAGGTTTTCTTCCAAAACCATTTTTAATAAATAAACCATATTTTTATTTGACTAGAATTGGTTTAAATCCAAGATTTATTCTTCTGTTTAACCAAATACATTTTTGAAACCACAATTTGTTTCCTAGGGTCAGTAGGTTCAAAACAAACCATTTGCCAAAGATTTTATCCCCAAAATCATTTTGGAATAATTTTTATAACCTAAACAAGAATACACAAGTTTCTGTAAAAACAAACATTTTAACAGAAGCTTTTTACTAAACAAATGGCATGGTTGGCTAGGGCTTGCCTTTCTGAATCCATTGATATAAAATTTGCAAAATTTGGACGCGTGGATCAAAAATTATGCAATTTACAAGTTTGATCATCTAATAGAATAGTTTCTGGTTTTTAAATCTAAACCTAGGCCACGTGGCGTGATTCTATTGGGCAAAAACGGTTCGCGTGGATCAACAGATACAGGCCGTTGGATTAAAAGAGATCTGTGCGGCTCTAATCATCGCATACCCCTTCGTTAAGTGAAACTATCCTATCGCTCCGATCTGGATCTGACGGCTCCCAGTGCCTCGACCAGAAACTGGCGACGCTCAATGGTGGCATGCGGCGGCACGGCTCTGACGGTGACGCTGCCGGCGAACTAGGACGCGCGGGGTAGAGTGAGGATGCTTACCAGAATCACCGTGAAGCACTGATTCTCGTTGATGCTTTGGTTGGCCAAGGGGAGCACAGAGGCGTTGACGATTGCTCGCCGGAGACGGCGTCGGCGTCGGGTATGCTCAGATGTCGTCGAAGGTGAAGATAGAGGACGCGCTAAGACAAGTAGATTGCACCGTTAGGTTCGCAAGAGGGAGGCGAGTATGTGTGCATCACAGAGAGGTGAAAAGGAAGTCTGGTCTCACCAGTAGATGCCGCTGGAGTTGGAGAAGGAGGTGGTGGCGTGCTGGTGTCGTCGGGGGTGACGTCCTGGGGCGTGAGCGAGCGAGCTACCGCCACTGGGAGGTATGCCTGGTGCTGGCGAGCACGCTCGTGTGCTCCAGGGGCGGTGGGGTTGTCTGGATTCATCGGAATTCGAGCAGAACCTCGTCGGAGATGGTGAGGTTGCAGCGACCAATTAGAGTAGCCCTGGGCGGAGAGGAGCTGGAAACAGAGGGAAAATGGAGAGGAGGGAGAGGCGAGTTAACGAGAGTAATCGCAGGTGTAATTGCTGCAGCGTTTATGATGAATTTACTCAGCGAAATTTCGGGCAGAAACAGCGAGGGGAGGAACTGGTCTGCGGGGGGGGGGGGTGAAGGAGACGATGATGTGGCGTGGGGTCGGAACGTCATCGAGAGAGGGAGAGGGAGAGTGGGGCCTTCTCGTTAGTGGGTTTGCGGGTTCGTTTGTGAGTGACAGAAAACGCTTCGGGGAGAGATGAGTGGTGGGCTGCTGGGCCTTAGTGGGCTGCCAGATTGGGTTGGGTCTGTTTTATATTTTTCTTCTCCTGTTTATTTTTCTTTTTCCTATTCTTTTATTCTGTTTTGATTTTGTTTAATCAATTCAAACAACTTTTGAATTTCAAAACTTTTCCAAAATTTGTGAGGATTTAAATACTGATTAGTATTGTATTCTGATGTCAATTTTTTGAATAAAACCTTGTTTATTTTGGGGTCCTTTATTTATTCAAAATCGGCTCTAGTTTTTAATTAGATAGGATTTAATAATGATTTTTAAAACTCCACTTAAATTCTTTAAACTTTCCAAATCCTTTTAGTAGGTTTTTATTTGATTAATTGGGTGTCAAATAATCCATCTTAAATTATTTGGAAAGGTTTTTAATATGATTTATTAATCATTTAAGATTGGGTATTTGTTTTAATTCCAATGGAATTTAATATAGTTTTAAATTCCCAAATTTTTATTTGGAGGTTTTATTTTATTTAAGTTGGTTAAACAATTTTTATTCCACTTGGGTAAATTCCAAATATCATTTTCTCATGTATTCTTATTTAGAGATTTGTCTTTATTAAGATAGGGATAGGATGGTTATTGCCATTTTATTTTATTTTTGGAAATTCTTTATCCAATATTTTATTTGGATTTGGATTACAACTATTTAACTTGCTCAAGGATTTTGGCCAAGATTTGATTTGATCTTTAAATATTCTTTATTTAATATTTCTTTCTTCATCTTATAAAATCCATATCTTTTTATTTAGAGATCCAAACTTGGTGATTCCAATTTGTGAAATCTTGTTTATTATTTGTTTATCCTTTTAAATCCTTTTAGGATTAATTGCTCACCATTTGGTATGGGTTTAGATAAGGGCTTTAATAGCTTTGGGAATTCAATTTTATTAAAATCATAGGATTTTATTTATGGTTCCAAATTGAGTGAAACCAATTTCCATGGTCTTATAATATTTCTATTTGTCTTTCTTGATCATTTGTGAATGTTTGTTGACAAACTTTTATATGGATCAAATCCATAGACTTGGAGATACTTGGAAATGATTTTTATTCCATTAGGGTTTTAGGGTTTGGATTTATTTTCCAAGTGTTTAAATTTCTAGATACATTCATTAAGGAATGCATTTATCTTGATTTGGATTTTGTTGGAATCAAACTTCTACTAAAGTTTGTTCAAGATGGGGTTTTAAGTTTCCATTTAGAAACAAAAGTTTCTTTTCACCCAGATTTTCAATAAAAATTTATTTTGTTTATTTTTATTTTTCACATTACAAGATTTGGAAAATCTTGGGATGTGACATATACTTATCGGTTTATCTAGATCTCTGCCTCGTCCCTTTCATGGGTCGGCCAACCTTTAGCACGGAAACTTTGCTGAGCAACGGAGCGCAATTGCTAAACCAGTTTAAACTCGGAAACAAAGCCAGCTTCCAGTACCAACAACTCATTACTCGGAAAATGCCCGTGTCTAAGCAATCAAATAAAGGATCAAAGTATAGACAATAATTTAAACTTTGTACCCTAAGGTAACATTTTTATATATTTCAAAAATCGTAACCAGAACGAACATGAGAATAAAGTACTTTCAAGCATTCTGGGATTTTTGAAAAAGTTACATGCTCTTTTGGAAATAAGATGGCAAAAACGTCTCAAAGATAACAATATGAGGAAACCAATACTTTATTTCACTTTTAACATGTACATATATGATTACAAGGAAATATAACTAAGAATAGAAGGGACGTAGATGTGCAATATTCCATGGACGGTCCATTTCATCTGGGTCTGTGTTGCCACCAGCTCTCTTCCTTTTTCGAGTATCAGGTCTTTCCTTGACTGGTCTCATGTCGGTTAAATAATATGACCCATTATGAAGAACTCTGCTAACCATAAAACGACCTTCCCAAAATGGGGAAAGTTTATGCTTTCTCTTTTGCACAAGTCGGAGAACCAAATAGCCTTTTCTGAAAGAACCGTTTTGCACTCTCTGACTATGATACTTGCGCAACTTCTCCTGATAGGTTGTACATCTCTGCTCAGCAACGACACATACTTCTTCGATTATATCGAGATCATCTTGTCGAGAAACTTCTGCATCTTTTTCGATATATGCCTTGACTCGTGGAGACTGATGAATCAAATCACTTGGAAGAACTGCTTCTGCACCATAGACCAAGAAGAAAGGAGTATAGCCGGTTGACCTGTTAGGAGTTGTACGTAAGCTCCATATCACAAACGGTAATTCTTCCGCCCAAGCCCCCGCGGCCCGGTGAATCAGTGCCTCGAGGAGAGGTCGGATTCCTTATAGAATAAGGCCATTAGGTCTTTCGACTTGTCCATTGGCTTGTGGATGTGCGGCTGATGCAATATCAAGTTGGATCCCTTGTTCTTCGCAGAATTCGGCAAGTTCAACTATGGAAAAGTTGCTCCCGTTGTCAGTAATTATACTGTGCGGATATTCGAGTCGGATGATTACATCCTCGACGAATCTTTTGGCTGTGGCTCCATCGTAACTTGTTATGGTTTTTGCCTCAATCGACTTTGTAAATTTATCCACCATTACTAGTAGGTGACTAAATCCACATTTTTCCGTGCGAAACGGCCCTACCATATCAATCCCTCAAACTGCGAACGGCCATGTAATAGGGATTGTTTGTAGCCGTTCAGCCGGAACATGTGCCTGATGAGCGTACTTTTGGCAGTATTTGCATGTTTTGACCAATTTATAGGCATCCGCCTTAGCTGTAAGCCAAAAGAAACCGTGTCAAAAAGCTTTTGCCACTAAGGATCTGGCTACAGCGTGGTGACCACACTCGTCTTCGTGGATTTCTCTTAAGATTTCCACTCCTTCTTCCGACGAAATACCTCTCTGAAACATGCCAGAAACACTCCGTTTGTACAACTCACCGTTTATTATTGTGTAGGCTTTTGCTCGTCGGACAATCTGCCGGCTCAAGCCTTCGTCTTCGGGTAGTTTTCCGTCTATCAGGAAATCCAGATAGGGTTTTGTCTAGCTGGGAATTATAGCCAGAATTGCTATTAAAGGTGAGTCGGATTTCGTGGAATAATCCTTATCAACTCCGACTATGGAGGGGACCCTTAAATGCTCTATAAAAGCTCCATCCGGTACTTGTTTCCGTGCAGAGCCTATTCTTGATAGTGCATCTGCTTCCTCATTACTCGAGGGATGTGTTGAACCTCAAAACCCTCGAACGATTTGGATAGTTCATCCACAACAGCTTTGTATGCTTCCATGTGTTTGTTTGCGTTGCAGATATCGGATACTTGCTGAGCAACTAAATCCGAGTCTCCGTAACACACGAGTATTGATATGCCAATGTTTTTGGCCATGCGTATTCCATGTAGAAGTGCTTCATACTCGGAAATATTATTGGTTGCCGTGAAGTGTATTTGCAACACATAGAACAACTTATCTCCTTGGGGTGATTTGAGCACCACGCCAGCCCCCGAGCCTCCTCGTGCTTTTGATCCGTCGAACTGAAGGGTCCAAAATTTCGAGTCTGGAGGGCCTGTGTTTTCTGCCGTTTCTGTCCAATCGACAACAAAGTCGGCGAGAATTTGGGATTTGATTACCGTACGTGGTTTGTACTCGATGTCGAAAGCTGCAAGCTCTATTCCCCACTTTGCGACACGTCCTATGGCATCCCGGTTATTGATTATATCTCACAGGGGAGTGGTGCTCACCATTGTGATCTTGTGCTCTTGAAAGTAGTGGCGTAGCTTTCTGGATGCAAAGATTACTCCATAGGCTATCTTTTGATGATGTGGATACCGTTGCTTTGATTCTGTCAAGACCTCATTTAGATAATAAGTTGGCCTTGCACCTTATGTTCGTGGCCTTCTTCCTCGCGCTCAACTACTATTACCACACTTATGACCTTGTTTGTCGCTGCAATGTAGAGTAACATAGGTTCCTGAGGTTCTGGCGTTGTGAGAACTGGTGGGTTTGAAAGCAGATCTTTCAAACTTTGCAGGGAAGTTTCGGCTTTTGGGGTCCAGACAAATTTGTCGGTTTTCTTCAAGAGTTTGTACACAGGTGTAGATCTTTTGCCGAGCCGGCTGACGAACCAACTCACTGCTGCAATGCAACCAGTGAGGCGTTGTACGTACTTCAGGCGAGTCGGCCTGGTAATGTTTAAGATAGCCTTGATTTTGTCTCGGTTCACCTCTATGCCTCACTCAGAGACGATGAAACCTAAAAATTTTTCGGCTGGAATTCCAAAAAAACACTTCTTCAGATTTAGCATCATATTGAATTTTCGTAGACTAGCAAACTTTTCATCCAAGTCGGAAATTAAAGTTTCCTTCTTTTTGGACATAACTGCTATGTCGTCTACGTATACATGGACGTTGCGTCCGATTTGGTCATTGAGCTAACATTGCATATGGTATGTTGATATGTAGCTCCTGTGTTCTTTAAGCCAAAAGGCATAGTTTTGTAGGAGAAGGTTCCGAAAGGAGTGACGAAAGACGTCTTAATTTGATCCAACTTTTTCATCGGTATTTGGTGATAACCGGAATATGCGTCGAGAAAACAGAGTAATTCTGACCCTGCCGTTGAGTCAATGACTTGATCGATTCTTGGCAAAGGAAACGGATCTTTTGGGCATGCCTTGTTCAAAGCGGTATAATCAACACACATCCTTAAATCAATGGTGTCCTTTTTAGGGACGAGTACAGGATTTGCCACCCCAATCTGTATGGATGAACTCTGTTATGAAATCCGCTAACTCTAGGCGGGCTAATTCCTTGGCTATTGCTTTGCGCTTTTCATCACCAAACCATCATAAGGACTATTTGACGGGTTTAGCGTCTAGGTACAAATTAAGAGAATGCTCGGCAAGTTCCCTAGGTACTCCGGTCATGTTAGATGGCTGTCATGCGAAGATATCACTATTAGCTTTGAGGAACTCGACGAGCATGCTTTCCTATGTGTGGCCTAGGCCTACCCCTATGTTCGTCGTTTTGGAGGGATCATCTTCCTTCAGTGACATTTTCTTTGTCTCTTCCGATGCCTTGAACTGCAAACTTGGCTTCAGCACCTCGTTCTTCATAGCGGGCATCTCAGACGGATTGATGGTCTTATTGATCTCCTGGTACTCCTGGGCGTGCAACACGGCTTCGCGAAGGCAGCATATCCTTTGTCCCACTCTCGCGCCTTCCTCGGATTTCCTCGTACGGTGATTATGCCCTTTGGACCTGGAAGTTTAATCATGTTGTAGATGTAACAAGGACGGGCCATGACCTAGTAAGCCGGACGCCCGAAGATGGAGTGGTAAGCACTTTTGAACGGTACCACCTCAAAAGAGAGTGGCTCGGTCCGGTAATTGTCTCGGGTTCCAAATGTCACGTCCAGAGTTATCTCACCCAGATAATCCGCCTGTCTTCGTGGTACAATGCCATGGAAAGTTACATTGTTGTAACTCAACTGGCTCTTGTGTAGCTTCATGCGGTGGAGCGTCTCAATGTAAAGGATGTTGATACTCCTCCCACCGTCCATGAGTGTTTTTGAGAACTCATAACCATCAATAAGAGGATTAACAACTAGAAGGTACTTTCCCCGATGATGTGTTTTCCTCGGGTGATCTAAACGATCAAAGGTGATGGTAACCTCTGACCAATCCAGGAATTGTGGGACAGCCGGAACCGTGGCATTGAGCTCACGAAGAACCACCTTTTTGTCCTAAGCTGGTTGGGATCCAAGGAAGAAGACGCATGCGTCTTTCTTGGTCGGAAAAGTATTCTTTCCATCTGACTTGGGCTCTGCAGCAGCTTCCGCCTCTTCCATGTCGGAATCTTCCTTGTGCTCCTTTCCTTTTTCGTATTTTTTCTTTCCTTTTCGTCGCTTGGATCTGTAGCCCAGCGGATTCATCTTTGTTGATGTTGTCATTGAAATGACACTCGACATTTGTGTGGGTAGATCCTCCGTTACTATCCAAGTGGTGGACACATGGATTGTTGACAATGTCGGCCCAAGTGTAGGTTCTTCTAGGTTGCTGATCTCCTCTGCCCTGGATTCCGGAAGTTCCTCGGCCGCTTTCGCGCCCTCCTTATCCTCTGGATCCGAACGTTGCGTTGACGGCTGCGTTGTCCGGAGCCGACTTTTCGTCCGAGGTGTTCTTGCACTTCTGAGTTTGTTTTGGCTGTTTGGCCGCATTGGGATTGGCCAGAATATTTAGCAGCCCTTCTGAATCATCATTGGCGTTAGCATATTTGCTTGCCATCTCTATCATTTCTCCCAAATCTGTGACATGGTCACGCTTCAGCCTGTGACGTAAAAGTTCGACTAGAAGTCCTGCGACAAAAACCTTCTATCGCAGTTTGCTCGTTTACCCCTTCGCAGGAGTTCTTCGTATCGATCTAGCGTCCGAGGTAATCCCGGCAGGTTTCTCCGGGTCTTTGGGTGCAACGCTGCAAGTCTCCAACTATGCAGGACCTCCTGTATGTTCCCTCGAAGTTTGAAAATAACGCACTTTGCATATCATACCAGTTATGAATTGAATTCTCTGGCAGTTCATTGAGCCATGATCGAGCCATCTTCCTCAGCATCAGTGGGAGATATCGGACTGCAACCAGGCTGTTTCCTCCTTTGGCGATGCAGCAAGCCTGGAAAAAATCCTAGAGCCAAGTATCTGGCCGTGCTGCACCGTCGTAGGGCTGAATATGTGTGGTAATGCCAAAGTCAACCAGAAATTTGGTCTGACGTATGCGTGGACCAAAGCACTTGGGTCCTACGTACACATCTTCTTCCTCATATCGCTGCGCTTCTATGTTTGATTCGATGCGATGGCGAGCATTGTTTGGCGAGAGAGATCTGCACCTTGGAGGCTCACGGCTTCTACGTGGTGGAGTCGGATTTTTTTGCTTCTTCTCTCACCGTTGCCATCTCCGCCCCTGCGGCTCCCATGGCTACGACGTGATCCTTCATGGTCGCTGCTGGGAGGCGATGGTGGCCCTGGTGGATTATTTCCAGCTGGGTTTCTTGGTGGTGGCGGTGGAGCCTCATTATGCTGACTCTGATGCCTATTTCTTCGGGCACCATCCCTACTTGATTTAGGACGATCCGGATCATATCTTCGTCTGGCGTTACCAGCCGGACGACTTGGTTGTGGCATCCTTAGCCGATCTTGCTCTTCTTGCTGGCGGCGTGTTTTCGGGTCTTCTCTATAGCGGTTATTTTGCCAATGATGGTCCTGATGAGAAACCATTGCCCTGATGGCATCTTCGGACGCAACCGGAATAACTCTTGCCCAGTCACGTGCCCGCCTGCGAGAGTGGCCATTTGAGCCGGTTCTTGAATTCTCTTCTTCTCCACGGGGACAATAACATTCAGTCGTATCTTTTAAGGGTGGTAGTACCCTAGTTGCCTTGAAGCCAACTTGTAACCTCTAGCCTTCCCAAATCTCGGGACGAGATTTCTTTTAAGGGTGGTAGCCTGTCACATCCCAAAATTTTCCAAATTTTGAAATGTGAAAAACAAATAAACAAAATAAATAATGGTTGAAATTTAGGGTGAAAAGAAACTTTTTGTTTCTAAATGGAAACATCAAAACCCTTCTTGCTCAAAATTGAATAAAATGGAATCCATCAAATTTCAATCAAGTGAAATGCATTCATCAATGAATGTATCTTGAAATTTAAACACTTGGAAAAGTTAAACCAAAACCCCAAAACCCTAATAAAAGAAAATCATTTCCAAAATCTCTCTAAGACTATGGATTTTATCCATATAAAAATTCAGCAACAAACATTTATAAATGATCAAAAATGATAAACAAAAATATTATAAAACCAAAGAAATTGGTTTCATTTAATTTGGAGCCATGGATAAAAACTTATGAATATAACAAGATAAAAGGAAATATTTTCCAAAGATAATAATTCTCCTATCTAAAATTCATATCAAATTATGATCAAAATAATCCTAAAAGGATTTAAAAAGATAAACAAAAAATAATTAAAATTATACAAATTGGAGTCACCAATTTTGGATCTATAAATAAAAAGATATGGATTTTATGAGATAAATAAATAAATAAGGAATATTTAAAAGCCAAACCAAATCTTGGCCAAATCCATAAACAAATAGAACGAAAGTCTATTGAATAATAAAAAGGAAGAAAATGATTATTTAAATAAAATCTTAAGGATTGAAAAATATCCAACTTTGTTTAAATAAAGACAAATTGCCTAAACTAAATAATAAGAAAATTATTTAGAAGACAATTTAAATTTAAATTAAATCCATAAACAAATGGAATAAAGATAATCCAAATCCAAATAAAATAAAGGGATAAAGAATATTCAAATAAAAGTATATGGGATTAAACCATATTCAAATAATATTTAAATAAAGACAAAATCCCTAATGTAAATCATGAGTAAATGATAATTGATAATAGTCAATGTGAATTAGAAGTTATCTAATTAACTTAAAAATAATTATTTGAACAAGATTTATATGGGTTAAAATTCATAGTTTATTTTATTTGAATAAAGACAAATGCCCAATTTAAATGATTAATAAATCATATTAAAAATAATTTAAATAATTCAAAGTGAATAATTTAACACCCTAATGAACAAATAAAACCTACTAAAAAGGTTGATAAAACATTTTAATTTAAAAATAGAATATTAAATAATTTGAATAAATAATATGGATTGGAATCATATTTAAAATCCTATTTAATAAAGACAAAATGTCTATTAAAAATAATAATAAACCCTAAAGGGATAAAAGAAGTTATTCGAAAATGGATTTTAAAATACATAAATAAACAAATTAAAAACGTACTAAATATTTGGAAAAGGTTTGAAAAGAAATCTAAAATCAAAAGAGTGTTTGAATTTGAAAACAGAAAATGACATCAGAAAAAGAAAAAGATTCTGGAAGAAAAAAATGGAAAAGGGAACAGCCCAGAAACCTAACCCAACTAACCCAGCCCAGCAAAGCCCACCTCCCTCTCTCCCCTCCCCCCGCGCGAAGCGTTTTGTTACTCAAACTCGCACCCGCGTTGTCACTGACTAGAGTACCCCACGCGTAACCCTCTCCTTCGCTGACGAAGCGGACCCACACAACCAGCTCACCATCGTCTACCTCGCGCGACCCACTCCCCTCACCTCGCTACAGTTTCTGGCCGCGAGTAAATCCCGTTAATTCGGGTTGAAGGAAGCATTGATTCTCGCCAGCGACCGAGCACCCTTAAATGCCCACGAACTCTCTACCTTTCCCCTCAATCACCAGCACCTCTCCGGCCCCAGGCTGCTCCTGATTTCATTTGCGCAACCACTGTCTCCGCCGAGTTCCTCCGATGATTCCGACCACCCCAGTCACCCCCACTGTCCCTGGTTTCCACGAGCACACTCCCCACCTCCCTACGCATCTCCCAGTACCTTCCACTTGCCCGCACCATCCCTAGAGGCTCGACAACCTCGACGACAGAGCGCCACCGCTGTCTGCCCCCTCTCCGACGACCTTTTCCTGGTAAACCTGACTACCCCTTTCCCCCTGGATGACGCTCGCGTACTCAACTTCACCTTACGCATCTAACGCAACCGTTTGCTAGCTTCCTTCTGCTTTGTAGCCTCGCTAACATCGCAGCCCGAGCGCACCCGTCGTCAGCAACATCTCCGGCAACCAATCCCCTTCGCTCCCGTGCGCCCCTTGGACTACGACAACCACCTTGAGCTTCACTTCAACCACGCGAGCACGGTAAGCACCTCCGTTCCCTATCTTGTTTCCTGGTTGCACTGTACCGTAGCTGATAGAGCCGTGCCGCCGCTCGTCGCTGGTTTGCGCCGCCAGACTTTGACCAATGCACCGCAACCGTTAGATCCTGATCGCATGGCTAGGAATAGATAACTTAACAAATCGTCATCACTTGATCTGTGCCGCAGGATTCTAGTTAGATCTAATGCTCCACATCATGTGATCCTGCCAAACCGGTACCAGCGAATAAGAATCAGCCATGTGGCCCAGTCTGTGTTATAAAAACCAGAAACATTTCTATTAGTTGTTAGATTTTGTAAAATTCATTACTTTAAATCTACATGTCCAAAATTTACAAACTTTATATCATTGTAATCAGGAAAAAGAATACTTTGCAACCATTCCCTTTGTTTAATATTTTGCTTCTGGAAAATTGGTTGTTTATGCAGAAACATTTCTAGGCTTATTTAGAGTATAAAAATTATTCTAGAAATGATTTTTGAGTAAAACCTTTTGCAAATGGTTTGATTTAAACTCTCTGACCCTAAACCAATAAGTTTTGGATTTAAAAATGTATTTGATTAAACCCTAGAAAATTATTACTTTGATTAAAGGCATTTCTAGAAAAATAAAATGTTGCTTTGATTTAAAAATGATTTTGGGTGAAATCTTTTGTAAATAGATTTGTTTTAAAACACTTTGACCATAAACATTAATATTGGTGTTTAAAGACATTTTGGCTAACATTATAAATTATTCCTTTGATTAAAATCATTGCTAGCAAACCAAAAATGATTTAAATGGCCATTTTCACTAACTTGAATTTAAATGGTTTTGCCACTTTTATAAATGACCAATAGGTGTTTTAAAATGTTTATAGCCTATTAGAAACCACTTTTACAAATAAACTAATCTTTTGCATGCTTGCATGTATTGTTTTGTTTTTATTATTTTATGTGATGGATTGCTTGAATGCTAGTTTGAATTTGTGCCTTGCTTGATTGAATTGTAGTGAACTTTGAAGAGTGTGACCATTTCAAGATCAAGGAGTGTATCTATATTCTCTACTAAAAGGCAAGTGGTGCTCATACTTTTGTCCTATTATTTTCACTATGCATTAGTGATATTTCTAAGTAGGACTTGCATGAAATTTTCTATGTGTTAACTATGCCATGGGAAATCCTAGTAGATGATGCCTTAGTAGAATTTTCCCTAAATGAAGATCATTACTACTATCATGCTTAGCTTAGCTAGTAGAAAACAAGGGTGGATTATATTCATGCTATGAAATATTTCTAAGTCAATGACTTGTGTTTTCTTAAATAAAACAACTAAGTGAATGAATCACCTAGGTGGAATGGTGTGAATGGATTATGTAGAGTGGTTACACAGGGCCCTATATTTAAGGCCTACCCTAGTGTATCTCACTTGCGGAAATCCACCCAAGAACAAAAGATTTGAGATGTCAAATGTTGAGAAGCTTCAAGTGCAGCCACATGGCAATATGGGCTCTGCCTGGATCATATAGGTTGCAATAACTTAGCCAGATGGACTGCTGGTGGTAGGGGTGACAGGTTTGGGAACGCGTCCATTTTGGTATACTTCTGAAAGATCTTGTCTCGATGCATGTTGAGTCTTGTGGGGAAAGTGCACCACCTCTCGAGAGAGTAAAATCTAAGTACTTAGACGTGTCCCTGACAATGGACAATTTGAGCATCAAGAAATGGAAGCTATCAAGGATATCCTCATCCCAATTTCTAATTTAAAAGCTTGTGGTTGAACAAGGGTGAAGGATCATCAATGTCTATTGGTAGTTCCTTGGGTGATTTTGAGAAATAAAAACTTAGTGTTTTCAACTTATAAGGAAAACCTTATTTTGAGCAAAGCAAGCCTAAGATCCACTTAGCCAAATGCATATAGATGATAGATACCACTACTCTACCATAGTATCACTTGCCAATACAATTCAAATGTATTGACCCTTGTGGCTGTAACATATTATGTTGCAGGTTTGTTTGATGTTAGTGTAGTGTGTTGAATAGGATTACAAGTCTACAACCAAAATGATTGCCTGTGGCACTTTGAAGATGAAGGACTCCATGCTACATAGTAATTTCCGCTGCATTGTAAAGAGATAGCCAAATGAGCTATGTAAGATGCAATTAATTATTTTATTCCTGGTTATAAAGTTGTATTATGACCTTTGTTTCTTGATATTACATCTTAAACTGTGGATGCTAGCTATTGATCCAGGCACTAGCATTGTAAACACAGGGATCTCTACCTTATCAGGTTGGGACCTCTATAAGCGCCTCCGCCGTAAGATCCGAAGCCGTTGGGATTGGAATTGTGAGAGCATCTCCGTAAAATTTCACGTGCACCTTTGGTGAAGACGTGTCCATACGTAGGAGGATCGATCGGGGTGGGATTAATCGGATCTCTTTCCTGATTCTCCATCCTGATCTCTTCATCAAATTTTTCTTTGTTGGTTTCCTCGACGTTCGGCTTTGCCGTGTCGGATTCTTGTTCTTGTTCTTCTTCTTCTTCTTCTTCTTCTTCTTCTTTGACGCCTAGTAGCTTTAACATGCATACCAGTGGCAAAGACGGATTTTGGTCCGGTACAGGGGGATAAACTTCCGTCCGTACTTTATGTCATGGTTGGTTTGTGGATCTCGGAGGAATCTCCGGTGTCCATGTCATCCTGCGAGGTGTAGCTTTCATCCATGCTATCATATGGACAGATTTATGTCATGGTTTGCTTGGAGACGTGCTCTTGTTCATACTCCTCCATCTCTTTGTCGAAGTCTCGAAGTTCCTGCGACGTGATTGACTCCGCTAGGGAGCCAGGTAAGCCAGCATTTTCTTCGATTGCGTCTAGGACCAAGTCGCTACTAGCTCCAGCATCAACAAAGTCAGATCCAGTGCTTATGTGGTACACGAAACAGTGCTTCTTCTTGTTCATGTTCTTGAGGTACTTGTATAACTTGGTTTCCGCTTCGACGTCAGCAGAGCTGGATCCGTAGCAGATGTATTCCTCGTCTGTGTATCCGATCTCGCTAGAGAGATCAGATCTGGATTCTTCTTCCACCTCTTCTTCCACTACAGGAGTGGGATGGGTGGGTTTGATTTTATCTAGGACCCTGAACTCTTCCGCCTCTGCGGACAAAGTAAATCCGGATTTTTCTTCTGCCATGGTCATCACCTCAAGGATGGGATGGGAGACTTCAGCGAAACCGAGATAGATATCGATCTCGCCGATTGACATGATTGTGTAGGTCGTCACGGGTTTCGAAGCCGGAATCCAAGTCTCATCGAGAAGGATGAGAGGGACATCACTGACACATACCACACGACCCATGATGATTTGTTTCACCGATTCCCGCACGTGCAGATTCTGCCTGGAACGATGCCCCAAAGGTCACCTGCCCCACTGTGGGGGCCAAATGTTGTCGGATTATCGACAAGTACGCCATAGGGGTTCCTAGTGGCGTTGGAAGGATGAAGTGTGAGACGTCGGATGTTCTAGGAGCGGTGAGCACAAGTTTACCCAGGTTCAGATCCGACTTTGGTGATTGGATCCTACTCCTGCTAGCAACCCAGTAATATATTGGCGTACGCCGGATGTTACAATGGATTAAAAGAGAGGTTCGCCTGTGCGAGTTGATTGTGGTTTTACGATTGATTGGTTGCCCTAAAGGCTCCCATTGTGCCGGTTTATATAGTCACCAGGGCCTAGGGTTATAGGAGAGACCTATCCGGCTATGTTATAGAGTCGGTAACTATGTACAGCTTGGACTACAAGTAATACTACAGGCCTAAGTCGGTAACTCTTCTGGGCCTTATCGTAGCCGGAACTGGCTCCTCCTCTTTCTCCGACTGCGCCTGTAACATCCCAAAAATATCAAACTTAGATCATCAAAACACTAATCATCAAGTTTAGGGTTAACAAAAACTTTTCTAAATGAATTCATGAATGCATGTATATGTGTATGCATGGATTTTGAATTCCTTTAAAAACCGCCTTGTTTGTGTGATCCATTGCTTGTAAAATGTTTCTTAGGTGAAAAGAACATCATCTAAAACATTTCCCACACTGTTCTTAAAGACAAGTAAATCAAAACAAATATATTAAGTGAATGGTCATTTTGGCCAATTTAACTCACATGCCTACTTTGGCTGTCTCAAACTTTCAAAACCTAACATAAACTTTTCTGGATCTTTGCACCCCTTGAATGTACTCATAACAGAGTATCAAGGCCCACTTTGTGATCATCCAGAAACTTTCAAATGCATAGTTTAAATGACAATTCAAAATTGAATCTTCTTCATATGGGAAGATCCCACTTTTTCAAAACCCACTCAAACAAGCTCAACTTTCAAAACCCAAGCATCTGCAGACTCACCAGAACCAATCTAGCAAACTCACCAAAATTCATTTCAAAATTCAAAACTTGAGTTCATGCGGCCATTTCATCAAACAGGTTGCAGACACAAATCAAACAAAACATCAAACACTATAGTGTGTAGTGTTTTGAGCCTAACTTGTTCCCTAGTTAGCTCACACACAAACCAGTAGATCATCTAGAAAGATTAGCCCAACACTAGCACCCTGTGAGCTTGCCATTGCCATTAATGGTGAACAGCCGAGCACCCCCATGTCACCCCAATGTGGACAGCAAGCTAGGAGCAGCAGCAAGCCTAGCTAGCATGTCTGGGAGGCAGCCACCGTCCACCGCCACTGCCTGTCCCAGCCGCAAGCGTTGCCAAGCCATGGACCACGCGCACAAGCCGCGCCCAGACCATGCCGAGCGTGCGCCAGAGCACCACCCGCGACCAACGTCCCCAGACCGCGCGCCGCCCTCACCATGCGCACACACGATCACCACCGACCCAGGACACCGCCAGACACTCCCGTTTGCCACCCCGTGCCATACAACCACCGCCCGCCGTCGAAGACGCCGCCTCTGCCGCGCAGGGTGCCGCCCGTTCCAGACCAAACCACACCGCCCCATGCCTCGCGATCATGTCGTTGAGCATCGCCAGGAGACACAGCACCGTCCCCTACCCTTGCCCATGCCATTAGCTGCCTGTAACGTCGCCCCCGACGAGCTCACCTTGCGCCCCGACGGTCCCCTCGCTCGACTATAAATAGAGGCCACCCCCGCACGATTTCTTCACACCATCTCACTCCCCTCTCACCACTGACCGTGCCACACCATCCTCAGAGCAAGGCGAGCACCACTTCGCCGGAATTTCACCGGAGCCCGCCGCCTCTGGAGAAGAAGGGAGCCCGCGATTGGAGCCACCCCAGGAGAAGCCACCGGTACCAGGAGGATCGCCGTCGTCAACTTCGTCGTTCGCCCGCCTCGCCGACCCTCGCTCGTACCCCGGTGAGCCCCCAGCACCCCTCACTGGTCGCGCTAGGTTTCGTTCTCGCTGGAGCTGTCTCGCATCGACGATGACCCTCAGCCGTTGGATTAGAACTAGATCGAACGACCCACGTTGGCCCATACCGCTTCGCCCAGCCCCGTGTCACTGACGAGTGGGGACACCCACTTACGCAGCCCGCGGGAGCACTGCGCTTAGCAGGCCGGCCCGTTAGAATTTCCCGCGCAGCCCAGCAATTCAAATTAAACCTTTTTCTTTTTAATTTCAAACACACTTCTGTACCCAACTTCAAAAATCAACCCTGGTCGATTCAGTGCACCAAATTGGATGAAACCAATTTTGTTGGAAAGGTCTGTGAATGCTTAATCCAAGACCGTTGGATTCAAGTCATTTGGATCTGGAGATCACCCATAGCAAAAATAACAAGGCAGAAGCTTTTCTGCATTCAAACATTTTTCAAATTTAAACCATAAAAGCTTTTGAGTTGATTCCAACTCTCAAAAATCACATTTAACCATACCTTTCAGAATATATAAAAATATATAGGTTTACTTGCAGAAATATTGTTCAAGGAACAAAGGAATGCTACATAAGCATTTCTAGCCACTTTAATCAATTAAAATAAAAGGGTAAAACCTTATTAAATTGTGACACCACTTTAAATCACATTCCCATGGACTACAATATGTGGTGATCCCATGTTTAGTTTGGAGAATATTAAATCTTAAGTAGTTTTTTAATGAGTAGAAATTACTTTTCTAAAATAAAAGGACTTAAACTAATCCTTAACCTTGTAATGTTAGAGATGATGCTAGATCATCTATAGGACCCTTGTGTGTGATGATTGCAAGTAGTTAAGTATTGTTTGGTGATTGCGTACCTCGTATTTATTCATAGACGCTAGTACCGACCAAGGATACTACGAGGAGGAAGGAGGATACTACGAAGAGGAAGCCGAAGAGAACTTCAACCACTGCTCTGCACAAGGCAAGCCTAATACTACTAGTGAATGTGCAAGCTAACACTTGCAAGATACCCTATTGTTACCACAAACCCATGCTTGTGATATGAATACTGTATGCCTTAAGCGTATGTGATCATACCAACTTGCTAAACCAATCCTAGTTTTATGGCAAGCTTCTTACTTTATTTCTTTATCAAAGCTTACTTAGAGTCTACTTAAGAGTTTGGTAGATATTAGACAGCTGTGCTCAAGTTTGCCCTAAGAGCATAAAATTTGGCCTAAGTTAGAAACCTTGATCTCAGCGTAAGATATAATGTTGGACTTAGTGAAACTCCACCAGTTACCACCCCTCCTTATTACCATTCCCAACTGTAGATGCTAGTGCTAAGCATAAAACTCGATCAACTTTAGATGGGAGTACTTGGTGGAAAAATGGTTATGAAAACCTTGGAATGATGGATCATTCTACTGAAATGTTTTGGACATGTGTTTCCAAACACTTGATGATGTTGGTGATGAAAATGTTGAGGCATGAGCCTTAGCCCTTTATAAAACTGATGGTTGTCTGGATGCGATACCATTCCAATTTTATCGTACAACCACAATACCCGAATATTGGGTAGGGCTTGACTGGAAAATTATATACCTTAGTATTAGTTCCCTCCCGGCCAAGGTCTGAGCTGAGGCTACCTTGTGAAGATTGTCCACCTGTGCAGTACCCAAGATGACAGTGGTCATGGTTGGGAGGCCAAACTCACAGAAGAGGTGCTTATACTAGGGAGTGTAATTGAAAGGTTAGGATTGATTATCCGCATACTGAGTATGGTGAATTCAGGATTTGTTCCTGACGGATGTATCGAATGTTGTGGTGAAAGTGTACAATATCTGCAGAGTGTCAAACTATTCGAATAGCCGTGTCCGTGGTTATGGACAGTTGGAGTGGCCATACTGTTCCCCCGTTAGACCCTTTTCAAAATGACTTGTGAAATGAGTTGAGACTTTGACTTGACCACAACAGAGTTGTGACCTGAACTACAAGATCCCACTTAGGAGTTATAAAATTGTGACTAGCTTTGGAGCTTAGTAGAGATAAACCTGGATTTTTGCAAAACAACACTAGAGCCTAGTGTCCCATTATCCAAAAACCCCCTTTACTTGTTAGTATTAGTTTGCGAGTACTTAAAGAGTACTCATGGCTTTGTCCCTGGCTATTACCATGGCCAGACTATGAAGAGGAGTACCTGGAGGATGGACCCCAGGAAGGTTACGACAACTAGGATCATCTCCCATCATCAGCATTGCCTGTGACCCCGAAGATGGAGCTTCGCCTACGCTACCGTTATTATTACGTATTTCGCTGCTTGATGTTGTATTAAGAACTGGATCATGAGATCCCTATTCGTGTAAGAACTTATGTATCATTGTAATGGATGAAGTAATATGGTATCCAATTCTGTTATGTCTCGCAAAAATGGTAATCCTGGGATTGCGATGTATGGCATAACAGGCATCTAGGATTGAAAAATCCGGGTGTTGACAAGTTGGTATCAGAGCCATCCTGACCATAGGAGACCCTAGTTTGGTTGGACGTTGAACCAAAAACTTAATTTCAAAAACCAAAGAAAACAAATATTTACAAAAACCTATTCTCATTCTTACCTCTTTAATTCTTTCATAAAACTTCATGTTCCTCAAAAACTCTTGCAAAATAGATAAAATTTTGACACACTTGATCACTCTGCTAATTTACTCATCCTCTATTTTTATAGATGGACGTGAAGTACAACAAGTTTTATCAACTCGGAAATGGGGGAGACCTTATCTTTGAGAGGGATCTGGATCAGCTTTCGGAACTTCTGGAGCGTCCGCACCCCAAGTTCTTCGGAGCTCAGCTCAATGATCAAGGAGGAGAAGACCTGCAGTGGCTAATTGTTGCAAGTCTCCGAGGAAATATTGAACCTCCCACAGCGGAGGGAATTCAGTTTACCTTGAGGGAAAACAACTGGCTCGATGGACTTGCCAGAGCAATGCAGGAAGCTCTTTCCCGTCTGTGTGGACAGAGCATCAATCAGATCAAGGGTACTCGCTTTGAGTTTTTCCCAAGACGTGATGCAAATGGACAACCACTGGAAGGCCCATACCACCCCGAGCTGAAGACTCAATTGGACCACCTTAGCTTCATGATGTACGACCGTCAGCAGGAGTTGGACAACTGCCGTGACTATTGCAACCACAAGTCTGCCATCATCAAGACGAAGGATCAGACCATCGCCATGCTAGCAAAGGATCGCAAGTCTCTCCGCCGTCATCTATACAAGAAGGATCGCATTATTGCCCGTCTTCGCCATCGCATCTCATCTCTGGAAGAGACCTTCCACGAGAGAGACATGCAGTTAGAGGAAAGGGAGAATGCCGGAGAAGATCTTCGTGGAGACCCTTACTCCTATCTCAGCGATGACGATGATTTTCTGGAGGATCAGGCCATGGACTTCTTCACCGATGAGGATGATTTCGCCTTCATCGATGATCCTGAAGATGATGAAGCCACAAACTCCGAGGAGTAGTAGCACTGAGCACTAGCGTAGTGAGTAGTAGTCGGTCCCACTGTATAGTAGATTTCAGAATGGTTCTTAAAACCATCTGTTTTCCTTGTTGTGGTGTGTGTTGTACTGTGTGCTATGAGTGAATGAATGAAAAAGCAAGTTGCTAGAAAAATCTGAGTCAAACCTCTAAAAAAACTTTTCAAAAACCCCAAAACCTTAGAAATTTCCCTCTTTTCTCATAATCGATATCAATCTTCAGATGCCACGTGGAGGAAGTGGTTCAGCCCCGGACCCAATGTTGCAGATCCTGCAAATGTTGACTTCTGACCGCGAAGCTGAAAGAGCCGAACGTCAAGCCAACCTAGCCACTATGCAACAGATAGCCCAGCTAGCCCACAACAACCAAGGCCATGGAAACCAGGACAACCACGGATCTAAACTCAAGAATTTCCAGAATACCAACCCACCCGTTTTCACCAAGTCGGAGGAACCCCTAGATGCCGACGATTGGCTGCAAACCATGGAAAACAAGTTAGAAGTAGCTGGAGTGGAAGCCAACGAGAAAGTCTTGTTCGCCACCCATTATCTAGACGGAGATGCCAGGGCATGGTGGAACAGTGTTCGTGCAATGACCGGAGGCCAGATGATGACCTGGGAGGAATTCAAGGTCAAGTTTAGCAGAACCCATGTGCCACCAGGTTTGATCAAGAGAATGAGAGACGAGTTCAGAGAGTTGAAGCAAGGAAGGATGACTGTAGTGGAATACCGTGACAAATTTTTGTCATTAGCTAGGTATGCCCCGGACGAGATAGACACCGAAGCCAAGAAGAAAGAAATATTCCTGAATGGTCTGCCTGACGAGATGCAGACGGTGTTAGTCAATATTCCCTTTGCGGATATTGAAGCCCTTGTCGACTCTGCTATCCAAATGGAAGGAAAGATCAACCAAGCCAATGAAAACCACAAGCGTCGCATGATGCATCAACCAGGAACCCATCAGACCCCAAAGTATCGCCCCAACCCATCTCCAGGATTTGCCCCACGAACCAACAGACCCCCTATGACCCGTCCGACCTATCCCAACCGTGGAAACCCTAGACCCGGAGGAAATCACAACAACCCCGGCAACTCTAGCAATTTCACCCGTGCCCCACCCAAGTTCAACACCAACAATACTACCACCAACCCCAACACTGCCCCGAGGACTGGAAGCAATGCTGTGCCTATCGCAGCCAAGGACAAGTCACAAGTGACCTGTTATGACTGTGGAAATAAAGGCCACTATTCCAATGATTACCCCAACAAGAAGAATGCTACCGCCCCCAACGCCAATGTCCCAGCTCAGCAGCAGCGTCGTGTCCAGCCAGGGAGAAGATTTGCCCCAGGGAATTCACTCAACCGCAATGGCCGTCTTTTTCTCATGCATGCTGAAGAAGCTCAGGAAGGGCCAGACGTCGTGCTGGGTATGTTTTCTGTTAATTCAGTACTTGCAAGAGTGTTGTTTGATTCTGGCGCATCGCATTCATTTGTCACCGAAGAATTTGCCTGCACTAGTAAAATTCAGCCAACCAAATTGAAGCATGTGATGATTGTGCAAATTCCCGGTTCAACCACCAAAGCTAGGCAAATTTGCAAAGCCGTCCCTATCCGAATCCATGGCATAGATTTTTATGCTAATCTAATAGTACTCGGAACTAAAGGTTTGGAAGTAGTACTAGGAATGGATTGGATGTACAAGCATAAAGGATTGATTGACTGTGCCAAGAAAGCCATTACCATGACCAGTACCACCGGAGTATCAGTCAAGCATATATCTGAAACCTTACCTCGCCAATTTAAGTGTAACAAGAGTCTAGCCCAACCTACCATTGACCAAGTTCGGATAGTCTGCGAATACCCCGATGTATTTCCAGATGTTTTGCCCGGTATGCCCCCAGATCGGGATATCGAGTTTATCATCGAACTAATCCCCGGAACAGGACCCATAGCCCAGAGACCCTATAGTATGAACCCGTCAGAACTAGAAGAACTGAAGAAGCAATTGGATTCCATGTTGGAAATCGGATTGATTCAACCAAGTGCGTCCCCATGGAGATCACCTGTCTTGTTTGTGGACAAGAAGGATGGAGGTAACCGTTTGTGTACGGACTATAGGAAGTTGAATGATGTCACCATCAAGAACAAGTACCCCTTGCCGAAGATCGAAGATTCGTTTGATCAGTTGACCGGTGCCCAGGTGTTTTCTAAGATTGATCTTAGAACTGGCTATCATCAACTCAAAATTCGTGCAGAGGATATCCCGAAGACTGCTTTCACCACCCGATATGGATTGTATGAGTATATAGTCATGTCTTTTGGATTAACCAATGCCCCCTCTTATTTCATGAATCTCATGAATAAGATTTTTATGGACTTCCTGGATAAGTTTGTCGTTGTTTTCATCGATGACATTCTGATTTATTCCAAATCGGAAGAAGAACATGAGCTACACCTAAGGACCATTCTTGGAACCCTTAGAGAGCATCAATTGTATGCAAAGTTTAGCAAATGTGAATTCTGGTTACAGGAAGTAGGATTTCTCGGTCATATTGTATCAGCCGGAGGAATTGCCGTAGACCCTGCCAAAGTGAAAGATGTAGAAGATTGGCAAGCCCCAACCACTCAAACCCAAGTTCGTGATTTTCTCGGATTGGCGGGATATTACCGCAAATTCGTAGAAGGATTCTCGAGTATAGCCCGACCCATGACCCAATTACTGAAGAAAGACAAGAAGTTTGAATGGATGGACAAGTGCGAAGCGAGTTTTCAAGAACTCAAGAGGAGATTGATTTCAGCCGCAATCTTGATCATGCCGGATATTACGAAGCCCTTCGATGTGTATTGTGACGCACCCAAGATTGGTCTCGGATGTGTGCTAATGCAAGAAGGCAAATTTATATCTTATCTATCGCGACAACTAAAGCAACATGAACAAAATTACCCAACCCATGACCTCGAACTCGCAGCCATAGTTCTAGCCCTGAAGACATGGAGACATTACCTTATGGGAAACCGTTGTGAGATTTATTCGGATCACAAGAGCCTAAAGTATATATTCACTCAAAAGGAGCTGAATATGAGGCAGAGAAGATGGATTGAGTTAATCAAGGATTACGACCTGGACATTCACTATCACCCTGGAAAAGCCAATGTGGTAGCCGATGCCCTTAGCAGATTGCCGTGCCGCTTGAACTCCATGATTTTAAAGGAGCAACCAAGTTTGCACAAAGAGATGGAAGATTTTCGAATGGAATTAGTAAGTGAAGGATTTTTGGCTAGTATCGAACTTCAGCCCACCTTGATCAGTCAGATTAAAGAGGCGCAGAAAGGAAATACTAGTATCGACGGAATCAAGCGTCGTATCGGTACAGGCAAAGTACCCGGATTCACCGAGGACGGAGAAGGAGTTCTTTGGTACAAAGGACGCCTTTGTGTACCAGCAGATTCGGAGTTGAAAGAAGTTATATTGAAGGAGGCTCAAGATACTCTTTATTCTATCCATCCCGGAGGAACTAAGATGTATCAAGATTTGAAAGAGCAATTTTGGTGGCATAAGATGAAGAGAGAAATCGGAAGCTATATCGCCAAGTGTGACATATGTCAGCGAGTCAAGGCAGGACATCAACGACCCGCTGGATTGTTGCAACCTTTGCAGATTCCGGAATGGAAA
Organism: Avena sativa; assembly: GCA_916181665.1. Taxonomy (NCBI): domain Eukaryota; kingdom Viridiplantae; phylum Streptophyta; class Magnoliopsida; order Poales; family Poaceae; genus Avena; species Avena sativa. The sequence goes on along the minus strand of OV702280.1, from coordinate 218,292,607 downwards.
TGGGATTCTGTAGGAATGGACTTTATCACTGGAATACCTACTTCTAGTAGGGGAAATGACTCTATTTGGGTCATAGTGGACAGATTGTCCAAAGTAGCCCATTTCTTGCCCGTCAAAACCACCTATCAGAGTTCGAAGCTAGCGGAGTTATACATCGCTAGAATCGTTAGTTTGCATGGAGTCCCCAAGAATATAGTATCGGATCGAGGAACTCAGTTTACCTCGAGATTCTGGAAGAAAGTCCAAGAAGGTTTAGGAACCCGCCTAGATTTCAGTACCGCTTATCACCCTCAGACCGACGGACAAACGGAGCGAGTAAACCAAATACTCGAAGATATGCTTAGAGCATGTGTTCTAGAATATGGATCCAAATGGGAAGACTGTCTGCCGTTTAAAGAATTTTCATACAACAATAGTTACCAAGCCAGTTTGCAAACGGCCCCATTTGAATTTATGTACGGAAGAAAGTGCCGCACCCCTTTGAACTAGTAGGAAGTAGGAGAGAGTCAGATTTTTGGACCCAACATTCTACGAGAAGCATAAGAGAAGGTTCACAAGATTCGTGAACACCTCAAGACAGCCCAATCCCGACAAAAGAGTTACATCGACAAGAGACGTCGAGACCTCGCCTTCAACATCGGAGATTTTGTTTATCTGAAAGTGTCGCCATTAAAGGGAATGCAACGTTTCCAACTCAAAGGAAAGTTAGCCCCCAGATATATCGGACCTTTCAAAATCTTAAACCGTCGAGGAGAAGTATCGTATCAACTGGAACTACCTAAAGAGATGTCAGCTGTGCACAATGTGTTCCATATCTCGTTACTTCGCAAATGTCTCGAAGTCCCCGAGAAGACCGAAGTGTTCAAGAATATCGATCACCGGACCATAGAGATCAATGATGATCTAACCTATCCCGAAGTACCCATCCGTATATTGGAAGAAGCCTTTCGAACTACCAGAACCCGAAGCATCAAGTTTCTCAAGATTCAGTGGAGCAACCACACAGAAGAGGAGGCTACGTGGGAACGCGAAGATCACATCAGAACGGAGTTTCCAGATCTCTTCAAATCCTAGGTAATCTTTTCGTCCTTTTTCAAATATCGGGACGAGATTTTGTTTAAGGGGGGAAGGTTTGTAACATCCCAAAAATATCAAACTTAGATCATCAAAACACTAATCATCAAGTTTAGGGTTAACAAAAACTTTTCTAAATGAATTCATGAATGCATGTATATGTGTATGCATGGATTTTGAATTCCTTTAAAAACCACCTTGTTTGTGTGATCCATTGCTTGTAAAATGTTTTTTAGGTGAAAAGAACATCATCTAAAACATTTCCCACATTGTTCTTAAAGACAAGTAAATCAAAACAAATATATTAAGTGAATGGTCATTTTGGCCAATTTAACTCACATGCCTACTTTGGCTGTCTCAAACTTTCAAAACCTAACAGAAACTTTTCTGGATCTTTGCACCCCTTGAATGTACTCATAACAGAGTATCAAGGCCCACTTTGTGATCATCCAGAAACTTTAAAATGCATAGTTTAAATGACAATTCAAAATTGAATCTTCTTCATATGGGAAGATCCCACTTTTTCAAAACCCACTCAAACAAGCTCAACTTTCAAAACCCAAGCATCTGCAGACTCACCAGAACCAATCTAGCAAACTCACCAAAATTCATTTCAAAATTCAAAACTTGAGTTCATGCGGCCATTTCATCAAACAGGTTGCAGACACAAATCAAACAAAACATCAAACACTATAGTGTGCAGTGTTTTGAGCCTAACTTGTTCCCTAGTTAGCTCACACACAAACCAGTAGATCATCTAGAAATATTAGCCCAACACTAGCACCCTGTGAGCTTTCCATTGCCATTAATGGTGAACAGCCGAGCACCCCCATGTCACCCCAATGTGGACAGCAAGCTAGGAGCAGCAGCAAGCCTAGCCAGCATGTCTGGGAGGCAGCCCACCGTCCACCGCCACTGCCTGTCCCAGCCGCAAGCGTTGCCAAGCCATGGACCACGCGCACAAGCCGCGCCCAGACCATGCCGAGCGTGCGCCAGAGCACCACCCGCGACCAACGTCCCCAGACCGCGCGCCGCCCTCACCATGCGCACACACGATCACCACCGACCCAGGACACCGCCAGACACTCCCGTTTGCCGCCCCGTGCCATACAACCACCGCCCGCCGTCGAAGACGCCGCCTCTGCCGCGCAGAGCGCCGCTCGTGCCAGACCAAACCACACCGCCCCATGCCTCGCGATCATGTCGTTGAGCATCGCCAGGAGACACAGCACCGTCCCCTACCCTTGCCCATGCCATTAGCTGCCTGTAACGTCGCCCCCGACGAGCTCACCTTGCGCCCCGATGGTCCCCTCGCTCGACTATAAATAGAGGCCACCCCCGCACGATTTCTTCACACCATCTCACTCCCCTCTCACCACTGACCGTGCCACACCATCCTCAGAGCAAGGCGAGCACCACTTCGCCGGAATTTCACCGGAGCCCGCCGCCTCTGGAGAAGAAGGGAGCCAGCGATTGGAGTCGCCCCAGGAGAAGCCACCGGTACCAGGAGGATCGCCGTCGTCAACTTCGTCGTTCGCCCGCCTCGCCGACCCTCGCCCGTACCCCGGTGAGCCCCCAGCACCCCTCACTGGTCGCGCTAGGTTTCGTTCTCGCCGGAGCTGTCTCGCGTCGACGATGACCCTCAGCCGTTGGATTAGAACTAGATCGAACGATCCACGTTGGCCCATACCGCTTCGCCCAGCCCCGTGTCACTGACGAGTGGGGACACCCACTTACGCAGCCCGCGGGAGCACTGCGCTTAGCAGGCCGGCCCGTTAGAATTTCCCGCGCAGCCCAGCAATTCAAATTAAACCTTTTTCTTTTTAATTTCAAACACACTTCTGTACCCAACTTCAAAAATCAACCCAGGTCGATTCAGTGCACCAAATTGGATGAAACCAATTTTGTTGGAAAGGTCTGTGAATGCTTAATCCAAGCCCGTTGGATTCAAGTCATTTGGATCTGTAGATCACCCATAGCAAAAATAACAAGGAAGAAGCTTTTCTGCATTCAAACATTTTTCAAATTTAAACCATAAAAGCTTTTGAGTTGATTCCAACTCTCAAAAATCACATTTAACCATACCTTTCAGAATATATAAAAATATATAGGTTTACTTGCAGAAATATTGTTCAAGGAACAAAGGAATGCTACATAAGCATTTCTAGCCACTTTAATCAATTAAAATAAAAGGGTAAAACCTTATTAAATTGTGAACACCACTTTAAATCACATTCCCATGGACTACAATATGTGGTGATGACATGTGTCAACATGATCCCATGTTTAGTTTGGAGAATATTAAATCTGAAGTAGTTTTTTAATGAGTAGAAATTACTTTTCTAAAATAAAAGGACTTAAACCAATCCTAACCTTGTAATGTTAGAGATGATGCTAGATGATATATAGGACCCTTGTGTGTGATGATTGCAAGTAGTTAAGTATTGTTTGGTGATTGCGTACCTCGTATTTATTCATAGACGCTAGTACCGACCAAGGATACTACGAGGAGGAAGGAGGATACTACGAAGAGGAAGCCGAAGAGAACTTCAACCACTGCTCTGCACAAGGCAAGCCTAATACTACTAGTGAATGTGCAAGCTAACACTTGCAAGATACCCTATTGTTGCCAAAAACCCATGCTTGTGATATGAATACTATATGCCTTAAGCGTATGTGATCATACCAACTTGCTAAACCAATCCTAGTTTTATGGCAAGCTTCTTACTTTATTTCTTTATCAAAGCTTACTTAGAGTCTACTTAAGAGTTTGGTAGATATTAGACAGCTGTGCTCCAGTTTGCCCTAAGAGCATAAAATTTGGCCTAAGTTAGAAACCTTGATCTCAGCCTAAGATATAATGTTGGACTTAGTGAAACTCCACCAGTTACCACCCCTCCTTATTACCATTACCAACTGTAGATGCTAGTGCTAAGCATAAAACTTGATCAACTTTAGATGGGAGTACTTGGTGGAAAAATGGTTATGAAAACCTTGGAATGATGGATCATTCTACTGAAATGTTTTGGACATGTGTTTCCAAACACTTGATGATTTTGGTGATGAAAATGTTGAGGCATGAGCCTTAGCCCTTTATAAAACTGATGGTTGTCTGGATGCGATACCATTCCAATTTTATCGTACAACCACAATACCCGAATATTGGGTAGGGCTTGACTGGAAAATTATATACCTTAGTATTAGTTCCCTCCCGGCCAAGGTCTGAGTTGAGGCTACCTTGTGAAGATTGTCCACCTGTGCAGTACCCAAGATGACAGTGGTCATGGTTGGGAGGCCAAACTCACAGGAGAGGTGCTTATACTAGGGAGTGTAATTGAAAGGTTAGGATTGATTATCCGCATACTGAGTATGGTGAATTCAGGATTTGTTCCTGATGGATGTATCGAATATTGTGGTGAAAGTGTACAATCTCTGCAGAGTGTCAAACTATTCGAATAGCCGCGTCCGCGGTTATGGACAGTTGGAGTGGCCATACTATTCCCCCATCAGACCCTTTTCAAAATGACTTGTGAAATGAGTTGAGACTTTGACTTGACCACAACAGAGTTGTGACCTGAACTACAAGATCCCACTTAGGAGTTATAAAATTGCGACTAGCTTTGGAGCTTAGTAGAGATAAACCTGGCTTTTTGCAAAACAACCCTAGAGCCTAGTGTCCCATTATCCAAAAAACCCCTTTACTTGTTAGTATTAGTTTGCGAGTACTTAAAGAGTACTCATGGCTTTGTCCCTGGCTATTCCCATGGCCAGACTATGAAGAGGAGTACCTGGAGGATGGACCCTAGGAAGGTTACGACAACTAGGATCATCTCCCATCGTCAGCATTGCCTGTGACCCCGAAGATGGAGCTTCGCCTACGCTACCGTTATTATTACGTATTCCGCTGCTTGATGTTGTATTAAGAACTGGATCATGAGATCCCTATTCGTGTAAGACCTTATGTATCGTTGTAATGGATGAAGTACTATGGTATCCAATTCTGTTATGTCTCGCAAAAATGGTAATCCTGGGATTGCGATGTATGGCATAACAGGCATCTAGGATTTAAAAATCCGGGTGTTGACAGCGCCGCCCGTGAAGCAAAGCTCTAACCCATTGGTGGGCCACCCTGGTCAGCGAGTCCTGTGGGTATACCCGGAAAGTATATCCCCAACAGGGTCAACATCTTTATTGCGCATCATATTGATGTCTACGAATGCTTCTATTCTTGTAGACAGTATTGGGCCTCCAAGTGCAGAGGTTTGTAGAACAATAACAAGTTTCCCTTAAGTGGATCACCCAAGGTTTATTGAACTCTAGGAGGAAGATGTCAAAGGTATCCCTCTCAAGCAACCCTGCAATCAAGATACAAGAAGTATATTGTGTCCCCAACACACCCAATACACTTGTCAGGTGTATAGGTGCACTAGTTCGGCGGAGAGATAGTGAAATACAAGTAATATGGATGATTACAAGTGGTAATTGCAATCTGAAATAAAAATGGCAGCAAGCAAACATGTAGCAGGACTGATTATAAATGGTGTTTCAATGCTTAGAAGCAAGGACTATGGATCATACTTTCACTAGTGGACACTCTCAATAGACATATAATATTTTCTCTTCACTATGCTACCCTGAACTATTCTCCGGTTGGATAACGAACACCAATTCACGGTGTAGGGCTATAACTATCACTCCTTAAAGTATGCATTCCCCATCTAGGTAACCCCACACTGTCACCTTGAGCACTAGATGGTTCCAACAAACACCAAAATTTCATAGAGACATCCAACTCAAATTATAACCCATGATAAGTATTTCTGTAATCTTTAGCCTAAGAGACACACACGGTGCGCACACTGTCACCTTCACACACGTGGGACAAGGTGTGTCTGGAGATTACTGTTGGATATATGCCCTAGAGGCAATAATAAAAGTAGTTATTATTATATCTTTGTGTTTATGATAAATGTTTACATTCATGCTATAATACTATTTACCAGAAACATTAATACTTGCGTGATTTATAAACTTAACTAGAGTCCCTAGTGAAGCCTCTTTATAATACTATCTTGTTGGTTAATAGATGATCATGGTTTTAGGATCATGAACATAGAGATGTTGTTAACAACAAGATCATATCATTAGGAGAATGGTATGATGGACATACTACTGTAGATAAGCATAGCATAAAGATCAAGTCATTTCAATAGTTTGTTTTCTATAAGCTTTCTGATACATAGTAACCTAATTCCTTCGACCAGGAGATCATGTTAATCACCATGACCGGAAGGATGCTTTGATGACATCAAACACCACACCGTAACTAGGTGGTTATAAAGGTGGCATTGAGTGTTTGGAAAGTATGTGTTGAGGCACATGGATCAAGAGTGGGATTTGTCCATCCATATGACGGATAGATATATTCTAGGCCCTCTCGGTGGGATGTCATCCAATTATCTTGCAAGCATGTGACTATCTCACAAGGGATCACATATCACAGGAACGAGAAAAGAATACTTATCTGTAACGAGGTTAAACTAGGTATGTAGAGATACCGACGATCAAACCTCGGATAAGTAAAATATCGCGAGACAAAGGGAAATTGGTATCGTATGTAAATGGTTCATTAGATCACAAAGTAATCATAGAAATTTGTGGGAGCCATATCAATTTCCAGATTCCTCTATTGGTTATTGATCAGAGAAGTGTCTCGTTCATGTCCGCGTAATTCACAAACCGTAGGTAGACACACTTAAGGATTCGATGTTGTTTAGTAGATATGGAATGAAAGTAGGGAGACCGAATGTTGTTCGGAGTCTCGGATGGGATCCGGGATATCACGAGGAGATCCAGAATGGTCTGGAGAATAAGATTCATATAAGGAAAGTCCAATTCCAGAGTTCGGGAATGATTCCGGTGTTTTCATCAGAAAGGTTCTAGAAGGGTCCACAAGGTTCACCGGACCGGAAGGGTAAGGGTGCATGAATGTGTCATGACTAAGTGGAATGGTTGAATCATGTCCTAGGTCAAAGGTATGTGCAAATAAAGCGTGGGATCAAACTCCAAAATTGACAGTCAAAAGGCAAGTTTGAAAAGTCAAACTGGGACAATGTTTCCTAGTGGAGGAATAAGAGAATCCCACTCTCCCTCCACCACAAGCCTAGTAGGAGAGGGAGTGTAACATCCTAAAAATCATGATTTCAAAGTTTGCATAACATCCATGCATTCATAATCATTTTAGAATCATTTTCAATATCATTTCAAAACAAAAGCATTTGAATGTCTATTATTTTATGTAAGCAAGGCATTGACCCAATGCTACTCTCTAGTATAAGAATATTTGTTTTAAACCGAAGATATTTGATCCTATGGTTGATTGATGTTTTCCAAAGCTTGGACAAAAATTTCAAAACAAAATATGAATTTAAAACCATTTTTATATCTTTATTAAACAATGGTAAAGGCACTGTTTTCTTTTAAAATTTCAAATGACCAAAGTAATTTTGAGTGGACAACAGTGCTAAATGATCAATTAAGAGCTGGAGCTATCCTACAAAAATTCAGAACAAATTTGAATTCATTTTGGTTTGAAAATCATTTGAAAATGTTTCCTGAAAATCAAAATAGAAATAGAATAAAGAAAGTAGAAAGGGCCGGCACTGCCATTTTGGCCCAGTAGAGGAACCAGCCCACTAAGCCCACCCGGGACATTTCCCTCTGCTCCTTCTCTCACCCGCGTCGAACCAACCCCGCAGCCACTGAACTCTAGGCCCTCTCCACGTCAGCGTCGTCTTCCCCAAACTCCGCGCGCAGACGCCGTCGCCGCCCGTTTTGTCCCCCTTCACACTCAAATTAAGCCGCTTAATTCCCATTGAATCACTGAGTAATTGACTCCCCTGCTTTGGCTACTTAAAAACCTCGCCGCCGCGGTCATTTCCCCCCACACTACACACTCTTCTCGCCACCAGGCTGCCGACAATTCGAGTTGCACCGCCGCTGTACCGAGAAACTCCAGCTAGCCATCACGGTGAGTCCCGAGCGCAACTTGCCTTCTGGTTCACGCGAGCTGCTTCGCAATCATCCTGCGCACCTTCTCATGCATTTATTTTGTTCTGAATCGCCCTAGGTCGTCGCCATCGTCCACCTCTGGAAACGACCAAAGCTCGACTCGACTCCGACGAGCTATTCCGGTGAGCCCCACGTTCCCCTCTGTTTCTGGTTCACGCAGTCATGTTCGCCAGTGTCTAGCGCACCTGTTAATGTTTTCTGTTTGGATCCTTGCGCCTCAGAACGTTGTCTTCGACTCCGACAGTGAGCACCCGACGCTCAGACAAACTCCGACGAGGTCCTGCTGCTTTGTCCGTGCGCCCCGACCTTGTCCAGCTACATGTTGAGCTTCGCCGTGTCTTCGTGACCTCGGTAAGCACCAGCCGCCTTGCCCTGGCCCTCTGGTCTCGCCAGAATATCACCAGCAGACGCTCAGCCGCCGCGGCAGCCATTTGCACCGCCCGTTGTTGGTCAAAGCAATGTGGTTCGCTGGATCTGGATCCAGCGGATGCGATTAGATCAACCGCGAAGGGGTATGCGCAGATCTGGGCCGTGCTTAGTTAGTTAGATCCAACGGCCCGCGAGCGTGACCCAGGACGAACCGGTACCAGCGAATCAGAAAGCGCCGCGTGGCTAGCGTTTGAATTTAAAATCTAGAAATAGATCTATTAGATGTTCAAACTTGTAAAATTCATAACTTTTGATCCACACGTTCAAATTTTGCAAATTTTATATCATTGGAATCAGGAGAAAGAATTCTATCCAACCATGAAATTTGTTTAATAATTTGCTTCTGTAAAATTGGTTATTTTTGCGGAGACATTTATAGGCTTATTTTGAGTATAGAAATTATTTGAAAAATAATTTAAGGACTAAATAAAGTTTATTTAGTGTATATTTGTCTTGTTTGTGATTCAGTACTGTATACTTGTCTTTTTTGATTTAGGGAAAAATCATCACATGGCATTTGCATGCATTCATATATTTTTGCTTGTATATTTTGATATGTGATTTGGTGCTATCATTTTATGTGTAGATTTTGGTGCTAGTAGTGATTGTGGTTGTGAAGATTGTTTCTACTCCTCCAACTACCAAGGCAAGTGGTGCTTCATATTTATGTCCCAATATTTTTTCCTATGCATTAGAAATATTTTGTATAGGTCTTGCATGAATATTTTGCTAAGTATATATATGCTATGCTTGGGAAATCCTAGTAGTTGTAGAAATGTTAGAATTTACTCTAAGTTAAGATAATTTTTATTGCCATGCTTAGCCTATCTAGTAGCAACCAAGGGTGGATTATATATTCATGCTATGAGAAATATTTGAAAGTCTTTGACTTATGTTTTGCTTGATAAAACAACTAAGTGAATGAAACACCTGCGTGGAATGGAAAGAATGGTTTGTGTTGAGTGGTTATACAAGGCCCATTTCTATGGTTTACCTTGTGTATCTCACTTGTGGAAAGCCACCCAGGAACAAAGGGATTTGAGATGCCAAATGTTATGAAGCTTCTAGTGCAGCCACATGACATTATGGGCTCTGCCTGGATCACATAGGTTGCAATAACTTAGCCATTTTTACAGTTGGTGGTAGTGGGATGATAGGTTGGAACGCGTCCATTTGGTCTAAGATAAGGCTTCTAAAAGGTCCTGGCTTAGTGAAAATCAAGTCTTGTGGGGAAAGTTCACAACCTCTGTAGATGGAAGAATCTAAGTACTTAGCCATGTCCCTGGTATTGGACAATTTGAGCATAAAGACATGGAAGCTATCAAGAATCTCCTCATCCCAATTTTCTAAGTTAAAACTTGTGGTTGAACAAGGGTGAAGGTTCACCAATTTCTATTGGTGGTTTCCTTGGGAAAGTTTTGTCAAAGAAAAACTTAATGCTTTCAACTAATAGGTAAAAACTATTTTGAGCAAAGCAAGCCTAAGCTACACTTAGCCAAATTCATGTAGTAACTAGATGTTAATATTCTACTAAGGTATCAGTTGCCAATACTATTCCAATGTATTGACCCACTGTGGCTGTAACTTGTGATGTTGCAGGTTACTCTGATGATGATTAGGGGTTATGAGTCTACACTCAACATGCTTGACTGTGGCACATGAAGATGAAGACTTCTATTTTATATTGTTAAGTTAAACTCCTGTACTAGCCTATGGCTATGGAGTTGTAAAAGACTATGTTATCTCTGGAATGACATTGTAATAATGAACTTTGTTTCTGTGTACTTCATCTTAAACTGTGGATGCTAGCAATTGATCGAGGGACTAGTATTGCAATCACAGGGATCCTTACCTTTATAAGGGTGGGATCTTATAGGGAGTTGGGGAAGGATTCAAACACCCCTCTCCCAAGCTTCCCCCTCTCATAAATAGAGTGGAAGGGGCTGCCCCTCAACACAACACTACCACCCCGCCTCCAAGACCCCTCCCGCTGCCGCCGCGCCGCCGCCGCCATGCCCCCGCATCGCACCGCCGCCGCGTCGCCGCCTCGTGCCGCCGCCGGCTCGCCGTCGCTGCCCTAGATGCCGCCAGCCACACCTCCTCCTCTCCGGCCTCTAAACCTTAGATCACCGGAAACCCTAATTCTCCACCATAACCCGCTCCGGCTTGGGCAAAGCCCTGCGGGATCTTCCCTCTACTTCTGACACCACGTCGTCGTGCTGCCGGAATCGCGAGGACAGAACTACAACCTCCACTGCCTGCTGGAACAAGGGAGATGAAGGTCTTCATGAAGTACCGAACGTGTGACCGACTGCAGAAGCGCTGCCAGAACGCAACACCGGAAGGATCGTCTACGCGATCTTGAGATCGTCAAGTGAATGACTACATCACCCACGAGAATATGCTCTCGTTAACCGCTTTGGAATATTGGAGGGTGAGTACTCTATCGACTCGTTACTACAATCTAGTAGATAGATCTTGGCTTGGGTGTGTTCATGTGGTAGAATTTTTTTGTTTTCCATGCTACGAACCCCTAAATTACATTAATAAAAGCACCTGAGTATCATAATAGATCTACTTATTCAACTAGATTACAAAGCTCATGATCACAATAAGATCACGCATAGAGAGAGATGAACACATAGCTACCGGTAGATCCCTTAGCCTCGGGGAAGAACTACTCCCTCCTCATCGTGGGAGTTAGCAACGGCGAAGGAGATTGCGGTGGAGTCGATGGAGATGGCTCCAGGGGTAATTCCTCGTCCTGGCAGGGTGCCGGAACAGAGACTTCTGTCCCCCGAATCTCGTCTTCGGTGGCGGCGACACTACAAAACTTTTTGTGGAATTATGATCTCGTCCTTAGGGTTTTTGCCTCATGGGGAATATATAGGCGAAGGGGCAAGGTCAATGGACGCTCGAGGGGGCCACACCATACGGTGGCATGGCCAGGGGGCCCGCGCGGCCAAGCAGTGTGGTTGCTTCGCGACTAATCTTCGTCTCCCCTTCGGACTCCATGTTCGCCTCTAAAAATAGGAAGTTAGGCTTTTGTTTTCGTCCAATTCCAACAATATTTCTTTACTAGTTTTTCTGAAACCAAAATAGCAGAAAATAGGAACTAGCACTATGGCATCTTGTTAATATGTTAGTTCTAGAAAATGCATAAAATTCTATAAAGTGTAGACAAAACATAAAGCAATTGGTGTAAAACAAGCATGGAGCATAAAAAATTATAGATACGTTTACGACGTATCACATATCACATATTTCAGTAAAAGTATTTAAGTGCATACCTGCATCTTCAATAGCAGAGCCTCCAAATTGATTCCGTTGAACCAAACTTAAATAGTAGGGATTAATTTCATACCGTAGTAATTGCTAGCTGAGTAATAGGGGTACACAAATAAACATTGTTGGGAGTTGCAAACTCCCCAAGCTTCTTTTCAGTCATACTTCATATGTTTTTGGATTTTCTTAGACAAATACTAATGATGGTAAAAACAAGAATTAAAGACTAACTATTTTTTTGTTTTTCCAAATAAAGACTGAAAGCAAACTAACAAAATTAAAACAAGAATTAAAACTAGCAATGTTCCTACTAACCTCACCAGGGTAGCTATTGCTTCCCCGCCAACGGCCCAGAAAAAGGGTTGATACCTTCGATCCCGATTACGGATGTTGTATAGTTCTTTTTCCCTAGTAGACCTAGGTTTATCGAATCCTTGGGAAGCAGAAAGAAAAGTGAAGTTACTTTAACAGACCTTCAGGAGTTTAGAATTTCTTTTGTGTTTTCACTGGACCAAGAGTTTGCGATCTTTTGTTGTTGTTGATGATGGAGAGAGAGAGGGCCTAGGTCTTTTGGTTTCACCAGTAGCTGTGCAAAACATCTAATGGGAATAAAAGATAATAATAAAGTATGCATGTAAATGTTAGAGCAAGATAATTATATGTGGGCAGTGCATCCATAATTGCTATTTCCTCTGCGATCTCTTATAGAAATAACCTACTAGTCTCATCCATAAAATAAAAAGAACTAATGATATGCATAGTGATGTCACCATTAATCCCAAGTAAACCCCTCACATGCAGCCATAGTACCCCTTAGGTCACTAGGGTTCCCAACCTGTAGATCAGTCATCACTCACACTCCCTATACCTAGATCAATCCTAGGGGTCTTGGGTACCTGACAAGTCCTTAGGTTGAGGTAGGAGAGGATGCAATAATCATCATGTCATACAAACTAATACATGATCCCATCTATGATAAATAACATGCACCAAAAGCTACATGGCTAGGACGAATCCCTTAGCCAAGGAGAATTACTCACACATAGATATGAAATCAACAATCATAAACATTATAATATAGATAATACGATTGATATAAAATAGTCTTACAATGTCGTCAATTGGAGAAGATATCTACTATTATAAGTGGTGGAATATGGATATGGTGGTGGAGAAGGGTTTGGAGATTAGATCTAGATCTATTCCTCCGGCGTGGTAGCTTCTGGTGGAAGGGAGAGTTGTGGTCGAAAGGAGAGAGATCGAGAGTGGAGAGTTTTATCGTTGCCCGAAGCCTCTTTATATAGGGGCCCCTTCACAAAAGTTGTTCTGTTTGACCTAACGGAGTCGATGGCAACTATAGGGACAGAACTATACTGCCAGAATTTTATTCCCACCATATAGTTGGTTAAGCCTTCTGGATCTACTTCACGGCTCCTGGTTTCTTTGATGTGTTGGAAATCTCGTATCTTTGACTTTTATGTTGTGATTCCATCATTATACGTCATTATCTGCGCAGGGAAAATAACAAGAAAGGATTGCATACCCCTTTGATCATTAGGCATTAGTGGCAGGGTTTAGAGATATATTTCATTAAATATATGAATAATATCTAGTTTAAATGCGGACATGGAAGGCTATATTTCACAGCCATCAGTATCACATAGAAGGAACATAACACGTAATGTTTTAGGTTTGAAACAATGGAGAATCATGAGTGTCATAGGGGGCACAAGTGCATATCGTCTACCTCGATGCTCATTAATGGAGATTATGTCTATGGCATTCCTAAACCATAGGGACACACGCTTAAGGGATTTATGACTCTTAATATCTTCCTATAAGAGGGAATACTAAAAGAGTGAGAAACCAGAAGTGTTCTGGGGAGATCCGAAGTTGTTCAGAGAAAGAAAGGAATAAGAAAAAGGACTGAAACGAGTTTCAGATAAATAGAAATTTGAATATGTATTTATTAAATGTTAATTGTGAATTAATATATTCTAAATAATATTTAACTTAAGATTTATAAAAGTGACTTTCTTATTAGTCCAAAATACCGGAGAGATTTAACCTAGAAAATAAATCACAGAAAATGGAAAAAGGAAATAGCCTCTAGGGATGGTTTCACCAGCCCATGCCCATGTCGGTGGCAGGTATTAGCTGCCACATGAGGCGGCATGCGACAGGGGAGGCAGGCGGCCAGCTTGACCCGGCCCAGGGGAGTTCGTAGGGAGCTGGCTCGTGTACTGGGTCGTTGACGTCCGCGGCCGTCCCACCCGGGGTCACCCCCAATCCTCCACCTCTTCCTGGCGTCTGGGCCACTAAGGAGCTAAGGACCACCCGGGCCACTAGGTGGTGCCGCAGGTGGCTGAGGCATGGTGGGCCACTGGGTGGCGCATCGGCCTACCTGGGTTCACTCCCTCCGATTGCTGTGCTGTACAGAATTAGCCCATCCGGCTGGGGAGTTTTTCCAGCCGTCTTTCCTTTATCTTTAGTCCCACATGGGGCACCTAAGAGGGAGGGCACCCCCTCCCTTAGCCTGTATAAGGAGGTGCCTATTGGTGGGATTAAACACACAATAATTTGAGATATTCCCTTTGGTTGGAATACTCCCCTCTCTCTATTGTTGCCACTTCTATTGCACGGTCCCAAGTCTAGACTATGTAGGCAAGGATTTCTCTTCTTCGGCACGCCGTTGCACTGCCGGGATTCCAGCCAGGAAGTCTACTTCTGCAACCTTGGCAGGATCCGAGGCCCGGAGTCGTCGTCTTGCACCATATGCCTATGGTAACTCGGTGGGGCTATTGAAGCTTCCGGGACATCATGTGAGGACCAGGACAAGGGTAACTTGCGAGGAGCTTCGTGACCTTCAGGTCGGATGGGTACAACTACATCGTCCATGTTTCTGCATGAGCGTAACACTCTCTCGGTCTTCAAGGGTATGTTACCGCTGTCTCTCTTCCTTACTGCATTACTAGTAGATAAATCTTGGGAATTCAGGGTTTCTTTCGCTTAGCGTACATTTTTTGGTTTTCTGCACCGAACCCCAACATCATGGTGGTGTCATAGCTGATTCCATGGGTAGGCTTAAGTTGAGGCCAAATGGACGCAAGAGGAATCTGGGGAGGGAGTGCGCGGTGTATCCACAAACGAAGAACTATGAAGAACTATGTGAAACTTGTGTAGGGTTTGCAGCATAGAAAACAAAAAATTTCCTACGATGGGAACAACTATGTACCAAGATCTATCTACTAGATACAAACAACAGGCGGATGTACATCCATAGAGAGCATACCCTTGAAGACCGACAAAGCTTAACGAGTCCAAGCTCGTGGTTGATGTAGACGATCTCTTGCCGATCTCATGATCGAGAGGAAGTCCTAGCGCCGCAAAACAGCAGCGCATCCGTGCTCGCACACACGTTCGAGGAACCGAGCAACCTCCGCCTCCTCGCTCCAGCGATGCAGCGGAAGCACAACTCTTTCCTGCCAAAAATCCAACAGGAACATGTATCTCGCTAGTCCGAGACCATGGGGATAAATACTAGAGGGGGAGAGAGATCCTTCACGAGGAGGTGTGAGTGTGAGAGAGGGAGGAGGCTCCATTTATAGGGAGAGGGGGGCACCCAAGGGGCCTTGCACCCAGCCATGGGGCTGCCCCCACCTCTTCCACATTCATGTGGGTGGACACTCCACTCACTCAAATGCCTTTCAATTCCCTCCACTCAAAAACCCACTCAAACTCCCATTAAATTTCCACCAAATTTAATGCAAACTCACATTAAATAAAACTCCTTTTATTTATTCAGAATTTTTTCAATTACTTTAATGACAAACATTCACATATAACCCCTTTCTAGTATTAAATTTCACATGCAGAAACACTTTCTGCAATTTCACCCGAAAACCCGTTTCGGTATCTAGTGAAATAAATTCCTGCGCTTGTTATTCTTTTCGGCATGAAACTTTTGCTCCAAATGGATGTCGGTGTCTCTTAAGTGTGTCACCCTACGGTTCGCGAATAATGCGGACATGATCGAGACCCCTCTCGGATCAATAATCAGAAGCGGGATCTGGAGACCCATACTGACTCCCACACATTCAACGATGACTTTCTTGTGATCGTCGGAACCTTTTATGCTAGTATCTTAATCCTTTTGTTTCGCGATATATTACATGTCCGAGATTCAATCATCGGTATCTCCATACCTAGTTTGATCTCGTTACTGACATGCACTCTTTTCTTGTTCCCATGATATAACATTCTAGTGATCAAATCACTTGCTTGCAAGCTAACCAATGTGATATCACCGAGAGGGCCCAGAGCATATCTATCCGTCGATCCATGGGCCTCAACATAACACTTTAGTAGTTATGAACCCATCTTTATAATCACCCTGTTACGGTGTGACGTTTGATGTTATCAAGGAACTCTTTCGGTGTTAGTGATTGACATGATCTCATGGTCTAAGTATTAGGATCACTTCATAAGTTGTTATAGCAATATAAACTCAATGACTTTGATCGTAATGCTATACTTCGGATGAATGTTCATCACACCATTACACTAATGTTGTGACCTCATTATTAACAACATCCAATGTCCATGATCAGGAAACCTTTGATCATCTTGTTAATCAACGAGCTAGTTTATAAGAGAGGCATAACTAGGAACTTCCTTTTTGTTTATTAAACACACATGTATTAACGTTTCCGTATTAATACAATTATAGCATGAAAAATAAACATTTATAATAAATAAGGAATACGATAATAACCACTTTATTATTGCCTCTCGGGCATATTCCCTTCAGTCTCCCACTTGCACTAGAGACAATAATCTAGTTTGAAAACTTTGCGTATTGAACACCTATGGCTTTCTGGTGTTCCATATACGCAATTGCAAGTGGTTAACATAATCTACGGATCTGACGCTTCAGGTCCGTGTGTATTTGCATGTCTTTGTGTCTTCACGCATCACTCATTCTCCAATGAGATGTCATTGTATAAATTTGGTCTTTCGGTGAGACCTTTAGTTCATGGGGTTAAATCATGTCGATACTATTGTCATACAATATATCTTTAGTGTTAGCCCGTTGCGAACCACACCTTAGTTTGATAACAAACTTCTTGACACAAATTCCCTCCTTTGATGCTACTATAGCAGTCATATACTTAGCCTTTTGTTGTAGTATCCGTCATAATGTCTTAACTTTGGAATTCATCCAAATCCATCATGGAATCTCCTTTCCATTACATTGTGCCACCCATAGTTTAAATTGAGATAAACTTAATTTGTATCTTGTGACAAAACTAGTATCAATGTAACGCTTTACAATGAACTATTTGTAATTGTTTGTCACCTCTACACAAATATATTCTTAGTTCTTCCAAAAGATCATAAGAATATTCTCACTATCGTCCAATGATCATTTTATGATTCATTCTGGTATATGCTCATAACACTTAGAGCATAGGACATATATGGATGTGTACATATCATGGTATGATTGATCAAAACATTCTCGTGATTTCACTCATCAAGTGTAAAAGCACTTGAATCTTGTTTCACTTATCAAGTGTCGATACACTTAAATCTTGATTCAATTCCTTTCAATGCGACAAGAACCGTTTCTTGTCGTTTCTATATTGAACTCCTTCAATATCTCATATATGTACGTTTGGCCCAACCATATTAGCGTCACCGTCTATCCACTATAGACATTCATGCTAAATATTCGGGTTTTGCCTAATTCTTTCATCAAAATGAAATCCTTAACCTTTGTCAATAAAAGATACATCATTTCTAATCAACAAGATGTCCTTCACATAATGTATTAGAAATATGTCTCAGCGCTCCCACTTAATTTCTTGCAAATGCAAGCATCTTCATCGTCTCCAGATGAAAACTCCTTTTTCATCACGGTGAAGATTCCAACTCCGCGATGCTTACTTCAACCGTTGAAGTTTGCATGCCCTTTTAGCATCCTTTGAATTAACAAAACCCTTTGGACTGTGTCATGTACACGTCCTAGGTAACCATTCTTTTAGAAGAACTTTGTTTTGTTTATTCATCTACCATATACCAAATTATATGTAGTGGTTGCTACTTTAATCCGTTCATACTAAATATCGCTATGAAAGATCAAATCTTGTCATAGTCAACTCTTTGAACATTGTCATAAAATACTTTACGACATGTCGAATATTTCATAGATGTGAGACACCCATGTCTGTTTCTTTATAGATCCAAATACGACCGATAGGTTAATACACCTTTCCGGAGGGTCTTCCAAGTTCAAAAATTGATTTCTCGTGTATGGAACTATCACGGATTTTATGGCTTCAAGCCATTTGACGGAGTTAGGGCCCATCATCGCTTCTTTGCATATAGTCGGTTCATCATTGTCAAACAATAATGATTTACTCTCAAATCTTAATCATTTGATTTTTTATCCGACCTTCTTGGTTCAATAGGAACTTTAGACCTCCGTGACCGCAACCTTTGAGGCACGTAATCCATGAGCATTCTGGCTGCCTCCGGAACATTTTCCGGCGCTGCGCAACTCAGCACATATAGCTAAGGTTCATTAACCTTATCAAAGTTCTATTGTCCTCCCACTTAACATTTATGAAAAATTCCTTCTTCAAGAAACTTCACATTTCAAGCGACAAACCCTTTTGTCCTTGGTGTTATGGAGGAATAACCAATTGTTATTCGAAATAACCTACAAAGACATGCTCATCCGACTTTGGTTGTAAACATCTTACTTATGTTTAGCATACCAAAATTTAAGAAATGATAACTTGGGTTCTACCCCAAACCATAACTTCCATGGTGTCATTTCAACGGATCAAGATGGAGCTCTTTTCAGTGTAAAAGCGGAAGTCTCTAAAGCTTTAATCTTTTAAAACATAATGGCATTTTTATCAATAACACCTTTGATCCAACCATGTCAAACAAGGTTTCATTACAAATCTCAAACACTCCATATTCCTATGGTGTTTCGGGAGATGTAAATCTAGGTGTTTTGCTAAACTTGCAACTCAAATAAATACCTTTATGATAAAATCATAATTCATTTATTTTCTTGTTACACTTGTAACTCAAATAAATCCCTTATGATAAAATCATAAACCATTTATTTTCTTGTTACAATGATTTTCACTTCATCTTGAAAGTCTTTGAAACGTTTTTCAAATATTTCATACTTCTTTCTCATTAAGTGAATATTCACTCAAATTTCTAGAAAAAGCATATGAAGTTGAAATTCATCGCTTACGACTACATATAATGGACTACATACATCGATATGTATTAATTCCAATAATTTAGTCGATCGTTCTTCTTTGGCCTTTCAATGAAGTTTTAATTATCCCGAGGAAAGTCTCACAAGCGTCACTTGATCAAATCAAAGACTCCAAGATTCCATAAAAATGGAGTTTCTTCATGTTTTCTTTCCAATATAATTTAAACGGCGATGTCACTTCGTAAGTGATCTTTCAATCATTTGTCTTGCGACATTTTAGCATTAGGTTTTATGGATGTGATTTCTCCAACTAGATTTGTAAATCATCCATCTTATATGGAATACGGTAATTATTTGAACAACCTTTGTTCTCATAATACCTGATTTAAATAACTATTAAAACAAATCTTGTAGTCAAGCTTTGATGTTAACGAGAAATACAAACAACGGTTTGTTTGTTTTCGATGAACATCATCACATATTCTCTTGCTAGTTACTTAGGCCACTGTGGTTCATGAATTGCGTTGTTCTGTATGAAATTTCATACCAACCAATTCGGTATCCAATACCCAAGAACCACATTGTTTAACAAGCAAAGAATACAACCATAACATGTATATCATATATATACCTAAATTGGATATTTCCAATCTTTTCTTTTCTTCCAAATATATTTTATAGATTCTCTTTCAGCATTTCCTTTTCCTTTAAAAAGAATCTATCAACATCAACAGTGGCGCCATATAAATGACACATAGTCCAAAGCGTGTATATTCTATTAATAATACCTTTGGACCTGCACTTTGAAGTAGATCACCATCATCAAAATGATCGATATTCTTTCAAAATCCATTCTTTAGTAATCTTTTAGTGTAGTAAACACTTTACATACATCTTCTATTCATCTATCATGACGACTTTCATGATCAAGCTACTGTAGCTTATAAAGGCGAATCGTGAGTATAACATTACTTTCCAAAACCCCTTTGGATGATTAGGATGTCTAGCATCTCCAACCTTCGTAAATTCTCATCCAATATGAGAACATATATTATACTCTATCATATGGCAACCAAAACATTGTTTCAGATATCGTTATATCTGCCACACATGATGGTTTCTGAAACAATTCTTTCAGCTCCTAGATAAACTTGATATTAAAACAATCAAGAATCATGGAGGCAAACATGATACTTAAGATACTAACACTGGAATTGTTGCTCTCGATTTAATAATAACTATTAAATTTCACGCAGTAAATAGAGTTTGCTGAAAGTTTGCAATAGGACTTTAAACTTTAGATTGACACTCAACACAATACGATACCAGTTCGTAAAGTATATATCCAGAATTCTATAGTTCTATTATCTCAATTACAACAATGCATAAGGTGGTGAACGAATGCCAATGACTACAACAAATTATGCAAATTCACTTTGATTTAATTTATGATAAATTGAGTTCTACTAATCCAAATTAGAAATAAACTCCCACTCAAAAATGACATCCCTCGTGTCTTTTTGGTGATTACATGAACCAAATCCACTACACCAAGTCCGATCATCACGTGAGTCGGTATAGCTTCAAAGGCGAGCATCCATATGGTCATCATATCAAAACATATGACTCATGCTTAACCTTTCGGTCCGTGTTCTGAGGCCATGTCTGTACATGCTAGGCTCGTCAAGTAAGAACCTTAGTATTCGCGTGTGTAACTATCTTACACCCGAGATATGCTCGTGGATTCAAGTACACCCGATCATCACGTGATGTCTTGAAGCGACGAAACATTGTCGGTGCATACTTAAGGAAGAACACATTCTTATCTTGATATCTAAATGAGGTATCATCTTATTATGCTAATAAAACGCTAAACAAGCAATATAATATGCAATCAAAAATCACATGTTTATTAGTGAAATGATATGGTTCCCTCATATGATCTCTGTCATGTGCACCGTGGTATGATCACTATCATACCTATATGTGTAAGTCCAAGGTCTATGGAGATTACAAGTTATGTGTGTTGTAAGAGTATTATCTCATACTTCTACTTACAACATCACCATATCATAACACTAGCCCAGCAACAATCTAAACTAGACGCCTCTAATTTATCCATTGCAAGTTTTACGTGGCTTAGGGCTTTCGAAGATAGAACCGTTCTTACCTACGAACATGAACCACAACAAGGATAACCAAATTGTTGACAACTCGTTGCAAATTAGATATTGACTATAGTAGGAAAGACAGACACCCGCTAGCCACTTATGCAAAACTAGTTGCATGTCAAGCGTGGAACGGGTCTCATGTGCTAGGACATGTAAAGTTTGTCCAGGCCGCTTCATCCCACTATGCCACCAATATCCAAAGTACAACTAAGAAGCAATAAAATGATCATCATCGCCCACATACTCATATGTGTACTACCCGTGCAAAGTATCTATGCATAGATCCGGCTCTGATACCACTGTAGGGTTCGCAGCATAGAAAACAACAAATTTCCTACGATGGGAACAACTATGTACCAAGATCTATCTACTAGATACAAACAACAGGCGGATGTACATCCGTAGAGAACATACCCTTGAAGACCGACAGAGCTTAACGAGTCCAAACTCGTGGTTGATGTAGATGATCTCTTGCCGATCTCATGATCGAGAGGAAGTCCTAGCGCCGCAAAATAGCAGCGCATCCGTGCTCGCACACACGTTCGAGGCACCGAGCAACCTCCGCCTTGTCACATCCCAAGATTTTCCAAATCTTGTAATGTGAAAATAAATAAATAAAATAAAACTTTGTTCGATTTTCAGGGCCAGAAGAAACTTTTTGAATTTAAATGGAACCTCAAACCCATTTGAATCAAATAAAATCCTAAAGGGATTTAAAAAGATAAATATTTTAAATAAAGGAAAACAAAAGTTGATCTAAATAAATTAAAAAGGATTTAATACCCAACCTTATTTAAATAAAAGGTTTTACCAATTTAATTAAATCATCAAAACTTATTAAAATTATTTAAAATAAGTTTTCCAAATATTTGATATTCATAAATAAAACCTACTAAAGTGTTTTGGCTTTATTCTAAGTTTTAAAATAAATCCTTTAATAAAACAAATTCTATTTGATTTAATAACTAAGGTCCATTTTATTTAAAATATTAAATGGATCCTAAAATAAAGATGTTATTTGGTTTTAAACAAGTGTCCAAATATTCTTTATTTCCAAATAAAACCTACAAATTTGGTTTGGAAAGTGTTGGAATTCAAATGAAGATTTTGTTAAATAAATCAAACCATATTAAATAAATAAAGGACCCTTTTTATTTAATTAATAAAGGAATCTTAAAAATATTATTTCATTTTGAGATTTGGTTTATGATGATAAACAGAACCAAAAAAACTCATTACAATTGTTTGAAATGTTTGAATTATTTGAATGCTTGAATAGTTGGATGAAAATCAAATCAGAAAAATAGATTTAGAAATATAAAAAGATTTAGACAGGAAAAAAATAGAACAGCCCACCATCTGGCCCAACTAACCCAACAGCAGCCCACCTAGCCCACCTCACCCTCGCCCCCGAAACGTTTTTCTTCACCCCAGAAGAAACCCGCACCCTCACTGGCAGGTGGACCTCCCCCACGTTTCTTTCCCCACTGACGACTGGACCCTACTCCTCCTGTTCATCGTCCACACCCCGCACGACCCCTTCTTCCTCCCTCGACCACCGTTACCTGCTGTGATTCCGCGCGTTTAATTCGCCATAACGCCGTGCCTTTACCTCGCCTTGACCATGCTCGATAAAACGCCTGCGTCTTCCCCTCCGTTCCCCTCTGTCACCACGCCTCGACTCGCCCCCAGGCTGCTCCATTTCTCGCCGCACCACCCTCGGTCCGACGAGCTCCCTCTGTCGATTCCAGCCAAGCCACACCTCCCCGAGCCTCCCTGAGCACGCTGGCAGCTTCCCCACTCCCAGACACTTCTCCCCGTGCCCTTCATTCAACTGCGGGCGCCCCGGAGTGTCGGCTTTGACAAGCTCCGACAGCGCCGCCGTCTGCTTCTTCTCCGACAACGTTTTCCAGGTGAACCAGACCGCCCCTTCACTCCTCGTTCACGCACACAGCGTTATCTTGGTCCTGCGCATCTGACCGCACCTTTGTTTTGCCTTAGGGAGATCTCCAGCGACGTCCTCGACCGCGGACAGAATCACCCGTCGCCGACGAAGTCTCCGGCGAGCAATCGCCACCGTTCCCGAGCGCCCCTTGTCAAGCCAGCAGTACCTTGAGCACCACCTCGACCACGCGAACCCGGTGAGCACCTTCTACGTCATCCTCGATTCCTAGAATCGCCGGAGCATCACTGCCTGGCCGTGCGCCGCCGTCTGCCGCCGCACAACGCCACCCATCTGTGACCAAGCAGTAGTAGCCGTTAGATCTGGATCGAACTAATCGGATAGATTACTTAAACACCGAAGGGGTATGTCCTCTGGACCACTCGATCTAACTAGATCCAACGCCCCACAACCGCGATCCAACCGAACCGGTATGGACCAATAGGAACACGACGCGTGGCACTAGATCTGTTTAAAAGAAGTTTGAAAAACAGATTTAATTGCAAACTTCAAACCTTTGTAACTTTCAAACCACACGTCCAAAAATTATAAATTTTATATCAATGGATTCAGGAAAGCAAGCCCTAGCCAACCATGGCCTTAGTTTAGAAAATAGTATCTGTTAGCTTGCTTGATTTTGCAGAATCTTTTGAGAGCTTGTTTAGAGTAGAAAAATTGTTTAAAATTGATTTTAGGGTTAAAACTTTTGTAAAATGGTTTGTAGTGACCTTACTGACCCTAGGAACCAACCCATGGTTTTGGAAACGAAATTGGAAGAATTTAGAATGGATTAATTGAATTAGTCTATTTCTAGCTAGGTAAAGATAATGGTTTTATTATGAAAAAAGATTTTGGAATAAAAACTTTGAGAAAATTGTTTGGACCAAACCTACTGATCCAGAAACACCAAGTTTTGCAATGGCAACTCATTTGGTGAAAAACATAAAAGTTTTGTTTTGATAAGAAGATATTCTTCACCACATAAAATGATGAAAGGTTTTGAAAATGGTTTAAGGATAAAACACATTTGCAAATGACTTTGCCATTTTGGTAAATGACCAATTTGGACCTTACAAAGCTATAAGCATAGTGAAGACCTTCCTTGTGAATAAAACCATCTTAAGCATGTTTCCATGCATGACTTGGAATCTATTGCTTTGTGTGTGTGAAATGTTGATTGAATATTGGTTTGGAATGCTACTTGATACTATGCTTGTTTGATTGATTGTAGTGAAATTAGCAAAGTGTGAGATTAGCAAGATCAAGGAGTAAACCCTCATTCCCTACCAAAAAGGCAAGTTACACTATCATCTAAAGTCCTACTATTTTCATTATACTTAGTGGATTTTGAAAACATGCATGAAAATGATTTATACTTATGCTATGCTAAATCCTAATAGGATGCCCTTAGTTTCCTTAGAGAAAATCTTGTAGTTGTACATGCTTAGCCATGCTATATTCTGAAAAGAGATTCATGTTGAGATTTTACAAAGGTTGAGAAAAGGACTTATGTTTTACATAATAAAACAAGGACTCAATGAACCACCTAGGTGGAGGATACTTTAAGTTTTGGAGAAGGTGGCAACAAAAGGAACCATGTCTATGGCAATCACTTTGTGTTGTGCTCCAAATGAGAACCACCTAGGAAACTTAGAGATTGAACATGCTTCTCCAATTGGGGCTTTCGTGTGCAACCACATGCTATTATGGCTCTGGCTTAGTCCACTACATTAGGAAGACCCATACATTGTCTTTAGTTACCGGACATGGGGATCTGGAATGCTTCATGGGGGTTGAAGACAAGCTAGCAATGATGTATGGGAGGACCTTATGGAAAGACTTCGTCACATTCTCAATCTGCCAGTACTCCATCTTGGTGAGCACTAATCCAGTAGGCCACTGGTGGTAAAAGGATGGGATTGTGACATGTGGGTAAAGTGTACTCCTTCTGCAGAAGTTAATAAAATATAAGTACTTAGCCGTGTCCCCGGTTATGGACAATACTGAGCAACTAAAGTTTGAACTATGGGAGATCTCTACATTCCAACTTCTAAATATAAAAAATTGATGCCCTTGTGTGTCTACCAAGGAATTCAAAGAGATTTTGTTAAACTTGTTGCACTTGGGGTTACCAAGGTGCTCAAGAGCATGATGTACTTGGGGTTACCAAGGAACTCATGGGTTTTGATAAAACTTGTTGCACTTGGGGTTACCAAGTAGCTCAAGAGATTTTTTTGACAAGGACTTGAACACTTGAGTTTCTACCAGGGAGCTCAAGGAACTTGGAAAAGAGATTTGACAAAGGACCAAAACCATTTTTGAAAAGATAGGATAAATGTTGCTTTAAGCTAATAAGCCTTAAACTCTACTAGCCAAATATGCATGTATTGATAAGATCCACTCATAATATACAAAGTAGTGAAACTTGCCAATACAATTCAAATGTATTGACCCTTGTGGCTGTAACTTGTAATGTTGCAGGTTTGATTGTCTTTAGTGAAGATTGATTGATTAGGAATACAAAGTCTACAACCAACATCTGCCTGTGGCACTTTGAAGATGAAGGACCCACAACTATAGTTATTCCGCTGCAATGTAATGTAATAGCCAAATGAGCTATGTAAGATGTAATAAAATTATGTTCTTCCTGGTTATAAAGTTATATTATGACCTTTGTTTCTTGATATTACATCTTAACTTTGGATGCTAGCTATTGATCCAGGGACTAGCATTGTAAAACACAGGAGGAATCTACCTTATTTGGTTGAGACCTCTACACGCCTCCTCGCTCCAGCGATGCAGCGGAAGCACAACTCTTTCTTGCCGAAAAGCCACCAGGAACATGTATCTCGCTAGTCCGAGACCATGGGGATAAATACTAGAGGGGGAGAGAGATCCTTCACGAGGAGGTGTGAGTGTGAGAGAGGGAGGGGGTCTCCTTTTATAGGGAGAGGGGGCACCCAAGGGGCCATGCACCCAGCCATGGGGCTGCCCCCACCTCTTTCACATTCATGTGGGTGGACACTCCACTCACTCAAATGCCTTTCAATTCCCTCCACTCAAAAACCCACTCAAATTCCCATTAAATTTCCACCAAATTTAATGCAAACTATCATTAAATAAAACTCCTTTTATTTATTCAGAATTTTGTCAATTACTTTAATGACAAACATTCACATATAACCCCTTGCTAGTATTAAATTTCACATGCAGAAACACTTTCTGCAATTTCACCCGAAAACCCGTTTCGGTATCTAGTGAAATAAATTCCTGCGCTTGTTATTCTTTTCGGCATGAAACTTTTGCTCCAAATGGATGTCAGTGTCTCTTAAGTGTGTCACCCTATGGTTCGAGAATAATGCGGACATGATCGATACCCCTCTCGGATCAATAATCAGAAGCGGGATCTGGAGACCCATACTGACTCCCACACATTCAACGATGACTTTCTTGTGATCGTCGGAACCTTTTATGCTAGTATCTTAATCCTTTTGTTTCGCGATATATTACATGTCCGAGATTCGATCATCGGTATCTCCATACCTAGTTAGATCTCGTTACTGACATGCACTCTTTTCTCGTTCCCGTGATATAACATTCTAGTGATCAAATCACTTGCTTGCAAGCTAACCAATGTGATATCACCGAGAGGGCCCAGAGCATATCTATCCGTCATCGGGATGAACAAATTCCACTCTCGATCCATGGGCCTCAACATAACACTTTAGTAGTTCTAAACCCATCTTTATAATCACCCTGTTACGGTGTGACGTTTGATGTTATCACGAAACTCTTCCGGTGTTAGTGATTGACATGATCTCATGGTCTAAGTATTAGGATCACTTCGTAAGTTGTTATAGCAATATAAACTCAATGACTTTGATCGTAATGCTATACTTCGGATGAATGTTCATCACACCATTACACTAATGTTGTGACCTCATTATTAACAACATCCAATGTCCATGATCAGGAAACCTTTGATCATCTTGTTAATCAACGAGCTAGTTTATAAGGGAGGCATAACTAGGAACTTCCTTTTTGTTTATTAAAACACACATGTATTAACGTTTCCGTATTAATACAATTATAGCATGAAAAATAAACATTTATCATAAATAAGGAATACGATAATAACCACTTTATTATTGCCTCTCGGGCATATTCCCTTCAACTTGCAATCTTATTCCTCCTTCTTGTTTACAAGTGCTCCTTGAGCTGTTTGCCAAGTAGCTACAAGCTTGAAGAAGAAGCGGCCAGCCTTGAGGCCCTAGTTGCCCATGCCCTCTAAACCTAGCTCTACCCCTCCTTATATATAAGATGGGAACAGCTAGGTTACAATATGGATCCTAGGTTTTATTGTTTGGGCTTTTGTCCTTACTCTGCGGGCTAGGTCACTGGACTAGCGCTTGGTCCTGGACCTAGTCAGCAAAGCCACCTTGCCAACAGTCTTCCAATACGTAGACGCCAGTTCCTTTGGCATCACCTCTTGCTTTATGCGTCACCCGGTACTTTAAGCGTCACCCAACGCCTTTATTTCTCACTCGGCGATACCCTCTTCTTTTGACTCAGCTTTAGCATGGTCCTTCCCGAATCATACTCGGAAAGGAGCCTCTTGCCCTCCTTGCCTTGGACTGACTTCCTAAGACTCGGCCTATCGTTACCTACGGACAAAGATACTCTACACTGCACTTGCCAACATGTATCTTATGTTGTCCAAGCATAGGCATTATGAATCAGCCACTATTGACCTAGCCCACATCGACCAAACTCGGCTAGGTCCAAGCCGGATTAGTGCTAACTTTCACCCCTTATGACCCTACCGAGGGTTATCCCCCGACATTAGTCCCCGAACCCGGTGAGGCCTGGCAGGTTTAGCTGTTAGGCCTTAGCAGGTTTCTTTAATGAACACAGAACTTCTTTTCTTTTACAACATTCACTATGTCGAATTACCTATTCGGCTCTTTCTGCTGCCTTGTCTCGATCTTTGTCAAGTTAAACACTTCCATGATTCTATTCGGTATTTTCCGAGTTTCTTTTGGCTCTACCGAGTCACTTTTGTCTCAAACATTATTTAATCGCGGGCGGCGTGTAATCATTGCGCTTTGCCATAATTCCTTCTCAAATCCTGACAACACAGTGACCATGCCGCAGTAACATCCATCACTATGGCGGTCACATCGCACAGCGCCTCGGGCCTCTCGTTGACTAGTGTGATGCGGCATGCGGCGTGTACCGCACACACATGGCAGGATCCGATGCGCGGGTTACACACGCACATGGCCACATGGAGGCCACCTGATACGTTGTAAACGTATCTATAATTTCTGATGTTCCATGATTGTTTAGTATCCACTTTGCTCTGCTTTGTCTACACTTAGAGGTATTTTTATACATTTTCTGGGACTAACCTATTAAAAAGATGCCCCAGTGCCAGTTGCCTATTTTTGGCTATTTTTGGTTTCAGAAAAGCTAGTAAGAAAATTTTCTCGGAATTGGACGGGACAAAAGCCAAAGTCAATATTTCATCGAGGATAACACAGAGACCGAAGGGCGACTAGAGGGGAGCCACAAGGTGGCCACACCCCCACGTGTGGGCCCACCCTGGACCACGCATGGGCAGGGTGTGGCCCCCTGGCCACCCTCCTAAGTAGACAATCAAATCTCCACGAAACCAAAGGACAAGTGTGGTTTCAGAAAACCAAAGGACAAGGGTGGTTTAGGAATCATAAATCTCCAAATCCAAAATAAATGCCTGCTTATGAAACATCTACATAATTTCTACAATAAAGCTGATCTGCCTTGGGTGAAATTGGTCTGGAACACATATTATCATGGCAGGGTGCCTCACACTGTTACTGTCTGTGGGTCTTTCTGGTGGCGTAGTATCATGAGCCTACATGAGGAGTATCTCTTAAATTCTAAATGTTTCGTGGGTTCTGGAGACACAACCTTATTCTGGGTGGATAAATGGAATAGCAATTCTCTCAACTCAACCTATCCACATTTATTCTCACATGTACTTGATAAAGATTGCTCAGTTAAGCAAGGAATATCAATTACTCAAATGTCTGAAGCTTTTTACCTGCCTTTATCTGCTGAAACTAGTACTGAATTACTACATTTACAGTTGTAACTGGCTCAAGTAACTCTTCAGCAAACAAAACATGATGAATGGAACAGTCTGAATTCAAAAACAGGGGGTTTTTCTGTTAGTTATATGTACAAGAGATATTTCAATCATATACCAAATTATTTTCCATCACAGTGGATCTAGAGTAGGAAATGCACTTACAAGCATAAGTTTTTTGCATGGCTGATAATCCATGATCACATCAATACTAAAGATATGCTTCTTAGAAGACATTGGAATGTTTCTAACAATCATAATTGTTTTCTTTGTCCTTGTCACATCCTGGAAAGATTGGTTACATTTATTTTTTGAATGCAGTTTTAGTATGAGAATCTGGACTTACCTTCAGATTGACTGGGGTACAGGATCTGGACTAGAGATTTTGAAACATGCAAAACATAAATTCAAAGGTCCATGTTTTATTGATATTGCTATTCTGGCCTGTTGGAATATATGGAAGCAGAGAAATGACAAGATTTTCAAAGGATTCAGACCATCTTTTAGTTCTTGGAAATCAGGATTTATCTGTGATGTTTCACTACTAAAATACAGAGTCAGAAAGAAGACCATCACAGATCTCAACTCCTGGATTGCTACATTATTGTAAATTATGTATATTTTTCTTTCTATTTTTTTGTATTTACCTTCTGTATTAGTTTGATAGATTATACATAAGACTTTCTGGTTTTATTTAATAAAGGGCTGTGGGAGGGCTCCCCTACAGTAAATATTGAAAAAAAATCTCCACGAAACAGTCCATAGCCGCTGCTACCATCATCCCTAGATCGGGGGGGGGATCTAAATCTCTTCCCAGCACCCTGCCGGAGAGGAGAGATCATCCCGAAGGCCTTCTTCATCACCATGCCAGCCTCCGGTATAATGCGTGAGTAGTTCACCCTTGGACTATGGGTCCATACAATAGCTAGATGGTTGTTTCTCCTCCTTTGTGCTATCATGTTTAGATCTTGTGAGCTCTGTTCATGATCAAGATCATCTATTTGTAATCATGCATGTTGTGTTTGCAGGGATCCGATGGATATTGAGATTACTATGTCAGATTGATTATTGATTCTATCATGTCTATGTTGTTTGAGATCTTGCATGATCTCCACTTCTAGTAGCTATCTTGTCCAAGTAGATGCTAGTGACTCCAAGAGGGATTATTTATGATCGATAGTGGGTTCATGCCTCTATTGAATCTGGGGAACTGACAGAAATATCTAAGGTTGTAGATGTGCTGTTGCTACTAAGCAGAAAACAACAATCTTTTGTTCATGGAACAATTGTATTGTTTACTTTACACACATTGCTTAAACTAGTTATCAGTTGCTTGCAACTTAATACTGGAGGGGGTTCGGATGATAACCTAAAGGTGGATTACTAGTCATAGATGCAGTTGAATGGCGGTCTATGTATATTATTGTAATGCCCAATCAAATCTAATAGGATCATGAGTGTCTAGTATTGCATTTTTATGACTTTCTCAGTCCTGTCAATTGCCCCGCTATAATTTGTTTACCCAACATGTTATGTTATTTATCTTAAGGAGAACACCTCTAGTGAACTGTGGACGCCGGTCCAATCTTTACCATTGATACATCATCTACTGTTACTATTTACTTTCTGCAAGAAATCATTACCTTCCACACCATACATTTAATCCTTTATTTTCAGCAAACCAGTGAGATTGACAACCTCATTGTACGTTGTGGCAAAGTCTTGAGTTTGTGTTGTGCAGGTTCCAAGTTGTTTACAACACCTTGGAGTTGTTTCCTTCCTCCTATTGGTTCGATAACCTTGGTTTCATAACTGAGGGAAGAATTATTGCTGTGCTCATCATACCTTCCTCTTGGGGTTTCCCAACGAAGCTCTACAGTGATTTGAGCCGCATCAAGACGTTTTCTGGCGCCGTTGCCAGGGAGTTAAGGACGACTTCACAAGGGGAGTCCTTCACAACCATTCTCTTTACTTTTTTTGTTTTGATTAGTTTCTTTTGCTTTGTTTTTATTGCTTCTTTTATAAAAAAATACAAAAAAATTAGTTTCGTTTTGTTTGCTTTTTCTTATAAAAACACAAAAAAATTAGTTCATACTCTAGTTTATGCTGTTGTTGGCTTGCTCCAACTTTGCAAAAATGAATTCTGCTGAGAACACCAAGTTGTGTGACTTCACTAGCACAAACAACAATGATTTTATGAGTACACCTATTTCTCCACATGCTCCTGATGCTACCTTTTATGAAATTAGGCCTGCTTTGTTGAATCTTGTTATGAAAGAGCAATTTTATGGTGCTAGTTTTGATGATGCTGATGCCCACCTTAATAACTTTGTTGAACTTTGTGAGATGCAAAAATATAAGGATTTAGATGGAGATATTATTAAGCTCAAATTGTTTCCTTTCTCCTTGAGAGGAAAAGCTAAAGAATGGTTGCTATGCTTGCCTAGAAATCGTATTGATACTTGGATTAAGTGCAAAGATGCTTTTATTGGAAAATACTATACTCCTGCTAAGATTATATCTATGAGAAGTGAAATAATGAAATTTAAACAACTTGATAATGAACATGTTGCTCAATCTTGGGAAATAATGAAATCTTTGGTAAAGAATTGTCCCACTCATGGACTGACTGCTTGGATGATTATCAAGACTTTTTATGCAGGATTAAATTTCTCTTCAAGAAATCTGTTGGATTCTGCTGCTGGAGGTACCTTTATGACCATTACTTTGCGTGTTGCAACAAAGCTCCTTGATAATATGATGGTAAACTATTCTGAATGGCACACTAAGAGAGCTCCACATGGTAAGAAGGTAAATTCTGTTGAAGAAACCTCCTCCTTGAGTGATAAAATTGATGTTATCATGGCTATGCTTGTTAATAGAAAAGATCATATTGATCCAAATAATGTTCCTTTAGCCTCTTTGGTTGCTAAAGAAGAACAAGTTGATGTGAAATTCATTAGAAATAACAATTTCAAGAACAATGCCTACAGGAATAATTTTGGTAATAACAATTATAGGACTTATCCTCCTAATAATGGCAATACTTATGGAAATTCCTACAACAATACTAGAAGTGCTCCCTCCGAACTCGAAGTCATGCTTAAAGACTTTATTAGTAAACAAACTACTTTCAACAAAACTTTGGAGGAAAAGATTTTGAATGTTGAGAAAAATATTTCATGTTTGTCTGCAGCATAGTCCTCTTTGATTAATAAAATGGCTGCTAAACCTGAAACCTTGGAAAGTACCTTTGCTGCTACTCATGCCATACAAGTTACTATTAATGAAAATGTTAGACTGTTAGCTAAATTACATGCTAAGTGGGAAAGAGAAGCTAAAATTGCTAGAAACAATAGTGTTTGTACTATTACCACCACTGATATGGATGCTAGCAAACCACAAGAAGTCCCCATTCCTCCTACAACAATCCCTAAACCCAATAAGTCTAATACCTGTGATGCTAAGTTTGATTTTGATCTTGATGGTTGCAATATTTCTGAAGTGATTATATTCATACAAAAGCTTGCTAGAAGTCCTAATGCTAGTGCTATGAATATGGCTTTTACCAAACACATTACATATGCTCTCATTAAAATTAAGGAGGAAAAATTGAAACACAAAGCTTCTATTCCAGGGAAAGTAGAAGATAGTTGGGAACCCATCATTAATATGCAAGTGAATGACTTTTATCTCAAAGCTTCATGTGACCTTGGTTCTAGTGTCTCTATTATGCCAAGAAAGATTTATGAAATGCTTGATTTGCCACCTTTGGAAGATTTCTATTTGGATGTCCCACTAGATGATAATGCTAAAAAGAAACTCATGGGGAGTGTTAATTGATGTTCTTATTATGGTTAACAATTCCTATGTCCCTGTTGATTTCTATGTTGTGGATGTTGAATGCAATGCTTCTTGTCCTATTACTTTGGGAAGATCTTTTCTTAGAATTATTGGTGCAATCATTGATATGAAAGAAGGCACAATTAAATATCAATTTCCATTCAATAAAGGTATTGAACACTTCCCTATGAGGACAGAGAAGATACCTTTTTCTCCTCCTTTTAAAGCAAACTTTGATGTCAATGCTTGTTCATTTGAAAATACTTGATTCTTGCTTCTTGTGCCTAACTTAAAAGCGTTAAAGAAAAGTACTTCTTGGGAGAAAACCCAATAGTTTTCTTGAGTCTTGGAAGTTATTACTTCTGTAATAACCTCTCCTTATCATTTTTATTTTATTTTTATGCCAAGAATAACCTCTAATGAGAGGGAAGTAAGATTTGGAGAAGTGCTTTCCCAAAACAGATTTTCATGCTTCACTGTAAAAAGTTGTGAAAAATCTCTGTACGTAGGATTGAGCTGTAATTTTCTGAATAAATCCCTATGTTGTTATCTAACTTTCTTTAGTTCAACACTTTTTGATTTGAGCAACATAAGATCTTAAAAAAAATCGTTTTTTACCTACTCGTCTGTTTTGATAAATTTCTGCCATTATTTGCCTCTTTATTGATTTCCTTTTGAGTTATCTTTGGTAAATTGAGATTTTTGGGGGAATTTCTACAATAGCTTGTGTCTTAAATGAAAGTTTTGCTTTTTTAAAACTAAAAACCAAAGGTTTATTAGCTTTTGAATACACTAATGTTGCTAAAGAATATTGTGTGAAGTTTTGTATGAAGGAAAATTTCAGGTGTAAGGGAAGAATGATGTAATGAGATGAAGAATGGAAAAAAGCTCAAGCTTGGGGATGCCACCCCGTGTAACCCCAAGAAATATTCAAGAGGTACAAGCGTCAAAGCTTGGGGATGCCCAAGGCATCCCCTTCTTCATCAATAAAAATCTCAGGTCTTTCTAGACATTTGGTTTTTATTGTTTCATGCACTGTTGTGTTGTTCTTGGAGCGTCTTAGTTTTCGTTTTTGGTTTGCGTTTGCTTAGTATTCTTGAATAAAGTAGTGGGACCCCCCTCTTTCGCTGTGTTGTTTCAAATAAGTTGATTGGTGTTTGAAAGGAGTAGAAAGTTTCTTGCTTATAGTGATACAAAAGGGAGCTTGTTTTGACCGTGACTTAGACTTTATCATGTCATGCTAGATGTTATTTTGACCTTATGCTTAGTGATTATTGATATAGCATGACTTGTTTCAAACAATTGAGATTGCTTAATGTGCCTTGAAAGAATCATGCGTTGTTTTAGCATACAAAAGCATAGTACTATGGTATTCTCCTTTGATGCTTTGTTTGGGTTAACTTGGCACATGCTCACACCATGTTATGATTATGAACGAGTCACCTTAGCCTCTATGATCATTTATTTTTTTGACTTGTGGTACCACTTTATGCTTTGATTGATAATGTTTTGTCGCTCTGCATGATTATGGCCATTATTGCTATCTTAGTTGGTCGCTCCTAGTCTTTTGCTAGCCTCCACTTGTATTGAGTAAGCTCTACTCATGCATCCAACTCCCAAGAAACCAAGTTAATCCAAAGAGTCCACTATAAATTCCTATGCATGTTGTGTTACACCATTCCAAGTATATTCTTTTTTTATCTATCTTCCAAATTAAACTTGTTATGTGAAAATTAGTGATTAAAGCTCTCACAAACTTGATGGCACACTTTATTTTTCTTTCCCCTAATAAACTTGAACCATTGTGTCATCTATGTTGTATATGCTTACACTTATAAGTTGGGAATTAGCAGAAACATGCTATCACGGGAATGCTTTCAACACCTATAAATATCTACCCATTTGATATCATGCTCTTTTATTTATGGATGTCGACGGTGTGAAATAAAAGGGGAGCTTATAAGTCCATGGAGTTATGTATATGTGTTAGAGAAACGTCTGGGCCCTAAGCCATGCCTAATCATGGTGGAAACTCGCAGCATCACCATAGTGAGCAATCTATGAAGCATTCTTCTTATAAAAAAGAGAGAGATATAAAAGAGGAAAGAAGAGAAAAAGCACCATTTTCCCATGGTAAATGAGAAGATTGCTGAGATGCTCATTGTCTGCTTGCCTTGTCATTTTGATATGGGATAGCTCCTATATCATGGGGCAAGGGGTACCCCGTTGGCGGTTCTCTATGATACACAATACTTACAATGACAAGAACTTACCGGTAACTAAAGTTGAGTAGCATGAGGAACGTCCCTCGTACTTAAGGGACATGAGATTGCCAACTTATACTTTGTCAAGCATATACTCCACATTTTGTTCACTTTAACCTTAATCACTTCAAGATGCTTATGATAGGGGCAATGAGAGCTGAAAGCTAACAAGTACCATCATTTTTGGAAGATCTTTATGAAACTTGAAATCCCTGCTTTCCTTTGAAGGGACTTTCTTCCACTTTTATATCGTGTCTCCACCTTCTATCCTTATGCACCAATTAGGAGAGCATAGTTGTCATTATTAGTTCTATGTGCTTTGTTACAAAACTTATTGATTGATTCATAATGTTGATATTTCTTATTCTTGAACTTTTGTATCTAGTCACCCTTATGAACTTTGAAGGTGTCCTATGTATTTATGTTTTGCTACTCCATGAGGGACAAGCTGAATGCCACTATGCTATATTTTCTATATGTGAAACAACCAAACGTCTCTCAATGCATTGTTATTCATGAATATTTTTTTGTATCCTTTCATGTTGCAGCATAGTTGCTTTGTCCTATTGTTAGAACTTCATCTTTCATGCTCATGTTTAGAGTACTTTGATCCCAACTTTCAATTCTTGCAAATAGTTTGATCATGATTGTGTTGGTGCATGTCACCTCAAAAATTATTCTTTTTATCCCTTACTTACTCGAGGAAAAGAGGAGTTAAGCTTGGGGATGCTTGATACGTCGTAAACGTATCTATAATTTTTGATGTTCCATGCTTGTTTATTATCCACTTTGCTATGCTTTGTCTACACTTTGAGGTATTTTTATACATTTTCTGGGACTAACCTATTCACAAGATGCCATAGTGCCAGTTGCTTGCTTTCTGTTGTTTTTGGTTTTAGAAAAGCTAGTAAGGAATTTTTCCCAGAATTGAACGAGACAAAAGCCAAATTCAATATTTCACCGAGGAGAACACAGAGACCAAAGGGCGACCGGAGGGGAGGCATAGGGTGGCCACACCCCTCCACATGCGGGCCTACCCTGGGCTGCTCCTAGGCAGGGTGTGGCCCCCTGGCCACCCTCCTGCCTCGCCTCTTCGCCTATATAACCCCACCATGCCAAAACCCTAAGTACCCGATCAAATCTCCATGAAATAGTCCGTAGCCGCCGCCACCATCGTCCATAGACCGGGGGATATGAAGCTCTTCCCGGCACCCTGCCGGAGGGGAGAGATCATCCCGAAGGCCTTCTTCATCACTATGCTAGCCTCCGGTATGATGCATGAGTAGTTCAACCTTGGAATATGGGTCCATACAGTATCTAGATGGTTGTTTATCCTCCATTGTGCTATCAAGTTTAGATCTTGTGAGCTCCGTTCATGATTAAGATCATCTATTTGTAATCATGCATGTTGTGTTTGCGGGGATCCGATGGATATTGAGATTACATGTCAGATTTATTATTGATTCTATCATGTCTGTGTTGTTTGAGATCTTGCATGCTCTTCGTTTGTAGTAGCTACCTTGGCCAAGTAGATACTAGTGACTCCAAGAGGGAGTATTTATGCTAGATAGTGGGTTCATGCCTCTATTGAATCTGTGGAAGTGACAGAAATCTCTAAGGTTATAGATGTGCTGTTGCTACTAGGGAGAAAACAACAATATTTTGACGATGGAACAATTGTATTGTTTACTTTACACACATTTCTTAAACTAGCTATCCGTTGCTTGCAACTTAATATTGGAGGGGGTTCGGATGATAACCTGAAGGTGGATTACTAGTCATAGATGCAGTTGGATGGCGGTCTATGTGTATTTTTGTAATGCTCTATCAAATCTCATAGGATCATGAATGTCTAGTATTGCATTGTTATGCCTTGCTCAATCCTGTCAATTGCCCCGCTGTAATTTGTTTACCCAGCATGTTACGTTATTTATCTTAAGGAGAACACCTCTAGTGAACTGTGGACCCCGGTCCAATCTTTACCATTGTTACATCATCTACTGTTACTATTTACTGTCTGCAAGCAATCATTACCTTCCACACCATACATTTATTCCTTTGTTTTCAGCAAACCGGTGAGATTGACAACCTCACTGTACGTTGGGGCAAAGTCTTGAGTTTGTTTTGTGCAGGTTCCAAGTTCTTAACAGCACCTTGGAGTCGTTTCCTTCCTCATACTGGTTCGATAAACTTGGTTTCATAACTGAGAGAAGACTTATTGTTGTGCTCATCATACCTTCCTCTTGAGGTTTCCCAACGAAGCTCTAAAGTGATCTGAGCTGCATCACCACCTCACACACCACGATCCCATTACTGCGGTTTTACCATGACCTTAAGTAGGGGTGTGCGTGGGGGGGGGGGGAACCGCCCCACCATTTCACTTTCCCCGTTCACTATTCTTCTTCCTTGCACCACCCCTCTCCAGTTCTCGCCCTTCTCATCTTCACTACAGCCAAATTTCTCCACCGCAGGAATTCCTTTGCTACGGCGAGGAATCTGTTAATCCTCCGCGCCTTTTTCGGCTTCCTCGACAGCGCCCAGGAAGTCTATGCCACTTTCAGCAGAGGAGGCGCGCGAAGAGCTTGACAACATGGACGCCCACACCGCCGCCACTGGTGAAGAGGTGGAGATGGACAAGACAGTCGGCGAGGGCGACTCGTGGGAGGGATCGGAAGTTTCAGCGGAGGAGATCGAGTGTCTTTGCGCCTCTCGAAGAATCCCCTTGCTATTTGAATGCCGCCTCCCCGCCGGTGAGATTTCTCCTAAACCTTTCCTTAGAGAATGCGTTGTGTTCATGTCTCACTTCGAGCGCGACTTTGCTCTCCCCATTAGTGTTTTCACCAAATATTTTCTCGAGACTTTCCATTTCCAAATAACCACTTGCCTACCAATGCAATTGGTTCTATCTCTTGTTTCATTTCCACCACCGAGGGATATCTTGGCCTCTAGCCCATGGTTAAGCTCTGGGCCAAGTACTTCCAGTTTCGGATCCAAGTGATCCCTGAGCCGGGTGTTCCTTCAGACAGAAAGCGGCCTACCCAGTGCGGGGCTGCCAACATCATGCCCAGGATGGGCTCCATCTTTCCCCGAGTCCAAGGTATGGACTTGTGTAAGAAGTGGTAGTGAACTTTCTTCTATGTCAAAAACTCTTCCCAGATCAACATGATTTGGCTGCAAAGGACGAGGTTCCGGATAAATCTTTCTGGAAACTGGACCCAAAAGACAAGGACACCACAGTCAACAAAGCCCATGCCCTTTTGGAGAGGTTACTCGAGCCGTAGGAAGGGGGAAACTGACGAGAGAAGATCTGATGCGCACTTTCATCAGTCATCGATTTAGTCGCTTTCATCTTCGCCCTCACATTTTTTTTCATGAGTGGTATTCTTGATCCAACTCGCCACTCAACTTTTGATCTTCCCAAAGACTCCATCGCTCGTTGAGTCAGCTCGATCTTCAAGCTGAATATCCCGTTAACTAGGAGTGGGGTATTCCCCCTTTCGATCGTGAGAACCTTGTTCCCTAGGTAAGTTATCGGGTTACTCGGTTCTGCCAACATAGTTTACTCGGTTCTACCTAATCTTATTACTCAGCTGCCCTTTTGTTAAACTTGTTCCGTTGCTCTTCGTAGAACCTTCTTGCACAGGAGGACGACAACACCTGTATGCCCCTTGCTTACCATTTAGATCGCCAAACTCCTGATGACGAGGAATTCGACTCGGAAGCCTTCATGCATGTTCCTCATACCGCTGTCGGTCCTTCTCCTGGTAAGACTTCTACCCGAGCATCTTTGCAGGACTGGCCAGATAATGATGATGATTGTCAGATCTTTGAGGTATACGACCCTCACCTTATGTCTTCAGCTTATTCTGCTGGGTTTGCATTTGCTGATGTAGCCGAATAGGTGTATGAGAGTTCTCCTATGGCCGTGGGTGGCCGAGTCAAGGTCAAGCCGCCCAAGTCAACCAAGAAACGGGACGCCTCAGCTGGTGGCGCTCAGCCGGCCAAGTCCTCCAAGAAACGCGGAGCCACCGCGGAAGCAATTTCTGATACTGAGCCGGCCAAGCCCCCCAAAGCCCGCAAGGTTATGCAGAGAGTGTATCATGATCCTGTTGTCGCCGGGTAAGTTCTCTTTGCCGACATACCTCTCTATCCTATTTTTTATATTCCTTATGAAAACTTACTACCTCTTATTTTTAGGCCTGCCATTGTTGTACCCTAAACCACCAGTTGCATAGCTTCACTAGTTGCTAATTGTCAACACCCCGATTTTTAATCCCAGATGCCTGTTATGCCATACATCACAATCCCAGGATTACCATTTTTGCGAGACATAACAGATTTGGATATCACAGTACATCATCCATTACAAACCATACATAAGGTCTTACACAAATAAGGATCTCATGATCCAGTTCTTAATACAACTCAAGCAGGAGAATAACGTAATAATAAAGATAGCGTGGGTGAAGCTCCATCTTCGGGGTCACAGGCAATGCTGACGATGGGAGATGATCCTAGTTGTCGTAACCTCCCTGCGGTCCATCCTCCTGGTACTCTTCTTCATAGTCTGTCCACGGGAATAGCCAGGGACAAAGCCATGAGTACTCTTTAAGTACTCGCAAACTAATACTAACAAGTTAAGGGTTTTTTTGTAGTAGGAAACTAAGCTCTAGGGTTGTTTTGCAAAATGCCAGATTTACCTCTACTAAGTTCAAAATCAAGAAAAAAACTAGTTGAAGTTTTATAACACCTAAGTGGGAACTTGAATTTCATATCACAACTCTGTTGTGGTCATGTCAAAATCTCAATTCATTTCACAAGTAATTTTGAAAACATCTGACTGGGGAACAGTATGGCCACTCCAACTGTCCATAACCGCGGACAGGGCTATTCGAATAGTTTGACACTCTGCAGAGATTTTACACTTTCACCACAACATTCAATACATCCGTCGGGAACAAATCCTGAATTCACCATACTCAGTATGCAGATAATCAATCCTAACCTTTCAATTACACACCCTAGTATAGGCACCTCTACTGTGAGTTTGGCCTCCCAACCATGACCAACTGTCATCTTGCGTACTGCACAGGTGGACAATCTTCACAAGACCAACTATCATCTTGCATGCATAGGGGTGGTGGCAATCGGTCGGGAACATGCGGTGCTCTGCGCGGTAGAGGCATCTTCAACGGCGAGCGGTGGCTGTGAGGCACGGGGCGGCGAACGGGGATGTCTGGCGTGTTCCTTGGGTCATGGAGAAGCGGTGGGCACAGGCTGCGGTCGAGGGGCGGTGTGTGCACGCGTGCCGGGTGTGGCGCTCTAGCGCATTCTTGGCATGTCGAAGTGGCACTGGGCGCGCAGCGTTCCTGGTGGTCCACGGCTTGCGCTGGCTTGGGGAGGGGACAGTGGGTGGCGGTGTGGTGCTGGCTCCCTCCTAGAGAAGGTTGGCAAGGCTAGGGTTGCTGCTAGCTGGCCGGCGACAATGGGGTGGCATGGTGAGGCTCGGCCTGCTCTCCGTTGATGGCAATGGCAAGCTCACAGTGGTGCTAGAGGTTACTAACTAAGCTAGATGATCTTCCAGATGTTTGCTGTGAGCTAGAGAGGGGACAAGGTTGGCCAAATCACTGCTCAAAATAGTGTTTGTGATTTGTTTGATTTGAATATGGAAGTTGTTTGATGAAATGGCCGCAAGAACTTGAGTTTTTAATTTTGAAAAGATTTTTGGTGGGTGTGCTAGGCATGTGTTGAGGATTCTGTGGGTGCTTGGGTTTTGAAAATTGAACTTGTTTGACTGGTTTTTGAAATAATGGGATCTTCCCATATGAGATATATTCAAATTTAAACTGTCATTTAAACTTAGTAATTGAATGTTTTTGGATGATCACAAAGTGGGCCTTGGTACCTTATTATGAGTACTAACAAGGGGGACAAAGATCCACAGATGTTTCTGTTAAGTTCTGAAAGTTAGGGATAGCCAAAGTAGGCATGAGAGTTAATTTGGCCAAAGTGACCATTCACTTCATTTGTTTATTTTGAGTTGTTTTTCTTTGGTAAAAGTTTGGGGATTGTTTAGATGATGTTTATTTCACCTAAAAATCATTTTACAAGCAAAGAAAAACAGAACCATGGCAATTCAAAAGAATCCAAATTTTAATACACACACATATGAATGCTTTCATATTTTTAGTTGGAAAAGTTTTTGTTAACCCTAATTTTGATGATTAGAGTTTGATGATCCATGTTTAATATTTTTGGGATGTTACAAACCTTCCCCCATTAAACAAAATTTCGTCCCGAGATTTGAAAAAGGACGAAAAAGATTACCTAGGATTTGAAGAGATCGGGAAACTCTATCCTGATGTGATCTTCGCGCTCCCAGGTAGCTTCCTCTTCCGTGTGGTTGCTCCACTGGATCTTGAGAAACTTGATGCTTCAGGTTCTGGTAGTTCTGAAAGCTTCTTCCAAAATACGGATGGGTACTTCGGGATAGGTCAGGTCATCATTGATTTCTATGGTCCGGTGATCAATGTTCTTGAACACTTCCGTGTTCTCCGGAACTTCGAGGCACTTGCGAAGTAATGAGATATGGAAGACATTATGCACGACTGACATCTCTTTGGGTAGTTCCAATTGATACGACACTTCTCCTCAATGGTTCAGAATCTTTAAGGGGCCGGTATATCTGGGGGCTAACTTTCCTTTTAGTTGTAAACGCTGCATTCCCTTTAACGGAGACACTTTCAGATACACAAAATCTCCGATATTGAAAGCGAGGTCTCGACGTCTCTTGTCGGCGTAACTCTTCTGTCTTGACTGAGCGGTCTTGAGGTGCTCACGAATCTTGTGAACCTTCTCTTATGCTTCTCGTAGGATGTCGGGTCCGAAAATCTGACTCTCTCCTACTTCCGACCAGTTCAAAGGGGTGCTACACTTCCTTGCATACATGAATTCAAATGAGGCCATTTGAAAACTAGCTTGATAACTATTGTTATAAGAAAATTCTGCAAACGGTAGACAGTCTTACCATTTAGATCCATATTCTAACACACAGGCTCTCAACATGTCTTCGAGTATTTGATTTACTCGCTCTGTTTGTTTGTCGGTCTAGGGATGATAAGCTGTGCTGAAATCTAGTCGGGTGCCTAAACCTTCTTGGAATTTCTTCCAGAATCTCGAGGTAAACTGAGTTCCTCGATCAGATACGATGTTCTTGGGGACTCCATGCAAACTGACGATTCTAGCGATGTATAACTCCGCTAGCTTCGAACTCTGATACATGGTTTTGACTGGTAAGAAATGGGCGACTTTGGACAGTCTGTCCACTATGACCCAGATAGAGTCATTCCCCCTACTAGAAGTAGGCAGTCCGGTGATAAAGTCCATTCAAACGGAATCCCATTTCCATTCTGGAATCTGCAGGGGTTGCAAAAATCCAGCGGGTCTTTGATGTCCCGCCTTGACTCTCTGACAAATATCACACTTGGCGATATAGCTCCTGATTTATCTCTTCATCTTATGCCACCAAAATTGCTCCTTCAAATCTTGATACATCTTCGTTCCTCCGGGGTGGATAGAATAAAGAGTATCATGAGCTTCATTCAGAATAACTTCTTTCAACTCAGAATCTGCTGGTACACAAAGGCGTCCTTTGTACCACAGAACTCCTTCTTTGTCTTCAGTAAATCCGGGTACTTTGCCTGTACCAATACGACCCTTGATTCCATCGATACTAGCATTTCCTTTCTGCGCCTCCTTGATCTGGCTGATCAAAGTGGGTTGAAGTTCTATGCTAGCCAAAAATCCTTCACTCACTAATTCCATTCGAAACTATTCCATCTCTTTGTGCAAGCTTGGTTGCTCCTTCAAAATCATGGAGTTCAAGCGGCACGGCAATCTGCTAAGGGCATCTGCTACCACATTGGCTTTACCGGGGTGATAGTGAATGTCCAGATCATAATGTTTGATTAGCTCAATCCATCTTCTCTGCCTCATATTCAGCTCCTTCTGAGTGAATATATACTTCAGGCTCTTGTGACCCGAATAGATCTCACAACGGTTTCCCATCAGGTAATGCCTCCATGTCTTCAGGGCTAGAACAATGGCTGCGAGCTCGAGGTCATGGGTTGGATAGTTCTGCTCATGTTGTTTCAGTTGTCGGGATAGATAAGATATATGTAAGATCCCTCCTTTACAAAGGAAAAGGATCCCTGTGATTGCAATGCTAGTCCCTGGATCATTGCTAGCATCCACAGTTTAAGATGAAGTACACAGATACAGAGGTCATTTATTACAGCCATTCTAGAGATAAACATAGTCTTTACAACTCCAAGGCCACAGGCCTAATACAAGAGTTTGGATAACTAAATAAACAAAAGTCTGCATCTTCATGTACCACAGGCAAACATGTTGAGTGTAGACTCATGACACCTAATCCTCATCAGAGTAACCTGCAACATCACAAGTTACAGCCACAGTGGGTCAATACATTGGAATAGTATTGGCAAGTGATACCTTAGTATAATTTAGGTGGACTATATTACTATATGCAATTTGGCTAAGTGTAGCTTGGCTTGCTTTGCTCAAAATAGGTTTTTGCCTATTAGTTGAAATCACTAAGTTTTTCTTTGTCAAAACTTTTCCCAAGGAACCACCAATAGACATTGAGGTCCTTCACCCTTGTTCACCCTCAAATTTTACTTAGAAATTGGGATAAGGAGATTCTTGATATCTTCCATGTCTTGATGCACAAGTTGTCCATTGCCATGGACTTGGCTAAGTACTTAGATTTTTCCATCTGCAGAGGTTGTGCACTTTCCCCACCAGACTTGGTTTCACCAAAACAGGACCTTTCAGAAGCCGTCCCTTAGACCAAATGGACGCGTTCCAACCTATCATCCCACTACCACCATCTGTCCAAATGGCTAAGTTCTAGCAACCTATGTGATCCAGGCAGAGCCCATATTGCCAAGTGGCTGCACTAGAAGCTTCTTAACACTTGGCCTCTAAAATCTCTTTGTTCCTCGGTGGCTTACCACAAGTG
Source organism: Avena sativa (assembly GCA_916181665.1). Classification (NCBI taxonomy): domain Eukaryota; kingdom Viridiplantae; phylum Streptophyta; class Magnoliopsida; order Poales; family Poaceae; genus Avena; species Avena sativa. The sequence continues at coordinate 218,248,109 of OV702280.1, read as the reverse complement.
AGATACACAAGGTAAACCATAGAAATGGGCCTTGTGTAACCACTCAACATAAACCAAACCTTCCATTCCACCCAGGTGTTTCATTAATTTAGTTGTTTTATTAGGTAAAACACAAGTCCAAAGACTTAGAAATATTTTCATCATAGCATGTATATTTCACCAACCCTTGTTTGTTACTAGCTAGGCTAAGCATGGCATAGATAGTAACTTAACTTAGAAATTCCCTAGCATTTCTACAACTACTAGGATTTCCCAACATGGCATATAAGCAAAATAATATCATGCAAGACTTAGCAAAAATATTTCTAATGCTTAGTATAAAACATGGGATAAAAATATTCATGAAGTACCACTTGCCTTGGTAGTTGGGAGAGTAGAACTCCTCACAATCACAATCACTAGCACCAAAATCTACACAACGAATGGTAGCAACAAATTACACACAAAACATATACAATCAAAAAATATATGCATGCATGCAAGATGATATGTGATGATTTTTAAAACTCAACAAAGCAAGTAAACAGTACTGATTCATAAACAAGTCAAAAACTTGCCAAACAACAATTATTTAAACCCTAAATCATTTCCTAAACATTTCATAATCTCTAATTAGTCCTACACAAGTTTCTGCAAATAAAACCTTTTTAACAGGAGCTAAACATTAAACACATTGCATATTTAGAAAGAGCTTGCTCTCCTGATTCCAGCGGTATAAAATTTGTCAAATTCTAACGTGGGGATCAAAAGTTATAGCCAATACAAATTTGAACATAAATCAGATTCAAATCCTGTTTTAAATCTAAACTCCAGCCACGCGTCATGTTCTGATTGGTGCGTACCGCTTCACACCGGATCACGCTCGGCTACCGTTGGATCTAACTAAACACGCACGGCTCATATCTAAACTTACCTCTTCGTCACAGATCTAATCTCACACGTTAGATCTAAATCCTACGGCCCTAATCTAACTGACCACAGACGGGCGGCGCTAGCGGCGGCTACTGGCGGCGGCGAGCTCTTCCTACGGCGGCGCGGTGCTACAGGTCGTCCTAGGGTCGTCGGAGGGGCTTACCAGAACTGTGGAGGCGTTCTGATGCTCAACCTGGCGGCGGCTTGGCAAGGGGCGCACGGAGTGGGCTGCTGGAGCTCGTCGGAGTTGTGCACGGCGTCGGGTGGTTGCAGACGAAGTTGTTGTCGACTCTCTGGTCCTTCCTAGTACCAACCAGAGGCATCAGTAGCTACGCAAGGACAAGGCGAACCTAGTCTTATGCGAGAGAGGTCAAGGGGCGCTCAGTGCTTACCGCAATCGATCGCCGGAGAAGAAGAAAGCGTCAGGTACTTGCGGTCGTCGTCGTTGGCGAGTCTCCAGACGGTCCTAGCATGCACCAATAGGATGAGAAGATGTGCATGGATGTTGTGATCATCCTGGCAAACTTAGACAGCAAGGGGCGACAGGGTCTTACCGGAATCGCACGCCGGAGGTCGTCGGAGCTGCGGCGGTATGGGCAAGATTACGGGCAGCCTGGTGGCGTGGAGAGGAAATTGAGTGAGGGGAAATGTTCGCGGTGCAGAGGGGGTTAAATAGCTAGGAGGGGGCGGCAATTACGCGCTGTATCAATGGTAATTACGCAGGCAGTTACTGCGGCGAGGTAACGGCGGAGCGCCTCGGCCGCGCGTTGATTGGGGACGATGCTGACGTGGTCGCAGGGTCCACTTGTCAGCGGTTTAAACAGCGAGGGGGGTGGGGTCCTGGCGTCAGTCTCTCTGCGGGTTCGTCTGCGAGTGAGAAGGAGAGAGGGGGAACCCGGGTGGTCTAAATGGGCTGGTTTCTCTGTTGGGCTGGAATAGCAGCGCCGGCCCTTTGCCTTTTCTTTATTCCTTTTCTATTTATGTTTGCATTTTCAGAAATCATTTTCAAATGGTTTCAAAAGATATTTGAATTCAAACCTTTTCAGGATTTTTGTAGGGTGCAACATTCATATTTCTGGGCATAAAAACATGTGGTCTCTCTGTTCAAGCTTGGTTCTTTTGAATAAACAAAATAAACAGTGCTATAGCACTTGATTTGGAAATGTTTTGAAAATGGTTTTGAAACCATATTTGTTCTGTGAATTTTTGTCCAAACTCCACATTCAATCCAATCAACAAGGAAGCAAACAAAACTTGGTTTAAAACACTTATACTCTCAATTGAGGATAGTCATTTGATTTATGTTTGCTCACATAAAATAATGAGCTCATATGCTCCTGTTTTTGGAAGTGATTTGTTTGAAATGAAAATCATATGCTCATGGATGCATGGATGCTATGCCTAAGTTTAAAACATGATTTTAGGGATGTTACAAATCTAACCCCCTTAAGGTGAATCTCGCCCTCGAGATTCGGATTGGCTAGCAAATAGGTGAGGGTGGTCTTTTCGAAGATCATCTTCTCTTTCCCATGTTGCTTCTTCTTCGGAATGATGGTTTCATTGAACCTTGCAAAATTTGATAGTCTTGGTCCGTGTGACTCTTTCTGCAGTCTCAAGAATCTTGATAGGCTTCTCTTCATAAGTGAGATCACTCTCCAACTGAACCTCCTCCAAAGGTATAGTATCCTTCAAAGAAGTTTCTTCCATTTCTGGATAACATTTCTTAAGTTGACTCACATGAAACACATTATGGATAGCTGACAGAGATTCCGGCAATTCAATTTCATAGGCAACTTCTCCTTTACGACTCAGAATCTTGAATGGTCCAACATATCTTGGTGCCAATTTTCCTTTGACTCCGAACCTCTTCACTCCACGAAGTGGTGACACTCTAAGATAAGCTCTATCACCAACTTCGTAGGTGACTTCTCTACTCTTAGGATCTGCGTAGCTTTTCTATCGGGACTGTGCAATCTTCAACCTGTCCTTAACCAACTTGAATTTCTCTTCGGCTTCTTTGATGAGATCTGGTCCAAAAAGACTTCTTTCTCCCACACCATTCCATAACAATGGGGTGGTACACTTTCTTCCGTAGAGAAATTCAAATGGTGCCATCTCAATGCTGGCTTGATAGCTGTTGTTATAAGAAAATTCTGCGTAAGGCAGACTTTCATCCCAACTGGCTCCATAGTCTAGGGCACATGCCCTCAACATGTCTTCGAGAATCTCGTTAGTCCTTTCTGTTTGTCCATCAGTTTGAGGATGAAAAGCAGTACTGAATTCCAACCTCGTTCCCAATGACTCATGTAACTGTCTCCAAAAATGGGAAGTGAATTGAGGTCCCCTATCAGACACAATACTCTTGGGCACTCCATGTAGACATACAATTCTACTCATGTAGATTTTGGCTAACTTAGCACTTGTATAGGTTGTCTTCACGGGTATGAAATGAGCCACTTTAGTTAGGCGATCCACTACTACCCAAATAGAATCGTATCCTGACCGGGACCTTAGTAATTCGGTAATGAAATCCATACCAATCTTGTCCCACTTCCAATCAGGAATAGGTAGTGGTTGAAGCAAACCTGCTGGTTTCTGATGTTCCGCCTTCACTCTACTACACACATCACACAAAGCAGTATGTTCGGCGATGTCCTTCTTGAGATTATTCCACCAAAATCTTTCTTTCATGTCCATGTACATTTTGGTGTTACCCAGATGAATGGAATACGGTGAGTTGTGTGCTTCTTGCAAAATCAGTTTCCGAAGCTCCGGATCTTGTGGAACATAGATACGTTTCCCATGCCATAAAGTACCCTGTTCGACTTCATGGAACCCTTTGGCTTTTCCTTTGCCAATCTTTTCTTTAATCTCTTCAATTTCCTTATCAATCTTCTGGGCTTCTTTGATCTTGTCCAACAAAGTGGGTTGAACATCCAAAGGCATGAGATGTCCTTCAGGCACAATCTCCAATTTGAGTTTTCTAAATTGGGTACACAGATCATCTGGCAATTCTCCTTTGGTAAGGCCATTCACAAAAACCTTACGACTTAGAGCATCTGCTACAACATTTGCTTTACTGGGGTGGTATTGCAAACTTAAGTCATAGTCCTTGATAAGTTCTAGCCATCTTCTTTGTCTCATATTAATTTCCTTCTGGGTGAAGATATACTTCAAACTTTTGTGATCTGTGAACACTTCACAACGCTTTCCCAAAAGATAGTGTCTCCATGTTTTGAGTGCATGGACAACAGAGGCTAACTCTAAATCATGAGTAGGATAGTTCACTTCATGAGTTTTGAGTTGTCTCGAGGCATACGCCACAACTTTTCCTTCTTGCATAAGTACTGCACCCAAACCTTGATGAGATGCATCACAATATACATGGAAATCTTTTTCCAAGTCTGGCAAACACAAGACTGGTGTTGTCACAAGTCTCTTCTTCAATTCCTGAAAGCTGTGTTCACAACCTTCAGACCAAGAAAACTTCTTGTCTTTCTTTAGTAATTCCATCATGGGTTTAGCTACCTTGGAGAAATTCTCAATGAACCTTCTGTAGTAACCTGCTAAGCCAAGGAAACTACGAACTTATTTCACGGACTTGGGAGATTCCCATTCAGTTACAGCTGAAACTTTAGCAGGATCAACTGCTACACCATCCTTTGTCATAACATGTCTAAGAAATCCAACTTCATTCAACCAGAATTCACACTTGGTGAATTTGGCATAAAGTTTATGCTCTCTTAACTTCTCAAGTATCAAACGCAAATGTCCTTCATGCTCTTCTTTTCTCTTGGAGTAGACTAGAATGTCATCAATGAAAATGACAACAAACTTGTCAAGGAATTCCATGAACACTTTGTTCATCATATTCATGAAGTATGCTGGAGCATTTGTCAAGCCAAAAGGCATTATGGTATACTCATACAAGCCATACCTTGTGGTGAACGCTGTTTTAGGTATGTCTTGCTCTCTTATCTTGAGTTGAAATTAGCCTGACCGGAGATCAATCTTTGAGAACACACAAGCTCCTTCTAGCTGATCAAACAAGTCATTGATTCTAGGCAAAGGGTATTTGTTCTTGATAGTTACCTCGTTGAGTGAATGGTAATCTACGCATAACCTTTGACTTCTATCTTTCTTCTCCACGAACAAAACTGGGGCTCCCCAAGATGAAGAACTTGGTTGAATAAATCCTTTCTACAACTGTTCTCCAAGTTGTTTCTTGAGTTCTTTCAGTTCATCAACTGACATTTTATAAGGTCTCTTTGCTATTGGTCCAGATCCTGGTACCAAATCTATAAGAAACTCCACATCTCTATCTGGTGGCATTCCCGGCAATTCTTCCGGAAACACATCCGGATACTCACTCACAATTGGCACACTGTCTATGCTAACCCCCTTAAGAGAATTCAGCATACTCCTTCTTGCTTCAAAGTTGGTCTTGAATCTGATCCTTTTATTTTCTGGAGTTGTGAGTGAGACAATATGGTTGTCACAATCTATCACTCCCTTGTGCTTAGTCATCTAGTCCATTCCCAAAATGACATCCAATCCTTGGGAGTTTAGAATTATCAAGTTAACGGGAAACTTATACTTCCCAAATTCTATGACTATATCATGACATCCTGAATTCACTATCATTTCTCCACCAGGAGAACATACTTTTATAGGAGACCCAATAGTTTCTACCGGCAGTTCATTTCTTTCAACAAATGCTCTTGATATGAATGAATGAGATGCACCATTATCAAAGAGAACAAATGCTGGAACAGAATTGAGTTTGAACTTACCAGCAACAGCATCAGGCTCCTCATAGATTTCCTCTACATTGATGTGGTTCACCTGTCCCTTCTGAAAAGGGTTGGGCTTGTTGGGTCCTTCAACTTTTTTTTCTGGGCATTCATTTGCATAATGCCCCATCTTCTTGCACTTGAAGCATTCAACCTGACTTATGTCTTTCTTGACAGGCTGGCTTCCACTTCCACTTCCATTACCACTGTGGTGGCTCTTGTATCCACCCTTGTGGTTCTTGTACTTGTCATTGTCATGACTACGGTGATGCTTGTTGTCATGACGGTTGTGGTTGTGGTGCTTGTTGAATTTCCCATGTTTGTGGGATCCTGAGCTTCCACTGTCATCATAATGGGAACGTTTGTGTGACGATCCCGAGCTGTGCTTGTCTGAGTGCTTTCTCTTTCTGCTTTCAACTTGTTTTATTTTGTTCTCCAAAATAGCAGCCTTGTCACAGAGAGACTGATAAGTGGGAACATAGGCCACAGCCAACTGAAGATTCAGTTCATCATTTAACCCTTCGAGGAACTTTTCTTTCCTCTTAGCATCAGTGTCAACTTCATCCGGTGCATATCGCGCCATATTGTTGAACTCTTCAATATATTTAGCCACGCTGCGGTGGCGCTGCTTCAGGTTATGAAACTCCTTCTTTTTCAGACTCATCACTCCAGATGAGATATGAGCAGTACGAAAGCCATCCTCAAAGATAGCCCATGTCACATCTTCTATGGGAGTGGTGATCTGGAAGTTATCCCACCAAGTGGCGGCTGGTCCTTCCAGCAAATGTGCTGCAAATCTGACCTTTTCAGCATCCGTACAGCCCACGGTTACCAAGTCCTTGTTCACAGAGAGTAGCCAATCATTGGACACCATGGGATCAGTCATCCCTGAGAACTTTGTTGGCCTCAATCTCAAGAACCTGGTAAGCATATCAAAACCCGGTGGGTTGTTGTTGTTGTTGTTATTGTTGTTATTGTTGTTTTTTTGGTTTTGGATGAACGTCGTCATCATCTGCAATAGCTGAGTTTGAGCGGTCATCATTTGCTGCATTCCTGGAGTGATGTTGTTGTAGTTGTTTTTGGGTTGGGGTTTGCACGACGGGAAGGCATCTGTGGTTTGTTCAACAGAGATAAGAATGAGATACCCGTAGATGCTTTCATGCACAATACATCACTTAAACAATCACAAAGCATGCAACATAAAGATAAAGATTCAACAACCAGATAATAAGTTCGCATCGTAGAACACACACCAATAACAAGCCATCCACATGTCGGATGGTCAAATAACAAGTTCTCAAACAACAAGTATGATAATAAATGATAAATGAGTAGTCAAATCTAGTCCTCGGCATCAACCTCCTCCTCGACAAAGGTAAGACCTGTGTTCTCCATCGCGGTCTTGTATTCCTCGACACTAGTGGTCAAGGTCTCTATCTTGGCTTTGAAAGCCCTCTTCTGGGAATGAAGCCTCTCAATCACCGTCTTCTGTTGCTCGAGCTCGAAGTCCTTGCACTGTAGTTCTTCAGTCATGTCCCGGATCTTCTTGTTTCTATCCTGGACTCGCTTCTCCTGACTCTTGAACTTCCTGTCCTAGCTCTCGAACTTCGCCTCCATCTCCTTGACTCTCTCATCTTGCTCCGCGAAGATCTTGTCCTTCTCGCGAAGCTGCACCTAGAGTTCGTCATTGTTGAGCATGACGTTGGTCCTATCAGTGTCCACATGCCTAATGAGAGACTCTATGTCCTGGAGGTATAGACGAATCGGCTCTGCTGTGTCCCTCGAGTCGTCCTCGAAGTCGATGGACTCTCCATCCTCATCACGTCTACCGAAGACGTGGAAGTGAGTACCTCTAACCTGTCGGGAGTGTCTCCCTAGCAGACGTCCTATCAGATCCTGCATAACTACCTCAAGGCCTCTCTCCTTGTCATCATGCATGAGCTTGAAGACGATGGCCTCCGTGGTAGGCTCTGTCTGGCGTCCGGGCTGGTTGACCTTGAATCCCCAAAGGTCTTTCCTCTCAAATTTGGTGAGGGGAAGCACCATGATGGTAGGAAGAGGGAGATTGAGCAAAGTAGTGAGCTCAACAATACGAGGACCAAAGCGGGTAACCTGGAACTCCTCAACAGTGCTGACGGTAATAGTAGGCATCTATTTATAAGATAGAAAAAGTTAGAGCAACACAATTCAAGTTACAACACAAGGCAAAACATCACATACACATCCTTGGAAAGCAAAACACACAAGTCATGGCACACATAGATCCATTACAACAACCAAGGTTCAACTTATTTTAAAGTAACATTTGGAAAATAAGGTGATAAGTGGTGGTCCAACTAACGAAGTATGCTTACAATCCTATCTCACTGGATCTGTTGGCTAACACAATGTTTCTAGAAGCAATCAATCTATCTTGCTCACATGATTCCATCACTAAGTCTATAATGTCTCCTCTTAATTAAGGTTTGGTTGGTAGCTTCCAACTCTTGGGTATGTTTCTTCTCTTCCTTGAGATCATTTTGGAGGTTGAACATTCTGCACTTGACTCTATCACCAAGTTCTTTGATGGTCTTCCAAGATGCATCCCTTGCTGATTCAAAGAATGTAGTGTGCACCACTGAATTTGTGAACATGCAGAATCCTTTTTCCTGGTGGTTGTCTTCCTTGTTTTTATACAAGTGAAGTTGCACCCACCAGTATTCAACTCCTTCATCCATCATAGGAAAACCTTTGTACACAGCTCACCTTGTATTTCTAATGAAACCATGAGGTCCTTGAGAGCCTTGGGGAATTTTGTCTCATACTCCAAAGTCATTGTCATGATTGGTCCTTTCCTTACGGCTTCGTTGATGGAGATCATTTACAAATAGAGATGAGAAAGAAGATTAGAAAAGTTTACGAGAAGAATAGACAAGTGTAGAAGTTGCTGAAAATTTTTCCTTAGTGGTTTCCAATCCTAGGGTCATAATCCGACAGGCAACACAGTGCTCTAATACCATCTGTAAGATCCCTCCTTTATAAAGGAAAAGGATCCCTGTGATTGCAATGCTAGTCCCTAGATCATTGCTAGCATCCACAGTTTAAGATGAAGTACACAGATACAGAGGTCATTTATTACAGCCATTCCAGAGATAAACATAGTCTTTACAACTCCAAGGCCACAAGCCTAATACAAGAGTTTGGATAAGTAAATAAACAAAAATATTCATCTTCATGTGCCACAGGCAAACATGTTGAGTGTAGACTCATGTCACCTAATCCTCATCAGAGTAACCTGCAACATCACAAGTTACAGCCACAGTGGGTCAATACATTGGAATAGTATTGGCAAGTGATACCTTAGTATAATTTAGGTGGACTATATTACTATATGCAATTTGGCTAAGTGTAGCTTGGCTTGCTTTGCTCAAAATAGGTTTTTGCCTATTAGTTGAAATCACTAAGTTTTTCTTTGTCAAAACTTTTCCCAAGGAACCACCAATAGACATTGAGGTCCTTCACCCTTGTTCACCCTCAAATTTTACTTAGAAATTGGGATAAGGAGATTCTTGATATCTTCCATGTCTTGATGCACAAGTTGTCCATTGCCATGGACTTGGCTAAGTACTTAGATTTTTCCATCTGCAGAGGTTGTGCACTTTCCCCACCAGACTTGGTTTCACCAAGACAGGACCTTTCAGAAGCCTTCCCTTAGACCAAATGGACGCGTTCCAACCTATCATCCCACTACCACCATCTGTCCAAATGGCTAAGTTCTAGCAACCTATGTGATCCAGGCAGAGCCCATATTGCCAAGTGGCTGCACTAGAAGCTTCTTAACACTTGGCCTCTAAAATCTCTTTGTTCCTGGGTGGCTTACCACAAGTGAGATACACAAGGTAAACCATAGAAATGGGCCTTGTGTAACCACTCAACATAAACCAAACCTTCCATTCCACCCAGGTGTTTCATTAATTTAGTTGTTTTATTAGGTAAAACACAAGTCCAAAGACTTAGAAATATTTTCATCATAGCATGTATATTTCACCAACCCTTGTTTGTTACTAGCTAGGCTAAGCATGGCATAGATAGTAACTTAACTTAGAAATTCCCTAGCATTTCTACAACTACTAGGATTTCCCAATATGGCATATAAGCAAAATAATATCATGCAAGACTTAGCAAAAATATTTCTAATGCTTAGTATAAAACATGGGATAAAAATATTCATGAAGTACCACTTGCCTTGGTAGTTGGGAGAGTAGCACTCCTCACAATCACAATCACTAGCACCAAAATCTACACAAAGAATGGAGCAACAAATTACACACAAAACATATACAATAAAAAAATATGCATGCATGCAAGATGATATGTGATGATTTTTAAAACTCAACAAAGCAAGTAAACAGTACTGATTCATAAACGAGTCAAAAACTTGCCAAACAACAATTATTTAAACCCTAAATCATTTCCTAAACATTTCATAAACTCTAATTAGTCCTACACAAGTTTCTACAAATAAAACCTTTTTAATAGAAGCTAAACATTAAACACATTGCTTATTTAGAAATAGCTTGCTCTCCTGATTCCAACGGTATAAAATTTGTCAAATTCTAACGTGGGGATCAAAAGTTATAGCCAATACAAATTTGAACATAAATCAGATTCAAATCCTGTTTTAAATCTAAACTCCAGCCACGCGTCATGTTCTGATTGGTGCATAACGCTTCGCACCGGATCACGCTCGGCTACCGTTGGATCTAACTAAACACGCATGGGTCAGATCTAAACTTACCTCTTTGTCACAGATCTAATCTCACACGTGAGATCTAAATCCTACGGCCCTAATCTAACTGACCACAGACGGGCGGCGCTAGCGGCGGCTACTGGCGGCGGCGAGCTCTGCCTATGGCGGCGCGGCGCTACAGGTCGTCCTAGGGTCGTCGGAGGGGCTTACCAGAACTGTGGAGGCGTGCTGATGCTCAACCTGGCGGCGGCTTGGCAAGGGGCGCACAGAGTGGGCTCCTGGAGCTCGTCGGAGTTGTGCACGGCGTCGGGTGGTTGCAGACGAAGTTGTTGCCGACGCTCTGGGCCTTCCTAGTACCAACCAGAGGCATCAGTAGCTGCGCAAGGACAAGGCAAACCTAGTCGGATGCGAGAGAGGTCAAGGGGCGCTCAGTGCTTACCGCAATCGATCGTCGGAGAAGAAGAAAGCGTCAGGTACTTGCGGTCGTCGTCGTTGGCGAGTCTCCAGACGGTCCTAGCATGCACCAATAGGATGAGAAGATGCGCATGGATGTTGTGATCATCCTGGCAAACTTAGACAGCAAGGGGCGACAGGGTCTTACCGGAATCGCACGCCGGAGGTCGTCGGAGCTGCGGCGGTATGGGCAAGACTACGGGCAGCCTGGTGGCGTGGAGAGGAAATTGAGTGAGGGGAAATGTTCGCGGTACAAAGGGGGTTAAATAGCCAGGAGGGGGCGGCGATTACACGATGTATCAATGGTAATTACACAGGCAGTGACTGCGGCGAGGTAACGGCGGAGCGCCTCGGCCGCGCGTTGATTGGGGACGACGCTGACGTGGTCGCAGGGTCCACTTGTCAGCGGTTTAAACAGCGAGGGGGTGGGGTCCTGGCGTCAGTCTCTCTGCGGGTTCTTCTGCGAGCGAGAAGGAGAGAGGGGGAACCCGGGTGGGCTAAATGGGCTGGTTTCTCTGTTGGGCTGGAATAGCAGCGCTGGCCCTTTTTGCTTTTCTTTATTCCTTTTCTATTTTTGTTTGCATTTTCAGAAATCATTTTCAAATGGTTTCAAAAGCTATTTGAATTCAAACCTTTTCAGGATTTTTGTAGGGTGCAACATTCATATTTCTAGGCATAAAAACATGTGGTCTCTCCGTTCAAGCTTGGTTCTTTTGAATAAACAAAATAAACAGTGCTATAGCACTTGATTTGGAAATGTTTTGAAAATGGTTTTGAAACCACATTTGTTCTGTGATTTTTTTTCCAAACTCCACATATAATCCAATCAACAAGGAAGCAAACAATACTTGGTTTAAAACACTTATACTCTCAATTGAGGATAGTCATTTGATTTATGTTTGCTCACATAAAATAATGAGCTCATATGCTCCTGTTTTTGGAAGTGATTTGTTTGAAATGAAAATCATATGCTCATGGATGCATGGATGCTATGCATAAGTTTAAAACATGATTTTAGGGATGTTACAATATAACTTTGCTTTCTTGCATTAGCACACATCCGAGACCGATCTTGGATGCATCACAATACACGTCAAAGGGCTTCGTGTTGTCCGGCATGATTAATATTGGGGCTGAAATCAATATTCTCTTGAGTTCTTGAAAACTCTCTTCACATTTGTCCGTCCATTCAAACTTCTTGTCCTTCTTCAGCAATTGGGCCATGGGTCTGGCAATACTCGAGAATACTTCTACGAACTTGCGGTAGTATCCCGCCAATCCGAGAAAGGCACGAACTTGGGTTTGAGTGGTTGGGGCTTGCCAATATTCGACATCTTTCACCTTTGCGGGGTCAACGGCAATTCCTCCGGCTGATACAATGTGACCGAGGAATCCTACCTCCTGTAACCAGAATTCACATTTGCTAAACTTGGCATACAACTAATGCTCTCTAAGGGTTCCAAGAATGGTCCTTAGGTGTAGCTCATGTTCTTCTTCTGATTTGGAATAAATCAGAATGTCATCGATGAAAACAACGACAAACTTATCCAAGAAGTCCATAAAAATCTTATTCATGAGATTCATGAAATAAGCGGGGGCATTGGTTAATCCAAAAGACATGACAGTATACTCGTATAATCCATATCTGGTGCTAAAGGCAGTCTTGGGAATATTCTCTGCGCGAATCTTGAGTTGATGATAGCCAGTTCTAAGATCAATCTTAGAAAGCACTTTGGCACCGGTCAACTGATCAAACAAATCTTCTATCTTGGGCAATGGGTATTTGTTCTTGATAGTGACATCATTCAACTTCCTATAATCTGTACACAAACAGTTACCTCCATCCTTCTTGTCCACAAACAAGACAGGTGATCTCCATGGTGACACACTCGGTTGAATCAATCCAATTTCCAACATGGCATCCATTTGCTTCTTCAGTTCTGCTAGTTCAGACGGGTACATACTATATGGTCTCTGGGCTATGGGTCCTGTTCCGGGGATTAGTTCAATGATAAACTTGATATCTCGATCTGGGGTCATACCGGGCAAAACATCTGGAAATACATCGGGGTATTCATAGACTATCCGGTCTTGGTCAACGGTAGGTTGGGATATACTCTTGTTGCACATGAATTGACGAGGTAAGGTTTCAGATACATGCTCGACTGATATTCCGGTTGTACTGGTCATGGTTATGGATTTCTTGGCACAGTCAATTAATCCTTTATGTTTGGACATCCAATACATTCCTAGTACTACTTCCAAACCTTTAGTTCTGAGTACTATCAGATTACCATAAAAATCTATGCCATGGATTCGGATAGGGACGGCTTTGCAAATTTGCCTAGCTTTGGTGGTTGAACCGGGAATTTGAACAATCATAACATGCATCAGTTTGGTGGGTTGAATCTTACTAGTGCATGCAAATTCTTCGGTGAAAAATGAGTGCGATGCACCAGAATCAAACAACACTCTAAAAAGTACTGAATTAACAGAAAACATACCCATCATGACATCTGGCGCTTCCTGGGCTTCTTCAGCATGCATGAGAAAAATACGGCCATTGCGGTTGAGTTAATTCCCTGGGGCAAACCTTCTTCCGGGCTGAACACGACGCTGCTGCTGAGCTAGGGCATTTGCATTGGGGGTTGCGGCATTCTTCTTGGGGCACTCATTGGAGTAGTGACCCTTATTTCCATAGTCATAACAAGTCACTTGCGACTTGTCCTTTGCTGCAACAGGCACAGCATTGCTTCCAGTCCTCGGGGCAGTGTTGGTGTCAGCGGTAGCATTGTTGTTGTTGAACTTTGGTGGTGCACGGTTGAAATTGTTAGGGTTGCCGGGGTTGTTGTGATTTCCTCCGGGCCTTGGGTTTCCACGGTTGGGATAGGTCAGACGGTTCATAGGGGGTCTGTTGGTTCTCGGGGCAAATCCTGGAGATGGGTTGGGGCGATACTTTGGGGTATGATGGGTTCCTGGCTGATGCATCATGCGGAGCTTGCGGTTCTCATTGTCTTGGTTGATCTTTCCTTCCATCTGGATGGCAGAGTCGACTAGGGCTTGAATATCAGCAAAGGGTATATTGACCAACACCGTCTGCATCTCATCATGCAGACCATTCAAGAATCTTTCTTTCTTCTGGGCTTTAGTGTCGATCTCATCCGGGGCATACCTAGCTAATGACAAGAATTTGTCACGGTATTCCACTACGGTCATCCTTCCTTGCTTCAGTTCTCTGAATTCATCTTTCATCCTCATTATCAAACCGGTGGCACATGGGTTCTGCTGAACTTGACCTTGAATTCCTCCCAGGTCATCATCTGCCCTCCGGTCATTGCACGAACGATGTTCCACCATACTCTTGCATCTACGGCTAGATAGTGGGTGGCGAACAGAACTTTCTCGTTAGCTTCCACTCCGGCGACTTCCAGGTTGTTCTCCAGCCAATCATCTGTGTCTAAGGGCTCTTCCGACTTAGTGAAAACAAGTGGGTTGGTGTTCTGGAAATTCTTGATCTTAGATCCATGGTTGTCCTGATTTCCTTGGCCTTGATTGTTGTGGGCCAGCTGAGCTATCTGCTGAAGGGTGGCTAAGTTGGCTTGACGTTCGGCTCTTTCAGCTTCGCGGTCAGAAAACAACATTTGCAGGATCTGCAACATCGGGTCCGGGGATGAACCACTTCCTCCGCAAGGCATCTGAAGATTGAGATAGATCATGAGAAAAGAGGGAAATTTCTAAGGTTTAGGGACTTTGAAAAGTTTTTAAAGCTTGACTTAGATTTTTTTTGCAACTTTCTTTTCATTCATTCATTCATAGCACACGATACAACACACACCACAACAAAGGAAAAATAGATGGTTTTAAGAACCATTCTGGAAACTACGATACAATGGGACCGAATACAACTCACTACACTAGTGCTCAAGTGCTACTACTCCTCGGAGTCGGTGTAATCGTCATCCTCATCGTCATCGATGAAGGCGAAATCCTCCTCATCGATGAAGAAGTCCATGGCCTGATTTTGCGGAAAATCATCATCATCGCTGAGATAGGAGTAGGGGTCTCCACGAAGATCTTTTCCGACATTCTCCCTTTCCTCCAACTGCATGTCTCTCTCGTGGATGGTCTCCTCCAAATCCTAGATACGGTGGCGAAGAGGAGCAATGATGCGCTCCTTCTTGTCGAGCTGACGGCGGCGAGACTTGCGATCCTTCGCTAACATGGCGATGGTCTGATCCTTCGTCCTGATGATGGCGGACTTGTGGTTGGAGTAGTCACGGGCATTGTCCAGTTCTTGCTGAAGATCAGACATCATGAAGCTAAGGTGGTCCAACTGAGTCTTCAGCTCGTTGATATGGGGCTTTCAGTGGCTGTCACATAGCATCACGCCTTGGACAAAACTCAAAGCGGGTACCCTTGATCTGGTTGATACTCTGCCCACACACACGGGCAAGAGCTTCCTGCATGGCCCTGGCAAGTCCATCGAGCCAGTTGTTCTCTCTTAAGGTGAACTGAATTCCCTCGGCAGTGGGAGGTTCAATCTTTCCTCAGATACTTGCAACAACTAGCCATTGCCGATCTTCTCCTTCCTGATCATTGAGCTGAGCTCCGAAGAACTCGGGGTGTGGACGCTCCAGAAGTTCTGAAAGCTGGTGCAAATCCCGCTCAAAGATGAGGTCTCCTCCATTCCCCAGCTGATAAAACTTGCTGTACTTCACGTCCATCTATAAGAATCTAGGATGAGTAAGTTAGTAGAGTGATCAAGTGTGTCAAATTTTATGTATTTTGCAAGATTTTTTGAGGAACATGAATTTTTATGAAAGGAACAAAGTGATAAGAATTGGAGTAAGTTTTTGTAAATATTTGCTTCCTTTGGTTTTGAAACTAATTTTTTGATTCAAACGTCCAGTCTAACTAGGGTCTCATATCGTCAGGATGGCTTTGATACCAACTTGTCAACACCCGGATTTTTAATCCCAGATGCCTGTTATGCCATACATCGCAATCCCAGGATTACCATTTTTGCGAGACATAACAGATTTGGATATCATAGTACATCATCCATTACAAACCATACATAAGGTCTTACACAAATAAGGATCTCATGATCCAGTTCTTAATACAACTCAAGCAGTGGAATAACATAATAATAAAGATAGAGTGCGAAGCTCCATCTTCGGGGTCATAGGCAATGCTGACGATGTGAGATGATCCTATTTTCCGTAACCTCCCTGCGGTCCATCCTCCTTGTACTCTTATTCATAGTCTGGCCACAGGAATAGCCAGGGACAGAGCCATGAGTACTCTTTAAGGACTCGCAAACTAATACTAACAAGTTAAGGGGTTTATTGTAGTAGGACACTAAGATCTAGGGTTGTTTTGCAAAAAGCCAGATTTACCTCTACTAAGTTCAGAAGCAAGAAAAAACTAGTTGAAGTTTTATAACACCTAAGTGGGAATTTGAATTTCATATCACAACTCTGTTGTGGTCAAGTCAAAATCTCAATTCATTTCACAAGTCATTTTGAAAACATCTGACAGGGGAACAGTATGGCCACTCCAACTGTCCATAATCGCGGACACGGCTATTCGAATAGTTTGACACTCTTCAAAGATTGTACACTTTCACCACAACATTCGATACATCAGTCAGGAACAAATCCTGAATTCACCATACTCTATATGCGGATAATCAATCCTAACCTTACAATTACACACCCTAGTATAGGAACCTCTCCTGTGAGTTTGGCCTCCCAACCATGACCAACTGTCTTCTTGGGTACTGCACAGGTGGACAATCTTCACAAGGTAGACTCCGCTCAGACCTTGGCCGTGAGGGAACCCACACTAAGGTATATAAGTTTCCAGTCAAGCCCTACCCAAATTTTCGGGTATTATGGTTGTACGGTAAAATTGGAATGGTATCGCATCCAGACAACCATCCGTTTTATAAAGGGCTAAGGCTCATGCCTCAACATTTTCATCATCAAAATCATCTGGTGTTCAGAAACACATGTCAAAACATTTCAGTAGAATGACTCATCATTCCAAGGTTTTCATAACCATTTTCACCAAGTATTCCCATCTAAAGTTGATCAAGTTTTATGCTTAGCACTAGCATCTACAAGTGGGGTAAGTACTAATGAGGGATGGTAAACAAGTGGGGATTAATTAAGTTCAATATCATGCCTTAGGATGACATCAAGATTATCTAGCTTAGGCCAAATTTAATGCTCTTTATGCAACCTTCAATTATCTTCCTAGAGTCTACAAGTCACTTAAGTAAAACTCTAAGAGAAAGCTTTGATAAATAAATAAAGTATAAAGCTTGCAAATAAAGCTAGGATTGGGTATCATCAAATGTGTCTAACCAAGCATGCTTAGTGCATTGCATAGGTTATCTAACTTTCATAATTGCAAGTGTTAGCTTGCATAGGTCAACTTGGTTAGTAAGGCTTGCCTTGTGCAGAGCAGTGGTTGAAGTTCTCCTCGACTTCTTCTTCGTAGTATCCTCCTTCCTCCTCGTATCCTTGGTCGGTACTAGCGTCTATAAATAAATACGAGGTACACAATCACCAAACAATACTTAACTATTTTCAATCATCACACAAAGGTGTTCTATAGATGATCTAGCATCATCACCTATCATTACAAGATTAAAGCATTTGTCTTATTTATTTTAATTTGAGAAAAGTAATTTCTAATCATTGAAAAACTAATTAAGATTTAATATTCTCCAACTCAAACATGGGGTCATGTTGACACATGTCATCACCACATATTTCAGTACATGGGAATGTGATTTAAAGTGGTGTCACAATTTAATAAGGTTTAACCTTTTTATTTTAAATAATTAAAGTGCCTAGAAATGCCTATGTGGCATTCTTTTATTACTTGATCATTATTTCTGTAAGTAAACCCATGTGTTTTTATATATTCTGAAAGGTATGATCAAATGTGATTTTTGAGTCTTGGAATAAACTCAAAAGCTATTATGGTTTTATTTTGAAAAATGTTTGAATGCGGAAAAGCTTATGACTTGTTATTTTTACCAAGGTTGATCTACAGATCCAAATGACTTGAATCAAATGGGCTTGGATTAAGCATTTCAGTACATTTCTAACAAAATTGGTTTCATGCAATTTGGTTCAACGAATCGAGCTGGGTTGATTTTTGAAACTAGGTACAAAACTAAGTTTGAATTAAAATAGAAAAAACTAAATTCAAACGCTTGGGCTGCGCGGGAAAGGTTAATGGGCTGGCCCAGTGTCACTCCGCAGCGCGGGGCTCAACTGACAGGGGGGTTCCACCGGCAGTGGCTCATAACACGCAAAGCGGTATGGGGCTGTGTGGGTCGTTATATTAGGAGGGCGATCAACGGCTGAGGGTCATCATCGACGATGAATATGTCACCGGCGAGCTCTAACCCTAGCGGCTCAGTGGGGGTGCATAGGGGGCATACCAGGGCTCCAGCGATGACGGCGAGGCGGGCAAACGAACGAGTGGTCGACGGCGAGCTCAGGGATGGTCAAGGCAGCTCTGGGGTGGTCGAAATCAACGGCTCCCTTCTTCTCTAGAGGCGGCCTGCTCCAGCAGAATTCCGGTGAGCTGCTGCTCCTCGTGCTCTGGCAAGAGGGTGGAATGATTAGTGAGGTGAGGGGAGTGAAATGGTGTGCTTCAATCGGCTGCGGGTCGCCTCCTTTTATAGGCTCGACGGCGAGACCGAGAGGGATGGGCAGGCGACAGTGGCGACACGGCTACGGGCGGCTAGAGGCATGGCTGAGGTTGGCGATCGATGCGCGGTCTCCTGGCGATGCTCTAGAACTTAATTGCTTGCATAGGGGCGGTGGCAATCAGTCCGGAACGTGCGGTGCTCTGCGCGGCAGAGGCGGCGTCTTCGACGGCGAGCGGTGGCTGTGAGGCATGGGGTGGAGAACGGGTATGTTTGGCGTGTTCCTTGGGTCATGGCGAAGCGGTGGGCACGGGCTGCGGTCGAGGGGCGGCGTGTGCACGCGTGCCGGGTGTGGCGCATGCTCGGCATGTCGCAGTGGCACTAGGCGCGCGGCGTTCCTGGTGGTCCATGGCTTGCGCTGGCTTGGGGAGGGGACAGTGGGCGGCGGTGTGGTGCTGGCTACCTCCCAGACAAGGTTGGCAAGGGTAGGGTTGCTGCTAGCTGGACGGCGACAATGGGGTGGCATGGTGAGGCTCGGCCTGCTCTCCATTGATGGCAATGGAAAGCTCACAGTGGTGCTAGAGGTTACTAAGTAAGCTAGATGATCTACTAGATGTTTGCTGTGAGCTAGAGAGGGGAAAAGGTTGGCAAAATCACTGCTCAAAATAGTGTTTGTGATTTGTTTGATTTGAATATGCAAGCTGTTTGATGAAATGGCCAGAAGAACTTGAGTTTTGAATTTTGAAAAGATTTTTTGTGGGTGTGCTAGGCATGTGTTGAGGATTCTGTGGGTGCTTGGGTTTTGAAAATTGAACTTGTTTGAGTGGATTTTGAAATAATGGGATCTTCCCATATGAGATAGATTCAAATTTAAACTGTCATTTAAACTTAGTAATTGAATGTTTTTGGATGATCACAAAGTGGGCCTTGGTACCTTATTATGAGTACTAACAAGGGGTGCAAAGATCCACAGATGTTTCTGTTAAGTTATGAAAGTTAGGGATAGCCAAAGTAGGCATGAGAGTTAATTTGGATAAAGTGACCATTCACCTAAGAATCATGATGTTTATTTCACCTAAGAATCATTTTATAAGCAAAGAAACACAGAACCATGGCAATTCAAAAGAATCCAAATTTTAATACACACACATATGAATGCTTTCATATTTTTAGTTGGAAAAGTTTTTGTTAACCCTAATTTTGATGATTAGAGTTTGATGATCCATGTTTAATATTTTTCGGATGTTACACTAATCCTTCCTCTCCGGCTCATGCCGAGACTCGGATTCCCAGTCCGGCCCGGGCCTCTCCCTCCATGCTGGATGTCACTGAATCTCGACCAGAGTCAAGCCCGATGACTCGGTGGGAGGAGGAGGAGCAACAAGAATAACCACTTCCTATTGGAGATATAGCGAAGAGACCCAGTGCTAGCACCATGGGCACCGAGTCTATTGAAAGAGAGAATACTGCCGTTCCCCCTAAAGTTGAATTGCAGCAGAAGAAGAAAGCCCCGCAAGTATCGCAACAAGCTCAGCCAGCTCATTCGGTGCCTTCTCATTAGCAAAGGAGAAGGCCAACCCAGCCACCTCAAGCCAACAATAGTCAGACTCAGCTGGCTCTAGCGGGTCAAAGCAAGGTTGCCCCCGCCAAGCCTGTGCCTAGGAAGAAAAAGATCAGCTTTGGCCAAGGCACCGCACCGCAGCCACCAAAATAGCCAACAACAACAAAGGAACTCTTTTTGGCTGGTTCGCTGGAGAAAGCCATGGCTACGCCTGATCCGAGTGATGTTGCAGTGCACACGCCACTCCACCAAAGTCCTGCTGCTGCCAGAAGTGTTGCTGGGGCTGCTAGGAACAAGGGTATTGTCTTGACCTGAACAACCAGCGGGCAAAGCCTTGGTTTGGCGGAGCCCTATGCATTGGAGTTGAATGCTGCTGCTGATCATGAAGTCTCCTCCAGCAATTCCTCCGGGCCATCACAACAAGGACTGCTTCTTGGTCCACAAACCGTGGCCGAGATGACCAAGACGGCTTTTAGCTTGCTATTTGGCGTCAACAATATCAACGAGGTAAAAAACCATTTCACTCTTTTGTGTTCTGAGTGTTTATATTCATCCCCTAGTCCCCGAGGTTACTGCCGAGTAAAGCATTTACTCGGCTCAAAGCTCAAAGCTGAGTAATATTTTCCTAGCTACTTGCCGGGATTCCATGTTGACATGTTTAGTCAAGATAGATCTCATGTGTTTAAATTCCTTCTCTGCAAGTCTCCTACAATGATCGCACAAAGTGCTTCCATA
The DNA here is from genome assembly GCA_916181665.1 of Avena sativa. Classification (NCBI taxonomy): domain Eukaryota; kingdom Viridiplantae; phylum Streptophyta; class Magnoliopsida; order Poales; family Poaceae; genus Avena; species Avena sativa. The sequence continues at coordinate 218,227,254 of OV702280.1, read as the reverse complement.
GTTTGCTGCTGAGGTACCACAAACTCTCTGCTGAGCACAGGGATCTTGTTGCCGAGGTGAAGGGCAAAGATATGTTCCTTTACTTGGCCCTTTCCCAACTACGCATGTTAATATTATTTTAATTTACTTTGTGGTATTTTATCCTTCGTAGCTACCACTCAAGCCACTGTGGATGAATGTCACATCCCAAGATTTTCCAAATCTTGTTATGTGAAAATAAATGAATAAAATAAAACTTTGTTGATTTTCAGGGTGAGAAGAAACTTTTTTGATTCCAATTAGAAGCTTTCAAACCTATTTTGATCAAATAAATCCTAAAGGGATTTATAAGGATAAACAATTAATAAAGAAAGATTTTAATAAGTAGAATTACTATTTTTGGATCTTTAATAAAAAGATTTGGTTTTCAAATGAAAAGGTAGAAGTATAAATAAGGATTATCTTATAGAGCCAAATTAAAACTTGGCCAAGCTTTTGAAATAAAATGTTTTGCTTTGATTAAAAGAGAAAAGGTTTATTTAAATAAAATAATGAGAGTTTATTAATAAACCAATTTTATTGAAGTAAAGGTTTTCCCATTTTAAATAAACACTAAAACTTGTTAATTTATTTTAAAACAAGTTTTCCAAGTATTTTATATTTTCCAATAAAACCTACTGAAATGATTTTGGATACTACTTTAGTTTTCAAATAGATTTTTAAATAAATCAAATCCTATTTGATTTAATAACTAAGGTCTATTTATTTAATTATTAAATAGATCCTAAAAGAATAAAAATATTATTTTATTTTGGACTTTGGTTTGTGTTGTTAAACAGAACCAAAAACAATGCAAAGTTTGGAGGAGTTTTGAATTGAATTGTTGTTTGAATTGCTTGATTGAATTTCAAAACAGAAAATCAAATTATAAAAAGAAAAAGACAAACAGAACAGAAAAAAAATATGAAAAGGACCCAGCCCAACTAGCCTGGCCCAACTAAACCCAGTTAGCCCACTCCCTCTCTCTCCCGCAGAAAAACGTTTCGCACTCCGCAACTCACCCACTCAGCGACTGACCGGTGGACCCCCTCTCCCTGCCTCTCCTCGCTGACGAGACGACCCCACAGCCACGTCCCCTTCTTCCCCACCCGCGGACTACGCCTCTCCCCTCGCCGGCCGTTGCAGGCGAATAAAGTTCGGCTTAATACGCGTTAACCACGCCATTAAACTACCCCGTGATCACGCATACTTAGTCGCCTGCCTCCCCTCTTCCGTTTCCCCCAGACACCGCCTCCCCTCTGCCTCCAGGCTGCCCCAATTTCGAGCTCGAGCACCACTGCTCCGACGAGCTTCTTCAGCCGATTCCGGCGCCGTCCAACCGCCCCTCTCCTCCCAGAGCACACGAGCCTGCTACCCCTCTTCTTGCGCATCTCCCAGCACCAACCCAACACCCGCGTGAGCACCATAACCTCGGCAACCTCAACATCAGAGCATCGCCGCCTCCTGCCTCGACTCCGGCGACATCTCCTGGTGAGCCCAGACCACCCCGGAACCTCTAATGGATACTCTCACACTCTCCTCTCTCACACGCATCTAACGCTTCTCTCCATTTGTCTTAGCGCGCCCTTAGTCGTCGCCTCCGTCAACAAGCAGACAAACCCGACGCCAGGAGCAACTCCGGCGAGTCATTATCCTCACCTCCGTGCGCCCCTTCAGCAACGACAACCTCCTTGAGCTTCCCCACGACGTTGCGAACCCGGTGAGCATATCCCCAGCCTCTCTCGCTTCCTGCTTCACCAGCACCGCCACCATCTGGCCGCTCCGCCGCCAGCCACTGCCGCAGCGCCGCTCATTCTAGGTCAAGCTCGCATCAGCCGTCGGATTTGGGTCGCGTGGATAGGATAGAACCACTTAAAGCGAAGGGGTAAGCAATCTGATCCGTGCGATTTAATTAGATCCAACGCGCCAGAGTAGCTGATCCGGACGAAACGGTATGGACGAATCAGAATAAGACGCGTGGCTAGTGTGTGGAATTAAAACAGAATTTGATCTATTGAATTAGTAAACTTTCAAAATTCATAACTTTAAATCTACACGTCCAAATTTTGCAAACTTTATATCAATGGAATCAGCAAGACAATCCCTAGCCAACCCTGCAATTTGTTTAGTAAAAAGCTTCTGGAAAAATGTTTGTTTTTGCAGAAACATTTGTATGCTTGTTTAGATTATAAAATTGTTCTAAAATGATTTTGGGGATAAAATGTAAGGTTCCCAACCTTTAATAAGGTAGAGTCCCCTGTTTTTACAATGCTAGTCCCTGGATCAATAGCTAGCATCCACAGTTAAGATGTAATATCAAGAAACAAAGGTCATAATACAACCTTATAACCAGGAATAACATAATTTTATTACATCTTACATAGCTCATTTGGCTATTACATTACATTGCAGCATAATATCTACAATCATGGGGTCCTTCATCTTCAAAGTGCCACAGGTAGACATGTTGGTTGTAGACTTGTAATCCTAATCAATCAACTTCACTAATATCAAACAAACCTGCAACATAACAAGTTACAGCCACAAGGGTCAATACATATGAATTGTATTGGCAAGTGATACTATGGTAGTATAGTGGAATCTATCATCTATATGCATTTGGCAAAGTGGAGTTGAGGCTTGCTTTGCTCAAAAATATATTTTTCCTTATCATTTGAAAACACTAAGTTTTTGTCTTGACAAAATCTTTCCCAAGGAATCTCCCAATCAAAGATTGAAGATCCTTTAACCCTTGTTCAACCACAAGTTTTTAACTTAGAAATTTGGATGATGAGATTCTTGATAGCTTCCATGTCTTGATGCTCAAATTGTCCTTTACGAGGGACATGGCTAAGTACTTAGATTTTACACTCTATAGAGGTGGTGCACTTTCCCCACAAGACTTGGTTTCACCAAGACAAGATCTTTCAGAAGCTTTTCCTTAGACCATATGGACGCGTTCCAACCTATCATCCCACTACCACCAACTGTCCAAATGGCTAAGTTCTTGCAACCTATATGATCCAGGCAGAGCCCATAATGCCAAGTGGCTGCACTTGAAGCTTCTCAACATTTGACATCTCAAATCTCTTTGTTCCTGGGTGGCCATCCACAAGTGAGATACACAAGGTAAACCATAAACATGGGCCTTGTGTAACCACTCAACCAAAAACCACCAAGCAATTACCATTCCACCAAGGTGATTCATTAACTTAGTTGTTTTATTAAACAAAAACACAAGTCCTCAGACTTAGAAACTTTTCCATAGTATGAATGTATATTCCACCCTTGTTTTCTATTAGCTAAGCTAAGCTTGATAGTAGTAGGAATCTTAACTTAGGAAAATTTCAACTAAGGTTTCATCTACTAGGTTTTCCCATAGCATGGTTTATACCTAGCAGAAATTCCATGCAAGTTTTACTTAGAAAAATCACTAATGCATAGTGAAAGTAATGGGACAAAAGTATGAAGCATCACTTGCCTTTTTGGTAGAGGGTATAAGTTCACTCCTTGTCCTTGCAACAATCACACTCTTCAAGTCACTACAATTCAATCAAGCAAGGCACAATCTCAATCTACCAATCAAGCAAAACATCACATGAAATGATAAAGTCAAAGTAATGCATGAAAGCATGCCAAGCTTTGTTTTTTTTTAAAAGGTGGTTCCTAATGGGTCATAAACATTTGAAAACACCTAATGGTCATTTTATAAAGTGGCAAAGTCATTTGCAAAATATTTTACTTCCTAAACCATTTTCAAAACAAGGTATCAATTTATGTGGTGTAAAAATGTTTTTACTAAGGCTTTAATCTATAGGGTTCACACAATATGTTTTCAAACCATAAAATCTTGTTTTTAGGGTCAGAGAGTTTGTTTCCAAAACATTTCCCAAGGTTTTCCTTCAAAACCATTTTTAATAAATAAACCATATTTTTATTTGACTAGAATTGGTTTTAAATCAAAGAATCATTCTTTTGTTTCACCAAATACATTTTTGAATCCACAAAGTGTTTCCTATGGTCAGTAGGTTCAAAACACACCATTTTCCAAAGATTTTATCCCCAAATTCATTTTTAAATAATTTTTATAACCTAAACAAGCATACACAAGTTTCTGCAAAAACAAACAATTTAACATAAACTTTTTATTAAACAAAAGGCATGGTTGGTTAGGGCTTGTTCCACTGATTCCATTGATATAAAGTTTTCAAAATTTGGACGTGTAGAACTAAAGTTATGCAATTTACAAAATTGGAAATCTAATAGATCAAATTCTGTTTAAATCAAACAGACTGGGACATGCGTCCTATTCTGATTCGTCGAAAACGTTTCACGTGGATCAAGAGACACAGGCCGTTGGATTAAGTCATATCGCATGGCGCGCAGATGCTACTTACCCTTTCGTCTAGCTTCTATCCTAGCCGCTGGATCCTAATCGCACGGCACCTAGCACACTTGCTAGAGACGGGCGGCGCTGCGGTGGCTACTGGCGGCGGAGCGGTAAGACGGCGGCGGAGTCGACGCTACAGGAAGCGAGGGAGGAAAGGAATATGCTCACCGTGTTCGCAGAAGCCTAGGGAAGCTCAAGGTTTTCTCGAGGAGTCAAGGGGCGCACGGAGTTCACGGCTATTGCTCACCGGAGTTCTTGCTGGCGTCGGTTGCGCGCGGTCGTGGTCGAGGGCGAGGCTGCAGATCGTCCCGAAGCAAAATAAGTGCACGGTTAGATGCGGGAGAGTGCGGTGAGTGCAGGAGTGTCATCGGGAAGGAGAGGGGCGGACGCATGCTTACGAGGAGGGTCGCCGGAGAGGAAGCAGACGGTGGCGACGGTGGTCGTCGTCATTGTCGAGGCTCAGGGGCACGCGCGAGCGAGCTGCGGATGAAGAAAGATGCGCCAGGGCCTGGGGAACTTGCCCGTGTGCTTGGGGAGGTAAGGGGTGGCAGGGTCCGGCTGGAATCGATGCCGGAGCTCGTCGGAGTCAGCAGTGTTCGGAGAGGAATTAGGGCGGTCTGGGGGCGTGCTAAGGTGGGGCGACTGGGGGGAAATGGAGAGGGTCGTGGGCGTTTAAGTGTGCGTGATCACAACGAGTTATGGCTAAGGCGTTAAGGCGAATTTAAGCCGCGGAATCATAGCCAAAAACGGCGTCGAGGGGAGGAAGAACAGGTCGTGGGGTGGGGAAGATGACCGCGGGGCTGTGGGGTCCTCTGGCAGCGAGAGAGAAGGAAAGGGAACGGGGTCCACTTGTCAGCGTCTTCGCGGGTCTGTAAGCAGGTGCGAAACGTTTTTCTTCAGGAGAGAGAGGAGCTGGGCTGCTGGGCTTAGTGGGCCAGGTTGGGTTGGGCCGAGTCCAATTCATATTTTTTCTTTCTGATTGCTTTTTCCTTTTTTCTGTTTGAATTTCCTGTTTTGAATTTCAAACAACAAATCAAACATCCAAAACAATTCAAACCTCCTCCAAACTTGTATTGAGTTTTGGTTCTGTTTAACAACATAAACCAAAGTCCAAAAATAAAATAATAATTTTATTTTTTTTAGGATCTATTTAATAATTAAATAAAATAGACCTTAATTATTAATTCAAATAGATTTTGATTTATTTAATAAAATCTCCATTTGAAATCTAAATATTATCAAAACTAAAACAGTAGGTTTTATTTGAAAATATAAAATACTTGGAAGACTTGTTTAAAATAATTTAATAAGTTTTAGTGTTTTATTAAAATGGAAAAGCCTTTTCTTTAACAAAATTGGGTATTAATAAATCCCCATTATTTTATTTTAAATAACCTTTACTATTTTATCAAATAGAAATATTTTATTTCAAAGGCTTGGCCAAGTTTTAATTTGGCTCTATAAAATAATCCTTATTTATAAATCTACCTTTTCTTTTGAAAACCAAATCTTTTATTAAAAGATCCTAAAATAGTAATTTTAAATATTTTTAAGTTTATTGTTTATTTATCTTTTTAAATCCATTTAGGATTTTATTTGATCCAAATAGGTTGTGAAAGTTTCCAATTGGAATCAAAAGTTTCTTCTCACCCTCAAAATCAACAAAGTTTTATTTTATTCATTTATTTTTCACATAACAAGATTTGGAAAATCTTGGGATGTGACATAAAATCTTTGGCAAATGGTGTGATTTGAACCTACTGACCATAGGAAACACTTTGTGGTTTCAAAAATGTATTTGGTGAAACAAAAGAATGATTCTTTGATTTAAAACCATTTCTAGTCAAATAAAAATATAGTTTATTTATTAAAAATGGTTTTGGAAGAAAACTTTTGGGAAATGTTTTGTTTTAAACTCTCTGACCCTAAACAACAAGTTTTTTGGTTTGAAAACATATTTTGTGAACCCTATATATTAATGCCTTAGTAAAAACATTTCTACACCACATAAAATGATACCTTGTTTTGAAAATGGTATATGAAGTGAAACCTTTTGCAAATGACTTTGCCACTTTATAAAATGACCATTAGTTGTCTTCAAATGTTTGTGAACCTTTAGAAACCACTTCTCCAAATAAAACAATCCTTGGCATGCTTGCATGCATTATCTTGGTTATATGATTTTATGTGATGAATTGCTTGAATGGTAGATTGAACTTGTGCCTTGCTTGATTGAATTGTAGTGACTTGAAGAGTGTGATTGTAGCAAGGACAAGGAGTGAACTTATACTCTACCAAAAATGCAAGTGATGCTTCATACTTTTGTCCCATTATTTTCACTATGCATTAGTGATTTTTCTAAGTATAGGACTTGCATGGAATTTTGCTAAGTGTAAACTATGCTATGGGAAATCCTAGTAGATGAAACCTTAGTAGAAAATTTCCTAAGTTAAGATTCCTACTACTATCAAGCTTAGCTTAGCTAATAGAAAACAAGGGTGGAATATACATTCATACTATGGAAAAATTTCTAAGTCTGAGGACTTGTGTTTTTGTTTAATAAAACAACTAAGTTAATGAATCACCTGGGTGGAATGGTAATTGCTTGGTGGTTTTTGGTTGAGTGGTTACACAAGGACCATGGCTATGGTTTACCTTGTGTATCACACTTGTGGATTGCCACCCAGGAACAAAGAGATTTGAGATGTCAAATGTTGAGAAGCTTCAAGTGCAACCACTTGGCATTATGGGCTCTGCCTGGATCATATAGGTTGCAAGAACTTAGCCAAATGGACAGTTGGTAGTAGGGTTTGATAGGTTGGAGCGCGTCCATGTTGGTCTAAGGGAAGGCTTTTGAAAGATCTTGTCTTGGTGAAACCAAGTCTTGTGGGGAAAGTGCACCACCTCTGCAGAGTGTAAAATCTAAGAACTTAGCCATGTCCCTGGCAAAGGACAATTTGAGCATCAAGACATGGAAGCTATCAAGAATCTCATCATTCCAAATTTCTAAGTTAAAAACTTGTGGTTGAACAAGGGTTAAAAGATCTTCAATCTTTGATTGGGTGATGCCTTGGGAAAGATTATTTTGTCAAGCAAAAACTTAGTGTTTTCAAATGATAAGGAAAAATCTATTTTGAGCAATGCAAGCCTAAGCTCCACTTAGCCAAAAGCATATAGATGATAGACTCCACTATACTACCATAGTATCACTTGCCAATACAATTCAAATGTATTGACCCTTGTGGCTGTAACTTGTTATGTTGCAGTTTTGATTGACATTAGTGAAGTTTAGATGATTAGGATTACAAGTCTACAACCAACATGTCTGCCTGTGGCACTTTGAAGATGAAGGACCCCATGCTTATAGATATTCTGCTGCAATGTAATGTAATAGCCAAATGAGCTATGTAAGATGTAATAAAATTATGTTATTCATGGTTATAAAGTTGTATTATGACCCTTGTTTCTTGATATTACATCTTAACTGTGGATGCTAGCTATTGATCCAGGGACTAGCATTGTAAACACAGGGTACTCTACCTTATTAAAGGTTGGGAACCTTACAATGAACTGCACAAGCAACTCTCTAACGTAGAAGGTACTCCCTTTTTCCATGTTGTTCTTATTGCTTCCTAGCTTTAGGCCTTTCTCTCCATGTTTTTATATCTCGGTGTAGCCGAGAAACTTTTACTCGCAGAAAGACTCCTGGATAGCATGTCAATGCCAGAACTTATGGATCTTTTTCTGGAACAAGCAGGGAAGCACCAAGTCGAGCTCAAGAAAGAGCGAGACGAGGTGTCCCATCTCCAGTATTAGATTGCACATATGGAGAAGAAGCACAAGGACGATATTGATGGGATGCGCCAGGAGTTTGTTGAGGAACAAGATCAGCTTTCAGGTAAGATTGAGAAGACCGAAGGGCTGCTTAAGGACGCCGAGCCACTAGTGATCTCGGCTCAGAAAGACTTTTAAAAACTCTTCGGACCAAGTCAAAAACTTGGCAATCTGATTTCGGCCGCGTCAACTCATACCTCAGTAGTGAGTTTTTACTCTTTAACACATTTTGCTTTCCGACATTTCTATTTTGACTCAATATTTTCTTGACACCCTTCCTGTTTTTTGCAGAGAACTTCCCTGAAGCTAACATGTTTTCCCTGAGGGCTATCAAGAAGGTCCGGTCTGAGTCAAGCGACCCGGCAGACCCTAGTGGCGAGGTTACCAATGAGGAGCATCTAGCTGCACTTTCTAAGCGCATGAAGACCTTGAAATCTTGTGGAGTCGAATTGCTCAAGGCTACTATCCATGTCTTTATGACATTGTGGCCCGAGGAGGAACCTCCCAAGACCGTTGATGTGCTCGCAATGAGACTCGTGCTTTATGAAGAAAGAATGGATAAGTGGCATGAGTCGGCTGGCCGAGCAGCTGAGGACAAGGACATTTCCTTCGTCCTCTCATGGTATGAGACTATTAATCTTGATGTCGAGCAAAACATGAGGGAAGGCGCCAAGTGGACCAGCGAACCGGAGCTCATCAAGAAGCGCCAAGAGCGAGCCTACGCCTTTCTGGAATACACCAATGTCCATGCTTGGTGTGATGGACCTAGCTTTCTTGATGTTGCTGCTTAGGCTGGAGAAATCGTCAAAGGCAAACAAGAAGAAGAAGGTGAAAGTGAGGACACCAAGTCAGACGTCTCAGTAGTAGACAAATCCTTTGTCCCGGCTGCTGATGCCGACGTGCCGAGTTCTAGGCCCGCCGGGTCATCTTCCAGTCCCGCTGCTTCGTAAGCTAAAAAACACTTAAGTTTTATGAGATCCCCGGTATGCTGGGTGCAGATGTATTAAGTACGACGATCCTTTTGGTGGAGGTTGCACTATGGTTGTTAAAATCCTTAAGATTTTGGCTTATAGTCGAATCACTTTGGGAAAGTGCACGAGTTTTGTTTCTTGTTCCCTCAACTCCTTAACTTTGGCTCTTGTCAACATTTTTTGGTGTTTGACATTAGAGTATCAAAGTCATAGGAATTAAGCTAACAATACTTGAAACTATGAAACTTGATATAAAGCCATTCACCATACAAGCCGACATATCCTCCAATGGGTTAGCTAAACATAGTGTCGGCTCGCACTTTTCTTTTCCCTTATTCGTTGTTCATCTTTACCCGCCTTTGGTCTTTTGCCCTTTCTTGCCATGAAGCCGTATTCGGATAACATCTAAGTCGAAGAGTTGAACTCTAGTGTTTATACATTACTACTCCAAGATAAGAGATAAAAAGCGATGCCAGCCAACATAGATAATTAAATGCTAAATAAAAACAACAAGTAAGAGGGGGAGTCCCCGAGTCAATTTTCGAGTCACGACATATTTATTGATAACACATAGCCAACATATAGGTCCGACATATGAGAGTTTAGAGATACATACATTGCCTTCCTAGGTATAGAAGGGACGAAGCAATGCAACATTCCATGGTCTTTTGGTTTCATCACCCGACATGTCCGCCTTGTTCTTTTGTGCCTCACGAACATCTATCAAATAATATGAATCATTATGGAGAGCCTTCCTCACAATGAAGGGACCTTCCCATGGAGGTGATAACTTGTGCATTCCAGCTGTGTGTTGCACCAGTCTGAGCACCAAATTCCCTTCTCTAAACACAAGAGGGCTAACTTTCCAGCTATAATAGCATCGGAGACTTTGCTGGTATATGGTAGATCTCGTGCTTGTTCGAGTAATTAAATTCCATTTTCCCGAGATTATTTTACCTTGGCTTCTATGTATTGCCTTACTCTTGGCGAGTCATGCTCTATGTCGGCAGGCAAGACTGCTTCCGCCCCATAGATAAGGAAGAATGGTGTATAGCCAGTTGACCTGTTCGGAGTTTTTCTTAAGCTCCATAGTACCGAGGGTAATTACTCTATCCAGCAACCAGGTGTTCTCTAGAGTGGTTCTATTAGCCGAGGTTTTATACCAGATAAGACTAACCCATTTGATATTTCGACTTGACCATTTTATTCTAGGTGCACGATTGATGCTACATCGAGTCTTATTCATTTATCCATGCAAAATCGAGGAAATTCTCCTTTGGCAAACTTTGTGCCATTGTCGGTGATTATACTGTATGGGTAGCCATATTTTAGGATTATATCCCTTAAGAATGACATGGCTGTTTTTCCATCACACTTCTTTATAGGTTTTACCTGTATCCATTTGGTGAACTTGTCCACCATGACGAGTATGTGAGTCATACCACCTCATGCGGGTTTGAATGGTCCCACCATATCCAAGCACCAAATTTCAAATGGCCAAGTGATAGGTATAGTTTTGAGTTCAGATGCCGACAAATGTGTTTTAGCCGAGTATCTTTGACAAAAGTTGCATTTGTTCACCAATTCCTCTGCTTCTTGGAGTGCACTTGGCCTGTAGAAACCATGCTCAAACGCTTTGGCCACTAATTCTCTAGACGAAGCATGGTGCCCACTGAAGGGATACCGGTAGGCTACACTAGCGCAAATCAAAAATTTCTACCGCATAAACCAGGAATACTTTTGTCATAGATCTCGGGATTACCACTAGACGCGCAACTGCAGAACTTGATGAAGCGTGTCGAGGCAGTGCAGATGTTCTACGTCTCCTCCTCGTCCTTGTCCCATGAGAATCTCCCCTTTGCGTGGTCATCCAAGTGCTACAGATGCAGCACCTTCGAGGTATCCACACATACAGGGTGGAAGCAGGTGTGAGGAGTGGCGGCTGGGTGGAATGGTCCAACCCTAGTCAGCTCGCCCCACCCTCTCTTATATAGGAGTCCCTGGTGGGCTTCTACATTAGCAGCCCATTAGTAGCCTAAGCCTAGTCTAATTCGGATCTAATCCTCATTAGGCTTCCAGCCCCTTAAGTGTGTTACCCTATAGGTTCATATACGTATAGACATGACACGAATCCACTTATTCTGTCAATAGTTGGTAGAGGCCTCTAGCAAGACGTGCCATCTCCTAAACGCATAAACAGATCATATCGGACGAACCATCGGAAGGTTTAGTACATGTCTTTCCCTTTGCCTCACGATATTTGGTCAAGCTCCAAGCTCACCTCCCTTTCTCAATACTATGATTCGGAATCCCTTTACTAGGTTAACTCTTAACCATATGTAGCATGGCCATGCATTTTTGGATCCGATCACTCGAGGGTCCTAGAGATATCTCTCTCAAGTAGAGTGGGGAAAATCCTATCTTGACGGACCATGCCTTGCAGCATGTTTCAGGACCAACCCGAAAGCTACCTTTATAACTACCTAGTTACGGAGCAGCGTCTGATAGCCCCAAAGTAGGTCGATCCACATCTCAAGTACATGCGACAATCTCAGGTCTAAGGACAAAACGTACACGATGTGTAGAGAGAGCTGCAAGTCTAATTGTTAGTCTCAAGTTGGGTTAGTCCAACCCCATGTTCATAACATGTGTCCACATTATTGGTTTGACATCTCCATGTCTATGACTTGTGAAACATAGTCATCAACCAATCGATGTGCTAGTCTAATATTCGCATGTGTCCTCACATGAACTACGACTAGGGACAACTATTAGATAACCATACAAGTATAGAGTTTCACAAACAATTCACATAATTTCCAATCAATACAAGTTGCCTGATATGGATATTCAAGGAACATTATAATAACTCATGGATACATAAGAAATATAATCATCTCTATGATTGCCTCTAGGGCATATTTCCTTCAATCTCCCACTTGCACTAGAGTCAATCTAGATTGTATCTAATACCTATTGCTCTTGCGTGCATCTCATGCGCAGGATGCTGGAGTGGCTTTGTAAAAGGATCAGCAACATTTCAGTCCGTATGTATTTTGCATATCATGACACTACCATCCTCAACGAACTCTCAAATCTGATGGTAACACATGCGAATATGTTTGTTCTTGTGGTGCTGTCTAGGCTCCTTGGCTTGTGCTATAGCACCATTTTTGTCACAATAAACGTCCATGGGATTGGACGCGCCCTGAACCACACCAAGAGCGATCAGGAAATTCCTAATCCAAACATCTTCCTTTGCAGCCTCCAAGGCGGCAATATATTCAGCTTCTATTGAAGAGGAGGCCACCGTATCTTGCTTGGAACTTTTCCAATTCACGGCACCAACATTCATGACAAACACATAACCAGATTGCGATCTAGATTCATCTGAGTCGTTAAGGTAACTCGCATCTGCGTAACCCCTTACAATGAGTTCATCCTTACCTCCATAAACTAGGAACACATCCTTAGTCCTTCTCAAATACTTAAGGATATTCTTTACCGCTGTCCAGTGACCTTCACCTGGATCAGCCTGGTATCTTCTTGTAACACTTAGAGCATAGGAAACATCTGGGCGAGTACATATCTGTTGTGACCTCAGGTCAATAAAGACCCTTGGCCCCTGTGATTTACATGCTAGTCCCTTGATCAATAGCTAGCACTCATAGTCGATGAATATCATGTAAAACACAATGTCATTATTACACGAGGAATCCAGAGTATGAATGTATTACATATTTTCTTAGCATATAGCAAGCTGAAATAATAGCAGAAATATAAAAAGCTTGAGTCCATCAACGCCCCAATCTTGTTGAGTGTATAATCGTGATCCCTACGCACCTTTCAATCTGCAGATTCTGCACATAATACATGCATCCAACGAGTTGGGTCAATACTTTGAATGTATTGTCAAATTACACCAAGGAAAAGAAAAGGTTAACACTACATGCAAGGCTAATTTAGGTTGTGGAGTTCATTTGCACAAAGCTAGTTTCTCTAAGTATGGAGAAAAGAGAGATAAAGTTGTCCTACTTTGTAAACATTTTTTAAAGTAATATAGGGTCGAATGGCACACGAGGATATTACTCACCAAGTGTCCAAACAATCTAACACTTGGATATTACTCACCAAGTCTCCCGAAAACCCACCCAATAGCGATATGACTCACGCCATGGGTTTTAGAAAACTTTTTTGAAAGCGAGAGAGAGAGAGAGAGAGGAAGATCCTTCAGAGGCTCCGTCCTTCAGATGCTCATTTGTTCCTTTCTATGAACTTGGCTGATCGATCAGATTGCAATACTCTCGAGAGTTTATGCACTTTACCCACAATCCACGATCAAGTCCTTTTACAGACAAGACCATGGCGAGGCTTTCCCTTAGTAGCCCCTCTACTTTCTGGATCCAACCGTGCCATGAACCTCCAAATGTTGGTACCTAGGTGAGGTTTCCCACTAAGTACTAGGCCAAGACAGAGCCCATATGTATTGTGGTTGCACTTGGAAGCTTTTGAATTCTGAAACATGGCAGACTTCTTTGATTCCTGGGCGGCCGTTCTCCACCAAAATTCCACTCGTTGACCCGAAAACCATTCCGCCTAGAAGAAAACTTAGCTTTATTTTGAAGTGGATTTGAGAGGAAAAGATCGCTCAAGAGAGCCTTTATACTTAGAAAAATTCCTTATCTTTCGAACCCCCAACGGTACTTTATATATATAGCATATCAAGGACTTAGCAAAAACAGGGGTAACCTATTAGGAGGGGAAAATCCTAAGTATCGAGCTACTCATGGCATACTACAAAATCATCGCACTTGCAAAAATAATACTAAAGAAAAATTCTACCAGAACATCCTACACATGCATACTACAGGATTTGGAGATCACATGCATAGAATCAAAACTAGGAAAAAAATATGAACAAGTGGTGTAACTTTCCTTGATCCGAGCAGCACTCTACACAACAATACTCCTCAGCACACTCCGAACAATCTAACAAAAAAATATAGATCCAATCACAACTTGCACAAAATAATGCCACCAAAGTAATTACGCATGCATGCAACATGGTAATGTGCAAGAATGAGTTCCAATTTCGACCAAGGTATTTTCAAGGTTGCTAATGTATTGGGGATGTTGTTAGTATTAACTTCCCATAGATTTTAGGCAATTTGGATTATTACTTTATTTTATAAGCTCAAAAGAAGATCCAAACTTCAAATCTGCCATGAAATATATCTAAAGGTCCTAAGCAAGGTTTTATAATTTTAGACAGTAGGCATAGTAAAAACAAAGCCAAAAAAACAACAATCAAGTAAAATGGAGTTTTAATTATTTTTATATGAATTAAATACACTAATCTAGAGATTAAAATCTACATAGATATTACTGCAGCAAACTCACAATCTTATTTTAGATCTGTGTTCTACACAATTTTAGCAATCCAATGACATATTATTTCTAATTTTTGAACAAGTGATCAATTTACTATGAATTTCACAAGATTTAAACCTAATCTGCCTATTTTAAATCTAACCCTAACAGATCCGAGACAAGTGGCGGCTCCAGATTGGCCTAGCTAGGCGACGCGGTGCTGACTCGGGCGTGCCACGCGGCACAACGCTATTCGCTGATACCGGTTCGGTTAAAACAAAAACTACCGTTCTAATATAGACCGTTTAACCTAGATCTAAAGGCTGAGGGTGGAGAACGTGCTCACCTTCCTCCCGACAGCGGCGACTGGCAGCGGGTGGCGCAGCGGTGGACGGTGACGGTGTCTCGGTGCACCTAGGAGAAGATGAAGTAGACACGAACGATTGACTCCTTCTCGTAGTCTCTACGGTCGTCTTGGTTAGGGCCTTCTCCTCCTCGAGCGGTGGCGGCGACGGCTTCTCTCCCGCAGCTCTGGCGAGCTATCAGTAGCGGCACGCTGCGGTAGACAACGGAAAGGATAGATGTAGAGGCCTGAACCCAATAAGGTACAAGTCCCTGTGTTTATAGTGCTAGTACCTAGATCGAATAGCTAGCACCCACAGTTTAAGATGTAATATCAAGAAACAAAGGTCATATTACAACTCATAACCAGGAATAAAATAGTTCATTACATCTTACATAGCTCATATTTCTTATTACAAAGTAGCATATACAACTATAATGCATGGAGTCCTTCATCATCAGATGCCACAGGCAATCATGTTGGTTGTAGACTTGTAATCCCTACTCAAAAAACTTCACTAACATCAAACAAACCTGCAACATAATAAGTTACAGCCACAAGAGTCAATACATTTAAATTGTATTGGCAAGTGATGTCATATTGATATGAAGAATCTAACATCTACATGAATATATGGCTAAGTGGAGTTTTGGATGGCCTTTGCACAAATAAGTTATCCCTATTCTTTGTAAATAGTTTTTCTCTTTTTCAAAACACTTTATTAAACAATGGCACACTGGATACACACCAGGTGCTTCCCTTATTCACCCAACAAGTTTTAACTTAGAGAAATTGGGTGAGGAGATTCTTGATCATTTCAATGCCTTTGATGCTCAAAATGTCCATTACCGGGGACACGACTAAGTACTTAGGTTTTACCCTCTCGAGAGGTGGTGCACTTTCCCCACAAGACCCGACCGGCATCGAGACGAGACTTTTCAGAAGCAATCCCTTAGACCACCATGGACACGTTCCATCCTATCATTACTACCACAAACTGTCCATCTGGCTGAGTTCTTGAACCTAATTGGTCAAGGCAGATCCCATATGCCATGTGGTTGCACTAGAAGCGTCTCAACACAAAACATCTCAAATCTCTTTGTTCCTGGGTGGCCATCCACAAGTGAGATACACCAGAGTAAACCATAGAACTAGTCCCTGAGTAACCACTCAACACAAACCAATCTTCCCATTCCACCCAGGTGATTCATTCACATGTTGTTTTCTTAATCAAAAACATAGTCATAGACTTTGCATAATACCATATCATGAATATTCCACCCTAGCATTCTACTAGCTAGGCTAAGCATACTAGCATAATATGTCTCTTAACTTAGGAAGATTCCTACCAAGATGTCCTCTATAGGATATACTATAACATAGCATTATTCAAAATAGTCCTATCATGAATACTACAAAAATATCACTAATGCATTATTGAAAAGATAGGACTTTTGATGACCAAAGTATCACTTGCCCTTTTGGTAGAAAATCTAGTTACTCTCCTTGATCTTGCAAATTTCACACTCCTCAAGGTTCACTACAATACAATCAGGCAAAAGTACCCACTCAAAACTACAACACAAAAATATTAAAAAAACCAAGAAAAACAAAGAAATGCATGCAAGCATGCAAAATATTATTTTATTGAAAAAGTTGTTTCTAACAAGGTTCTAAACATTTCAAAACACCTACTGGTCTTTTATAAAAGTGGAATTTTATTTGAAACCAAGTTAGTGAAAATAAGTCATTTTAAATCATTTTTGTTTTACTAGAAATGCTTTTATTCCAAGGAATATTTTCTAGTGCTAACCAAATATATTTTTAAATACCAATGTTAGTGCTTATGGTCAGAGGGTTCAAAACAAAACCATTTGCAAAAGGTTTTACTCAAAAAATATTTTTTTTGAACAATTTTTATACTCAAAATAGTCCTAAACATGTCTCTGCATAAAAACCTAATTTTTCAGAAACAAATTGCCAAAGTAAGGTCATAGGTGCAAAGTTTTAATTTTTATGAATCCATTGATATAAAACTTGTAATTTTTGCACAAACAGATCAAAAGTTATTGATTTTAAAAGTTGAAACATTAAATCGATCAAAATCTGGATTTTAAATCAAACTCTCTGCCACGCGGCGTGTTTCTATTGGTTGATACCGTTTCGGTAGGATCAACATCGTTGACCATTAGATCTAAGTGGATCTGAGCGGCTTAGATATGTGGGTACCCCTTCGCTACAAGATCTATCCTAGCCGCAGGATCTTGATCTAGTCGATCACAACACTCTGGCCACAGTTGGGCAGCGCCGCAGGCTACTACGGCGGCGACACGTCGGGTGAGTTGCGCTCCGGCGATTCCAGAGGGGTAAGGGGGTGGCGTGGGATGTTACTAGAGATTGCTGTGGTCGAGGTGAGCTCATTGGTGGCCGTGGTCGAGGAAGGGGACCACGAGTTCAATCACAATTCCTCGCCGGAGTTGCGGGGTCGTCGGTGGCTTGCATATGAAGAAGGAGTCGAGCTCCTGGGTCGCACGCAAGCAAAGCAAGGCATTAGGGAGATGCGCACGAGTACAAGAGTTGCAGTGGAACCTACCAGAGGATAAGGGGCACACGGAGTCATCGACAATCTCTCGCCGGAGTTGCTGCCACCGTCGGTCGCTCGTAGATGGAGTCGAAGGCGAGCTTCTGGGCCACGAGCAAGCAAACGGGGAGTGTTAGAAGGTGCATAAGAAGACGACGAACATGGTAGTGCAAGGCAGAGGGCAAGGGGAGGTCGAGGTACACCGGAATCGTTGCCGGAGCTTGTCGGAGACAGCGGCGGTTCAAGCCAAAATTCTTACAGCCTGGGGGCTCCTGTGGCGTGGTGATTGAGGGGAAACAGAGAGGAGGGGGAGGTGTTTAAGTGAGTGTGGTCGAGGGACCGAATCATGCACGTAGTTACGCGAATTTAATCGAATCAATACTGCATAGAAATGGCAGAGAGAAAGGGGAAGAACTGGTCCGTGTGTCGAAGACGACGACAGTGACCTGGATGTGGGTCCAGTCCGTCAGCAATAGGGTGCACTACTAGGAAAACGCCTATTCGTGGCGCACCTAAAAAGGCCTTCCGTGGTGCAATACAGTGCGCCACGGGCCTCGCGCTACGGCTATCTCGTAGCCGTGGCGCACTGCATGGTACGCCACGGTTGTGTCGAGATAGGCGTGGCGCACTACCAGGTTCTCCACGGCTAGGGGTACAGGGTGTGCCACAGATGTGTTTTTGAAAAAACAAAAAAAATGCAAAAAACACCCTCGTTTTGAATTGCAAAAGCAATCGGGTCCGTGCGCCGCCGTCGTGTCGCCTCGCCTCGTCGGAGCATGGTCGTGGCCACGACCTACCACCACAGGGAGGTGCGGGAGGCCGTGCCCGTGGTAGTCCTTGCCGGCATCGAGGCAGTAGATGGTTGGAGAAGGGGAGGTATGACAAGAGGGAGGAAGAGAAGAAGAGAGGGAGGAAGGTAGGTAGGTGAGGAGAAGGAGGCCGCTGTTGCCTGTCGTCGCTGCGAGGAGGAGGAGGAGCCCGCCGTCGCCAGTCGTAGCTGCGAGGAGGAGGAGGAGGAGGCCGTCGTCGCTGCGAGGAGGAGGAGAAGGCCGTCGTCGTGCCACCATCACTAGAAGGAGAGGAAGAGGCCGAAGCAAAGACGCCGGAGCAAGGTGGCCAGAGATAGGTGAAGGGGAAAAATGGGAAGGAGGAGAAGGAAGAAGGAGAAGGAAAAGGGGGAGGGGAAGTTGAGGGGTAGGTGGGCGGGGTGGTGATTCAAATTTGAATCCCGCCCAAGCTTATCCGTGGCGCACTAGGTGGTGGTGCACTACGGTTAAGTTGCCCTCTATTTTCTTTTCTGCAGGAAAAAAGGTCTTTTGACCGTAACTTTTTACTCTTTTCGAATTTTGAAAATCTAAAAAATCGCTAAACAACTAGAGGTCATTGGGAGCAGATGCGAAATCTCGTTCTCGTCATTTTGGTATATTATACGATTTTTTTCGATATCGTATGCAAAAGTTACTGTCTTTTTACCGTGGCATGACTTTTTTTTGCAAATAAAGTCGAAACTCATGTTTGTTAATTTTACTAGAATCTATACCACATTACCTACCTAAATATGAAAGGATTTAATTTTTTGAAGTGTTTATCATTTTATTTTATTTTTTGCAAAGCCTAAAAGGCGATCCACGGGGTGGGGGGTGGAGTTGGTGCAGGATAGTTAGGCGTAGGGCACTAGGGCAAGGTGCCCTACTACTAAGTTTATACATCCGTGGAGCACATGCCATAGTGCGCCACGGATGTGCCTGGCCGTTTCACAGCAGAGAGGGGCATGCGCTTAGGCGTAGCGCACCCCCTCCATGTGCCCCACGGTTGACACAAACAACCGTAGCGCACCTACCCTATGTGCGCTACGGATGTTTGGCGTGCGGCCAACAGGGCCCTGGCCCACACATATCTGTGGCGCACTATGGTCATGTGCGCCACGGTTGTTCTAGTTACTAGTAGGGCACTACCCATAGGTGAGCCACGCCTGTTTTAGCCGTGGGGCACTTCAACCATGTGAGCCACGGATGTGCTGATTACCTATAGCCATTTTCCTAGTAGTGGTGGGTGGACGCGTGGGTGAGAAAGCAAGGCAGAGGGGAGGGGGAGGTGTTGGGCTGGGGCTTGCTGGGCCTAGTTGGGCAGGTTAGTTTTCCATTTTTTTTCTTCTTATTCGTTTTCCTTTTCCTTTTTCTATTTTCTATTTTATTCAAAACATTTGATTCAAGCTTCAATTTGAATTCAAATAATTTCCAAAACTTTTCAGTAGGTTTAAACCATTTATTAGTGTGTTATTTAATCCAACTCAAATATTTTTCTTGTGATTTAATGTCCATTTAAAATAAGTGAGGCATTTTGCCTTTTATTTAAATAAAATTGAATATGGTTAAAAATCCCATATAATTTTATTTAAATAACCTTTTATTATTTTATGTTAATTGGATAAATTTTATTCCATTTACCTATGGATTTTAACCATGATTTAAATTGTCTTTGAAATAATTCTTATTTATTTATTTCTTTCTTTGTCTTATAAAATCCATATCTTTTTATTTATAGTTCCAAAATAGGTGATTCCACTTTGTATAATTTTATTTAACATTTATTTATCCTTTTAAATCTTTTTATGATTACTTTGCTCATAATTTGGTATTGATTTTAGCTAGGAGCTTTATTAATCTTGGAATATTTTCTTTTATCTTATTAAATCATAAGTTTTTATCCATGGCTCCAAATGGTGTGAAACCAACTCTCATGGGTTTTTAATATTTTCTTTACCATTTATTGATCATTTAGAAATGTTTGTTGCTAAATTTTATATGGAACAAAGCCATAGTCTTAGAGTGATCTTGATGATGATTTCTTTTATTAGGGTTTAGGGTTTTGGTTTATCCTTTCCAAGGGTTCATAATCAAGGTACATTCCATGCATGGATGCATTTGACTTGTTTAAAATTTTGTTTGTTGCTTTCTTATTCAAGTTTTTTTCATGTAGGGTTTTCATGTTTCCATTTAGAAGCAAAATTTTCTTTTCCCTCTAAATTTCAACATTTGTTTCTTTTGTTTGTTTATTTTTCACATTTGAAAATTTGGAAATTTTTGGGATGTGACAATAGATGAGTTGAAGATGTCGAGCGAGAGGATCAAGTAGGGGAGAAAATAAGGAAAGGGGAGCTCCAAATCGTCGGTACTCAACCTACCGAAGGTCGTCGACGGCTCGAACGATCGAGATTTATGAGCTTAGAAATAGAGGAGGGGGGTTGCTGTGGCGGTATTTATGAGCTAGTTGGGGGAGTCTAGATAGATACGGAGGCGGGGGGTCATTTCATGGCCGGCGGGGCTCGGTGTTCGTTCCGATTTCATCAAGGAGAAGGAAATGACAGGTGATACTGGGAGGTCAGTGGGCACGGGGCTGGCAAGCTGTTCACGGGTTCACTGGTGGGCTGCGCTGGTGGCTCGGCTAGGCTTAGGCGATGCGCGCGCACGGGGCAGAGGCTGTCTACGCGGCCGAACTAGTTAGATTAGGCTAGTTAGTTTAGTTTTTTATTCTTTTAGTATTTTATGTTTTTCCTTTTCTCTAATAAGTTTTGCAAAGCAAGTTCAAAAATAATGAAACCATTTCTAAATTTTTGTAAAAAGGAGGAGAACAACATGGGGTCATAGAGTAAACTTTTTGCATAGCCTTTTGAGGATTTGGTTTAAATAACCTCCTCTTGTCCTTATAGTACTATAAGAGAAAAACGGTTTAGGTTTAGGGAGAGGGGTTTTGATGCAATTAAAATTGTGAGATGCCATGATGCAAAGATATGATGCATGCTTCTAGTAACATCATAGTATAAAATCTAGGATGTTATAATATCATTGCATACATGATGGATCCAATAGCCGAAACATATGGAACCCTTCTCATGCGCTCATGCTCATCAGTAGTCGAAGGACACTGAGTCTTCCTGAGTTTTATGCCGTGAGACATGGGCGAGAACCCCTTCTTAGCCTCCTTGACCTATCTCTATAGATCTTGATGCCCAAAATATATGCCACTTCTCCCAAGTCCTTCATCGAAAAACTATTTTTCAATGAGGTCTTAACAGACTCGAGCATAGGAATGTCATTTCCAATAATCAATATGTCATCTACATATACGATTAGAAATACAAGCGCTGTCCCACTTTCCTTCTTGTAAACACAAGGTTCTTGTTCTTTTTTGATGAAGCCAAACTCCTTTACAACTTCATCAAATCGAATGTTCCAACTCTGAGATGCTTGCTTCAGCCCATAAATTGACTTTAGAAGTTTGCATACCTTTCCAGCATTGTTTGGATCAACAAAACCTTCAGGCTGCATCATATACACGTCCTCACTTAGGATTCTATTTAGGAAAGCCTTCTTGACATCCATCTGCCATATTTCATAGTAGAAATGTGCAGCAATGGCTAGAATAATCCGTATAGATTTAAGCATCGCTACGGGTGATAAAGTCTCCTCGTATTCGACTCCTTGAACTTGTCGAAAACCTTTTGCAACAAGTCGAGGTTTATGGATGTGAACATTTCCATCCATATCAATCTTCTTCTTATAGATCCATTTGCACTCGATGGCTTTAAAACCATCAGGCAAGTCAACCAAGTTCCGAACTTGATTGTCTCCATGCACTCTATCTCGGATCTCATGGCGATCATCCATTTCTCAGAGTCTGGGTCCACCATCGCTTCGGCATAGGTTGTAGGCTCATCATTGTCTAAAAATAATAATTCCCGCGTTACGCGGAGCCTTGCCGACCTTCGTGGTTGTGGTGCTTCTATTGCCACGGGTTCCTCAACTTGTTCTGCCATTGCCGACCTCTTCTTGGTTGTAGAAGTAATACCCTAAGGTTTCCCTCGGATATCCCATGAAAATGCACTTATCCGATTTGGGTGTTAGCTTGTCCGACTGAAGTCACTTGACAAATGCATCACAACCCCAAATCTTTAGAAAAGACAAACTGAGATTTTTTCCAGTCCACATCTCGTATGGTGTCCTAACTACGGATTTAGATGGTACCTCCACGATCAGATCGCAAGGCCTTTATTTTCTTTCCACGTTGATTCTCTACCTCATTCTGAAACTCCTTGAACTTTTAAAAACTTTTAGACTTATGCTTCATCAAGTATACATAACCATATCTACTGAAATCATCAGTGAAAGTAATGAAGTAGTGTATCCTCCTCTGTCTGTCGTGCTCATTGGTCCACATACATCAGTACGTATGAGATCCAAAAAGTCTGTCGCTCTCTCGGGTAAACCCGAAAAAGGCGAATTGGTCATATTTCCAAGTAAACAATCCTGACATGTCTCGTATGATTCAAAATCAAACGAAGTTATAAGACCATCACCATGGAGCTTCTTCATGCGCTTTTCACATATATGCCCCAAACGACAATGCCATAAATAGGTAGGACTCAAATCATTAGGCCAAAGACTTTTATCACAACATTGTAAACATATGCATCATCAAGATTTAAAATAAATAACCCATTCACAATGGGAGCATAAGCCATAAACATATCATTCTTAGAGATTGCACGACCATTGTTCATACTCGCAAATGAATATCCATCCCTCATCAAACATGAAGGTGATAAAATATTTTGACCCATACCTGGAATGTAATAACAATTATTCAACTCCATAATAAATCCCGACGGAAGGTGAAGTTGCATGATGCCGACGAACAATGCAGCAACCCTTGCTTTATTTTTGACGCAAAAATCCACTTCGCCTTTCTGCACTTCTCTAGTCCTTATTAGCCCCTGCATCGAATTGCAAATATGAGAAACCGATCTGGTATCAAATACCTAAGAGTTAACATAGGAATCAGCGAGAAGAATGTCCAAAACATATACAACAAGTGTACCTGAGTGGTAAGTACTCTTACTTCCACTCTTCTTCAAAGTAGTTGCTGCAGTTTCTCTTGCAGTGGCCATGTTCATGACAAAAGAAGCACTCAGTGTCATTTGCACGTCCAGCCTCTTGCTTGGGTGAAGGCTTAGGGATCGTATCCTTAGCCTTGCCCTTCTTCTTATTCCAAGAAGTACCCTTTTTCTTAAACCTAGGCTTGTTCTGCATAGCCATCACATGGCTATGCCCTGCACACTTCTTCATGTCACTTTCTGCTGTTTTTAGCATCCCACATAACTCATTAAGGACCTTCTCCACCCCATGCATATGGTAGTTCAAAATGAACTGCCCATAGTTAGATGTAAGAGACACCAAAATGAAATCAGTAGACAACTCTTGGCCTAGTGGAAAACCAAGATTTTCCAAAGTCTGACTGTAACCAACCATTTTGATCACATGGGGCCTACAGCTGATCCCTCTGTCAGCTTGCATGTAACACTCCCATTTTAGCTAATGCCTAATTAGGGGCCACAGCCCAGTCCGGCCCATATCGCCTCCCCTCTCCATGCCACTCGCGCGCACAAGCCAGCGGCCCAAGCTAGCCCGCGGGGCCTAGTACCCCGTCATGTCTTTTACCTTTCTTCCTCCACCGGCCAGAAGGATGACGTGGTGAAGCTACTCGATGTCGCTTCCGTCCCTGTCTGTCCGCGCCATGATGCCCGCCTGCACCAGGATTCACGCTACCATCATCCGTAGCGTCTACAAGTACCCCTGCCGCCGAAGGATATCCTTATCCCTTCCCTCTCTTCCCCATTTTCTTCTCGCCGAAACCCAAGCCTCTCGGAAGCTTCGGGGCACCGCCGTTCTGGCCAACCTCCCGTTCATCTGAGCGCGCAGCCGTGATCATTTGCTTCTCCTCGTTTGATTGCCCCTAATCGTGCAAGTTGGAGAGGACCGAGGCGACGTAATTGACCCCTTCGGCCCCGACGAGCTCTTCCACCATTGCCATCGAGTCCGTCCACCCCGCTCCTTGCCGTCGCTTCCGTCAAATCCATGGTGAGATTCTGGTCCTCCTGGAACCCTCCATACTCCCCCTCTCACTCTGTATTTTTTTAAAATCGTCTCCCACTGTCGACCCGTAAGCTCCGACACCGTGCGCCGCCGTTCTACTAGCTCCGGCGAACTCTACCTAGCGACGCCGCCCTTTTCTGGTTCTCCTTTTCCCCCTGCGTCAAACTCGCCTAACCGCGCAGCCCCTCGACCCCCATATCTCTGTCCCCAATGTCGTCCTACAGCTTACCGATGTCGGTGACGTCACCTGAGTGTCACCACGAGGGTCAGCCCCCAGTCAAACCGCGGTAGGTCCCACTTTGCCTGTGTGGCATCCTACGTGGCGCCTAGTCGGCAAGTCAGCCGCAGTGGCTAGAGTTAGTCCCGGTGAGAAACCACCCAGTGCCCCTGGTGATGTTAGCCTTGTGTCACACTGACACAGAAATTCAATTAAAAAATGGTTTAAATAATTTCAGAAAATGAATAAAACTTGTAAATTCAATAACTTTTATTCTGTATTTCATAAAAATACAAATAATATACCAAAATGTTCAGAAAAATGAGAACTATCTATTAGAGCTATACTCCTGCATTGTTAAACAACTTACTTGACAAGTTTAATTAGAAGAACATAGTAACCCCTCACAAGTGATTCCGGAGTTTCTCCGAACTAGGGTTTATACCCCTCGGAACCCCGATTAAATTGTCGAGCATGCCTTAGGGTTACTTTTCAATACAATTCAACTTGTCATATCATCATTCTTGCTTGAGCATTGTATCGATGCCATGTCTTTATTGTTTTCCCCTTTCTTTCCGGTATTTGGTTCTTCTTCGGTAGAATATGAGATCGAGATCGAGATCGAAGACCGAGATCAACATCGTCGAAGTTCAAAGATCGACAAACAATACTTGAACAACTATAATAAAGTCAAGTACAAGGCTCCCAAAGATCTGCTTATCTATTATCAACGGGCAAAGGCAAGCGTAGCCCCACAATCATATCATCCTATGATTTCGAAAGCATTTCAATTCCTGCCATGATGCATATGATTCTACTGTGGTTTTTTGTTGATAGATCGAGTATCCTATCTGCTGCATTACTTCCTTCAAGCTTATATTACCTGGTCCACTTCTCCTATCATAACTAGGTTTGGCTTGTGTACACTGCTAGAGCTTATATCTGTGTCCTCCTTAGCCATGCATAGCTATCAGTGCTGGTTCATCCAGATGATGTATTAGATGTAGAGAATCTAGTATGACAGGAGAACGTGATGAGATAAGATCAGAGGCGATATGAGTTTAAACATGCTAACGCTTGTATGTGAGGCCACGGTGGAATGTGGTTTTTCTAGTCCCATGCTCGCCACCCTTAGGACCCGAGGTTCTTGCCTCTTGAACCAAGACGATAATACAACCACACGGGGTTTATGGGGACCCCTTGATTCACTAAATTTCCTAGTCTGATCCATGAGTATGTAGTTAGCTATTTGGCATCTCCATATTTGGATGGGTTGAAGATGGTGCATCATATAGGGCGTGACCAAGGAGGAAGGAGGCTCCGTGAGTACTCCCGATCCTTGGACATAGAGATATGGGCTGATGGAACCAATTCTTGGAGACTCATGGATTTAGGCGAAAGTAAGGTAAAGGTCGTGGTCAACCACCCTCTGCTAGCCCACCAAGGAAGTGTGTCAAGTGGCACTAAGAGTCGGTTGGTACGTGTGGGTAAAGTTGTACACCCCTACAGGGTATTAATCTTTCGGAAAGTCGTGTCCATGGTTATGGATGACTTGGGAACGGACGTGATGATCATAGAGAACTATAACCTAATCGTAAAACTTAGCAGATCAACGTGTTCTTAAGGATGCTTCCTCATGGGTACGAGGGGGTGATCCTAGTTGGTAGATGATGATGATTTGGTGGATATTAAGATGACGATCAATACCTTGGAGATGTCGCTCTCTTATCCCCTTTTAAAATACTATGACTAGACGAGCTTCTTCTCTCTCTCTTGTTGTATAAACAAAAGTGGCTTTATGCAAAACAACTCCACCAGCCATAAGTCTTGCGGAGTACACCATGTAATCACCCTTGCTTTTTTGATACTTTTGGCAGAGTAAGTGTTCCTTGAAGACCAGTTTGGTACTACATCGACACCGACGAATAGTTTGGGGTTCTCGGCCGACAGCTTGGAATCTATGGGCTGGGACGTCATTGTTATGCTTCAGGCCTCTTAGGCCATTTGTTAAGTTTGCTATACTTAGTAGCATAATTAGCCTTCTGTTGTTTGATGTTTGTTGTCAGTGACCTCTTCTTGTAATAATTTGGTTCTCTGCTCAGTTATGAGCTTGGTGTAATAAATTTCTTTGTCGTAGGGTCACTGTTGTGTTACCGATTCTTCATTGGATATTCTCGAGCTCAAGGTTAAGCTTATGTTAGACGGAGATCTGGGATTTGTTTAGCCCTGATCCCGGGGGTGTCATAGGTTTTGGTATCAGAGCAGTACCGACCTGTAGGAAAACCTTGCTATTGGTCGCTGTTGAGTCTAGTATTTGTGAAAACTATTTTAAGAGCTGAAAAGTATTTGCCAAAACTCTAGTATGCTTCTTTTTCTTATTATCGAGTTTCTCTCTAACTCTGGGTTATCTTATCTGATGGTTATTTGGGAAAAGTTTTGATATCTATTATAGTCTTTCAAATCTTAGGTGCCTTCTGGGCATGTCATTTCTAAGCCAGTTGACCTAGTGTTCATTTCTCTAGTGTTGTGCATTGTGAGTTCTTTGCTCCCTTTGTTCTTCTTCACCTGAGGGATTCCTTTCTATCATGATCTCTCTATCTTATGGGCAATAATATCATGTTGATGATTCCACAATATTCTGTTCTAGGCTTCGCGGTTTCCTCTCGCTTCGACTGCCTCTTTTTATTTGTTTGGGTAATTCAGAAGTTGTTTCTTCTTTTGGAAGCTACCTTGTGATTACTAACTTGCAGTGTACGCCATGTAACTCAAGTAGAAGTTCCTTACTTTCTTTAGGCTTTAACCCTTGGACTTGAACCTAAGATCTCAGATTATGCTGGACTCTAGTGTCGTGAATCTTGTACATGAAGCTGATCTTTAACCCAAGATCCATTCCTTCGACCCCTGTTGCTAATGTTCACACATTACCTTATGATGGCTGGTACTACAAATTCTAGCCTTCAAGCTTGTCGTCTTTGTCGCGATTGAATTGTGACGACCAATGACTTCCCTTACCACTAGTTATGGCATATGTTCTTTAATGGAACCAAATAGATCACGACAAGAGTACTCCTCATGAGTCTCACATCTATATTCGTGACTCTGCCACACCTTACCCCTTCTCTGCATTGGTTTTTGGAAGATTGTTAATCTATGCATCCAAATCTCGGGATTCTACCCCGAGCATGTTCTTCTTTCCCCTTGTTGCTTTCCGACCTTTGTCTACCAGTTGGTAGCGAAGTAGTAAATATGCATTGGTGTCTTCCAATGCAAGATACTCTTGTGGTACGTCATGACAAATCGGGATGTCAGGAGAAACAAACTCCAGTACCTCGTCATGTATAGGACCAGGTCAAAGTGTTGTAATGCGCAGATTAGAGGCCTTGATTGTCTTCCGTATGTTCTATCTTGAAGTATCGCACCCTTTTATACTAGGAGGTAGTGCTGAGTTTCATAACCTCCTTAGTTAAGTGATGCTTCTGCACATCTTTACCCACCCTTCCTCGAGATTTTGTGCTCGTGAGTGATGCATGTGCATAATAATGTGGCCACCTGAGATCCTTAGCAATTCTAATTGTTTTGAACTCCAAGGACATTGAGTTATTCTTAGCGTGATTGGTTAACCCCATCACTAATAAAAGGATGATTGTGCTACCAAGTCCGCTATTCTTGTGCACTCTCTTCGGTCAAAGAGTTAGGCTTGTGCCTCCAAGACTATGTCTGCTTTCCTTACCAAGAAAGTTTCCTCTTGAACTAAGTGACATATCGGTGGTTTGTGATATTATGGACGTCTTTCCAGAAGTATCGTCATGTTGCCACATGACTGTGTTGTTAAGTTCTTGAGCAAGCAAGTTCTCCGAACTGCACCTTTCTCCAAGGATATATACTGGATACCCCTAAACTAGTTTGTTGAGCTTAAACAACAACTTGGTGAGTTGTAAGACAAAAGTTCTATCCTATCCAGTTCCTTATTTAAGGGATGTCTAGTTTTGTTCGTGTTGAATAAAGATAGTATCTCCTTCGTGGATATGTTATCTTCCCCTACCTTTGATCTGACTTGGGCTATCGTCAAATCAAGCTTAACCCCAAGGACTATCTTGATGGTGTTTCTACTTGTGATGTTTCACTTGAGTACATCTTCGTGTCCTTTGATATGACCAATATTCTTGCCTTGTTCACGCAACATATTAGTCCATCTTCTTGGAGTGTCTCAATAAGTTTGTTGTTGAGCCCCTGGATGACATCCTTATCTCCTCCATGCTAGATTGCATTCATATGGAACAATTGACATTAATGTTGGAAAATTTTGAGAACCATCTTCCAGTCATCTCGAAGTATGTGTTCTAGATGTTAGAAGTATCCTTCTTTGGTTCACGTACAAATGTTGAAAGATGTCGTCGCGAACTTGAGCAGAATTATCTCCGTTCCTTAAGGATACATGTGTGTTTTATTGTGAGTACTTTATGTTTGCATAGTTGTCTTTCGACAAGTTGCTAATGCATAGGTCTAGCAATCTAACTCATCTTTTGGAGCTTTACACTAAAGTCCCTATCTTGAGAATCTAGTATCTTTACCTTTGTCGTAAATGTTGCAAACTTCCTATTCAGACATGGTGAGTATGAAGTATCATTTCGCCTAACCAAAGATGAATCTCAAGTAGCAATGATGGTTGGTGTTTCTCAAGGTTTTGACATATGTCTCTTTGTAAATCTGGCAAGATTGATGTAATGGTTGACTCACTAGCCGGAAAGACCTTTTGCCATATTCCCTTGATTCAGCAGTAACAACCACTCTTCGTGAGGCATCTTCTATGATTTATTATAGGATTTGTGCTTATGGTTTCCTTGTATCCGAAGTCCGACCTTTACTTGATGTCTTGTTTCTCGAATATCAAGGAGAACATTAGAAGTAGTTTTGCTAAATGTCTCTCGGTCGATCCTCCAGACTTTTTTTATGTTGGCAATCATTTTGTTGTGCCAAATAACTGAAGTCCGAGAATGAAGTTTCTTTCTTCTCGTGTCATCAGGAATCTTCTTAACTACTCATCTTAGAGGTGCAAAGTGATATCATGATCTTTGGCAAAGATTTTGCTACTCCTAGATGAATAAAGAGTTTGCTTCATTTTCTCAACCATGTTTTAAGAGTGACTATGATCTTGGCAATCAATAGTTTCCCTTGCTACATGTTCTTTGTGACTCTTATGAGTACTCACCACCAAAACACCTTTCCGTCTTAAACCTTCTGTTGGATTAAAGAGTGACCCTTCTATGTTAAAAGTAGTTCAGCAGTTTGGTTTTGTTGATCCATATCTTTGCAACCTGAAATATCTACTGAAGTCGTTTATTAGAGGTTCTTTACCGAAGTCTATGTCATGTTCTTTCTATTGGAAGATTTATTCTTTAGAAGTTTGAAAACCTCCCATAAGTTCCATGGTCTCAAAACTTATGAAGACCAGTTGTCTAACAACTTGAAACCATCTCCTCTTGTTTCCTCCGTTACCTTGACATGTTTCATGATCGTCATCTCAGAGTTGTTTTCGAACACTCCATCCATGATTTGACCATGAGATACTCTATGTTGTTTAGTGTGTTTCCCTCTTATCCTTAGAGTGGCCCTGTTTCCATCTCTCTGTGTCTCTTTTCCTACCTTTGGAATCTCGGGTCGAGATTCTCATAAGGGGGATAGAGTTGTAACACCCCAATTTTAGCTAATGCCTAATTAGGGTTTTGTTTGCGCATTCATGAGCATCATATTTTAAATTGTGCATTGAAGAAATAAATCAAAAACCTAAACCTTACCCTCTCCCTCTATTTGAAAAGAATTCAAATGGTTTTGAAAATGTTTGAAAAGTATAACATGTGTGGAGCCCAAACAGTGTAGAGGGCCCCTATGTGTTTCAGATAATTTTATAAAGTTCTAGTATTTTTGAAATGTTCAAAACAGTATTTGAATTTGTAATTACAAACACAAAAGAGAAATCAGAAAAAGGAAATAGTTTCTGGAATAAAAATAGAGCTAGACCATCTCAGACCACAGCCCAGTCCGGCCCATCTCTCCTCCCCTCTCCCTGCCGCTCGCGTGCGCAAGCCATCGGCCCAAGCCAGCCCACGCGGCCTAGTACCCCTTCGCGTCTTTTAACTTTGTTCCTCCTCAGGCCAGAAGGATGACGTAGTGAAGCTGATCGCTATCGCTGCCATCATTGTCTGTCCGCGCCGTGATGCCTGCCTGTGCGAGGATGCACGCTACCGTCATCCGCAACGTCTACAAGTACACTGCCGCCGACGAAGATCCTTATCCCTTCCCTCTCTTCCCCATTTTCTTATCGCCGGAACCCTAGAATCTCGGAAGCTTCGGGGCGCCACCGTTCTGGCCAACCTCCCGTTCATCTAAGCACGCAGCCGTGATCCTTTGCTTCTCCTTGTTTGATTGCCCCTAATCGTGCAAGTTGGAGAGGACCGAGGTGACGTAATTGACCCCTCCGGCCCCGACGAGCTCTTCCACCATCGCCATCCACTCCATCCACCCTGCTCCTTGTTGTCGCTTCTGTCAGATCCACGGTGAGATTCTGGTCCTCCTGGACCCCTCCATAGTCCCCTCTGTCTGTAGCCATCTCCCGTCGTCGTCCTGTAAGCTCCAGGGCCGTGCGCCATCGTTCTCCTAGCTCCGGCGACCTCTACCTAGCGGCGCCGCCCTTTTATGGTTCGCCTTGTCCCCCTGCGTTGAACCTGCCTAACCGCGTAGCCCCTCGAGCCCCTATCACCGCCCCCGATGCCCTTCAGCAGCTCACCGACGTTGGTGACATCATCTAAGCGTCACCACGTGGGCCAGCCCCCAGTCAAACCCTGGTAGGTCCCACTTTGCCTGTGTGGCATCCTACGTGGCGCCTGGCTCGCAAGTCAGTCGTAGTGGCTAGAGTTAGTTTCGGTGAGAAACCACCTACTGCCCCTGGTGATGTCCGCCTTGTGTCACACTGACGCAGTAATTCAATTAAAAATGGTTTAAATAATTTCAGAAAATGAATAAAACTTGTAAATTCAATAACTTTTATTCTGTATTTCAGAAAAATACAAATAATATACCAAAATGTTTAGAAAAATGAGAACTATCTATTAGAGATATACTCATGCATTGTTAAGAAACTTACTAGACAAGTTTAATTAGAAGAACATAGTAACCCCTCATAGGTGATTCCGGAGTTTCTCTGAACTATGGTTTATACCCCTTGGAACCCCGATTAAATTGTTGAGCATGCCTTAGGATTAATTTTCATTACAATTCAACTTTTCATATCATAATACTTGCTTGAGCATTGATGTCATGGTATTGCCGACGAGTACGCCATGGAGGGGTCCTCATAGTGCGTGTTTACAGACGTGGCGGAAGGCGGTCAGTTGATGGGTACGAGGTAACACAGCTTACCCAGGTTCAGATCCCACGACGGTGGCGGAATCCTACTCCTGCTATAAATCACTATAAGGGCAATACTCCGAGTTACAGGAATTGGTTCACTATGCGAGGTTGTCTGAAGTTGTAAGTTATTGTGCCCTAAAGGCTCCCATAGGCCCGACTTATATAGTCGCCAGGTCCTAGAGTTATAGGGAAAAGTCCTAGCCGGACAGGTCACAGAGTCCTACACCGTCTATTACTAGTCTTGTGTATCTTGCACTCCAAGGCTCCGGGTACGTCGGTGACTCCAACCGTAGCCTTCCTTTATCCGGCATGGGCCTCCCTTATGGATCCATCTAACTGGGCCGCCCAGCAGGCCATAGGCCATGCTACCAACTATGGGCCACCCGGGTTATTCGGATAGGTGACATGCTATGAGGATACCCATATAGCATATCCCCAACAGTAGCCCCCGGAGAACTCCAAGATCTTGCCTCTTTGTGTGGAATGCTCCGTCTAGATGGATGTCGGCAAATCATCAAGCAATATCTTGTAGTCCTCCCAACGAACCCTGCAAGTCTTTCTCCGTCTTCAATATGTAAGCCAGAGAAATGCTGAATCTTCCACCGTACTCTTCCGTAGCCGGACTGGATCCGTCCATGCCGGAATCTTCCGATGTGACGGCTCATATGCCTATTCCAGCTAGGACGTCGTAGGCTTAGGTCAGCGACGCCTTGTAACTCACACATGCAGAGAACACAATCATGTCCGATTTTCCCGCGCGAGCAATACGAACCGTTGGCGGCGACAGTTGGAGACGTGGAGAAATTTCCGCGCATGTTCGCGAACACGTAATCTACGCGGCAACCGTCCAATCAAGCTGCACGAATCTTGACGCTGGAGATGATAAATAGTAACCGCGATGGAATTTCCACTTTTTACCTCATTCTCCTTGAATCATCTTCTTCCTCCAGCGCGCGCCCCCTTGAGCTCTCTGCGCCGAACTCGCGAAAAAACCCTAGCCTCCAATCCGCACCAGTCACACCCAACCTCACTCCATGGCCAAACCCAGCACCTCTCCCTCCATGGCGGCGTCAAACGAAGCCGCGGAGAAGCCGGCGAGCTCCATTGTCGTGCCCCAGAGGGCCTGGTCATCCCCGCATCGGCGGTGATCGAGTCCACCGGCGGCGACCTTAATCTTGTGGCGCTGGAGCCACTGGAGGAGGAGCTCGATTTGCACAAGGGCGACTGGCGCGGCTCGCCGAGGGCTACCTCCCTGCGACGGAGGGGCTCGCCTGGCGGGCGGCGCCGGCCGGCGAGGTGACACCTTCTCCGCAATCCGGATAAAAGGTGTACCTCAAAGCCCAACTGGTACGCGGCGTCTCCCTTCCCATCTCCAACTTCTTCCTCTCCGTCTTGAATCACTATAGAGTCCATCCCCAGAATCTTTCCCCCAATAGTATCTTAGTGCTTAGCAACTACGCAACGCTCTGTGAGGGATACATAGGGATAAGGCCTAGGTTAGACCTCTTTGTGTACTTCTTCACCGTCAAATGTGAAGCCGGACATAGCAAGGAAGAACTCATGAACTGCGGCACCATAAGCTTCAAGATTCGACCTGGCCGGCGGTTCCCCGACATCATTGGCCACGAGTCCTGCAAAAATTGGAAACAGACGTACTTCTACGGCCCAGACATCCCTCTGGACGGCCGACAAGTAACGTACCCGGACTTCGTTGACGGAGCCGCCGCTGAAGCCTCGTCATGGAGATCCCAGGCCTCCCTTTCCTCCGACCTCGATGCTTCCCGCGCCATAAGGCGGATAGAATGGTTCGTAGAGACGGGTTTGACCGACGTGGACCTAGCCATGTGCTGGTTCTTCAGGCAAATCAAACCTCTGCAGCACCGCGCGAAGCTCATGCATGAGTATACCAGCGATAGAAGGGATAACCTCCACATCTCCGTGGACAACTTCTCGAGCGACTCCGTCAAGCTCCGCCTTAAGGACATCGTCAAGGTGAAGGACAAGAAGCGTGGCTTCACCATCACCTACGACATGTTCGTAGATGGCAAGTGCCCAAAGGTAGGTATTTATCTTCCATGTATGACATATACTCCAGTCCTTCCGTCTTGCAAGTGTCATCTTATCTAACACGGTGACTTCTCACTTAACAGCTTAGCGATCTAGAGGAGGGCAACCTGGATGCCCAAATCTACGATCCAAAGATGAAGGAAGTCACGGTCGTGTCCGACGACGAGTCTCCCTTGGCACGAAAGCGGAAGAGCTCCACCTCTCATGTCGTCGATGGAGGCAAGAAGAAGAAGACGAAGGGTGGAGCCTCCAAGAAGACTACCGCCGCCCTGGAGGCGGAAAAGAGAAAAGTTACTGGGACCCCCTTTGCCAAAGCACCCTCACTTGTGTAAGCTTATCTTCCTCCGACATTATCTATTTATCTATCTTGCTCCTGTACTTATGCATTTTGCATGTTTTAGGAAGAAAGCCACGACCAGCCTCAAGAAGACCTCCAAATTGGCGGCTTCTAGAACTATCAAGGACATGCTGCATCACGACGCATCTCCTTCCATCGCCCCTACCACTCCCTCTGTCAAGCCTTCGTCTGCCCCGACAAGCTCACAAGCTAAGGAGGCATCTGGCCCTTCCGCCATGGAAGTGGACTCAGGTTCTTCTACTGAGGTTGAAGTCGTCGGCGAGCAGGCGACGCAGGAGAATGCCGCCCATCAAATGGCTGAAGCTCTGGTAAGGATGCCATTGGTGGCGGTAAGGCGGTGGTGCAAGAAGGTACCTTTTCCGTTGGCGGCGCCCCCGTACCCAAGAAAACCATAGCCTATCCAAAGATAGTCTATCCGGTACTAACACCGGGTAGCACTTCTTTGGTCCCTGGTGCGGAACCGACATCTCCGACGTGCGGTCTAGAGGATCTCTGCCGGCAAGCAAAAATCTTGCAAGGAAACAACGAATCCTTTGGAAAGCTGCTGGACGAGAGTGCTACAAACCTCTAGATCATCGCACTTGTAAATTTTGTTTTCCTTTTGCATTTCATATGAGTATCCCACTGTAGCCCCCGAGGATGTAGACGGAAAAACCATAGGTTTTTGCATCTACATGCTCTAATAGTGACTAAGTTAGAAAAACTCTCACTGTAGCCCCCAAGCATGTAGGTGGAATGAAATTTTCCGACTAGATGATTTAAGAGTAGCATACGCATTGTTTATAATTATCTATACTGTAGCCCCCAAGCTTCTAGTTGTAACTGAATTAGTTCTGACTAGATGCTTAAAGAAAAGCTAAGCATATATCCGAGTTAAAAACTTTATACTGTAGCCCCCAAGCTTCTAATTGAGAACTGAATTAGTTCCGACTAGATGCTTAAAGAAAAGCTAAGCATATTACTAAGTCAAAAACTCTCGCTGTAGCCCCCGAGCGTCTAGGTGGAAAATATTCGGCTAGATGCTCCAAGCAGACCAAACAACGTTTTAACTTTGTCCTTTTTTCCACAGAACGAGAGTGCTCGGAGGGGCATGGCCAATGACAAGTACCAGAAGATGCGCGCAGAACTGGAAGCTGAAAAGGGTAAAACTGCCTTTTTGAAGGAACGGTTCACCAAGAGCAAGCGTCTGTTTTCTAATGCACATTCCGACTTGGTTTTGTGCCCATATTCTCCGAGTACTCATTGTGTACTTTTACTTTCTCTGACTTTGCAGAAACCATTGCCAAGGCCAAGAATATTGTCGAGCAATCCAAGCATATTCAAGAGCTGGATAGCGAGAACAATATTCTAAAGTAGGAGAGGAATGATATGATGAAAATGCATGAGGAATCGATGAAGGCCCTGCAGGACTCCGCCACCGAGGAAATCAATCGCTTGAAGGAGAGATTGCAATCTTAAAATATCAGAAGCAAGCTGCCGATGAGCAAAATCAACGCCATAGCGAGGCGTATAAGCTCCTCCAACAAGAGGAAGAATCATTGGCGGACACCCTCTGGCAAGCTGAGGCTAGCATTTTTAGTAAGTTTTCTCCGTCCTGGATTTATGTAGTCTTGGTACTTTGAATTGTTGAACTCATGCGCTCCTTGTCGGAATTTGCAGCTCCTATGGATTTAACCCGATCACCTGCTCCAGGCAAGGAATGCATGGTACTTTCCGGCAACTTCATCAACACCACCATCACGCAAGCCAAGGAGATCGCCAAGCCCCTCTAGATAAACATCAAGGCATCGGACACCGTGGTGAAGTACTCGGAGATTCTGCGTCGATCCCCTGAGCGTATCACAAGCTGGAAAGCTTCATGTGCACGGGCTAGCGCAAGGATGGTGTTGTCAATGGTGAAGGCACACTATGAAGATGCCGACATCGACACGGTGACCTCTGGAATTCCCGATGTAGACGATGATGGCAAAGAGATTAACCATGAAGACATCTTGTCGTCACTCGCGGGCTATGACACTAGAGTTTCCGAGTTGGTGGACATCGACGTCTTCGTGCCCATGAACATCATCGACAGCGCCAACAAGGTTCCTCTGAGTCCCACCACAACGCCAACTTCAAGGGTGGTTCTCCGGCTGGTGATGATGCTGCTTCCAAGTCACCTGCGCCAAAGGAGTGAAGAACAACTTTGTAATATATTTTTCACCTTTGGTGCATATGCGGGAAAAAAATTGTTTATGTAACTTAAGGCGGAAAACAATGGTTGTTATCTCCTGCTGCTCAAGAACTAGTTTCTAGCATGTATATATTGTTTTAAGCAAGTGTTGGCTTATCCATTACTTTGGTTCTTATGCTTGACTTTTCGTGAGTCGGAACACTCGTTGTCGAAACCATGCGCTTAGGTGATGATGCCCAATGGCACCGTCAATAACCTGAGCAAAAAATCGTCGACAGTAAGTGCCGAAAGTCACTACTCCAGAATCCACATAAAAACGACAAAGAACGTGTAGACCAGAAAACTTAAGCTAACGCCCGTAGGCAGAATTTTCACAAGTGCAATCGCAAAGCTTGTGCATAAAGGTTTTACATGATCCAAAAATGAACACTAAAGGAGGTAAAATACTCAGAAATATGAGTGAACCAGAGAGCTTTATTTCATTGATCATATAAGAGGTACACAATTAGATAAAAAATTATAAGTGCAAAAAGGACGTAGCTATGCTATGTTCCATGGCCGATCAAGCTCCGGGTAGTCAGCATCCGGGTCACGTCACTTATGCTTATGATCCTCGTTGGGTCTATCCTTCAGTTCACGATTGTCAACGAGGTAGTAAGACCCATTGAGTAGCGCCTTTCTTATGATGAACGGTCCTTCCCATGGCGGGGATAGTTTGTGTGACTTCTTGTGCTTAAGTCGGAGTACCAAATCCCCCTCTTTAAACGAGCGATGCCGAACGCGGCGACTATGGTAGCTGCGTAGCTTCTGCTGGTAGATAGCGGATCTTTGGAACGCCAAAATGCGCTCCTCCTCGAGAAGGTCCACATCGAGGTGTCTGGATTCTTCAGCGCCATCTTCG
This sequence comes from Avena sativa, assembly GCA_916181665.1. Taxonomy (NCBI): domain Eukaryota; kingdom Viridiplantae; phylum Streptophyta; class Magnoliopsida; order Poales; family Poaceae; genus Avena; species Avena sativa. The sequence continues at coordinate 218,189,692 of OV702280.1, read as the reverse complement.
TCGTAGGCGGCAACTCTTGGTGCATGGTGAAGGATGTCGGAAGGCAGGATGGCTTCTGCTCCATATACCATGAAGTAAGGGGTGTAGCCGGTTGATCTGTTGGGTGTAGTTCGTAAACTCCATAGCACAGATGGTAATTCTTCCGCCAGGCTCCAGCTGCTCTATGTAGCGGTGCCTCAAGACGTGGCTTGATTCCCTGCAGAATTAATCCATTGGCTCGCTCAACCTGACCGTTGGACTGTGGGTGCGCCACAGATGCAAGGTCAAGTCGGATGCCTTTCTCCCAACAATAAGCCTCTACTTCTCCGAGTGACAAATTGCTGCCGTTGTCGGTGATAATGCTATGTGGGAGACTAAATCTCACCACTATATCCCGGCCAAACCTGAGGGAAGTTGCCCCATCAAGCTTTCTGATGGGTTTAGCTTCTATCCATTTAGTGAATTTATCAACTGCTACAAGCAGATGCGTAAACCCACAAGGTGCCGTCTGTAACGGTCCCACCATGTCTAGCCCCTAGACTGCCAAGTTATTGGTATTGTTCACAATTCTTCAGTAGGAACATGTGGTTGTCGGGCATAGTACTGGCATCCCATGCACGTCTCAACCAGGTTGTCGGCGTCTGCCTTCACGGTCAGCCAGTAGAATCCTTGCCGGAAGGCTTTCGCGACCAACGATCGAGGAGCGGTGTGATGCCCACAGTCTCCGAGGTGGATTTGGCGTAGGATTTCCATACCTTGTAGATGGGAAACACACTTTAGGTATACACTAGTAGTGCTCCTTTTGTAGAGTTTCCCATTGATTATGGTATAACCCTTTGCTCGTCGTACTATTTGTCGTCTTTCGACTTCGTCGTCGGGCAAAGTTTCGTGTTCGAGATATTCCATGAACGGTTTTGTCCAAGCCGGAGGGACCTTAGTTACCATGTTGACGAAAGAGTCAGCTCTATCCGGGTTGTCGATGTCGGCTCCCTTCATAGATGGTGTGCACAGGTGCTCTAGGAAAACTCCTTGCGGAATTTGCTTGCGCCCTGATCCAAGCTTAGACAGCACATCAGCTGCCTTTTCTCCCTTGGTACATACTTTACTTCGTAGCCCAAGAAGCTCTTGGCTATCTCATCTACTTCGTCTCGATATGACGCCATCATAGGGTTCCGTGCATTCCAGGTGTCATCCACCTGCTGGGAAACCAAGTCGGAATCTCCACAGCAAACTATGCGCTTGATGCCAATATCCTTGGCTACACGTAGTGTCATGGTGGTGGCACGGCAGATGCCATGGGTAGGCTTAAGTTGGGGGCCGAATGGGTGCTTGTGGTCACCGGGGAGGGATTACACGGTCGATCCATTCATGAAGAACAAGTAGAACTCTCCAGACTTGGCAATTCGATTGATACCCCAAAGATTAAAGTGCTCCTTGAGATGTTTAGGCTAGATTTATCAACACTCGTTCCCTACTTGGTCCAACCTCCTTCTACTACTGCTATGCCCCCCCTTATATAGGCGGTGCTAGCTAGCTAATACCCCCTTTGGGTTCTAGGGTTTACTGTTTGTATCTTGGTCCCTACCATATGGGCCGGGTTATGGGCTTGCCCTGAGCCCATAGGCCCGGTCCATAAATCTTGACAGCTAACGGTCCTCTGGTACACTGCTTCTTGTTCTTTTTGGTGTCACGCAGTTACTTTGTATGTCAGCGCTTCCTTTGGGCGTCACCCGGCTCCTTTTGTGTCATCCCGGCCTCGCCCTTCTCTTTTGACCATGCTTTACCATGGTCCTTCCCGAACCTTACTCGGAAAGGTGCCACACATCCTTCTTGACTCGGCCCTTCCTCGGTTGACTCGGCTCGTTGGTACCTGCAAGGGTTACAACTTTGTCCTATACGGCCCGAGATAGTTTGCCGCTCGGCTTTCTTGCTTATCTTTACCCGGCCGTTCTTACCCGGCCTGGTCCATCTTTACTCAGAACCAACCCAGCTGCGCTATGTTTCCCCTCTCGTGACCCTACCGGGGGTTATCCCCCCGACATTAGTCCCCGAAGCTGGTGAGGTCTGGCATTTCAAGCTGTTAGGCGTCTCCAGGTTCCTTTTCTGTGAATGGAACTTAGTTTTTCTCTTTTATCTGTCTCAGTTTCACATATTGCCGGGTTAGTCTAACAATTTCGGGTCAGTTCTTTGACTTATTGGCTCATTCTTGCCTCGAGCCGAGTTATCTTGGCCAATTCCGGGTCATTTTTGGCGCACTTCAGTCACTGACAACCAGTAATCATGATTACTTGCCTCAATTTTTGTTCCAAGTTCTGGCGACACAGTGACGGCTGCGCAGTTATTCCCCGTCACTATGGCAGTCCCATCGGTCTGCGCCTCTTGTCCTTCCAGCCGTGACGTGGCACCGGATTTTTCGTGTATCTTTGGCTATGTGGCGCTCGCTGACTGGCTCACCCGGCCTGGTACAAGGCCACACGCTGGCCGTACGACATAGTTAGATCCCACTACGGGGTTTTTAGTGCCCTTAAGTAGGGGTTGGGGGTTTCCACTTCCCCCACGCCTGTTCAGTTTTCTTAGCCTTTCTTCTTCCTCGCACCTGCAAGATTGAACTGCCTCCTTTGCGGTTCCTTCTCCTTCTTTCTCTAGTGCTGTGATTGCCCCTGTCCTCTTTCGATTCCAGCACGGGTCCTCGTTGTTCCAAGCCTCTCCTTTCCGCGGAGGAGACAGACTCCGACGATCCCATGGATGCTGGTGACGGCGCTGATGGTGCTGAGGAACAGGAGGTTCCCTCCGGCGAGCACGGTGGTTGGTAAGGCTCTGAGGTCTCCACCGAATAGGTGGAGTGGCTTCGCTCCACCAGACGCATTCCACTGCAAGTGGATTGCCGTCTCCCCACCGGTGAGATTTCCCCCACCCCTCAAGCTGGTGAGCGGGTGGTTTTTCTTTCACACTTTGAACGCGGTTTTGCTCTTCCTGTGAGAACCTTCTTTTCCTTGTTTCTTTCTACCTTCCATCTGCAGACCCACCATCTTCCTGCCAATGCAATTGGCTCTCTTTCTTGTTTCATATCTGCCTGTGAGGCCTATCTTGGAATTTGGCCCACAGTTCCTTTGTGGGCTAAGTATTTTGGCTTTAAAGTTCAGGTTGTTCCCCAGCCTGGTTCTCCTCGATCCGAGAAGAGGCCGACCCGGTGTGGTGCTGCTAGCATCACCCCCAGGAGAGATTCTATATTTCCTCTGGTTACCGGATTGACTCCTGCAAGAAGTGGCATAGAAGCTTTTTCTATGTAAAAAACAACGGGTCGACTGACAACATCCGGCTTCCCCCTTTCTCGAAAGAGGTCCCCAACAAGAAGTACTGGCAGCTTGACCCGCGCGACCAATACGCTGCAGTTAACGAGGCAAACGCTATCCTGGAAAGGTTGCTTTCGCTGGATGAGAACTTTCATCTCGCCGACTTTGACCTCATGTGCACCTTCATCTCACGCCGGGTAAGCCCCATCCAAGCCAGGAGCCACAAGATGTGCTTCATGAGTGGGTCCCATGATCCCACTTGGCACTCCACCAAAGAGCTCACCCATGACTCCATTGCCCGCCGAGTAAGCTCAATCTTCAAATTGAACTTGGCGGGTGATTGGGCTTGGAGTTGCCCACCGTTTAGCCGGGTTAGGCCTGTCCCCTGGGTAAGTTTTCCGAATTACCTTCTTGCCGAGTAGGCTTTAGCTCTTTTGCCACTCTTTAGCTTGGTTTTTAGTATCTCATTCTATTTGTCTTTCGCAGAATCTCCTTCACCAGGTTGATGATAGTACTGTCCCTCCGGCTGGCTATAACAGGGATCGCTCTGACTCGGATGAGTTCGAGTATGACCTGGAGTGCTTCATGCCCATCCCGCACACTGCGGCTGCTTCAGCTTCGGGTAAGAGTCAATCTCGCAATCCATTACAAGATTGGTCTGATGATGATGAGGATGATGATTGTACGCTTTTGGAGGTACATGTCTTGTGAGCTTAATCTCTTTGCTTATCCGAGTAAGCCCGTTATTTACTTATGCAGCTGGCCAGGTACATGACGTTCCTCCTCTCGCCGTGGGCGGAGTCGGCAAGATTCCCGTTGCTAAGCCGAAGCGACGCAGAACCTCCTCCAGCACTTAGCCGGCCAAGAAGAACAAGCCCACTCCATCTGCTCCTGCTGCCTTTGCTGCTGCCAGCCCTTGTGAGACTCGCCAAGCTGCTGGGCGCCGAGTCACGCGCCGAGCCATCCGCGACCCGGTTGTCACCGGGTAAGTTTTTGCACCTTGCTTTTTTTGCTCTTTTCTCTCTCATTACTGCTGTTCTCTCATATATATCTTGTTGTTTTTAGTGTTGCACCTTTGACGGCGAATCAGGCTACTTCTAGCATTGCCTCGCCGCTTAGGCCTGCACCTCCTCCAGCTGACTCGGCAGCGTCGAGTCCCGTCCAGGTTGAGGCTCGCACTGGTTAGGCTCACGCTTCTCAGTGTCAGTCAGACCCGGTGGATCACTCGGCTAGCGCCCCTGTCGCTGGTCAGGAGAAACTTCCTGATCTTGGTGCTCACAAGTCTGGCACCGAGAAACCCTCTTCTCCCAGTTCCTCTGGCATCAGCCCTCAAGCTGATGTGAATGAACAACTTCCTGATCTTGGAGCCAGCAAGACTGTTGAGCCCAGTCAGGGGGCTCCACGTCCTTCTTCAAATCCTTCTGCTCGCTCTCCAGTTCTGTCAAAAGGCCAGACCCAGCCCAAGGCTTCTGGTTCTACTCGCCCCTCTTCTGGCAAATCCACCTCTTCCAAGCAAGCAACTCTAGTTTGCGCTCCGGGTTCTGCTCCTCAGATTTGGCCTCCTATGTCGGCGACCGTGTTCGCTTCAACAGGTAAGGGGGACGAATCCGCGGCTGCCAGGTCAGGTGATGGCTCCAATGCTGTTACCCTCCATACCTCTGCCGCTGCAACCCGTGCCACTGTGGGAACCGCCCTGAGAACGGGTCGAGTTCTCACTCAGACGCTTAGTGGGCAGAGCCTTGGTTCGGCTGAGCCTTACGCCGTGGCATGGAATGCAGCAGGCGAGCAAGAAGTCAGCACTCATGCCGGGAAGAAGCTGAAGCTGGGCCCCAAGGTCGTCTCCGACATAACCCATCGGGCCATTACTCTGATGGCCCACACCGATGAAATAAACGAGGTAACATAACTTACTCTTTTGTACTGTTGAGTATTTCCTTTATACATATCACCTAGTCCCCGAGGTTATAGTTGACTAAGAGACTTACTCGGCTGTAAGCTCTTCAATTATTCACTTAGTCTTTGAATCCCACGCTTGCATGTTAGAGCTTAGAACCCTAGCCCTCGAGGTTACTGTCGAGTAAGGAACTTAGTCGGCTGTAATCTCTTAAGCTCTTTGATTTCTTTATGACAAACTCATGTTAGAGCTTCAATCCCTAGCCCTCGAGGTTACTGCCGAGTAAGGAACTTACTCGGCTGTAAGCTCTTAAGCTGTTATTTTTTCGGACGGTCGCCTGTCTTCACTCTTCCTTATTGTCTAACTTCTTTGATTAGCTTATGCACAACGATCAAGCTCGAACTTGCGTATGAGAAGCTGCAGACTGACACCTACGACCAAGGTAATATCTTTGCTATTCCTCTTTCTTATTTGATGTAATTTTCCTTGGTTCATCTTCTCATTTTTCCTCTTACTCTTGTTCCACAGCCACTGCTCAGGATACCATCAACGATCTTCACTCGCAAATCAGCGAGTCCGAGAGTAAATTTCCTGCCTCCTAAGCCAATAGTTGAAATTTTTCTAGCGGTACTAACAAATTTTTGTTCTCAATATGAAGAGAAGCACCAAGCCGAACTCCAGAAGGAGCGCGATGAGGTGACTCGGCTGAAGAAACTGATGGCCGAGACGGAGGAGAAGCACTTGGACGAGGTGAAAGGGCTGAAGGAGGAGCTTACCGAGAAGAACGAGCAGTAGGCCGCCAGCACCGAGAAGGCCAAGAAGCTGCTCGACGAGGCCGAGTCATTGGTCGAGTCGACAAATATGAACTTCTACGCCCTTCAAGCCAATACCAAGACTTGGCATAGCAAGCTCGCTGCCATCAACTTCTTTATCGGTAGTGAGTTCTTACTCTTTACGCATTGTCCAAGTCCTGCTGGGTCTCTCCTATCTGCCCTTGTCATTTGCTAACTTCTCTCTTTTTTCTTGCAAAGAATTTTCCTGAGGCCAACATGTTTGCCATCTGAGCCATGAAGAAGGTGAGGGCTGAAGATGGTGCTGCTGCTGACGGCGATGTATCCATGGAGGAACTCCTTGCGGCTGTGTCTAAATGGGTCAAGACCATCAGATCTTGCGGTGTGGATTTGCTCAAGTCAGCTAGCCATGCGTTTCGCATGCTCTGGCCGGATGAAGACCCACCCGAACTCATCGAGCCACTCGCCGACAGATTGCTCCTTACTGAAGACCGGCTGGATCAATGGCGTGAGTCGGTCGGCCGGGCTGCAGCGGACAAGGCTCTCTCCTTCGTGCTTTCATGGTACGAGGACATCAACCTCGATGTTCTTGCTTGCATAAGGGGAGATGGCAAATGGTTGAACGACCTGGAGCTGATCAAGAAGCGCCAGGAGCGAGCTTATTCCATGATCGAGTACACCATGGTGCACGCTTGGTGTAAAGGGCCCATCTTCCTCGACCTTGGCGACCCGCTCGTCGAAGTTCCTACTGAAGAAGGTGGCGACAGCGAGGCAACCGAGTCAGATGATCCAGATGACCCGGCCACAGATGCCCCTCACCCGGCCAATGCTCCAAGCACTCCTGGCTCCGAGAATGCTCCTCCGAGTTCTCCTGCTCCTTAGGCCAACAAATACTCAAACTTTTATTAGATTCCTGGTATGCCAGGTACAGATGTAACGTACATTGCACTGGAAGTTTGACTATGTGCCTTGTGGTAGGCTTTATATATTTGCGTTATGCTTTGAGTGCGAATCACTCAAGGACAAGTCCCCAAGTTTCATTTTTCCATGTCACCTTTCCTTGCCTTTGGCCCTTGTCTACCATTTTTCGGCGTTCGAAATTAGGATCTCAAAGTACGAAGGATTTAGTTAGCGGACGTAAACACTACTTATTCCAAGATAAATTTCGGGTATCACGCCAGCCGACGTAAAATAATTGAAATGGAAAGCTTAAGGGGTAGTCCCCGAGTCAGTTTTTCAAATCATACCATTTTATTATTAGCACATAGCCGACAAACACTTCCAACATATGAGAGTTCGAGTGATACATGCACTGCTTCTCCTAAGTATAGAAGGGATGAAGCAGTGCCACATTCCATGGCCTTTTGGTTTCATCTCCTGACCTGTCCACCTTGTTCTTTTGCGCTTCACGAGCATCTATGAGATAATAGGAATCATTGTGCAATGCTTTTCTTACAATGAATGGACCTTCCCAAGGAGGCGATAATTTATGCATTCCGGCTGTGCGCTGCACCAGCCTTAGCACCATATCTCCTTCTCGAAAAACACGAGGTTGCACTTTCCGGCTATGGTAGCATTGGAGATTTTGTTGATATATAGCAGATCTGAAGAATGCCAGCTCCCTTGCTTCTTCGAGTAAATCTACTCCATCTTCTCGAGCCTCTTTTACCTCGGCTTCCGAGTATTGCCTTATCCTTGGCGAGTCATATTCTATGTCGGCAGGCAAAACTGCTTCAGCCCCATATACAAGGAAAAATGGCGTATAACTAGTTGATCGATTCAGAGTCGTTCTTAAGCTCTACAGTACTGAGGGTAGTTCCTCTAGCCAACAACCAGGTGATCTCTGGAGTGGTTCCATTAAACGGGGTTTTATCCCAGACAGAACTATGCCATTAGCCCGTTCAACTTGTCCATTTGATTCTGGATGGGCGATTGACGCTACGTCGAGTCTTATTCGGTGTTCCCCACAGAATCGAGCAAAAGCTCCTTCGGCAAAGTTTGTGCCATTGTCTGTGATCACACTGTGCGGGTAACCGTATCTGAGGATTATATCCCTTAGGAATGTAACACCTGTTTTGCCGTCCAGTTTTTTGATTGGTTTCACTTCTATCCATTTAGTGAACTTATCAATCATGACCAAGATATGAGTCATGCCTCCCCTTGCTATTTTGAATGGTCCTACCATATCTAGGCACCATACTGCAAACGGACAAGTGATTGGTATAGTCTTCAATTCAGACGCTGGTAAATGTGACTTGGACACATAGTGTTGACAACCACTGCATTTCCCGACTAACTCTTGCGCTTGTGAAAATGCGCTTGGCCAGTAGAATACATGTCGGAATGCCTGGGCTACCAACGCTCTTGATGACGCATGGTGCCCGCACTCTCCCTGATGGATATCCAACAAGATCTCCTGGCCTTGCTCTGAGCTGATGCAATGCTGCAGTACACTTGTCACACTTCACTTGTAGAGTTCCTTATTGATTATGGTGTATGCTTTTTCTCTTTGTGTCGTTTGCCTTGCCAGTGTTTCATCATTCGGCAAGGTTCCATCTTTCAAAAAACTGAATATTGGATGTGCCCACGTTGGTATTAGTGGTTCCGGGTCTGCTTCAACATCAATGTCCATTGGTTCCGCCGACACATGCTCTGCCTACATAACCTGAGGAGTCCCCAAGTATGATTCGGCTACCCCTGAGGTGAACGGATCAGTCCCCGAGTGACTCGAACCTACCCCTGAGTCGATATCAATTGGCACTGCCTCTGATTCCTGACTCGCCGGGATTACCCTGATTGATTCGGACTCTGGTGACGGCTTGATTGATGGCTTCCTGAGATGCTCCAATGATACCCTGGTGGTATTTCTTGTCTAGATGATCCTAGCTTGGATAACACGTCTGCTGCCTCATTTTCTACTCTAGGAATGTGATGAAATTCACAACTGTCAAAATATCCCGAAATTTGCTGCACATGGAAGCGATATAATGCCATGTTTGCGTCCAGTGCGTCCCAATGTCCAGACACTTGCTGAATCACCAAATCCGAATCACCAAAACACGTGATCCGTTTGATACCAATTTCGTTGGCTACCTTAATTCCATGAACAAGTGCTTCATACTCGGCAACGTTGTTAGAAGCATCAAAATGAATTTGCAACACATATCTCAGTTGATCCCTCTTTGGAGATGTGAGCACTATCCCCGCGCCCAGACCCATTTTCGTCTTGGACCCGTCAAAATGCATTTTCCAGTAATTTGGATCTAGCCGTGGTGGTTCGTACTGCATCTCCATCCATTCTACAAAGAAATATACAACGGCTTGAGATTTTATTGCATCATGCCTATCATATTGTAGAGTGTATGGTGCCAGTTCAATGACCCATTTGGCTACTCGGCCGTTGGCATCTTTGCTGCCCAATATATCCGAGATAGGTGCCTCGCATATTACCTGGATTGAATGTTCTTGAAAATAATGTTTCAGCTTTTTTGCTGCCATATATACCCCATATGTCATCTTCTGATAATGCGGGTGATTCTGTTTCGAGACAGAGAGCACTTCGCTCAAGTAATATACTGGCCTTTGGACTGATTTGCCCCTTCTTCATGTTCAACCACTATTACTGCGCTTACAACTCTGTTGGTTGCGGCGACATAGAGCAGCATTGGCTCCTTGGATAGTGGTGACGCTAATATTGGTGTTGTTCCCAACATTTTCTTTAATTCATGGAAAGCGATATCAGCTTGCGGTGTCCATGTGAATTTGTCTGATTTCTTCATCAGCTGATATAGTGGTAGGGATTTCTCGCCTATCCGACTAACAAACCTGCTCAATGAAGCCAGGCATCCAGTAAATTTCTCGACATCATTGAGGGTTTTTGGCAATTCCATTCTTTCGATGGCCATGATCTTTATCGGGTTAGCTTCAATTCCTCGGCTGGATACATGGAATCCGAGTAACTTGCCAGCCGGGACACCAAATGTACATTTTTCCGGGTTAAGTTTCATCCGGAATTTTCTCAAGTTTGCGAATTTTTGATGCAAGTCCTCAACTAGAGTATGACTTTGTTTGGTTTTTATTACCACGTCATCGACGTATACTTGAACATTTTTGTCCAATTGATCTTGCAAGCATTTTTGCATGCATCTTTGATATGTGGCGCCTGCATTTCTCAATCCAAATGGCATGGTGCGATAGCAATAAGCCCCGTAGGGGGTGATAAAAGATGTCTTTATTTGATCATTTGGATTCAGTGGAATCTGATGGAATCCTGAATATGCATCCACAAATGACAACAACTCACACCCAGCAGTAGAATCTATGAATTGATCGATCCGAGGCAGAGGAAATGGATCTTTCGGACACGCCTTATTGAGGTTCGTGTAATCAATACACATGCGCCATACGACTGCCACGTTCGGGTCATCTTTCTTCTTCTCGACCAGGACTGGATTTCACAACCAGTTCGGGTGCAGCACTTCCATGATGAATCCAGTAGCTAAAAGTCTTGCAATCTCGGCCGCTATTACTTTCCTCCTATCTTCGGCGAAGCGGCGAAGGGGTTGCTTCACCGGCCTTGCATATGGTCTTACATGAAGAGAGTGCTCAGCCAGCTCCTCAGAACTCCTTGCAGATCTTGAGTGGACCATGCAAAGATGTCCCGATTCTCACGGAGGAAGCTGGTGAGCTCGCTTTCCTATTTATCTGTAAGGCCAGCCCCAATGGTTACTGTGTGCTCTGGGAAAGTTTCATCCACCTGCACCTTTTTGGTTTCCTTGGTAGCTTGAAATGACACATTGCCATGCGGGTTGGTGAGTGCCATCGTGGACATTTGTGCTGCTTTGGCCAGTGCTGCCACTTCCAACATCTGACTCTTCTCTTCTGCTATGACGAGTGACTCGGCCAGTGATGATCCGGCTGAGGCACAAGAAATCGATCTTTTGTAATACCCTTCAAATGTGATCACCCCACATGGGTCTGGCAGCTTCATCTTCAAGTAAGCGATGTGAGGAGTAGCCATGAACCTTGCCATAGCCGGCCTGCCGAGTAAGGCATGATATGAGCTGACCAAATCTACTACCTCGAACTCTATGGCTTCAGTGCGACAATTTTCTCTGTTGCCAAATAAGATGTCGACCTAGATCTTGCCAATTGGCTCACATGACAATCCCGGCACAATCCCGTGGAAAGTGGTCTTAGTCGGCTCCAGCATGTTCATGGTAATGCCTAACTTGAGCATAGTATCCTTGTACATGATGTTGATGCTACTGCCATCATCGATTAACACCTTTCAAAATTTCACGTTGATATCTGGGCCCAAGAACGTTGGATCCAGAACCGGAGTGTATCCTCCAGGGGTTGGCATGATTTTGGGGTGATCCTTTATACTCCAAGTTATCTCTTGCTCATACCAATGCATGTACTTTGGAATTGCCGGCATCGTGGCATTCACTTCCATCATTCATCGCTGCTGGCTCTTCTTGTCATTTGGCTATGTGACAAAGACAACATAGCTCTGGTGATATTCTCTGTACTCATTTCTGGTTCCGTGGCTGACATGGGCATCGTCACCTCTTGGATTGTGCACTTGGTGCACAGCTTCTCTTCTTTCTTGATTTTAAAACCTCGGCTGCCTGTTTTCATATCTGTTATCTGCTCCTACTGCTTGAGAATTTCCTCATGTAAGTGGTGGAGGGGGAGGTGGTGGAAGCTGCTTATTCGGCGAGTCCACTCTGACTCCTTTCTGAAACCAAGTGCATTGTCTTGTTGAGTGATTTTCCGGCTTACTCGGACTTGGTGTGTGAAACTTACACGACTGATCTAGCATCATCTCATAGGTGTATTTTTGTCGGTCCTGATATTGTTTCCTCTGATCGTATGGCCTTTTGCCGTCATGCTTTGGCACCCATTATTGTTGACCATTTGTCCTTTGATGCTTACTGTTTCTAGCATCTGGATGATCCTGACTCACTGCTACAACCTGAGCCGAACCATACCTGTAATCCGGCCTCTCGTCCCTTCTCTTGCTTCTGTATTCGGATCTCTCCTGGCGCCTTTGCGACCCGGCAGCATCATAGATCTGAATCTCAGTCATCCCATCTGCCGACATGAGCAACGGCTGAGTCGGATCTCCTAACGCTTACGAGTCGGCGATTCTTATCGTCTCTTCTAGGCTTGCCGGCATATCTCTTTATAACCTTTTCCACAGCACACTCCCATGTCTACATCCTTGTGCAAACCCTGCGATTTCTTGTGACTCGATTACCCCTTCACAAGAGTTACGCATCATACACCACCTTGTGATGAACTCCCTGTCTGTCTCATTTGGTCTTTGCTTGCACATTGCTAGTTGTTGTGGGCGATTCGGCCTCTTGTATGTGCTCGTGAAATTACTCACGAAGGCGTCCTGAAAATCAATCCAACTGTTGATGCTTCCGGGTGGCAAATTGTTCAACCATACCCGAGCTGGCCCTTCCAGCATCTGTGGTACGTAACGTACTGCCCATCTCAAGTTTCCCTGCGCGATCTTCACAGTGGTTCCATAATCTATGAGCCAATCCTCTGGCTTTGTGATTCCATCATATGTTTTTGTCCCCTGGCCAGCTGGAAATTTGGCACCGGTGACTCCTTCATGATCCTTGGGCCAAAGCATGGTGGACCCTGTAGACCTTGTGATTCAATTATCTCTACCATTTTTATGCGGTCAAGCTTCAGCCTGGGATCATCCGGCTGAAGGTTCCTACCTCCGTATCTCGCTCCCATTGCTTGATATGCATGATCCGGCAGCTCATACCCGTCATTTACCATAGCTGAGTAACCATCATTATACTTATTCACGTTCGGGTCAGCTGGTTGTTGAACTGATTTTCCCGCGCTCTGCTGTCTTCTTTCTGGCCGAGCTGGTGCGTTATTCGGAGTTGGATTTCCTCCTCCTGCCAAGTGAGTTGCGCGCCGAGTTTGAGGCGCAAAATTTTGCCCTCCGTTGTCATTTCTCTGTCCAATTTCTTCCTGGTTTTCATTTTCTCGGGGAGTATTTATCTTTGCCCCTTGCGTGTGCGCTGGGTTTCCTTGAACTACTGCCGGATCATAGGCGACCATCTGCTTGTTCCTTCACGAATCCACACTTTTTTCTTTTCTCGGCCTGGGTGCTGTTCCGGGTGAAGATGTCGTGTGCCCAGTCGATCTTGCCGGAACAAGAGTTGCCGAGTGAACCAGCTGTGATCTCCCTGCTATACCCGGATTTGCTCTGTAATATGCCTCATTCATCATGCTGGCTGCTTTTACTAACTCATTGACTCGTTCCTGTTGTATTTTCTTTGCTTCCCCCTCCAAGTGGGGTAATTCTGCCATTGCTGCTTCTGCTGCTCACAGATTAGCTGCTGTTGTGTTGTACGTTGGATGCATGGCCGTCTCATTGCTGTTCTCTGGTGTTATCTTTGATGTTGCATCTGCTAGTTCTTCGTTGAGGTTCCTTCCTCTTAATCTCGTTGCATCAAGCCAGGTTTTTGCGCCCTTGACTCGATTTGCCGAGTTAAGCTCTCGGATGGTGATATCCACATCCTCCTGTAATTGTGCTAGCTCCTTTGCTTTCTCCAAGACTTTTATCCTCGCTTCTTCCAACTCGGCTTGCACACGCGCCGGGTCAGTTGCTTGTGCCACTGGCTCTGCCAACTTGTCTATCGCTTCCTATAGCTCCTTAGCTCTTTTGCTCCTAGCTATGTTCTCTGGTTTCTCTAGCGGCGCCTTTGCTATTCTTGCAGCCCTTGGCGTTTCCTCATGATTTCCTCCTTCCGTGTTTTCATTTACCACTAGAACTACTGAAAGTACAAAGGAAGTCGCCTAGAGGGGGGGGGTGAATAGGCTTTTAAAAATATTATGGTTTAGGCTCAAGAATATGCGGAATAAAACTAACGTTTAATTTACTGAGCACAAAACCTAGCCACTAAGTTCACCTAGGTGCACCAACAACCTATGCTAAGCAATACAAGCAACAAGGTGATAGCAAGGTATAAATACTTCAAGCACGATGGCTATCACAATGTAAAGGCATAAGTAAAGGGTTCGATTGAGAGATAACCAATGGACGCGGAGACGAAGATTTGTTTCCCGAAGTTCACTTCCAAAGAAGCTACGTCTCCGTTGGAGAGGTGCGATGGCGCAATGCTCTCCGAACTCCACAAATGGCTCACCTCGAGGTGTGGTGGCTCGATGCTCACCCAACGCCACACAAGGCCTCACCCCGGATGCGGAAGCACGCAACTCATCGATGCCGCAAAAGGCTCACCCTATTCTCCCAAGTGCGCACCACAAAAGGCGGGCACTTGCTCCACTATGGGATGCTTGAGGGCGGTCACCGAACCCGTACAAGATTGGGGCTAACTCCACAACTCAATTGGAGGCTCCCAACAACAAAGCCACAAAAGGCCAACAATGCAACAAAAGGCCAACAACGCCACAAAAGGCTACAAGACCACAAAAGGTCAACAATCCAACCACACAACCGTCTAGGGTTCCAAGGAACCCAAGAGAAACAAGCTCACAAGCTTGAACTCGCTGAATCTCCGAGGAGAACTCAAACCTATGCACCAAATGCAAGGGCAAGTCCTTCTCCCCCAAATTCCAACAAAGCTACAAAAGCTATTGGGGGAATAAGGGAGGAAGAACACAAGAGTAGAACTCAAACCTATGCACCAAATGCAAGGGCAAGTCCTTCTCTCCCAAATTCCAACAAAGCTACAAAAGCTATTGGGGAATAAGGGAGGAAGAACACAAGAGGAGAACACAAAACTCTCCAAGATCTAGATCCCAATGATTCCTTCACAAAGAAGGGATTTGACTTGGTGGGATTGTAGATCTAGATCTCCTCTCACTTTTCCCTCAAAAAGATGTAAGAATCATGGGAGGGAGAGGGAGTAAGAGAGCTCAAATAGGTCAACAATGGTGGGCAAAGACGATCTCAAAAGATAGAGAACCATTGGGGAAGAAGCCCCCCTTAAATAGGACAAGGAAAAACTGACCGTTTGGGCCAGATTCGCGCCCCCACCGGAACTTCCGGCCTCCCACCGGAACTTCGGCAAATAGAAACACAAGTTACTGAACCTGGCCGGAACTTGGGCCGGAACTTCCGCTCAAGCAAAAACACAGGACAATATTGCATGAAAACTTCAATAACCTTTGATCCCGGACTCCGTTTTTGATGATCTTGGGCTCGTTTTGAAGAGAACGAAAAGTTTTACAAGAATAGGCAAAGAAACATAAAAGTCCAGCATGGAAGTATAAAACCAAATTGAGAAAGATATGACCTCTCTAGAAGCGATGAACCGGTAAAACCTCCAAAACCCAAAACACAAGAAGTTGAGCTTGGAAACTACGATTGGGATGAAACCAATTTTGTTGGAAAGATAATGACGAATAGAATCCAAAAAAAGGTCGAAATATTGGGTATAACCTTGGGAGAAAATACTATGAATATATATGTGAAGTATCCCCCAAGGTGTGGAGCGGGAAAACTCGCAAGATCAAAAACCGCAATAAGATATGCAAGTGAAATCCTTAGATGATGAATTAGAGCTTGTTATGATGATGACCACATCTCTAGATACTCTCATGGACAAGAACCAAATAACAACCAAGAAAGATGATGCTATGAATGCAAATGTTTGAGCTCTCTCCGAACAATGCAAACGAGACACCCGCTTGAGATCCCCTCTTGATAGAACGACTATCTATCCTAAACCCGGTCTCCCAACTAACAATACGAGTCCGGCAAAAGAGAATCCCTATCAAGAACATACCTTTGCCTTGAGAATCCCACTTGAACTTGATGTAGACCGTCTTGTTCTTCTATAGTGGGAACACCTTTCTTGGATGCTCTTGCTTGATGAAGATGAAGACTTGCAAATTGCTCCCCCATACTCCATGGGGACACCTCTTCTTTGAACTTGTCTTCATCATTCCATGAGCATGAGGATGGAAAGCTTCAAGCATGAGATCTTCTAGAGATGGCGCATCTTGAGCTCGCCCTTCTTCATGACTACTTGAGGTTGATCCATCTTGATGCAACTCTTTGCACATGTCTTGATCAACCTTCAAGCTCCTTCTTTCTTCATGATTCCAATGGGCACAAAGCCCTTGGACATTTCTTCATCTTCCAACCTTGAGACCAACACATGGCCCAAGTGATGCCAATGGACAAGCCTACAAGTGAAACTCAATTTACACATTAGTCCATAGAGATTGTCATTAATTACCAAAACCACACATGGGGGCATACATGCCCTTTCAATCTCCCCCATTTTGGTAATTGATGACAATCCCTTAGCGAGGGTTTAAATATGACAATTAACGACCAAAGCGGTTGCCCCAACATCAAATACTACACAAGTATGTGATGTTGGTACAACCACAATATATAGAGCAAACTCCCCCACAATCTATGCATGTGTGATGAACTTGAATTTCATTGCATAGATTGCCAACCGTTACCGTTGGTTGAGTTTCCTCTATATATTCAACATGCAAAGCAAACACAAAGATGCAAGAGCATGAGAGGAAAATTCTTAAGAACACACTCAAAGAAAAGCCCAACTTCCCTTAAACCCTCCAAAACTTCTCCCCCATTGGCATCGATTGCCAAAATGGGTGAAAAGTTGTAGACGGTCAACATAGTGAGAATTCCTCCAAAGGTGTGCATATGCACAAGTCAAATGATGAGAACTAGGGAGGAAGTAAAACTATATTGAGGACCCAGAGAAAGCAAAAAGAAAAGAAAGAAAAGAAAAGGGCTTCAACAAATGAAGCGAGCAATCAAAAGATCCAAAAGAAACAATTGAAACACCATCAAATGATGTCAAAAGGGAACAACAACCAAAAGAGTGTTTAAATAAAAATAGAGAAGCTCCCCAAAGTTTGTGCAAAGATTAGAATACTTGTATTGAATACAATATGCACAAATATGGAATCCTTGCTCCCCCATAAGTATTTAAACCACAAGAAACGAGAAAGAAGGAACATGTGCATCATTAAATGAATTATAGAAGCTCCCCAAAAATTGTGCACCAATTATAGTAATTGTATTTGGAAACAATGTGCACAACCATGGAATCCTAACTCCTCCAAAACCATTTAACAATGCACGCAAAATACAATAATTTGGAAACCACCGAAGAATCAAAATGAAGTAAGAGATGATTTACAAGAAATGCAAAAACAACCAAATATTGATATTCTCTTGTGTGTATAAATTTTTAGGTGGAAAATATCACAAAGACATATAACCACAAAGACACATGCACATACAAGATATATACTCAAGAAAGCACATGAAGACCCCAAAAAAAGTCATAGAATATACCAATAAGATGTTTTGCTTGAAAGCATGCCCAAGGGCTCAAATATATCTTATTGTACATCAATGAGCCTCAAGCACCAACATACCCCATACGACACAACTATTCTCAAGGGAAGAAGAGGATAGAAGGAATATATGGAGAAAGGCAACAAGTATCACAAGATAGAAATCAACTTGGCAAAAATACTCACTATTGCACATGGGAGATATTGAGGAAACGATATGCAACAAAGTTGCTAGATTGACATATTTGGGATTAGTGAATCATGAGCATGATTTAGTATAGTCCCCATTATATGCACTCATCTCAACATACACACCTTTGCAATAGAGAGAACTCTTAAAAGCCAAAACAAGAAATCCTATATATGGAAGAACACAAATTCATGCCAACAAGCAACCTACACAAGGTTGGGAACAAGATATATATGCATGAGAGAGAGATACTTGTTACCGAGATATAATTGGTAGGATGAAGACGATGTGAATTCGTTGATCATCCTAACTTGCATCCAACTAACATGTAGACGCCACTTCTTCCTTGTTCAAGATACAAGCACCCAATATATATCTCCAATGCACCTAAAACACAATTAAGTACACTATGGTCCCCAAACAAATTGGGTCCAAAGTAGTTAGTGAAACTACAATACATAGGAGAGCCCCCACACAAATATGTGCATATTGATATGAAATTGAATTTCATGCACATCTTAGCCCATTAGGATTTGGTGGAGTTTCTTCTATATATTGGATCAAAGAAAGCAAGCATGCCATAATATATACAAGAAGTAAATATGCATGCATAGGCTTTCAAGAACCAAAAGGAGATACAATTTGAACAAAAACACCAAGTAAACCAATAAGACACAGACAAAAGTGTGACTCGACAAAAGGTGTCCAAATTGTATCGAAGAGCCAAATCAACACATGAAAGATCACAAGTTCAACAAATGAACTCGAAAGAGCCAAAGAAAAAGGATAAGAAAAATACCAAGGCTCAAGGATTTATCTCATCCTAAAAGAACAAAACAAGTGAAACAGAATGAGATAAAGCCAACTCCCAACGAGAGCAAGGAAATAATAACCAAAACAAACTCTTCACACTTTTCATGATGGCACACAAAGTACCAACACAAAAAGGATCGAGCTTCCAAGCAAGAAGGATCAAATCAAGAAGCATAAAACAATGTTCTAGATAATATAGGAGAGCTCCCCCATAAGTAGAGCATTATATATAATTTTGCCTTTGAATGAAAAATGCCCACAAATGAGATCATCACTACTACCTACACTAAATAAAACACAAGGGGAAATAAATAAAATAAGAAGATCCACAAGAGGCAAGGAAAGCTTGGGAGCAAATAGAAAAACATTTTATTGGCCAAAGATAATAAAAATAAGAAAAGTCCAAAACAAATATGATGAAAGAATCCTACCATATATTAAATACTAATTGTCCAAGGACAAAAAGTAATAGGGATAATTTTCCCGAGGTAGTTTGCAAGGATATCCAAGATCATATTCACACAAAGAAGCATATAACAAGATAGGAATTAAGCTTGATGCTTCGAAAGAGATTCTTGATTGCTTCAAATAGTCACACAATCACTAGTGATTGGATTAAATAGAAGCAAGTGGTTCCCATGAGGATATGTAGATCCAAATATGAGGAAACACATACCAAGAATCACTATCACGAACAAGATCCAAAAGATGAGCAGTAAAAACATTTAAGCAAATTGGAACTTGTATGAGCAAATGTGCCACATAGGAACTAGATAATTCTCAATATCAAATCTAAGTGGCACTACCTCAAATGTCCACATTTTCTAGGTTTGTAATATGCACAAAGCATATGAATCCCCCTTAATGTGATAAATCAAGAAATCTCAACAAGAGGCAAAAAGATCAAACTAGAGGTATTAATGGACATTATGGAAACTTGAGTTTCTCATGAGAGAGACAAACCACATAGAGACAACAAAATGACTACTAAGTGGTTTTTCTCATGTACACACATTTTAGGATTGTGGAATGCCCAAGCATGACACTCCCCCAAAACGGAATAGTCCATTAATCCCTCACAAGAGCCAAATAAGATACCTACTAGAAACAATAAAGGCTCAAAACCAAGAAACACAAATACATGGTGTGCCAACCAACATACACAAAGATAATTCATAGGTCAATATAAGTAAGTGGGAAGCACAACATGTACAAGCACATGCAAGGTACAAAACCAACACATGCACAAGGGAGAAAGTAACTATAAATGTAAAGGAGTTTAGCACAAGTTACCGGAAGGAGGGACATTGGATAAGGAATAGAAGCATGATAACCAATGACTTGACTTTGACAACAAGAATATAATGAAGATCTCTCAACTCTTCATAAGATAGCCAAGTCTCCAATGCCCTCCAAAAACACCTATTGATCAAGTTTTAGCTTGTTGGTCCCCAACCATGTTGGGTCCTAAGAAGTTAGTCACAATAGGCTTGGCACCCAAATGGTTCTTTTCTTGACACCACTTTGGGCACCAACAAATTTGGAAAACACATTGCCACCCTCATCCTTACGAAGTGAATAAGCATCATCAAACAAGATAGGATGGGATGAGGAGATACCCATGGTGCATGAGGAAGAAAGCTGCCCCTTCTCACGACATATGTAGCAAGTTCTTCTCTTGCCGTCTTTCTTCTTGGGAGGAGCTGCACCATGAAGAAGAGCTTGAGGCTTCTTGGGAAGTGGCCCATCTTGAGCTTGTGGAGGAGCTTGAGGCCGCTTCCCCCGTTGCTTCTCACTAAGAGGCTTCTTCTTCAATGGGCAATCCCTCACATGATGCCCTTCTTCCTTGCAGTTGAAGCACACAATGTTGGCCGGATTCTTCACTTGTCCTTGGCCCTTCTTCTTGTTGCCCTTGTGCTTCAACGAGATAGTGGACTTTCTCTTGGTGTTGGAGTTGAATCCAAGCCCACTCTTGTCACTTGGGGGGCATCGCACACTCAACATATTCTTGAGCGTGGTCTTCCCTTCATGACACCTTTTCAAGTCATTCTTCAAAGAAGTGACTTGAGCCTTGAGCTCTTTGACTTCCTCTACATGGTTAATATCAACAACAATACTAGAGGAAGTAGCAGCTTCATTGTTAGAACAACAAGGCAAAGGATGCAATTCATCACAAGATTTAGCATGGTTCTGATAGGATGAATTACAAGGACTAGCACATGGCAATATAACATTTGGAGTAGATATAGTGCTAATGTCCACATGAGGCCCACTAGATGTTACCTTTGACACAATGGCCTCATGAGCTAACTCTAGCCTACCATGGGAGAGTAGAAGATCCTCATGCGAGCTTGAGAGCTTGGCATGACTTTCTTCTAATCTCCCATAGTTGCTTGTTAGCAAAGCAAGTTGAGCCTTTAGCTCAACATTCTCCTTCAAGATAGATGCTTCACATGAAATAGAGTTAGTAGCACAAGCATCATCAATTAAAGCAAGAGGTGAGGGCAACTTGGAAAGCTCTTTAGAATATTAAGCTTTAAGTTGCTCATGTAACTCGGTGAGTTTGATGAGCTCACCCTTGATGACCCTAGAGCCATTGTTGAGGTGCTCAAAATCCTCAAGGAGTTTAGCATAGGCAACTTCAAGTTCATCATTTTTAATTTGAATAGCACTTGCCACCTCAAACTCTCTATCATGAGATTTCCTTACTCTAGATAGCTCTAGAGCAAAGGCCTCCTCAAGAGATTCCTTAGTGGTTTGTTCCTCTTCAAGAGCTTCATTTAGGTTGGAAATTTCATTAGCATACTCACGCTCAAGACTACTTATTTTATCTATTTTGTCCTCATGCTCATATATTAGTTGCCTACTTTCAATAGCACAAGTCAAGATTTCAATGAAAGTAGAGCAAGCATTTTTATTAGGATGAAGAGCACGAAGGACTAGCCCCCCCTTCTCTTTTAGAGAAGCAACATCATTATCTACTTCTACATGATCAACATTCACATCATCATGAGATATATTGGAGTCGAAAGGAGAGGTTACCTTTGAACCCTTAGCCATGAGGCACAAGTGAACATTGGAAGAAGATGATGATGAGGGAACACATGAAGCTCTAATGACAACTTTGCCTTGGCCCACACATTCTTCACTTTCCTCTACATGGTTAGCAACACAAGAACTAGAGGAAATGGAAGCACATTTATCATGGCAACAAGGCAAAGCAAGCATATCATCATGAGATATATCCAATTCATTTCTACAAGATATGCAAGGGCAATCAACACTAGGATGTAAATCACATATGGTCATACAAGTGTTCATGCCCAAAGATACAACATTGCAATGAGATAGAGACAAAGAATCATGAATGGAAATCTCACTATCTACATTGCAAGTTCTATCACCACTCACCATATCATTACCTTGTGACAACTCACATGTTGGTCTAGTGGAAGAAGATGAGAACACATCACGGCCGGAGGTGGATGGAACACAATCATCCTCATTAAGCTTGGACACATCATATTTTGCTTGAAGCTTGGTCCATATATCATGAGCATTCCAGAAAGGCATGATTGAGGAAAGAACTACAAAGCTCACAACATTAACAAGCACATTAGATGCTTGAGCTTCGAGATAAGAGTTTGTCTTCTCCTCCAAAGATAGATTTTGGGGATCCTTAGGAGGAGACAAGCCCATATCTAGAATGCTCTCAATGTTTGGGTCAATGGCCCGGAAATGACTAAGCAGTGCGAGTACGCCAAACATTATAATGTGTGCCATCAAAAGTAAATGTGTTAGAGTGCACTAAACCCCTAGGAGACATCTTTACTCTCGAGGCGGTGAAGCCTAAAAGCGAGAGACCTTGCTCTGATACCAATTGAAAGTATAAAGGAAGTCGTCTAGCTAGAGGGGGGGTGAATAGGCTTTTAAAAATATTACGGTTTAGTCTCAAGAAAATGCGGAATAAAACTAACGTTTAATTTATTGAGCACAAAACCTAGCCACTAAGTTCACCTAGGTGCACCAACAACGTATGCTAAGCAATACAAGCAACAAGGTGATAGCAAGGTATAAATACTTCAAGCACGATGGCTATCACAATGTAAAGGCATAAGTAAAGGGTTCGGTTGAGAGATAACCGATGGACACGGAGACAAAGATTTGTTTCCCGAAGTTCACTTCCAAAGAAGCTACGTCTCCGTTGGAGAGGTGCGATGGCGCAATGCTCTCCGAACGCCACAAATGGCTCACCTCGAGGTGTGGTGGCTCGATTCTCACCCAACGCCACACAAGGCCTCACCCCGGATGCGGAAGCATGCAACTCACCGACGCCACAAAAGGCTCACCCTATTCTCCCAAGTGCGCACCACAAAAGGCGGGCACTTGCTCCACTATGGGACGCTTGAGGGGGGTCACCGAACCCCTACAAGATTGGGGCTAACTCCACAACTCAATTGGAGGCTCCCAACAACAAAGCCACAAAAGGCCAACAAAGCCACAAAAGGCCAACAACGCCACAAAAGGCTACAAGACCACAAAAGGTCAACAATCCAACCACACAACCGTCTAGGGTTCCAAGGAACCCAAGAGAAACAAGCTCACAAGCTTGAACTCGCTGAATCTCCGAGGAGAACTCAAACCTATGCACCAAATTCAAGGGCAAGTCCTTCTCCCCCAAATTCCAACAAAGCTACAAAAGCTATTGGGGGAATAAGGGAGGAAGAACACAAGAGTAGAACTCAAACCTATGAACCAAATGCAAGGGCAAGTCATTCTCTCCTAAATTCCAACAAAGCTACAAAAGCTATTGGGGGAATAAGGGAGGAAGAACACAAGAGGAGAACACAAAACTCTCCAAGATCTAGATCCCAATGATTCCTTCACAAAGAAGGGATTTGACTTGGTGGGATTGTAGATCTAGATCTCCTCTCACTTTTCCCACAAAAGATGTAAGAATCATGGGAGGAAGAGGGAGTAAGAGAGCTCAAATAGGTCAACAATAGTGGGCAAAGACGAGCTCAAAAGATAGAGAACCATTGGGGAAGAAGCCCCCCTTAAATAGGACAAGGAAAAACTGACCGTTTGGGCCAGATTCGCGCCCCCACCGGAACTTCCGGCCTCCCACCGGAACTTCCGGCAAATAGAAACACAAGTTACTGAACCTGGCCGGAACTTGGGTCGGAACTTGGGCCGGAACTTGGGTTGGGTCGGAACTTGGGCCGGAACTTCAGCTCAAGCAAAAACACAGGACAATACTGCACGAAAACTTCAATAACTTTTGATCCTGGACTCCGTTTTTGATGATCTTGGGCTCGTTTTGAAGAGAACGAAAAATTTTACAAGATTAGGCAAAGAAACATAATAGTCCAGCATGGAAGTATAAAACCAAATTGAGAAAGATATGACCTCTCTAGAAGCGATGAACCGTTAAAACCTCCAAAACCCAAAACACAAGAAGTTGAGCTTGGAAACTACGATTGGGATGAAACCAATTTTGTTGGAAAGATAATGACGAATAGAATCCAAAAAAGGTCGAAATATTGGGTATAACCTTGGGAGAAAATACTATGAATATATATGTGAAGTATCCCCCAAGGTGTGGAGCCGAAAAACTCGCAAGATCAAAAACCGCAATAAGATATGCAAGTGAAATCCTTAGATGATGAACTAGAGCTTGTTATGATGATGACCACAATCTCTAGATACTCTCATGGACAAGAACCAAATAACAACCAAGAAAGATGATGCTATGAATGCAAATGTTTGAGCTCTCTCCGAACAATGCAAACGAGACACCCGCTTGAGAGCCCCTCTTGATAGAACGGCTATCTATCCTAAACCCGGTCTCCCAACTAACAATACGAGACCGGCAAAAGAGAAGCCCTATCAAGAACATACCTTTGCCTTGATCATCCCACTTGAACTTGGTGTAGACCGTCTTGTTCTTCTATAGTGGGAACACCTTTCTTGGATGCTCTTGCTTGATGAAGATGAAGACTTGCAAATTGCGCCCCCATACTCCATGGGGACACCTCTTCTTTGAACTTGTCTTCATCATTCCATGAGAATGAGGATGGCAAGCTTCAAGCATGAGATCTTCTAGAGATGGCGCATCTTGAGCTCGCCCTTCTTCATCCCTACTTGAGGTTGATCCATCTTGATGCAACTCTTTGCACATGTCTTGATCAACCTTCAAGCTCCTTCTTTCTTCATGATTCCAATGGGCACAAAGCCCTTGGACATTTCTTCATCTTCCAACCTTGAGACCAACACATGGCCCAAGTAATGCCAATGGACAAGCCTACAAGTGAAACTCAATTTACACATTAGTCCATAGAAAGATTGTCATTAATTACCAAAACCACACATGGGGGCATACATGCCCTTTCAACTATTAAGGGAGCTACGGGGTTTGGGTCAGTCATCATTACCTCCATGGAGACGAGTTGGAGAGGTTTCCCAGCGACTAGTGCCGTTGGGGGATCCGGCGCCAGGACGACGTGCTCAGGATATGCGTGCTCCACGCGCACTGCGACATAGACCTGGTGCTCGCCGAATTTGATGAAGCGACCGCCCCTAGGGAACGACTTTTTCTCGAAGCAGCCCACGTTGTCGCTGACGAAGTTGAGCGCTCCAAACCTCTGGACGAGGCCGGTGTAGACGCGCTCGCCGGTCATGGCGATGATGTTGCCCGTCCGGATGAAGAATCCATCAAGCACCTGCTTCGGCCCCACGGTGGGTGCCAACTGTCGTGGTGGTGGCATGGCAGATGCCATGGGTAGGCTTAAGTTGGGGGCCGAATGGGTTCTTGTGGTCAGAAGAGAGGGAGTACACGGTCGAGCCATGCATGAAGAACAAGTAGAACTCTCTAGACTTGGCAATTCGATTGATACCCCAAAGATTACAAGTGCTCCTTGAGCTGTTTAGGCTAGAGTTCTCAACACTAGTTCCCTACTTGGTCCAACCTCCTTCTACTACTGCTATGCCCCCCCTTATATAGGCAGTGCTAGCTAGCTAATACCCCCTTTGTGTTCTAGGGTTTACTGTTTGGATCTTGGTCCCTACCATATGGGCCGGGTTATGGGCTTGCCCTGAGCCCATAGGCCCGGTCCATAAAGCTTGACAGCTAACGGTCCTCTAGTACACTTCTTCTTGTTCTTTTTGGCATCACGCAGTTACTTTGTATGTCAGCGCTTCCTTTGGGCGTCACCCGGCTCCTTTTGTGTCATCCCGGCCTCGCCCTTCTCTTTTGACCATGCTTTACCATGGTCCTTCCCGAACCTTACTCGGAAAGGTGCCACGCGTCCTTCTTGACTCGTCCCTTCCTCGGTTGACTCGGCTCGTTCGTACCTACAAGGGTTACAACTTTGTCCTATACGAGCCGAGATAGTTTGTATCTCGGCTTTCTTGCTTATCATTACCCGGCCGTTCTTACCCGGCCTGGTCCATTTTTACTCGAAACCAACCCAGATGCGCTATGTTTCCTCTCTCGTGACCCTACCGGGGGTTATCCCCCTGACACGTAGTCCGTGAATGAGTGCTTCATACTCCGCCATGTTGTTTGTAGCCTCGAAGTGGATCTGCAGAACGTAGTGTAGCTTGTCTCCTGTTGGTGACTGTAGCAATACACCAGCCCCCGAGCCGTTGAGCAGCTTTGATCCGTCAAAGTGCATCACCCAGTACTCTGGTTCTGGCAACGGAGTAGCAGCTGGCATCTCCGTCCAATCTGCAGCAAAATACGCCAAGGCTTGTGACTTGATAGCGTCGCGTCTCTTGTAAGTGATCTCGAAGGTGGCAAGTTCAATGCCCCACTTCGCGACCCTTACTATAGCGTCGCTGTTGTTGATTATGTCGAACAGTGGAGTCTTGCTCACCACTGTGATTGGGTGCTCCTGAAAGTAATGCCTCAGCTTCCGAGAAGCAAGGAATACTCCATAAGCTATCTTCTGGTAGTGCGGGTAACGCTGCTTGGACTCCGTCAAGACCTCGCTCACATAGTAAACTGGTCGTTGAAATCCGTTCTCATAGCCTGGTTCCTTCCGCTCTAACACGACGACGATGCTGATTACCCGGTTGGTTGCCGCCACGTAGATTAACAGGGGATCTCTAGGCTCGGGCACTGCAAGGATGAGAACTGAGGAAAGAATCTCCTTGAGATGCTTCAATGCTGCATCTGCTTCGTCTGTCCACGTGAATATCTCCGCCTTCTTCAGCAACTTGTACAGCGGCAGAGCCTTCTCTCCAAGTCGGCTAACGAACCGACTAACTGCTGCAACACAACCTGTTAGTCGTTGAATGTGCTTTAGGCATGTCGGACGGTTTATGTTTAAGATGGCCTTGATTTTCTCCGGGTTGACCTCGATTCCGCGTTAAGCATCATGTTGTATTTCCGGAGATTATCAAAGGTTTCTTTTAAGTCAGAGATTAAGTCGTTTGACTTTTTAGACATCACCGCGATATCGTCCACTTAGGCGTGAACATTCCGACCAATTTGGTCGTGGAGGCAACGTTGCATTGTCCGCTGGTACGTAGCACCTGTGTTTTTCAGCCCAAAGGGCATCATAACATAGCAAAACGTGCTGTATGGGGTAGTGAACGAAGTGGCTAATTGGTCTGACTTCCTCATCTTGATCTGGTGGTATCCTGAGTATGCATCGAGAAAACACAAAAGCTCCGAGCCAGCCGTTGAGTCAATGACTTGGTCAATGCGAGGCAAAGCAAACGGATCTTTGGGACATGCTTTGTTCAAGCCGATGTAATCAGCGCACATTCTTAATTCATTGGTTCCCTTTTTGGGGACAAGTACAGGATTAGCCACCCATCGGGTGTGAAGGACTTATTGGATAAATCTAGCTTTAGGTAACCTAGCT
Source organism: Avena sativa (assembly GCA_916181665.1). Lineage (NCBI taxonomy): Eukaryota > Viridiplantae > Streptophyta > Magnoliopsida > Poales > Poaceae > Avena > Avena sativa. The sequence goes on along the minus strand of OV702280.1, from coordinate 218,162,504 downwards.
ATCTCTTTGCCAATGGCGCGTCTCTTCTCATATCCAAAGCATCGTAGAGGTTGTTTCACTGGTTTGGATTTTGGATCAATGTTTAAGCTGTGCTCGGCAAGTTCCCTAGGTACACCTTTCATATCGGCAGGTTGCCAGGCAAAGATGTCCCTATTCTCACGGAGGAACTCGACGAACGTGCTTTCCTATTTGGGATCCAGGTTCGTCCCAATGGCGGTGATCTTGGAGGCATTGCCTACCACATGTTCCACCGGCTTGGTCTCGATGATTGCCTTGAACGCAGGAGTGGAGTCGGAGATCTGCTTCTTCGACGCGGGCATCTTCGAGTCATCGACCTTGCTCTAGATCTCTTTGAATTCTTCGCTGTAGAGGACAGCTTCTGCAATGGCTGCTTCATTGATCTCGTAGTCCCTTGCCTTGGTAAAGCTTCCGGATACGGTGATGACACCGTTTGGTCCGGGTATCTTGAGTTTTTTGTAGACGAAGCATGGCTTGGCCATGAATGTGTGGAATATGTCACGGCCGAATATGGCGTGGTACACGCTTTTGAAGGGGAGCACCTCAAAGGTCATGCGCTCTTGGGTGTTGGTCCGCCTTAGGTTTGCCTCCGTCAAGTTCATCTCCAGCGGTGTATCCAGGTACATGATGTTGATGTTGCTTCCACTATCCACCATACACTTGGTGAACTCCACGCCGTCAATCAAGGGGTTGATGACCATGGCATACTGTTTCTCCGTAGGTGTAAGGTCTGGGTGGTCCGTCCTGTCCCAAGTGATTGGAACCTCCGACCAGCGCAGGTACTAGGGAACTGGGGGAGAGTAGCCATCAGGATCCTCAGAGAGGTCTCTTATTGTCGGACGGTGGGGGTGCCAAGGAAAGTGTGGTAGACTGGAGCCTTCTTCAATGCCATGTGTTGATTGTTTTCGCCTTTCTTTCTGGTATTTGGTTCCTCTTTGATATAATACGAGATCGAGATTGAGATCGAAGACCAAGATCAACATCGTCAAAGTTCAAAGATCGACAAACAATACTTGACCAACTATAATCAAGTTAAGTACAAGGCTCCCGGAGATCTGCTTATCTATTATCAATGGGCAAAGGCAAGCGTAGCCCCACCATGATATCATCCTATGATTTCGAAAGCATTTCATTCCTGCCATGATGCATACGATTCTACTGTGGTCTTTTATCGATAGATCGAGTATCCTATCTGTTGCATTACTCCCTTTGATCTTATATTACCTGATCCACTGCTCCTATCATAACTAGGTTTGGCTTGTGTGCACTGATAGATGTTATATCTGTGTCCTGCTTAGCCATGCATAGCTGCCAGTGCTGGTTCATCTAGATGATGTATCAGATGTAGATAATCTAGTATGACAGGAGAACATGATGAGATAAGATCAGAGGTGATATGAGTTTAAACATTCTAAGGCTTGTATGGGAGACCACAGTGGGATGTGGTTTTTCTAGTCCCATGCTCGCCACCCTTAGGATCCGAGGTTCTTGCCTCTTGAACCAAGACAAGCGTACAACCACACGGGGTTTATGGGGACCCCTCAATTCACTAACTTGCCTAGTCTGATCCATGAGTCCATAGTTATCTATTTGGCATCTGCATATTTGGATGGGTTGAAGATGGTGCATCATATAGGGTGTGACCAAGGAGGAAGGAGCCTCCGGGAGTACTCCCGATCCTTGGACATAGAGATATGGGCTGATGGAACCCTTTCTTGGAGACTCATGGATTTAGGCAAAAGTAAGGTAAAGGTCATGGTCAACCACCCTCTGCCAGCACACCAAGGAAGTGTGTCAAGTGGCACTAAGAGTCGGTTGGTACATGTGGGTAAAGTTGTACACCCCTGCAGAGTAATAATCTTTTGGAAAGCCGTGTCCACGGTTATGGAAGATTTGGGAACGGACGTGATGATCATAGAGAACTATAACCTAATCGTAAAACTTGGCAGATCAACGTGTGCTTAAGGATCCTTCCTCATGGGTACGAGGGGTGATCCTAGTTGGTAGATGATGATGATTTGGTGGATATTAAGATGATGATCAATACCTTGGAGATGTCGCTCTCTTATCCCCTTTTAAAATACTCTGACTAGACGAGCTTCTTCTCTCTCTTGTTGTATAAACAGAAGTGCCTTTATGCAAAACAACTCCACCAGCCATAAGTCTTGCGGATTACACCCTGTACTCACCCTTGCTTTGTTGATACTTTTGGCAGAGTAAGTGTTCCGTAAATACCATTTTGGTACTAAATCGACACCAACGAATAGCTTGGGGTTCCCGGCTGGCAGCCTAGAATCTATGGGCTGGGACGTCATTGTTATGTTTCAGGACTCTTAGGCCATTTGTTAAGTTTGCTATACTTAATAGCATAATTAGCCTTCTGTTGTTTGATGTTTGTGGTCAGTGACCTCTGCTTGTAATAATTTGGTTCTCTGCTCAGTTATGAGCTTGGTGTAATAAATTTCTGTGTCATAGGGTCACTGTTGTGTTACCGATTCTTCACTTGATATTCTCGAGGTCAAGGTTAAGCGTATGTTAGACGGAGGTCTAGGATGTGTTTATCCCTGATCTCGGGGGTGTCACATTGCATTCCACAAAGGACTTGGCGACATTGTACCTTTCAGTCCTTGCCTGATCTTTGAACATGTCCCTAAGAGCGACGATCATATCGTACGCTTCTTGATCCTCAAACTTCTTTTGGAGTTCAGGTTCCATGCATGCAAGCATAAGACAACTAACCTCAAGAGAATCATCACATTCTCTCTTGTAGGCATTCTTATGGGCATCAGTTGCATTATCGGCAGGTTCATCAGGGATTGGGCTATCTAGAACCGTTTCCTTTTTATCAGACCTGAGAACACTTCTTAGGTTATGGACCCAGTCCGTATAGTTTGTTCCATTTAGTTTATCTTTGTCAAGAATAGAACACAAAGAAAAAGGTGATGCAGTGTTTGGTGCCATTGATCTACAACATAAAACATGCAAAATTCTAAGACATGTAACCATGAAAGAGTAAAACATATTAAACAATTTAATAGCATATACTACCACTTAAATCAATATCCCTCTATTGATACTAAGTGATTCAAGATCCACAATTAACAAGTCGACTAGTGAGATTTAGTACCACTGCTAGAAGACAAGGTAAATCGGTAAGCAACACTTGCTAATCATATCACATATGACTCTTGTTGTTGGGTGACATCTCTATGTCAAAACTAGGCACCCAACCTTTATGCCCCAAGGTACTTAACTGTTAAGATGACCTTGTTAAGCTCACCAACCCTTATGCATGTAGGTATCCGATACAAACCCATCCAGCCAAGAAAAACCGCGGCACCCTAATTTCATAGGCCCACCAACGATTGTATAGGGCATAGGATGGTGCAAGGTTTGGTTGGGAGGGCATGGTTTAACTTAAACTTTGTGAGGTATCGTTCTACTTCTATCATCTAAGCATGCATAGTAGTAAAACACATAAGAATAACATTCACATAGATGTGACACAATATGGCCCATTTTCTCATGGTGATCACCTAAACCATAGAACCTGTCCACCATGATTATCTCCATCTTCATGTTCCATGTGAGCCATCCTCCAAGTGATGAGTCCTCCAAGAACTAATATAAGCTATTACTCCTAACAGCTAGTAATCAAAATTACATAGTATTGGGATCATCACAAGTTGGCATGTGAAGGCCATTACAATAAATGACAACACATACGACTCCATTCGTGTTGCCGTACTCATGACACGTAGGTCATGATAAAATATATACATGCATCACATGCATATATGGGCCATACTGATCACATACATCCTGCAAAAACAAGTTATGCATAGAATCACATTCTACGAGATCATGTGAAATCGCAGCACCTAGTTACCTTAACGAGATAAAAAAAAGGGGCTACGATTAAGGGGGGTCTCCCCCTGGGGGGTTCGAAGGGGAAGGGCCCCTCGCGGTATCATTCCGATTATCATTCCGACTACACAATTTTCTTTAAGGATTTTGATCGGCAAATCAAATTTACCATAAACCGACTATCATTCGGATTCAATCAAACTCCTTTGATCATGGTACATCGATTTTAGATCTAGGTTCCGATTCGATCAATCATATTGATCTTCGCGTGATTCAACAGGATTTATGTGTCACAGTCTACCCCGATGGAGGAAACTGACTGGTAGGGGTAATTCGTTCGACGACCTTAGAATCACGATCACGGAAAGCAAGATTAGAGATCAATCCTGAACCACCGCAATATCAACGATCACATCATTCATATCAATCTGCATATCACCATATGCAAACATCCCGAACCAATAACTGAACAGCATCGGCTCTGATACCACTGAAGGGATATGGGTAGGCTACACTAGCGCAAATCAAAAATTTCTACCGCGTTAACCAGGAATACTATTGTCATAGATCTTGGGATTACCACTGGACGCGCAGTTGCGGAACTTGATGAAGCGCGTCGAGGTAGTGTAGTTGTTATACGTATCCTCCTCGTCCTCGTCCCACGAGCAGCTCCCCTTTGCGCGGCTCGTCCAAGTGCTACAGATGTAGCACCTCCGAGGTATCCACACGTACAGGGTGGAAGCGTTAGACGCCCGATTGCTAGCTCCATGCGTGCAACACATGCGTGAGGAGTGGTGGCTGGGTGGAATGGTCTAACCCTGGTCAGCTCGCCCCACCCTCTCTTATATAGGCGTCCCTGGTGGGATTCTACATTAGCATCCATTAGTAGCCTAAGTGTGGTCTAATTTGGATCTAATCCTCATTAGGCTTCCAGCCCCTTAAGTGTGTGACCCTATAGGTTCATATACATATAGACATGACACGAATACACTTATTCTGTCTATAGTTGGTAGCGGCCTCTAGCTAGACGTGTCAACTCCTAAACGCATACAAAGATCATATCGGATGAACCATCACAAGGTTTAGTACATGTCTTTCCCTTTGACTCACAATATTTGGTCAAGCTCCAAGCTGACCTCCCTTTCTCGATACTATGATTCAGAATCCCTTTACGAGGTTAATTCTTAACCATATGTAGCACGACCTTGCATTTCTGGATCCAATCACTCGAGGGGCCCAGAGATATCTCTCTCAAGTAGATAGGGGCAAATCCCATATTGACCGACCATGCCTTGCATCATGCTTCAGGACAAACCTGAAAGCTACCTTTATAACTACCCAGTTATGGAGCCGCGTCTAATAGCCCCAAATTAGGTCGATCCACATCTCAAGTACATGCGGCAATCTTAGGTCTAAGGACAAAACGTACACGATGTGTAGAAAGATCTGCAAGTCTAATTTCCAGTCTCAAGTTGGGTCAGTCCAACCCCATGTTCATAACATGTGTCCACATCATTGGTTTGACATCTCCATGTCGATGACTTGCGAAACACAGTCATCAACCAATCGATGTGCTAGTCTAATATTCACGTGTGTCCTCACATGAACTCTGACTAGGGACAACTTTTAGATAACCATACAAGTATAGAGTTTCACAAACAATTCACATGATTGCCAATCAATACAAGTTGCCTGATATGGATATTCATGGAACATTACAATAACTCATGGATACATAAGAAATATAATCATCTCTATGATTGCCTCTAGGGCATATTTCCTTCACCCACATTCCCCTTGGTGGATGTTTAGTAGTATCTCCTGACCTTGCTCTGAGCTAACGCATCGCTGTAGCACATTAGTCACACTCCTTTTGTATAGCTCCTTGTTAATGATGGTGTAATCTTTCACCCTTCTTTCTGTTTTTCGGGCTAGTATTTCATCACTTGGCAAGGTTCCATCCTTCAAGAAACTGAATATTGGTTGTGCCGGTTCAAAATCTTCGTCAATCTCCATGGGCTCTACCGACATAACCGGATCAGTCCCCTGGTTTTATTCGGCAGTCCCCTGGTTAATTGGAACAGTCCTGGGGTTACTCGAACTTGTCCCCACATCGATATCCATTGGTACGACATCCGGTTCTTTGCTTGCTAGGATAAATATTGACTTGGATTCAGGTGATGGTTTAACTGATGGCTTCCTGAGATGCTCCAATGCTATTCCTGGTGGTATTTCTTTTTGGGATGACCCTAGCTTGGACAAAACATCATCCGCCTCATTTTCTTCTCTGGGTATATCGTGAAACTCACATCCGTCAAAGTATCTCGAAATTTGCTGGACATGAAAGCGATACAGTGCCATATTTGCATCCAACGCGTCCTAATGACCAGACACTTGCTGAATTACCATGTCCGATTCACCAAAACATTGGATCCTCCTGATGCCAATCTGCTTAGCCATTTTTATCCCATGGACAAGTTCTTTGTACTCGGCGACGTTATTAGATGCCGCAAAATGGATTTGCAACACATACTTAAGTTGTTCCTTTTTGGTGAGGTAAGTACTATGCCGGCACCAAGACCCATTTTCATTTTGGACCCATCAAAATACATCCTCCAATAGTTTGAGTCAGGCAATGGCGTATCGTATTCCATTTCTTCCCAATCGATGAAAAAATCGGCCAAAGCCTGAGAATTATTGACTTCCTGCCTGTCATATGTTGGAGTATATGGTGCTAGATCTATGACCCATTTTGCCACTCTGCCACTTACATTTTTGCTACCCAGGATGTCCGAGATAGGTGCCTCACATATTACTCGGATTGGATGTTCCTGAAAGTAAAGTTTTATCTTCTTAGCTGCCTTATACACCCAATATGTCATTTTTTGATAGTGAGGGTGATTTTGTTTTGATGTAGAGAGCACTTCGTTGAGGTAATATACTAGTCTTTGGACTGATTTTCCCTCTTCTTCGCGCTCTACCACTATCACTGCGCTAACCACTCGATTAGTTGCTATGACATAGAGCAACATTGGCTCTTTGGATAGTGGTGAGGCCAATATTGGTGTTCTTGCCAACATTTTCTTAAGATCATGGAAAGTGCTATTAGCTTACTGTGTCCATGTGAACTTATCTGATTTCTTCATTAGTTTGTATAATGGTAAGGATTTTTCGCCTAGCCAACTTACAAACCGACTTAATGATGCCAGGCATCTAGTGAACTTCTGGACACATTGAGAGGTTTTGGAAATTCCATTCTTTCGATGTACCTGATCTTTGTCAGGTTGGCTTCGATACCTCGGTAGGATACAAGGAATCCAAGTAAATTCCCGGTCGAGATATCGAAGGTGCATTTTTCCGGCTTAAGTTTCATCGAGAATCTTCTTAAGTTTGCGAATGTTTACCACAAGTCCTCGATAAGAGTGTGACTCTATTTGGTTTTTATTACCACATTGGCAAAATATACTTGAACATTTTGTCAAGTTAATCTTGCAAGCATTTTTGCATGCATATTTGATACATGGCACCTGCATTTCTCAAACCAAATGGCATAGTACGATAGCAATAAGCCTCGTACAAGTGTAATGAAATCTATCTTTATTTGATCATCCGGATTTAGTGGTATCTGGTGGAAACCATAATATGCATCTAAAAATGATAGTAACTCTCACCCGGCTATCGAATCAATCACCTGGTCAATTTGAGGAAGTGGAAATGGATCTTTCGGACACACCTTGTTCAGGTTCGCGTAATCGATACACATGCGCCATACCACTACAAAATTCCGATTGTCTTCTTTTTCTCGACCAGGACCGGATTTCATAACCAGACCAGGTGAAGCACTTCCATGATAAACCCGACAGCTAGGAGCTGAGCTATCTCAGCAGCAATCACTTTCCTCCTATCCTCGTCAAAGCGGCGGAGGGGTTGCTTCACCAGCTTTTCATCTGGCCTCACATGTAGAGAGTTCTCAGCCAACTCCCACGGAACACCGTGCAAATATTGTGTAGATCATGCAAAGCTATCTCGATTCTCATGGAGGAAGCTGGTGTGCTCGCTTTCCTATTTATCAGATAACACGGCATCGATAGTAACAATGTGCTCTGGGAAAGTCTCATCAATCTACACTTTCTTTGTTTCCTTCGTTGCTTGGAAATAAACACTGCCATGTGGATTAGGCAATGCCGACATGGCCAGTTGACCTGCCTTAGCTAGCGCTATAACCTCCATCATTTGATGCTTCTCCTTTAGTATCACAAGAGACTCGGGCAATGATGAGCCGGCTGAGGTGCATGCTATAGAGCGTTTGTAGTCACTCTCAACTAGGATAAATCCACATGGACCCGGCAACTTCATATTTAGATATGCAATGTGAGGGGTGGCCATGAATTTATCCATAGTTGGCCTACCGAGTAATGCATGGAAATAATTGACAAGGTCCACCACTTCGAACTCTATGGCTTTAGTGAGGCAATTATGTCTGTTGCCAAATAGTACACCTAGAATTTCCCAATTGGATCGCATGACAATCCCGGCACAATGCCATGGAAAGTGGTCCTAGTCAGCTCTAGCATATTCATGGTGATTCCTAACTTGAGCATCTTGTCTTTGTACATGATGTTAATGTTGCTTCCATCGTTTATCAGTACTTTGGAAAACTTGACATTTATGTCAGGCCCCATGAATGCTGGGTCCAGCGCCAAGGCATATCCCCCTGGAGTTGGCATAATCATGTTATCTCTTGTTCAGACAAATGCATGTACTTTGGTATCGCTGGCATTGTGGCATTTACTTCCATCATCCATCGTTGCTGACTCTTCTTGTCATTCGTCTTAGTGAAAAACACAACGTAACTCTGGTGAGGGTCCATGTACTCATTCCGAACTCCATGGCCGAAAGTCGCGCCATCATTCCTTGGGTCATGCACTTGATGCACTACCTCTCTTCTGTCTGAGTTATGGTATCTCGGCTGCTGATTCTCGTACCTTGGCTGTGCAACCACCAGCTGAGCGTTTTCCCCTATGAGTGGTAGTGGGGGAGGTGGAGGGAGCTGATTCGCCCAACCTCCTTTGTCACCTTTTTGGAACCAGTTGCACTGTCGAGTCATATGGTTTGCCGTCTTACTCGGACTGGGAGTATGAAACTTGCACGACTAATCCAACATCATCTCATAAGTGTACTTTTGCCTTTCTTGCCAAGGCTTCTTTTGTTCATATGGCTTTGCCATCATTCTTTGGAACCCATTATTGGTGTTGCCCACTTGTCCTTTAACACTGACTACTGCCGACATTTGAATGATCCTAGCTTATAGCAGCTACCTGAGTCGAGCTGTATCTGTAATCTGGCCTCTTGTCCCTTATTTCTCTTATGTATTCATTGTGATCTTGTCGTCTTTGTGACCCGACTACATCATATGTTGGAGTCTCAGTGTTTCCATCTACCGAGATAAGCAGCGGCTGACTCGGATCTCCCAATGCATATGAGTCGGCCATTTTTATGGTGGCTCCCTCATGATCCTTGCTCTAAAACATGTCGGGCCTGGCGGGCCTTATGCTTCAACAAGTTCTGCCATTTTGATCCTATCAAGTTTGAATCTAGCCGGCTGGAGGTTTCTGCCTCCCAACCAAGATCCCATTGTGTTGTACAGGTGATCCAGGATCTGATATACGACATTTACATCGCTGAATAACCGTCATTGTATTTGTTTGCATTGGGATCTACGGATTGCTACACCGCTCATCCCGCAATTTGTTGCGATTTTTCTGGCTGTGTTGGTGGCAAGTTTGGGGTGGGTTTCCTCCTCCTGCCAAGTGACTCCCATGCCGAGGCTGTGGCAGGTAATTCTGATCGCCATTGTCATTCCTTCGGCCAGCATGCCGTTGGTTCTCATTCCCCTGGCCAGCATTTCTCCTGGTGTTGTGTCCTCAATTGTGATTGCCCTAAGCAACTACCGGGTCATACGTAACGAGCTGCTTATTCCTGCCGGAGTTGGAGTTTTTCTTGCATTTGTCTCGGCGCATCATGTTGCGACGAAGCTGCGTGTCCAATGGACCTGGCTAGGTTTGGTGCTACTGAGTGAACCACTTGAGACCCACTTTGTATACCCGGATTCGCCTATAGTAGGCTTCATTTAATTTTCCAGCGGCTCGTACCAACTAGTTCACTTTTTCCTGTTGTTTTATTTTCGGCTCACCCATTAAGTGAGGTAACTCGGCCATTTCCTCTTCTGTAGCTCTGAGATTTGTTGTCGCCGTATTGTATGTTGGCCTTATCACAGTTTTGTGGATGCACGATGGAGTGGACCTTGACGTGGCGTCTGCTTCCATCTCTTTGTTGAGGTTCCTTCCTCTTATATTTGCTGTGTTGAGCCAGGTTTTATTTCCCTTGACTCAGTTTGACGAGTTATACTCTCGAAGAGTGATTTCCAGATCCTTCTAGAGCCGTGTGACCTCCTTTGCTCTTTCCAACACTTTCTTTCTTGTTTCCTCTAACTCGGCTTGCGCACGCGCCATGTCAGCTGCTGGTGCTACTGGTTCTGCCAGCTTGTTTATCGCATCATGCAACTCTCTTGCCCTGCTACTCGAGGCTGTGCTCTCAGGCCTCTCCAGGGGAAACTTTGTGGTTATTGCTGCCTTGGGCGTAGCGTTTAGGTCATACTCTTCTTCCGGCTCATTCACCACAGGAACTATTGGTGGTGCTGCTGGAGGACACGAGGGGGATGGAGCTGTGATCGTTACCTCGACGGACGCAGTGTTACGCTGGCTCCTTGTAGCACCCTGGATTTACGGTACGAGAATGCCCGTTATGCCTGCAATTCATTTTCCCATGATGAGTGAGCCGTGAGCATAACCGACAAGTATCATTACAACATCCATAACGAATGAATACAATTACTTACAATAATGTCGTTATGGTGATACAACATCAATAGCGGAAGTCTTCAAGCGCAGATCCCATGTCATGCCTTAACCTACAGGCGACTGACTGGTAAGATGGACTAGCTCGCATAGATGTCAACAATCTCCATTGTTCCTCTTGCTTCTGAAAATCTGGCCAAGTAAATAGCCAGGGACAATGCCGGTGAGTACTTCGAATGTACTCGCAAACCATCGAGACAAAGTAACAAAGATAATGCATATTGGGTTGTGGCAAGATAGTTCTACACTAAAGTTGTTTCTTTAAAGCCTAACATTGGCATCTCTATACCTTTGCTGAAAAAGATATTTTGAAAAAACAAGCCTCCTTTTAAAAAGTCCAGATATCTCCATATCCTTGTTAAAAACCTTTTTTGAAAATAGTTTTAGAGTAAAACCCTTTTCAAAACATCTTCGACCATCCCTGGTGAAAACCAATCCCGTTCTTACCTTTCCTCGTGACCAAGTCACATCCCTCTTATTTTCTAAAAACCATCTCAAGGGTACTCCTAGCAATCACCTTTCCAACCGTCCTTGACCGTGGACACGGCTATTCGAATAGATTAGACTCTGCACAGTTTGTGTAATTTACCCATAAGAATCAATACATCCGCCGGGATACAACCACGACCCGCTACACATGGTAAACGGGGGTTCGGATAATCAAACCTAACTTTTCATTTGTCCATCCCTAGCAAAGGCGGCTTTTCCTTTTGGGTTTGTTCTCCTCGGCAACGAGTATGTGGCACTACGGCCATAGTCCTTCCATCTGTACCCGCGTATACCCAAGACGCAGCTTGGCCTATACCTTAAATTGTGACTTAACTCCCTTTCGTACACACAATGCATACCGTCCGCGGGAGACCCAATTGTTGCACCGGTACCTTGTCCACGACAGTCCGGAATTTAGGGGATTCCTCCCCTTTAGCGAGTACGAGTAGCCCCAACTAAAACAACAAACTACTAGCTAAGCCCTAGCGACTCGGGTAGTGTGTTTGCATAGATAAATTGTTTCGGTAAAGGCGTAGAACATCCCTTCTCTTTATCTTGCTCAACCTTCTTCTTCTCCTCTTCATATTTTCTTTTGTAAAACATCCACTCAGAAACGATGCCTCTTTCCAAGGGTTTTATTTTGAAAACTTCGTAATAGGGTAAAACCCAAAATCGTTTTATTATCGCAAATCCGTAGTTTCCAAGGAGGTGTGATGCTAATCATCCTAACCTCCTTCTAAATAGAAAAAGTGGGTGTCAATGAGGGTAAGTGTCCTATTGTACACTCCATCATAACTTGGAGGAGACAAGTTACTCATGCCTTTTATTTGAAGCAAACCATGCATTTAATCATGAAGTTCATAAACGAGATACAAAACAGAGCACAAAGGAGTAGGTCAATATAGGAGTTCAGGAATGGTGGCTTGCCTGTGACAAGCGAGATGTCCCGTGACTTCTTTAGAATACCAGAATACCGAATACAATAATAGTGATAATAACCTGATGCTTCCTTCTTCTCGGTGCCACATAATCGCAACTATCGCCATTATCGAGCATACATGCAAACATACAATACACCATTAAATGCGAGGCATACAAGCATCAATACACACAGAAAGAAATTTTATGTTTTAGTGTGTCTTAAGAAGAAAGGATTTAAGAAGATTGGTATTGCCCTGGAAGCATGGGGGAGAATCCCTTAGGATTTATATTCTCGGAACTAGCTAAGAGCGGGGTTTTTGAACAAGGGCTTTCTCTGTATGATACCACTATATAAAAATGATACTATCAGATAAATATTGATAAAATGAAACCAACAAAATTGGTTTCACTATTTTATCAGTTACCATTGATTTATAGTGAATAAAACTCTAGTTTTAGGAAATAATTCACCATAATTGTTCTTGAGCTGCAAAAATTATTTCCTTGGATGATTAGGTAGGATTTGATGGACTGATTGAAGCGGAGTTGTAATCAACTTAAAATATTTACCAGAATGCCCTTAGGGAAATCCCAAAGTCACTACTGGATGCTATTTGTCTTTTTCACCAGATTAAATCTATAAGGGACTTTGATGTGATTACAATGGCACCTTTTTTCTATTTGAAATACACTTCTGTAGAAATTGGAATCAACCCTTTTGGATTCATAGAACTACTATAGTGATTTTGTTGGTGAATAAACCCTCCATAGAGAAGTTTAATTCACCATAAATCAAATGTGGCTTAGAAAATTATGGGCTCATGGTTTTTGATAGATTTTGTTATGCTTTTGTACTGAGAGTTGGAATTATGTCAATATCTCATTTGTTTTCACCCATAGAAAATCCTAAAGTCATAAACCTACTGTTTTTGTTATTTTTATTGCTGGCAAACCATAGTTTACCTTGACATGGGACCAAGTCCATTTGTTGGGTATTTCAAATACCATCCTAAAGAAGTTGGGTTCACCCCATTTGGATTTTCCAAACTCTCTAGAAGATTAATGGAATCAAAGAGACAACCTATGGTAATTTATTTATTAGAAAACAACTAGAAGTAATCTGGTCAAGATAGAGGTACTGCATGTTTAAGATAACATGGTACATAGGAAAATTTAGATCTGGTCATATTAAGCCATTTCCCATTTTAAAATAGATTTAAACCAAGCAGCTATTTTCCGATCTAGATCCAAAAGGAAAATAAAAAGAAATGGGAGGGGGAGGTCAACTGGCCGGATCTGCTAGGCACTGGGCCTCACTACGGGGAAACGGCCCACCCGGGAACCACCACGCGCAGCGGGAGACGATTTGAGTTGGCTAGGGTGGGGCCCAACAGTTAGGGGTGCAGGAGGACAAAGGGGTATGGGAGATCTGGGTCGTTGGTTTTACAGGGATAAAACGGTGTTGGTGCATCTTCTTCCCAGGTTTAGGTCACCGGCGGTGAAAACCCTACAGAAGGTCTAGGAGGTGGCGGGGGCTTACCGGAGGCGGGGAGAGGAGCCACAGACGATGCAGGTGGACGCGGTCCATTGGGGCGAGCTTAGAGATGGGCGGCAGCCACCGGTTTCGCATCGGAGAGGTGCTTGCACGAAGACAGCCGAATGGTGCATCGTGGGAGCTCGACGGCATCCTTGGTGGAGTTTTTCCTAGGAGAGAAAAGGGAGGATTAGATGCTGCAGGGACAGGGGATCTTGGTATGCTGACATGCAGAGGGAGAGAAGTGGAGGAGGGAGCTCCCTGAGAAGATCATGAAGAGTGGCCGAAAGTGGAGGTCGTCCTCCTCCTGGGCTATGTAGGGGCAAAGGCTCAGTGAGGGTTCTATAGGGAGATAGTGGGAGTGGGTAGGAGTGAAATGAGTGAGTAGGTGAGGGGTGGGAGGCCTCTGGCCCTTTAAAGACAAAGGATAGGCTCATGGTGGACATGGCCTATGGAGTGTGCTTGGGGAGGGTGCTGGTTTAGGATAGGCCAATGGGGGAGGTGGAGAGCAGGGTGGTGGGGTCCTGAGTCGAGCACTGAGTGGGGAGAGGCATGGTGGCTGCTGCTGCCCCATTGCTTTACAAGATTTGCAAAAAGTGGCCTACCTCTCTCTCTCTCTCTCTCTCTTATTATCCTCAAGCACATGGGATCAAGGAGGCAAGTGTTACGGTGAATTTTTGACCAGAGTGGGGGTGGTGTGCTGTGCATCTTGCTTGGCTAGGTTTGTGGATGGTTGGTGGGATTTGGAGAGGTGGTTTTGGATAATCTCCAAAATTGACCAAATTAGTGTTTATGAAGCAAGTCAAGAAATTAGGTCTTAGCAAGGTGAATCAATTGTACTTGTTGATGGAGGAGGTCAATTCATATCTTTAAGGTTTATTTGGGATTTTTCTAATGATTGAAAGTCCACTTAAAACCATTTATTCAAAAAATGCATAAGTAGTTTCTAAAAGCTAATTTGGTATTTTTACATTGGACATGGTTGGTTTTTGATGTGATATGGTCCTACATACCATATTTCACATTGGAGAATTTTATTGGAATTTATTTGAATAGGAAAGAATTTTGAAGGAATTATTTCTTGTTTCTTCCATATAAGAAAAGGGGCAAAAAGAAATAATAAGGAATCTCAAAAATATTTATTTTTGATATGGGAAGATAGGGTATGATGTATATAACTCAATTGTGCATTGATTTAGCAAGGTGATTTGGAGAAAAACAAACTTGCCTTTATAGACAAGGATTCTGGGGTTTTGCCAAAAGTGGAAATTATATAGCTTAATAGTCCAAATAATTATGGGAATTATTTGGGAGATGATTATAACCAAGGTGGATGTTGTAAACATGAAGTATCCATCAGGTCCAACCTTGGGTTTTGAAGAATTGTGGTGAAAGAGGATGGAAACTAGATTTGGGAGAATCTAGGTTTTGATAATTTTATGCCACCTAAACATGGTTGGATTGGGGAGATCAGAGCTCACCTTGGAGAAAGGGATATATGGATAGATAGACCAAGTTATATATATGATCATGGAAGCAAGAGTTTGGATTGGTTGGGTTTGAGGTGGTCTAGAAGAGATGGCAAAGTTTCTTGAAAATAAGGCTGCCATAACAGAGTTGTCATGATGCCTCATAAACCATGGGGGTTTAGGAAGCACAAAGCTCCAATGGAAACAAGTGAAGTGGGGATTGATAGGCCATAATTATTAGATCATAATCATTCAAAGAGTTGGTTAAGGGGAGCTGGCATCTAGATGTGAGCTTCTGCCAAAATAGGCAAGATGATAAGATTCGTAGAAAAGATTATTATCTTGACTACAAAACCCTCATGGATGAGTGGGAACCAAAATGGTTTATCCAAAGTAAAGGGTGGGATTTGGTAGTACTAATTATGTACTACAAGATGGTTCAAATACATTCTCAAAATGCACTTTGATTGGAATTGGTAGAGTCCAAACGATTGAATCTAGATAAGAATTCCAGACAACCATTTTGGCAGGTTTAGGGTTTTAGACTAGATTACCAGTGTAGATGATTTTAAGAGAAATCTAGGGTCCAAACTCATGATCAAGGTGATTATGTTGAAGTGTTAACTAAGTAGATAGGATCCATGCTTAGATTGGGTCTTTACTAAGTTGGAAACTATCAGAAAGGGATTATCCCTTGATTAACATGGTCACGGGATGACATGGTCACTTTAGTGGCCTAGGATAGATCCAGGTTTGGAAGCTTGGTTTGAGATTGGTGATCACAAACATAGATTGGGTCCTAAGGGATGAGCTACTAGATTAGCTCACTCTAGTTCCTAGGAAAACAAGGAAATCAGTAGATCAAGGCAATTCATTAGACAACAGATCAAGGCAAATCATCTCATCAAACTTGTCAAGCTACTACTAAAGTCACCCTCAAGCCTAGCTTGGGGTAAGCATGGGTGTTTGGAAGAGGTTGAGCTTTGAATTAAGGTAAGTAACTCTTGGTATTTCTACCAAGATTGGATGAGAAGGTTTTTGGAAAGGTTTTGGAAAAAGTTAGAGGTAAGGGTAATTGAAGTTCTGTCTTGAAAACATAAGGAGTTAATATGTAGGTCTCCATAGTTATGTTAATAGACCTAGTAAAATATTTTGTTGTGGCAAGTTATCTTGGCTCAAGTTTGAATTGTCAAAACATTTGAGAATATGAAAGAGGAGCCAAGACATGTCTCTTGCAAAAATAGTTTTTTTCATCTGAGGTTGAGGTAAGGAGTATATCACGTACTACACAATTAGTTGCATGAACACAAGCAAACAAGTAAGCAAATATTGCAACACCTAATAAGAAAAGTTTTTGTTCCCCCTAATTTTTGCCTTTTTGACAAAAGATCAGGGTTTCTGAAATTGGGATGTTACACACCTTTCCCCCTTAAAATAATCTCGTCCCGAGATTAGGGAGGAGTAGGGTTGGGTGATAACATCCGCTTAACAATTTTAGTGATGGAAATATTATATGTTAGTAGGTTTTACAACAAACGAGCGTGGTCAGGTACAAGTCAGAGCTGAGTGGCTTTGGATTGGGTGGTTTAGATTAAAGGATTGGAAAAGATGCAGTCTTTTCCCCTTAGGACGATTCTAGGTAGCTTTAGCGTCGACAGGGTCCTTTCTTCTTGCGGCGACACGACAAGTTGAGCCTTCTTCATTCCTTTACCACGATAGTCAGATTTTCTGCCATCCTTGGTTTGATATACTAGTGTGTCGGCTGGACGGTCGACTTGGTGATGGAGAAATTTCCTGAGGTGTCTTATGATTCTGGAGAAGTGTCGATTGTCGTCTTTCTTGTAGGGTCGATGACTTTGATTTGGAGGGGTGGTCATCACTGGAAACGATTAGGGGTCGACTCTCTCGGGGTTATTATGGTTTGGTGGGAAAGACGCAGATTAGTGATGAGGTCTGCTCTCTGTTCCTCTGACGACTCTCGAGGGGGTGCTTGGAGCAGGTTCTTGGATTGGAGATCTTCCTGAATTATTTTCTTGTAGAAGGTCTTCTGGAGTTGAGTGGAAAACATAGTCTTTCCACCTTAGAGCTTTATTTGTGGTTGTCGAGGCTGGGGTAGATCCTTCATCTTGGAGCCTTGGCGTGTGTCGAGGGGATAACCCCTGGGTTGGGAAAGCCAAGCCTAGGTAGGCCGGCTCCAGAAGATACAGGCCGCCTGGCCATCAAGCAGGACAACTCCAGCCGCCTGGCTAGTATCGCTAGGCTGGGTTTAAAGATTTCCCGGCTGGCCCATCTAGCCCGGTAGCCAGAAGTACTCCCACACCCGGCTAACCTCGGATTCGATGGAAAGCGCAGAGGGGGAAATTCTCCTTGCGGGGTACGCCTCTGGCTCCCTTCATCATCAGACAGGCTGGCGTGCCATCACGACCTGTGCTACCCGACGAAGATAAAGGAAAGTGGCCGGCTGACCGCCAAAGTAGTCCAGGTGACTGTTAAAGCAAGGGTGACGCCCCAAAGGAAGCCTGGGTGACCGCTAAAGAAGGGAATGCTGCTAAAACAAGGGCGGACTAGGTATTGGCCCACCGGTTGGACCCTGTAGCCGGCCCCACCTAGTGATCCCATATCCAAACAGTAAACCCTAGAGCCCAAATTGTAATATACCTCCCATGACCGATATACAAGGGCGGGTAGAGCTGGGGTTCTAGGTAAGTAACATCCATAGTAGCAAGAGCTTGCCTCTAGTTCTTCTTCTTCCTCTAGCCTTCGATAGTATCTAAGGAAAAAGATCCAGGAGCAGTTGTATTGGGCGCTCGCCCCCCAAATAGTTGATCTTGCAGGAGTAGGGGTGTTACCTCGCCAAGAGGGCCCCGAACCTGGGTACACCGTAGTGTTTGCAGTTCACTATGCCCAACTTGTTGCGTTAGCCACCGATTGCATATGAGTGTCCCTCTTTAGCCATCCCCGATGGTACTGCCATGTTCCACACCACGACAGTTGGCGCCCACCGTGGGGCACAACGCTTCGGCTGGGATCATCTTAAGCATGGGACTTCTGCTCGTCGCCGGTGAACGCGTGGCCTCCATCCTCATCCTCACACTCAGTGCTTTCGACTGCATCGTCGACAACGCCGCATGCTTCGCTAGAAACGCCTTCCCCGATAACGGATACATCATGCACTTTGGGGACCTCCGCGACTATGTTGCCACCATTGCCGACGTTTTCCCCAGCAAGGTCAACACCATCTCCAACGTGCCCCTCAATCACCTCGCGCGCGGCCTGGCCACGGTGAACGACTGCGTCGAGGTCATGGTGGTGAACGCCCGCGAGAACCACCGCCCACCTTAGGAGCGCCGAGAAGGAGGGGAGCGCTCCGCGCTCGAGAAGGAGAAAGACCCGCTCACTGACTCCATCCAGAACCTTCACGCTCCCGTCGTCAACGAGGAGGATCTAGCATCCGCTGCGACCGCGCTTCAAGCCATGCTCCAGAAGCTCCTGGAGGAGGCCACCAAGGTTGCCGCTAATCAGTGCCCACTGAACGCCACCATGCACGAGTAAAATGCCGCCCACGGCTTCGATAGGAAAATATAGCATCGGGGGGCGCAACCTCGCATCGGAGCTAGACCGCGCCGCAGACTCGCGCGCTGGCGTGGCGCAACCCGTCTATAGCACCCCCACCAAAAACATGAGAGTGGACGAAGCAGAAACCGTGGAACTAAGACACCTCGAGGAAGAAGATCTTCGTCGCCAGCAGGAACACGTCCAGCTCCTTGTCGCCACCGCCAACAAGCAGCAAGCCAAATGGGGCCCCAGTCAAGCGGGCAACACCCGAGACATAGTCCCCCGCAAAGGGGTGGACCGGACGGCGCACAGCAGAAGCAAGAACAAGCAGGCGTGTTCCCAAGCGGCGCCGGGCAGAATAGCCGCCTGCGCGGCGGGTCCGGCAGTCGTGGCCACAATAACCGTGATGCCGCCATCACCAGCGGGAGCCGCGTGCCGACTGCAGGAGCTCCCCAAGGAAAGAAAGCGCGCGCGCCAGAGGAGGGAGCTGGCGCGAACAAGGACCCGCTCGCGTCACGCCTGAATGGGCGACTTGGCCCTCGAGAACTGGATGACGCACGTGAGCGCACGAATGTCCGACTGGACCCAAATGTATCGGCCCGCTCATCCAGAACGCGCCATTTCCAAAGGGTTTTTCACTTCCAAGGGACACGCCAAAATACAATGGCATGGTCAAGCCCGAGGATTGGCTGGTGGACTACACCACCACCATGGGGATCGCCAACGGAAACCTTCGCCTAGCCGTCTGTTACGTCCCACTCATGCTCGTCGACATGGCAAGAACGTGGCTCAACAGCCTCTCCGACAACAGCATCAACGCCTGGTTGGCCTTAGAAGAAGAGTTCATTCGCAAATTCACCGGAACATACAAGCTGTCGGGTCGACCTCGTGAGCTCGCCCTCTGCGTACAAGGCAAAGACGAGTCTGAACGCGCGTACCTCACCCGGTGGACCAGCATGCAAAACTCGTGTCAAGGGGTGCGCGAGCATCAGGCAATCGACTTCTTCACCAACGACTTCCGAGACGGCACCATGTTGAAGCACAAGCTCAACCGGGCAGACCCGCAAACCATGGTCCAGGTCATGGCCATCACGGACAAGTACGCCACTCCCGATGAAGCCATGAAGAAGCCCATCGTGGTGGACGACCAAGGACAGATCGTGACGGACGAGCAGGCAGAGCTGTGCTAGCCGGGTGACCATCACTCCAGGAGGCACGACCATGACAACCTCCATGGCAAGAGTAAAGACAACCAGCCCGATAGCCGATGTGGCACCAAGCAAGTAGCAGCGATGCACGAGGACCTGGCTGCAGGCGACAGCCGGAGACAGAGACTGGATGACAGGCCACCACGACCCAAGTACACCATGGAGTCCATGCTCGATGGGCCTTGCAAGTTCCAAAGCGGCGACAGCAAGCCCGTGAACCATACGACGCGCCAGTGCAGCTAGACGAAGAAGATGGCTGAAGCCGACGGTCTCCCACCACCACCTCCACCCCCAGCCGGAGGCACGCCGAACAATAGGGAACGACACAACCGCCGTGAGGATGACGAAGATGGTTACCTACGTCAAGTGGGCAATTATCACATCTTCATTGTGGAGCCAGACACCAAGCACATCAAGAGGAGGCGCGAGGCGGAGGTGAACACAATCGTTCCCCCTGTTCCTCAGTACCTACATTGGTCCGACCAGGCAATCACCTGGGGCAAAGAAGACCAGCCGGCCGTGCTGCCAAGACCTGGCAGCTATGCATTGGTCCTGGATCCCATCATCGTCT
Source organism: Avena sativa (assembly GCA_916181665.1). Lineage (NCBI taxonomy): Eukaryota > Viridiplantae > Streptophyta > Magnoliopsida > Poales > Poaceae > Avena > Avena sativa. The sequence goes on along the minus strand of OV702280.1, from coordinate 218,141,955 downwards.
CCAAGAAGCACTCGTGACGATTCTCCCATGTGCTCATCAACCAAGGAAACAACATTAACCTCCTGTACCGCAGCAGCCTCGAGCGGCTCGGCATCAGTGAGTCCCAGCTGCAGCCCTCAAGCACTTCGTTTCACGGGGCGGTCCCAGGTCCATCGCACTTGCCAATCGGCAAAATCCGGCTGGACGTCATCTTCGACAACGATAACAACTTTCGCCGCGAGCCGATCTGTTTCGAGGTGCTGAACCTCCCCAGTGCCTATCACGCCATACTAGGGCACCCGGCTCTCAGCAAATTCATGGGAGTGGCGCACTATGCGTACCTCAAGAAGAAGCTGCCAGACCCAAAAGGAGTGATCACCGTCGACGGCTGCTACAAGCGTTCGATCCAGTGTGCCATAGATGGATCGAAGCTAGCCGAGGCGATGATCATCGAAGAAGACAAGTGCGTCAAAATGCAGAACATGGCCGCCCTGTAGGCGGATATGCCGGTTGGGGAACCCATGCCGGCTGGCGAGTCACAGTTCAAGCCATCCAAGGGCACAAGGAAGATCCAGCTGAACGAGGAGGACCCAAGCAAGTTCGTCCTGGTCGGAGATGGTCTAGACAGCAAATAGGAAAGCGCGCTCGTCGACTTCCTCCATGAGAATCGGGATATTTTCGCATGCTGCCCCAAAGACATGCCAGGTGTCCCGAAGGAACTCGCGAGCACTCTCCATGTTCGACCGGATGCGAAGCCAGTCAAACAATCTTTATGCCGCTTCGCAGAACAAAAGAGAAGAACCATTTGTGAGGAGATCACACGGCTTCTCGCAACAAGCTTCATCATGGAAGTTTTCAACCCTGAATGGCTATCCAACCTGGTACTGGTGCTAAAGAAGAACAAGACGTGGCGCATGTGTGTTGACTACACCAGCCTCAACAAGGCATGCCCCAAGGATCCTTTCGCTCCGTCGCGGATAGACCAGGTCAACGATTCCACGGCCAGATGTGACTTGTTGTCTTTCCTGGATGCTTACCCAGGGTATCACCAGATTAAGCTCAATGTAACCGATCAATTAAAGACATCATTCATAACTTCATACGAGGCTTAATGCTACACCACCATACGAGACATCATTCAGAACCTACCAGCACTGCATGCAGAAATGCATGCATGCGCAGATTGGTAGAAACATGGACACCTACGCCAAAGACATCGTCATCAAAACCAAAGAGAGGCACATGCTGCTCGAGGACCTAGAAGAAACAATCGACAACCTCCGCCGCTTCTAGATCAAGCTGAACCCAGAGAAATGCGTCTTCGGCGTCCCAGCCGGTAAACTCCTCGGTTTTACCGTCTCGGAGCAGGGAATCGAGGCAAAACCGAAGAAGATAGGAGCCATCAAGCGCATGGAGCTGCGGCAAAACTTGCACGACATGCAGAAGTTTACCGTGTGTTTGGCCTCCCTCAGCCGGTTCGTCAGCCGTCTTGGTGCGAAGGCCCTCCCCTGTACCAACTCATGAAGAAAACGGACAAGTTCGTCTAGATAGCTCAGGCGAACGAAGCTTTCGGCGACCTCAAGCGCATGCTCATCTCACTGCCATCTTGGCGGCACCGGCTGTAAAGGAACCAATGCTGATGTACATCGCGGCCACCAACAGGGTCGTCAGCGTGGTGCTGGTAGTGGAAAGACCAGAAGAGGGGAAGGCCCAGCCGGTCCAGTGCGCCATGTACTACCCGAGTGAGGTGCTGCCACTCCAAGCAGAACTACGCCCACTACCAGAAGTTGGTGTATGGTGTATATGGCCGCCAAGAAATTCAAGCACTATGTCCAAGAGCATTCCATCTGGGTGGTGGCACTGGTCCAGCTCACAGAGATAATCGACGATAAGGATTCCACCGGGCGTGTGGAGAAATGGGACATAGAGCTCATTGCGCACAACATTCAGTACGAGCCAAGGACGGCGATCAAATCCCACGCGCTAGCCGATTTCATCGTCGACTGGGCAGAGACACAGTACATGCCATCGGTCCCTGACTCAACACATTGGAAGCTGCACTTCGACGGTTCCAAGATGCGGGGAGGACACAGAGCCAGAATCGTAATAACCTCGCCCAAGGGCGACTGGCTGGAGTACATTCTCCAGATCTACTTCAAGGCATCAAACAACGTCGCCGAGTATGAATCACTCATCCACGGGCTAATGATGGCAAGGGAGATAGGGATTCAGAGGATACTCTGATTCGGAGACTTATATCTGGTGGTGCAGCAAGTCTTAGGCGAATGGGACACGAGGGATGACAACATGGCCCTCTACCGTTTCTTTGTTCAGCAGTTGTGCGCTTTCTTTGAGGGGTGCGAGTTCCACCATGTACCCAGGGCTAATAATGAAGCCGCTGACGCCCTGGCCAGTCGGCTCAACAAGACAGGCCATAGTTCCTGGAGTCTCCCTCGAGCACTTGCGCAAGCCCTCCATCACTCCCTCCCTGGAGTCTGACTCCATAGTGCTCGATGCAGACCCAGGGGCAGCTGGAGCGGCGCACCCAGGGACTGCTCCACCACACCCGGGGACTGCAGCGCCGCGCCCGGGGACTACTCCGCCGCACCCGGGGACTGCCGTGTCGCACCTGGGGACTGCACCTAGGGACTGCCGTGTGGCACCTGGGGACTGCTCCACCACACCCAGGGACTGCCGCTAGCGAGCTTCCACCAGACAAACCCCCCAACACTCCGGAGCCAACTGCCTGCGAGGAGATCGAGCTCATCATGCAAACGGTGTACGCCATCCGGGAAACACCCGACTGGGCAAAACCATTCATGAACTTCTTGGACAAGGATGAGCTACGAGAGGAGGAAGGGCAAGCACATACACCATCATCAATAACGAGCTATACAAGCGCAGCGTCGGAGGCCTCTATAAATTATGCGTAAGCCAAGAGGAAGGAATCAAGCTCCTAGTGGACATACACCAGGGTGAATGCGGCCACCACGCTTCGTCAAGAGTAATACCAGCCAAGGCTCTTTGCCATGGTTTCTATTGGCCAACAGCACAAAAGGATGCTCAGGAACTGGTCAAGGCATGCAATGGCTTCCAGCGATTCGGCCAGTGGAAGCACACGCCGTCTGCAGCGCTCAAGACAATACTGATTACGTGGTCGTTTGCAGTCTGGAGGCTGGACATGGTTGGACCATTCAAGATAGCTCGATCCGGCATGACGCACCTGCTCGTAGCCATGGACAAATTCACCAAATGGATCGAGGCAAAGCCCATAAAGAAGCTGGACGGAGAAACAATGATCAAGTTCTTCATGGAAATCATCATTGGTTCGGTTACCCACACAACATAACCACGGACAATGGCACCAATTTAACCAAGGGGTTTTTCGCTCACTTCTGTGGAGAAAAGGGCATCCACAAGGACCTAACCTCGGTTGCACACCCTCAGTCGAATGGGCAGTGCGAGCGCGCTAATGGCCTAGTCCTAGGCAGAATCAAAACAAGACTGATCGAGCCACTCGTCAGGTCACCTGGATGCTGGATAGAGGAACCGCCAGCCGTGCTATGGAGCCTACGCACGACCCCCAACCGTTCAACCGGTTCACGCTGTTCTTCCTCGTATATGGTCAGAGGCCGTCCTTCCCACTGAAATCCAGTTCGATGCACCCCGCAAACAGCTCTACACAGAGCAAGAAGCCAAGGAAGCATGGGAGGACACCGTGGACTTGCTTGAGGAGGCGCGCGAGCTCGCCCTGTCTAGATCAGCAATCTATTAGTAGGACTTGTGCCGCTACCACGCCAGCTAGATCCATCCCACCTCTTTTCATGAGGGGGATCTGGTGCTGCGCCTAGTCCAGAGCACGAAGGGAATGCACAAGTTATCTCCGCCTTAGTAGGGGCTATTCATCATCAGCCGAGCGTTGCGCAACGACTCATACTACCTGATCGATGCCCAGCAGCCGGTGAAGAACAAGGCAGATCGCCCTGAGGAGGAAATCGAACGCCCATGGAACGCAAACCTACTCCGCCCATTTTACACTTGAGAGAGAAGTGTATGTATATTCCTTTTCATGTAATAAATGAACAAGCTTGGTAGCCTCAGCACATCCCCGAGGACTTTGTCCCAATTTGCGCACCACTTGAATTTCACACAGGAGATCATCCTCAACAAGGCCTTGTGGACTGCTGTTATGTTAGGTGTTTATGAATATGATTGGAAGGGGACTTAGACCCGATGGATCGGGATATATAAGCTTCTTCTTCCAACTAGATTAAGTCATAGTGCAACGTTACTTCTTGCTGGATCTGGATCGTGACGATTCTATCAATACTTTTAGCGTGCTAGAACCCGAGTTAGGGTAGGTCGATGAGAGATTGTACACAAAGACTACCTAAGACAGAGCGACAACCCTTCCACTCGGCACCGTCGGATCACTAAGGCCGACTTTCGTCTCTACTCGATGGGTGAGTCTTGCATTCAAGCTCCCTTATGCCTTTGCACTCGAGGACCAATGTCCGTCTGGCCCGAGGAAACCTTTGCACGCCTCCTCCCAACCTGCTCCGACAATCTTTCCCACAAGGTTTTCGGCTGGCCTGGACGCCCGTGATTCCTACAGACGGTTGAGTATTGTACGGGGCACCTAGAGCCCACTCTTCGGTTCCGGCCTCAGACCGCAAGCCGGCTGTCGACCCGGCAAGAACAAAATCTCGAAGTACCCTCTACAAGAAGGTACCCAAGGAGAAATCAAGGGTTCTTGGGCCAACCGGCTGCGCCTGCTCGATCTAAGCCAATAACAATACATCAAAGTATCGCAAGGCATGCCAACCTAGCTACCCCTTTGGTTACATCTGCAGACCGCAACCCGGCTAACAGCCGGCAAGGTCAAAGCATGAAAGGCCAATGCTCGCTGAGAAAAGGAACCTTTTAATGGCCTAGCTCGAAAGGGCATCATTTCGTGTTCTATCTTAGCTACAAACGAATGCACAAGTAATGAAACTAACTCAAATGACGTTATGTCTTGTACTGCATGAGCCACAACTTGACAGGAAATAAGGTGGCAAAGAGCTTTGACCCGGCTGTCTACCCTAGTCGGCCCAAACCTCGGGGACTACACCCAGTGGGCGCGCTCCCGCGCACCCATCAGAACAAGTAAGGTGGCAAAGAGCTTCGACCCGGCTGGCTACCCCAGCCAGCCCGAACCTCGGGGACTAAACCCAGTGGGCACGCTCCCGCGCACCCATCATAACAAGCAAGGGCGCCAAAGAGCTTTGACCCGGGTGGCTGCCTCAGCCGGCCCGAACTTCAAGGACTACACCCGACGATCGCGCGGCCACGCCCTCACACAAAAAATGCAAGGACAAAAACTCCAAGAAGAAAAGGGACAAATTCAAATTAAGCCAAAAGGGGCATCAAGCCAATAAGCGGAACACGGAGGTTCCGCACATGATTCAAAGTCTTACAACAAGGTTCACCGCCAGGCGGAACTAATGCATGTCAAGTTTTCAAGACAAATACTCCTGGCATCCTAGGGATCAAGGCTTAGGAGTTGGACTCGTGGAAGGAGCATCGGCTTCCAGAGTAGGAGTCAGTCCTACAGAAGGAGCACTAGCGTTGGCCGCAGGAACATGGTCTGAGGAGGCAATATCGGCGGCGTTCGTGGGAGCCAGGATCCAGTGGAATGGCACCAGCTCGGAGGGGTCGCGGAAGTCACGCTCCAGATCCACGTATGTGCCGATCTTTACCCCGCAAGACCTCATCGCCAGAATACTATCGCGGAGGATCTCGTAGCTGGTCGTAGTTCAAAAGCCACGAGTGAGCACGACCAGATCCACATCCGGATACCAGGACTTCACCAACAGGGTCGTCAGCGTGGTGCTGGTAGTGGAAAGACCAGAAGAGGGGAAGACCCAGCCGGTCCAGTGCGCCAGGTACTACCCGAGTGAGGTGCTGCCACTCCAAGCAGAACTACCCCCACTACCAGAAGTTGGTGTATGGTGTATATGGCCGCCAAGAAATTCAAGCACTATGTCCAAGAGCATTCCATCTGGGTGGTGGCACTAGTCCAGCTCACAGAGATAATCGACGATAAGGATTCCACCGGGCGTGTGGAGAAATGGGACATAGAGCTCATTGCGCACAACATTCAGTACGAGCCAAGGACGGCGATCAAATCCCACGCGCTGGCCGATTTCATCGTCGACTGGGCAGAGACATAGTACATGCCATCGGTCCCTGACTCAACACATTGGAAGCTGCACTTCGACGGTTCCAAGATGCGGGGAGGACACAGAGCCAGAATCGTAATAACCTCGCCCAAGGGCGACTGGCTGGAGTACATTCTCCAGATCTACTTCAAGGCATCAAACAACGTCGCCGAGTATGAATCACTCATCCACGGGCTAATGATGGCAAGGGAGATAGGGATTCAGAGGATACTCTGATTCGGAGACTTATATCTGGTGGTGCAGCAAGTCTTAGGCGAATGGGACACGAGGGATGACAACATGGCCCTCTACCGTTTCTTTGTTCAGCAGTTGTGCGCTTTCTTTGAGGGGTGCGAGTTCCACCCCGTACCCAGGGCTAATAATGAAGCCGCTGACGCCCTGGCCAGTCGGCTCAACAAGACAGGCCATAGTTCCTGGAGTCTCCCTCGAGCACTTGCGCAAGCCCTCCATCACTCCCTCCCTGGAGTCTGACTCCATAGTGCTCGACGCAGACCCAGGGGCAGCTGGAGCGGCGCACCCAGGGACTGCTCCACCACACCCGAGGACTGCAGCGCCGCGCCCGGGGACTGCTCCGCCGCACCCGGGGACTGCCGTGTCGCACCTGGGGACTGCACCTAGGGACTGCCGTGTGGCACCTGGGGACTGCTCCACCACACCCAGGGACTGCCGCTAGCGAGCTTCCACCAGACAAACCCCCCAACACTCCGGAGCCAACTGCCTGCGAGGAGATCGAGCTCATCATGCAAACGGTGTACGCCATCCGGGAAACACCCGACTGGGCAAAACCATTCATGAACTTCTTGGACAAGGATGAGCTACGAGAGGAGGAAGGGCAAGCACATACACCATCATCAATAACGAGCTATACAAGCGCAGCGTCGGAGGCCTCTATAAATTATGCGTAAGCCAAGAGGAAGGAATCAAGCTCCTAGTGGACATACACCAGGGTGAATGCGGCCACCACGCTTCGTCAAGAGTAATAGCAGCCAAGGCTCTTCGCCATGGTTTCTATTGGCCAACAGCACAAAAGGATGCTCAGGAACTGGTCAAGGCATGCAATGGCTTCCAGCGATTCGGCCAGTGGAAGCACACGCCGTCTGCAGCGCTCAAGACGATACTGATTACGTGGTCGTTTGCAGTCTGGAGGCTGGACATGGTTGGACCATTCAAGATAGCTCGATCCGGCATGACGCACCTGCTCGTAGCCATGGACAAATTCACCAAATGGATCGAGGCAAAGCCCATAAAGAAGCTAGACGGAGAAACAATGATCAAGTTCTTCATGGAAATCATCATTGGTTCGGTTACCCACACAACATAACCACGGACAATGGCACCAATTTAACCAAGGGGTTTTTCGCTCACTTCTGTGGAGAAAAGGGCATCCACAAGGACCTAACCTCGGTTGCACACCCTCAGTCGAATGGGCAGTGCGAGCGCGCTAATGCCCTAGTCCTAGGCGGAATCAAAACAAGACTGATCGAGCCACTCGTCAGGTCACCTGGATGCTGGATAGAGGAACCGCCAGCCGTGCTATGGAGCCTATGCACGACCCCCAACCGTTCAACCGGTTCACGCTGTTCTTCCTCGTATATGGTCAGAGGCCGTCCTTCCCACTGAAATCCAGTTCGATGCACCCCGCAAACAGCTCTACACAGAGCAAGAAGCCAAGGAAGCATGGGAGGACACCGTGGACTTGCTTGAGGAGGCGCGCGAGCTCTCCCTGTCTAGATCAGCAATCTATTAGTAGGACTTGCGCCGCTACCACGCCAGCTAGATCCATCCCACCTCTTTTCATGAGGGGGATCTGGTGCTGCGCCTAGTCCAGAGCACGAAGGGAATGCACAAGTTATCTCCGCCTTAGTAGGGGCTATTCATCATCAGCCGAGCGTTGCGCAACGACTCATACTACCTGATCGATGCCCAGCAGCCGGTGAAGAACAAGGCAGATCGCCCTGAGGAGGAAATCGAACGCCCATGGAACGCAAACCTACTCCGCCCATTTTACACTTGAGAGAGAAGTGTATGTATATTCCTTTTCATGTAATAAATGAACAAGCTTGGTAGCCTCAGCACATCCCCGAGGACTTTGTCCCAATTTGCGCACCACTTGAATTTCACACAGGAGATCATCCTCAACAAGGCCTTGTGGACTGCTGTTATGTTAGGTGTTTATGAATATGATTGGAAGGGGACTTAGACCCGATGGATTGGGATATATAAGCTTCTTCTTCCAACTAGATTAAGTCATAGTGCAACGTTACTTCTTGCTGGATCTGGATCGTGACGATTCTATCAATACTTTTAGCGTGCTAGAACCCGAGTTAGGGTAGGTCGATGAGAGATTGTACACAAAGACTACCTAAGACAGAGCGACAACCCTTCCACTCGGCACCGTCGGATCACTAAGGCCGACTTTCGTCTCTACTCGATGGGCGAGTCTTGCATTCAAGCTCCCTTATGCCTTTGCACTCGAGGACCAATGTCCGTCTGGCCCGAGGAAACCTTTGCACGCCTCCTCCCAACCTGCTCCGACAATCTTTCCCACAAGGTTTTCGGCTGGCCTGGACGCCCGTGATTCCTACAGACGGTTGAGTATTGTACGGGGCACCTAGAGCCCACTCTTCGGTTCCGGCCTCAGACCGCAAGCCGGCTGTCGACCCGGCAAGAACAAAATCTCGAAGTACCCTCTACAAGAAGGTACCCAAGGAGAAATCAAGGGTTCTTGGGCCAACCGGCTGCGCCTGCTCGATCTAAGCCAATAACAATACATCAAAGTATCGCAAGGCATGCCAACCTAGCTATCCCTTTGGTTACATCTGCAGACCGCAACCCGGCTAACAGCCGGCAAGGTCAAAGCATGAAAGGCCAATGCTCGCTGAGAAAAGGAACCTTTTAATGGCCTAGCTCGAAAGGGCATCATTTCGTGTTCTATCTTAGCTACGAACGAATGCACAAGTAATGAAACTAACTCAAATGACGTTATCTCTTGTACTGCATGAGCCACAACTTGACAGGAAATAAGGTGGCAAAGAGCTTTGACCCGGCTGTCTACCCCAGTCGGCCCGAACCTCGGGGACTACACCCAGTGGGCGCGCTCCCGCGCACCCATCAGAACAAGTAAGGTGGTAAAGAGCTTCGACCCGGCTGGGTACCCCAGCCAGCCCGAACCTCGGGGACTAAACCCAGTGGGCACGCTCCCGCGCACCCATCATAACAAGCAAGGGCGCCAAAGAGCTTTGACCCGGGTGGCTGCCTCAGCCGGCCCGAACTTCAAGGACTACACCCGACAAGACACGGATTGGTTAACCACAGTATATAAGAGGCAAGGAGAAACAAACTTACTAACGACCAACTCGGTGATCCCTTGAAGCTGCCGGGTCAGCTCCTCCTCCTGGGAACGGAGAGACTTGACCGTCTCCTCCCTTTGGGTGGAGGTCGACTCCAAGGTCTTCAACGCCTCCCCCCGGATGTCAGCCGCCTTCTTTCTCCTCTCCACAGCAACCTCTAGTTTGTGTTTGGCCGTGACTAGTTGGTTGAACTGCACCTGCCGTGCTTTGTTCGACTCCTCCAGCCGGGCAACTTGAGCTTTGAGGCGCCCCACCTCCCTCTCCTTATCCAAGATCATGGCTGTAGGAGGATACCCGATGGTCAGGAAAAACGGGAAAAGGAGGCCAACCGCCAAGACAAGTCAGAAGAAGAAATCTTATGGCCCAGCTCCTGAGTGTTCTTCACATACTCCAAAAACGTTTTCTGCAAAGAGAAAGGAGTAAGGAAAAGTGTGGAGATCCGTCTGAAAAAACCGGGCGCGACAAAAGAGAATGGGGAGAGACACCTACCTCCATCAAAAAAGACAAATTTTTGGCCTCGCCAAGGCCCATTTCCATTCCCTCAACAAGGTGGCGAACCTGGCTGAGTGCGACGGGCGTTGCGCCCGAAAGCTGGGCGAGGATGGCACCCGGCGTTAGCACAGCTGGAGCTGGCCTCGAGCCGGTCACTATAACCTCCTCTTCATCAGTTGCCATGCCCGAAGGCGCAGATACCACCAGCTCCCTCCCCACCGAGCCAGAGGTGCTCGGCTGGTCGTCACCCGCCGTAGCCGCCTGTAGCGCCACGGCCTCATCCGTCACTTCCATGATGACGGGCCTGGCAGAACTGGCTGGAGCATCGCTCCTGGCCGGGTTCACGCCAGCCCTAGGACGGATGAGGGGGGGTCTCGGGGTACTGAGCGGCCGCGAAGAGCTGCCCCAGCCACGAAGATACAGGTGATTGGTGCAGCACTCCCGGGGCTGGGGATCCCTGAGGAGCCGCAGGTGCATTCGGTAGGGCAGGCGCAGCTGGTGCGGGTGCAGTCGGAGACACTGCCGCATCCTCAACAGCCGAAGGTGGGGTAGGGGCAACAACGGCAGCACCAGAGCCGCCCATCAACATCGCCTCTCCACGAGAGGCAAGAGTACGAAAGGCTCAACAGAAAGAAAAGGAAAATGAGCCAAACGGATCCAGAGAGAATACTCACCCGGTGACGGACGACACGACGGCAGCTTGGCGCGTTTGGCGCATCCTCTTCTGCTCAGCGGTAGCCGGCGCGACAACGGTTGCCGCCCACTTTCCCCGAGCTTTCTCCGCGGCCCTCTCCCGACCGGCCTCGTCTTCGGCGGCTTAGACTGCAACAAAAACAAATTTCAACTACAAACCCCATGGGAAGGACAAAGGCGAAAGCTGCACCAGAAAATTACCTCGAGGATCCGAGGGGTCGTCGTCTGACCAGACGGGAAACCCTTTGGGCTCTGTCTGGGGTACTTCTTCGGCTTTTGGTCCGCCAGGAAGGTGGGGAGCATGAGGTCGCCGACACCGTCCTCAACATGTTGCGCCGTAAACAACTACTCAAAAAGGGGAGCATAAGGCACCCAAGGAAAAACTACCAGGGAGAAAGATGGACACGGAAAGGGGAGAAACCAAGAGCAACTTACCCAAAGCGGCAGGTGGCCGCGGTGGTACGGCGGGAAGGAGTACGCCCAGTTCGCCTCCATGCAGAACTTGGAGATCATGGAAATCCAGTTCCGCAGGTCCTGGTATGGCACGTCCTTTCGTGACGTCCTCGTAGGGTCGTCGACGATCGACAGGTGGCACATATTGTGCGACCGCTTCTGCAGCGGAAGCACATGGTGCACCATCCATGACATCACGATAACTCGGGCGGTGAGCTGCTCTGTAGCCACCATCGCCTCCACCCGGGCGGCCATCCGGTCAATGTCCGCCTAGGCCCCCATCCCCTTCACCTTCCAGAACTTCTGTGTCAAGGGCATGTTGACAAACGGCGGCAGGCCGATCTAGTCCACTTTCGTGGCCTTGCTCACATAAAAATATGAGCGCTGCCACAACTTGACGGTGTCGGGGAGCTCGAACCGCGGCATCGATGATGATGGCCGTGGGTAGACAGCGCATCAACCCGTCTCTGTCAGTAGGCCATCCTTGATGGTGTTTTGGGCCTTGAATTGGAAGAACTTGAGGAAGTTCACCACCTCCGGCCACACCCCAAGGTATAATTCGCAGTATGTCGGATGATGCGGCAACTGCGCGATGGCATTGGCACCGAGATGGTGGAGTTGGAGGTCGAAGAAGACGAAGAGCTGAAGGAGAAAGGGGTTGACGGGGAGGCCAAAGCCGCAGGCTAAGTGCACGAGGAAGACGACGCGCTCCCCTGGCCGGGGGTCAGGCACCTGCTCCCCCTCCGGCGCGAGCCAGTGCTTCACCAACATCAACGAGGGGATAAACTTCCCTCGCCGGTACTTGTAGATGAGATCGTCGTTCATTAAGGACCCGCACCAGCCTCCGCACTCCTATGGCAGCATGTTGGCGGGTGGAGCGGCCGTGGCGGATGGTGGCTAGTGGCTCCGGCGACCACAAAGAGGAGGCGCAAAGAGCAGAGTGCGAGAGAGCACAGAGAAACAGGGAAGGAGGAGCTGGAGGAAGACGAAGTGCGAGCCCCGTTCCCCTCCAGGGCTCTATTTATACCTGCGGGGAGCACCGTCGCCTCCTTATCTCCCGCACGGCACGTGGCCACAAGGCACTCCAACGGCACGAAGCTAAGGCTTTGGATCCTTTGCGCCGTCGCGACCCAGCACAGAAGATCCACATGCGTTACTAGGAGACGAGGTGTGCGCGCTCGCCCCAAGAAACTGCTGTGGCAAGTGGCGCGCGCAGTTACCAAAAAACTGGCGCAGCGATGCAGAAGTCAAACTGATGCGACGTGCACCAGAGCAAGAGTCGTGGCTGATGTAACACCCTCAGAATCGGCCCTATGCAAGTTTTAGCGAAACCCGCCAAACCCGCATAGAGATGATTCAAAGGTGCCCACCAGGCACTTTCGTGCGGGTGGAAAACGAAGTAATAACATTACACAACAGTCCTCGATGGGACCCACAGAACAGATATATATATAACAGCGACTCAATGAGTCAAAAATACAGATATACAATACAAAGATCCAAATCACCTTGAAAACGATAGAGCGTCCGACTACGGACAAGATACAAATGGGGCTAAGAGCCCTGAAGAATAACCAATGGCGTCCATAACCCTGCCCAGGCGAAGCCGGAAGGGTAACCCTGCTAACGATGTCGATCTCAAAACCTGCTTAAACAAAAGGGGTGCCGACAAAGGGCAAAGGAAAAAGAGGAGCGTCAGTACTGAGGCCAGTACACGGCGAGACTAGAATTCGGCGGTCCTCGCCTACGTAGGTATGGTGGACTGCAGCGGCAGCGCAGCATGCACTAAACAACCTATAGAGACTCGATAAAACAGGCGGCTATCAGAGAGGGGTAAGAAAGAGCTATCCAGAACCAACCTGATACTAACACCAAACAATCCCATCCTGGTATTCCCCCTCGAGACCAAACGAGGAAGTCAACCGAGGAACTCACACAGTTGGCAGTTTTACTTATTCCGTTATCGTTGCAGCAATTACTAGTCAGGTGTAGATAATCGTCCTGATAAAATAAACAGTGGGCCGTTTTAGTTAACCATTCCGTTGTAATTGCGACACTTACTAGTCAAATACAATTAGCATGAGATATCCCAAACCCAGCAGTTGTTGGTACTTAGATTTAGCCATTCCGTTGTAGTGGAGCTGATTACTAGTCATATCGGATACAAGTCAATTTATAACAGTAAACTTTAGTTATAGTTGTCTATGATCAAGCACTGTGCTCCAAGTCATCCATAACCGCGGACACGGCTTCTCGAAAATATTTAACCCTGCAGGGGTGCACCAAAGTATCCACACGCACTTCGACCCTTTTTGCCAGATCAATTAACATACACCCATCGGTATGTCGGCGGGGCCTAAGTCATGACGTTTCCCAGACCCAAATCAAGCACGGGGGGCCACCCCACTAAGTACACCCGCAACGAAGTCGGCCGGTCTCCGAGACGGACTCAGGGTTTGCGACAGTGGCTGTAAACGACAGGGGATCCCAAAACTGGGCCTGTCGATACCGCGAAAACACTCCGCTTCCAAAACAGTACAGGTGCTATCCATCGCACAATCGTAAATAAAGCAGTAAAGCATGGCATAAGTACAGGATAGTAATAAAGCCCCAAACTACTTGTGGCCCCCAGTACAGTACTTTGAAATCAGGTACTAAATCGATGGGGGGCCCATATCTCCCCACATGTGGTTAGCGCGCTCGATCTCGGAACAGGTGTCAAGAACTCGGGGTCCTACGGGACACAAGTGGACGGTTAACAACCAAATAACATCTATTGCCCACCTGTGCCTCTGCTTACCTACTTCAATTTTAGTTATTAAACAATAATTGAAATAAACGATAATTAAAGCCATGATCATCTCCAACATTAGACATGCGGCGATACTCCAACAACTGTGGTACTTGACGACACGCAACAGCACTTGAGCAAGCGACTACGACGCGCAAGTCCAACTATCTACCAAACAACGGGTAATAGGATGTGTCCAAGGCAATATAAGGCTGCAAGGGATATCACGGGTACGAAAGCTAGAGCATCGCAACACAGATAGCAATAGATCAACAGGAGGGAGTAAATACTATAAAAGTAAGATAGGTAGAAAGGGGGAGGTGCTCGCCTGAAAACATTGCCGAAGGTTCATCCGAAGATCGGGTCGATACTCGCATCAACTCAACGGCCTTATCCGCGAAGAACCAAAACACTAGAAGAAACACCGGATGTACCATTTAATACTACGACAAAAGATCGGGCATGATGCATGTATGATGTATGGCATGGCAAAGTGCGATGCAATTAGGTCGTATTAAGCGGAACCGGGGTCCCGACAATTAATTAAACGGTTCAAGTTATTTAGAACCCCCGCAATTTAAATGTTGTTTTAACAGGGCAAGAGATAGTACCGGTTCGATGCACAAATTTAAATGGAGCCAATATAAGACTAGATTTGCCCGCATATGGGCCCCATATTTAATGATGAGGTGAATCGGCATAAGGCCCCCAAACCACACAAAAATGCATGCGAGTATGACAATTTAATATGCATCAATTTGTTATTACATTTATAAAATAGGGCTCGAGGAAAGGGGTCACACATTAGGGTTCGACGATCTTGGTCCGGGGGTTCGGGGTCGGTCTCAGGGTTCGGATCTGGGGTTCGGCCTCGGCGGAATCGCTCTCGGATAACGGAGTAGCTCTTGGCGCATCCGTGGTCTTCGGGTCATGTCGACGGTCATGGCATTCGGGATGAAGTACTTGTCGTATTCGCATCGGCGACCTTGGCGTCCGGGTTCTTGACGAACTTGGCGTCCGAGATGGAGAGCTCGTCGTCCGGGGATCCTCCGAGTCCGTGTTGGCGACCTTGGTGTTCCGACTTTGGTTGGTGAAGGACATGAAACGGAGTCGGTTCCACAAGTTCCAGGCAGAAGATCTTGTCGTGCTTCACGCGATCCTGCACCAACAGGTGCCCCTGGTGCTGTGGAGGGGTGTTGCTGTCGAGTTGTTGACTTCAGATAGTGGCGAACGGGGAGTTGTGTTTTGGCCGTGCCATCACGGTACCTAGCGGTACTGGAGACTGGGAAACGCAGAGGACAGCGCCACTGCTAGAAGACGCGGCCGGAGGCGACGGAGAGGGCTCAGGCGCGCGGCCCGAAGACGGCGAGCGAGGGCGCGCGCTCAGGAAGGAGATGGCCGCGGACGGAGGGCCGACGCGGTGGAGGAGGCTCGAGGCAGGGCGCCGGGCGCGGGAGGAGGGGACGAGCCGTGGTCGGATGGAGCTCGGGGCGAGGCCGCGGGGACGGGGACGAGGCGGCTCCGGCGGGGTGAGGTCGAGCGGGGGGGGCGGTGGTTGGTGCGTGCTTGGAGAAGGGAGGCCGGAGGACAACGGAGGAGGTCGCGCGGCGCGGCCGGGCGCGGGGAGCGTCGGCCGGGGAGAGAGGCCAGGGGGAGGCCGGGGAGGAGTCGCGGCCGGAGGAGCAGAGCTCGGGGCCGGAGGTGGCGGTCGGAGGCGAGGACCATGGCCGGAGAGGGTGGAGGCGGGACGCGGCCGTCGCTGGAGGGGAGGCGAGGCGAGCGAGGTGGGCGGCGTGGTGAGGCAGAGGGGGAAGCGGCGGCGATGCGGTGGAGGCCGAGGCGAGGCTGGCGGTTGGCGGCGGTGGCCGGAGGCTACTGGCGGCGCGCGGAAGAAGGGCGGGGCGAGCCGGCAGAGGGGAGGAGCGGCGGCGGGGCCAGGAGGGAAGAAAACGGCGGCGGCGGATCCTGGTGAGGCGGGGCGAGGTGGCGGGGGAAGCGGCGGTCGCTGGAGCTGCGGCCCAAGCGGTGGAGGAGGGAGAGGACGGTGCGGGAGGGGGGGTGGCTTCGGTGCGGGCGCGTGAGGGAGAGGAGGGAGGAGGGAGACGCGGGGAGAGGTGGGGTCGGGGTGGCCAGGATGGGAGAGGGAGTGGTGGGGCCGGAGCGGGGCCGGGGGTGAGGCTGGCGCGGGGTGGGGCCCAGGGGGAAGAGAGAGGGGGTGCGGGCTGTGTGCAGATGCTGTGTGCGTGTGAGGGGTTGCTCGCTGCAGGTGGGGCCAGGGGCAGCTGGTGGATTGATGAGGTGGCAAGGTGGGTGGGGATTGGGGGAGATGGTGAGATGGCAAGCTGTGTTTGGTGGGTAGATTAGGACTAGGTAGTTTTAGGAATTAGAGGGGGCTGGTTTAGGACTAGATATTTATTTTTCGGGTTTTCTTTACACATTTATTTTAAAGAACCTTTGTAAATAATTTAGTCAAAACAAAATATCTGGACAACCGAAGTTTGATTTGAATTAAGACGGGGGGTGTTGCAAAAACAAAATAGTCCTTTGTAAAAATAGTTTTTCTCAAACAGATGCATGATGATGTCATGATGATGCACCAAACAAAATACCGAGCGATTTTCTAGTAGTGGTTTTTGCGGGATGCCACAGCTGATGACATCACCGACATCATCAAACTGAAGTTTCGGCTCCAGCTTCGCCAGCCGGCCACTGCCTTCGCTGTTTACACCTAGTGGGGGGCCATCGATTATGCAGCCGGTTGGATCTAGCCGGAAAGCAAAAGTAAAAGCTGTAGCCGGACCCGGTCAACAAACTACATCAAGATACAAAGGAGCTCGCAATACCTTACCCACCGGCCAAGTCCTTACGCGCTCAGGGACTATTGTTGGGGCGATAACCCCCGGGTGGGGAAAGCCAAGCCTAAGTAGGTCGGCTTCAGAAGATACAGGCCGCTTGACTATCAAGCAGGACAACTCCAGCTGCCTGGCTAGTAAAGCCAGGCTGGGTTTAAAGCTTTCCCGGTTGGCCCGTCTAGCCGGGTAGCTAGAAGAACCGACCGGGTGTCCACTCCCACCCGGCTAACCTTGGATTCGATGGAAAGCACAGAGGGGGAGATGCTCCTTGTGGGGTACGCCTCTGGCTACCTTTGTCATCAGACATGCTGGCATACCGTCACAACCTGCGCTACCCGACGAAGATAAATCAAAGTGGTCGGATGACCGCCAAAGTAGTCCGGGTGACCGTTAAAGCAAGGGTGATGCCCCAAAGGAAGCCCGGGTGACCGCTAAAGAAGTGAATGATGCTAAAAGAAGGGCGTATTGGGTCTTGGCCCACCGGCTGGACCCTGTAGCCGGCCCTGCCTAGTGAGACAATATCCAAATAGTAAACCCTAGAGCCCAAATTGTAATCTACCTCCCCGACCGGTATATAAGGGAGGGAAGAGCCGGGGTTCTAGGTAAGTAACATCCATAGTAGAAAGAGCTTGCCTCTAGTCCTTCTTCTTCCTCTAGCCTTCGATAGTAGCTAATGAAACAGCTCCAGGAGCACTTGTACTGAGCGTTCACCCCCATATAGTTGATCTTGCAGGAGTACGGGTGCTACCTCACCGAGAGGGCCCCAAACCTGGGTACGCCGCTATGTTTGCAGTTCACCGTACCCAACCCGTTGCGCGAGCCACCGATTGCATCCGAGTATCCCTCTTTAGCCATACCTGCACTGTCGTGTTCCACGCCATGACAACGTGACACTTGAATTGAGGTCTTCGAGTGACGACTTATTGCGACTACCTTGCTATGGTGGTTACCTAACGAAACCGTAAGTGTTATCTTGGAGTAGTTTTAGTGGTTAGGGACGCTTCTTCTTGGTCCTTCGTAGGGGTGGAGGCAGTTTAGCTTCAGGGGAGGGGTCTTAGCTTCTTGGTCCTTATCTTTGGGAACCTTGGGGCGTTTGTGTGATGGCGAGAACTTCCTATTGATTTGATAGAGGGTTGTATAGGATCATTGCTCCTTTGGGGGCGATTAGAACTAGGTAAGGGTAAGGGGTTATCGTGTATTTCGTTATGTGGCCATCCTGCTGAGGAGAGGTTTCCAGTTATGGGTTACGAGGTTTAGCGTCAGGATACCAACAAGGTGATCAAACAATAGGATCGAGTGATCTTAGACAGACAAGCAACATAATTCAAGCATCAGATGAGCACATGACAAACAAACAAGGCATACCATTGGGTCTACGGGGTGACTATACACCATAAGGGTAATCCTATATTAAGGATGTTAATCCTAAGGACGGACGTTAAGGGGGTCTTGACTTCTGTATTGCCATCTGTTGTCGTCGGTGCAGTACTTGACAGATTTGGGGGCGAAGAAGGACTCCGTTGGTAGGGCGATCTTGTAGTGTATTTCATCATTGGTAGCTCCTTTGGTTTGCTTGTCTCCCTGTCTCTTAACTTTGGGATCTCCGTCTCCATAGTCTCCAATTTGGACTTTGTTTTTGAAAACGAAACATTTGAAGTAGACGAGATGTAGAGTAATCCATTTTCAAATAGTTTTAGTCAGAGAAGATAAGTTAAGATATGAAATATTTCGAAACGCTTTTTAGAAAGTATGTTTTTAAAGTCGGTGTTCTTAGAAATAGGGGTTGACATGTCTAACATCTATGCTAACTAAGGTCTCCTACAGTCAAGATGGCTCTAATACCAAGTATGTAGCACCCCGGATTTATGGTCCAAGAATGCCCGTTATGCCTGCAATTCACGTTCCCATGATCAATAAGCCGTGATAATAACCAACAAGTATCATTACAACATCCATAATGAATGAATACAAGTACTTACACTAATGTCATTATGGCGATACAACATCAATAGCGGAAGTCTTTAAGCGTAGAGCCCATGTCATGCCTTAACCTATAGGTGACTGACTGGGAAGACGGCCTAGCTCGCATAGACGTCAGCAATTTCCATTGTTCCTCTTGCTTCTGAAAATTTGGCCAAGTAAATAGCGAGGAACAATGCAGTGAGTACTTTAAATGTACTCGCAAACCACCGAGACAACGTAACAAAGATAATGCATATTGGGCTGTGGCGAGATAGTTCTACACTACAGTTGTTTTTATAAAGCCTAACATTGGCATCTCTATACCTTCGTTGAAAAAGAGCTTTTGGAAAAACATGCCTCCTTTTAGAAAGTCCGGATATCTCCATATCCTTGTTAAAAACCTTTTTGAAAATAGTTTTAGAGTAAAACCCTTTTCAAAATATCTTCGACCATCCCTGGTTGAAACTAATCCCGTTCTTACCTTTCCTTGTGACCAAGTCACATCCTTCTTATTTTCTAAAAACCATCTCAAGGTTACTCCTAGCAATCACCTTTCCAACTTTCCTTGACCGTGTACACGGATATTCAAATGGATTAGACTCTGCAGAATTTGTGCACTTTACCCACAAGAATCAATACATACGCCAGGATACAACCACAGCTCGCTACACACGGTAAACGGGAGTTCAGATAATCAAACCTAACTTTTCATTTGTCCACCCCTAGCAAAGGTGGCTTTTCCTTTTGGGTTTGTTCTCCCCGGCAACGAGTATGTGGCACGGCGGCCCTAGTCCTTCCTTTCGTACCCGCGTATACCCAAGCCACAACTTGGCCTATACCTTAAATTGTGACTTAACTCCCTTCCGTACACACAATGCATACCGTCCACAGGAGACCCAATTGTTGCACCAGTACCTTGTCCATGACAGTCTGGATTTTAGGGGATTCCTCCCCTTTAGAGAGTACGAGCATCCCCGACTAAAAACAACAAACTACGAGCTAAGACCCATCGACTGGGGTAGTGTGGTTGCACAGATAGATTGTTCCGGTAAAGGCATAGAACATCCTGTCGGGGGATGGCCACGGCAGATGTTGTGATGGCAGCGAGTAGTAGAACGAGAGGCAAGGGCGGCCAGCCTTCTACGGTGTGAGATGAGGGCAAAGACACAGGGTTTTACCCAGGTTCGGCCACCCGGAGGGTAAAGACCTACTACTGCTAGATTGTATTGATGAGAAAGTACAAAGGGCGAGCTCGGCGGCTAGGCGGTGAGTCGAAGGGGTGTATGATGGAACGTAAGCTCTATGCATGCCGTAGGGAGGTTTATATAGTCACCTCGCTAGGGTTTAAAGATCTACAAACGAGTTGATAAGGACTCGGAGGGTTCTTTACCTAAGATTGGGCCTAGCTACAGTTCTGGGCATCCAACTTCTAGTCGCCTAGCTTCTCCTTGGATTGTGATCCTGTCGCCGTCCTGCAGGCCCACTCGCTGGTAGTATGAGCCAGTAGGAAACGTCCTGCTGGGTATACCCCACTCGGCATATCCCCATCAGTAGTCCCCGAGGCCGTCGTTGATTCGTCGGAGGTGTTCTTTGGTAGTCGGAGTATTTTGGTCCAATTTGGACGCCCAGTCGAATCGGCGGTGGACTCCTTCAATGAAAGAAATAATCTTCAGCATGTTCCCTTAGTCGCAATAACGGTGATCAGTCGAATCGCCAATTTGACTAGTAGTCGAGTAGCAGCTATGGTGAATAGGTCGGCGAGTAGTCGAATCGCAACTATGGCGAATTGGTCGACGAGTAGGTCGAATCACAGCTATGGCGAATAGGTTGGCGAGTAGTCAAATCGCAGCTATGGAGAATGGGTCGGCGAGTCGAGTAGAGGAAGTTGGACCATCAGCCTGGTCAAACTAGCCATTGGGTAATCCAACGGTAATTTCGGCGTAATCACCACGCGGTAACGGCTTCCCGAAAATGGCGGGTACCAACCACTATATAAAGAGAGTGACGGGTGAAAAGCGATCATTCCCCACATTTCCTCCGACTCCGTGCGTCTCCCAATCTTCCATTCCTTCTAGAGCGACCCAGAGCGATCTAGCGATTCCACAGCGATCCCGCGATCTTAGATCTTCGGATCGATGGCACCCCGAAGGATTTGTGGGGGACATCCAAGTGCACCAAGGTGCTGCTCTAGTCCTTTGAGGATGCGTGAATTCTCTACGCCGGGAGATGGCAAATTCCTGTGGCTGGAGAGGTGGAGCCGAATCCATGCGCCGGGGATTTCATCTGCTTCTCCAGCTATCTCGAGAGGGGACTCGGCTTCCCCACCTCAATCTTCTTCCGCCACTTTTGCTTGTATTATGGCATTCAGCCATTGGATCTGGGGCCGCATAACATCGAGCAACTCGCTATTTTTAGGGTGTTTTGCGAGTTTTATCTGGGCTGTCGCCCATATTTCCCCCTGTGGCATGAGATATTCCACGGGCGGGTCGGACGCAAAGGGGCAGGAGGCCTGATGCTGGAAGTAGGCAACCTCACCTTCCAACTGAAGTCCAAGTCTTCCTTCCTCGACCTCATGCTGCCAAAGAAGGCGGTGAACAAGTGGAAGAAGCACTGGTTCTACATCAGCGAATCGACTCCGGACGGCGAGGTGGCGCTACTGATGTACTCTGCCGACCGGCCTAAACCATGCTGGATTCAAGTCGCAAATATTTTGCTCGACCAGCGTATGGTAGTCGACGAGATGTTGACGACGATGCATTAGCTAAAGAAGAACGACCTCCAAACCATCAATCTGTACAACTCTTGGCTTGGGCGGCGGCTGGTGCCCCTGGCCAACCGTGCTCACTAGATGTACGAGTACACGGGGAAGGACGACGCGACCAAGTCCTGCATCACCGACTGGAGTGCTGATGATTACGCCCTTGCGCTGAGGAAGATTACTGACGTGGAATACCTCGACCTGAAGGCCGGGATTCCCCCATACACCATAAAGCGCAATGCGCCACCGATAAATCTTCCTTTCCTTGTCTATTTCACAGTCACAGAAAAGCAGTCAAGGCTCACTAATCATGTATTGTTTGTGCAGCTGTTCCAAGTGGTAGAAAGTTGGCTTCCTCCTGCTAATGACGAAATATCGAATGAGTCCACCGATGACGAGAGCGAGTCCTCCTCCGGCAAGGAGAATGTCGGAGGCGACGATGACGATGATGATGATGATGACGACGAGGCCGTGGAGGTCGCCGCACCTGCGGTTCGCAAAAACCGTGGGCAATAGCAGCGCGAGCTCGAGGCCCGCAAGAGCCTCGAAGCTCACGATGGGGGCGAAGACGAAGCCCTCGAACAATGTTCATGGTGAGTGGCTACACCGTCGAATGAGAAGTCATTGAAGAAGAACAAGAAGGCGCCCAAGGCAGTATTGCCGCCTCAATCCGCGACTAGCTCCGAGGCGACCAGCGTGGCTCATGAGGTGAGGGCTATGGCGTTGGCGAAGGTGACTGAAGAGGCTTGTACGGCCATGGTGGAAGACGAGGTGCCATTGGCGTCTCTTCTGCCGCCATTCTCAGCAGTCACCGGGCTGGGGCTGATCCACCCACGGGGCGTCGCCATCGACGGAGGTACCCGCGTCGACTAGAGGGGAGCTTCCTGCCATGGCCTCGTCCTCGAAGAAGGCCTCCGTGTCATGGGCTCCGACCCAGCTCGAGACAGGCATCAGCCGGAAGCTGGGCCCGGAATTGGAGAAGCCGACGCATATCCGCACTGGCCTGCCCTTTATCACAGTCGCCAGGTAACTGTCTTGATGTACTCTCTTGATCTACTGGTTTGTATTTGTCGGGCAAGATCGCCGATGACTTCTTTTTGCAGGGCTGGCGTGAAAAAGATCGATCACCCCTCGGTGGCCAAAGTTCCAGTAGATGCCGCAGGGGCGAAAGCTGATCCGTCAAAGAAGAGGAAGGGAGACAACGCCAAGGTGCCTGCTAAGGGCACGAAGAAGATGAAGGGCGACGAGGTCGTCACAATCTCGGACGAGCCAGTCATGGAGCGGATGCAACCGTGAAGGCTGTCGTGGACGCGGCACTGGTCGGGGCGGCAGGCCCTTCGAAGAGTGCTACGGGAGCGGCGGTGGCGACCTTCGCTCGCTTTATGGTGAGGGCCTCCATCGCGACTGTGTCGGCGCAATCGGCCCAAGCTCCCGAAGTTTTGGGTTCGGAGGTCGAGCAGCGGTCAAGCTGCACAGCATGCTGGGCGCGGCCATTTAGGTATGTCCAGTCCCCGATGATCTAGTCGCTAAATTTCAGCAGCTAGATTCTTATTGTTTTTCTTCGGTGTCTAGTCCCCGAGTGGCAAGTCGCTGAATTTCAGCGGCTAAGCACTTAGGGATTTTTTCAATGTCCAGTCCCCGAGTGGCTAGTCGCTGAATTTCAGTGGCTAGGAACTTAGATGTTTCTTCGATGTTTGTGATGTTTGGCCATGTCTGTGCAGGGCCTCCAGCGCGAGTCGGCGGAGCGATTGGACGCCAAGGAGCGTTTGGAGAAAGATCTCCGCTCCGTGCAGGAGGTGGACAAACAGCTCCAAGTGACTTCTAGTAGGTTTTCGAGGTGCCCTTCTCCATAACTGTCTTTTTTTCTGATTTTATACTCACGCTCATGTTGCTACAGAGGGACATTTGGCCGCGGTGGCGAAGGCTCGCGAAGGTTTGGTCCCTCCTAGCGAGTTGACGGTTGCCCATTCGTTGTTGACCATCGCGGAGAAGCGAGTGGCCGAGCTGGAGCGAGAGCTCAAGGTTGCGAAGGCGGAGGCGAGCTCGGCAGACGAGAGGGCTAAGGAGGCTGTCGCTGCCGTGGCGGAAGAGCGGAAGGTGTCGGATGCTCTCGTCGTGGGGCTGTAGACTGATTTGTCGAGTCTTCAAGACTTTGTTACAGGGTGCTGACGTCCCTTAATTGGTGAGTTCCTTCATCTTGTGTTTGATTGGTTTGGAGAGTCCCCGAGCGTGCGGGTCGCCGTTGTCATTATGCACCCTTCTGACGTTGAGATGCTTGTGCTTCACAGGTAAAATTCTTGATGATGAGCCCGAGGCACAGTCGTACAACACGCGGCAGTGTGTCACCATGCTGGTGGACTCTGCCGCCCTTTCGGCGACATGTATTCACTCATATCTTCAGGAGATCTCGCCGACGGAGGTGATCCCCAGTGAACTCACTAAGGTCTGGCGCTACCTAGAGAGGGCTCCGGCGGTTGTGGAGTTCATGTCGCGGTCGACTTTCCGCCGTGGGGCTACGACTGCACTGAGCCTTGGGCTCGCACACTTCCCTGACGATTTCGACCTCGACGACTTCACCAGCGGGTATCCCTCGTCGACTGGCTCAGTCGAGATCTCCGATGTGCTGAAGTTGACCGACCGGGACGCGTTCTACTCCGATCAAGTGTTGGCGATGGGCGATCTTCTCTCGTATCAGGAGACGATCGTCGCCCTGAACGACCCCGAGCCGGTGCATTGCGACTTCTAGGTGGAGTAGCCGTTCCGATCGGTGATGGCGGGCGCCTTGACGACGTATTCGTCGAACCCATGGGTTCCCTTCATCCGTGTTCGCTGGTGGCAGTGGCGTGTCGTCGTTGAAACCTGCAGAGTAGACCACTTTGCCGATTGGCGTCAGTTGTAAGAAGTGTATGCCTGCCCTTGTAAGCGATTTTTTTGTTGCCATAAGGAATGCATGTTTGCTTCAGTTTTGATTTTGGATTGTTGTGTTGTGCGAGTCACCAAGCACGTACGCCCTTGTATGGGGTTTACCTTGTGTCTCTGTGTGTATGTTTGTTTTGTACTGTTAGTTAGTTGAGGTCAAGTCGCCATGGCTTGGGAAGCCAGTCACGTGGCGACCCCAAGGGGTGCTCTGTACTTAGCTGATTTCTCGTACTCGAACGGGGTCGGTTGGACGAGTCCCCGAGCGTGGTACTTAGCTGTTCTATTCGCATGCCCAAGGTAGGTGAGGACGAAGCGCGTTGTGTTTGGCACGTCGCTCCACCTAACTCGGAGAACCAGTCGCGTGGAGAGTACAGGACGCGCTCTCATACTTGGTGTTTTCCCTAGCCACGTGGGTTTGGACTGGTGTCAGTCCCCGAGCATGGTACTTGACCGTTCGAGTCGCTGCGGCAAGGATGTGGAGGACTGGGTCACTGCGAGAAGGGAATACGGTTGTCCTGGCCCGGTGGGCCAGTCGAGCGAGGCGACTCTGATGGGGCTCCGGGTTGGCGTTTTCGTGGACGACACAAGGCCCGAATTTTATCGATGCCCTTGTATCGCACTACTTAGCCATTCCAGTCGCGTGGCCAAGGGTTGACTTCCATGAGTAGCATAACGCTGTTTTTACGAGTGTGAATGGCACAAGACTTGGAGAGTGGACACAATTTGTGCGAATCGATCATCTTTATTTCATAGAGGGGGGAGTACATGTCGGAGTTCTACATGTAGAACTTCCTTAGGAGGTTTACATTCCACAGCCGCTTGACATCGAGCTGTCCGTTGCCTCGGACGTCGATGAGGTGGTAGGCGTCGTTGCCCAGGACTCACCCTATGGCGAATGGTCCCTCCCACGAGGGAGAGAGATTATGCATGACCTTCTTGTCCTGGATCAGTCGCAGGACCAAGTCGGCTTCGTGGAAGGTGTGAGTCCGGACTCGGCGGCTATGGTAGCGACGGAGTCCTTGGTGGTAGAGGGAGCAAGCTAGGTCGCGTGCTTCGTCGAGCTGGTCGACCCCATCTTGGCATGTGAGCTCGTTGTCAGCCTCCGCGTAGTTGACCACCCTAGGCGAGTCATGCTCGAGGTCGGCCAACATGACGTCTTCAGCGCCATAAAACATGAAGAAGGGGGTGAACCCAGTCGACCTGTTGATGGAGGTGTGGATGCCCCAGATGTCGGAGAGGTGCTCCTCGACCTAGCACCCCGAAGTTCGCTTATTGCATCCCGGGTAAAACCACTACAAGAAAATCGCCGTTGTTTATACTTTGTGCATCGTCATGACATCAACATGCATATGTCTGTCTAAAATTGTTTCCAAAAAGCCCTATTTTATTTTCTACAAATAGCCCTATCTATTTCAAATGTCAAACCGTGGTCTTATCCGGACATTTGGTTTATCTAAAAACTACTTGCAAAATAGTTTTGTTTTAAAAATAAATAATAAAAACATTTTATAAATCCCGAGGGAGACCGCCGCCGGCCAGGCCCAACGGCCCAGCTAGCAGCAGTCTACAACCTTGGTAGCACCAAACCCTAAACTAAACCTATCCTAGACCTAACCCTAAACCTACCTATTCCCACCCGCCGCCGCCACACCGCAAACCAGCAAGCACCCGCACACACGCCAACACACACAGACACACACAACACACACCCATCGAATGCGACCCAGCACACACGCATGCCCTGCTAATCCCGCCGCCACCAGCCTGGCCCCACCTGACTTGCAGCCGTTCCCTCGCTCGGGATCCTCTAGATCCACGCGGTCAAGGCCCCAACCCGACACCACCTCGCTGCCCCGTATCCCTTGCCCCACCTGGCTCGTGCCGCTCACCAACCCCACCCCGCGACCACGTCCGCCTCCTGTTCGATCCCCACCCCCCGCGTGAATACCACTTCTCCGCTCTCTGCAGTCGCCCCATCGCCAAGCCCAGCGCACCACCGCCTTCTGCCTCGACTCCGACCTCCCTGCCATGCAACCCTGGGATTCCTTGTTGGACCCTAGGTGTCGTCGCTCGCGTCCCCGCCCGTCTCAACCTCTGTCCTCAACGGCTTTCCTTCGCTCGCCACTAGGCTCCTCGTCCTGCGCCCGCTCGTCTGCGCCTCGCCTCTCCCCGAGGCCGCGTTGCCCTCCATCACCAGGACCCGCTGCCAGCACAGCTCCCCCGTCCGCCAGCGCGACCTCCCCGGCCGTGGCATGCCTCGTCCCTCCGGCCATCGCAGCCTGGCCCTGCCTCGGAGCACCGCCACCCGTCCCCAAGCTCCATTCTAGCAAGTGTTGTGCCCTCTGCGTCCCCGAGTATTGCGGTCCAGCATCGCCTCCGTTAGCTGCCCATCATCCTAGGATGTATGTGTCTGCTCGCAAAGTGTTTGTTAAAATGTCGACATACGAGCTCATGTCCGGTGTGTCTAACACGCTCGACGGATCAGTTTGGCGCCTTTGCAACACTTATCTCTGAACATCAGTCCGGTGAAACCGCTACTTCAATGCCTTCTTTTTCGTCGTCTTCGGTTTTTGCCAAGATCCCTCGAAGACCCCGGTACCAAACAAGTTCGCCAACGACCTCCAGTTATCCTACACGGACACCGAGCGACAAGATCTCTTTCATGGGTTGGGTGGAACCGCCATGACCTTCTTCAGGGATCCGAAGACCAACCCGATCCCTCGGAACCCAAGTTCATCGGAAACCCAAAGTGTGACCCCTTTTTCGAGACCAATATTTTTATAATATATAATATATACATATTGCATATAAAATGTTCATGCTTTCATACATATGTTGTGGTTTGGGGGGCATTATGCCGATTCACCTAATAATTAAATATGGAGGCCATATGCAGGCGAATCAAGTCTAATATTGGCCCCATTTAAATTTGTGTAGCAAACCGGTGATATAATTTCGCCTTGTTAAGACAATATTTAAAGTGCAGGGTATCTAAACAACATGAACCATTTAACTAATTGTCGGGACTGTGGTTCCACTTAATATTGCCTATTTGCATCGCATCCTTGTCATGCCATACATCATACATGCATCATGCCCGATCTTTTGCCATAGTATTAAATAGTGTATCCGGTGTTTCTTCTAGTGCTTTGCTTCTTCACGGATTAGTCCGATGAGTTGATGCGAGCTTCGTCCCGATCTTCGGTTGAATCTTTGGCAGTGTTTTCCAGGCGAGCATTCTCCCTCTTTCTACCTATTTTATATTTCTAGTCTTTATTTCCTCCTATTGATCTTATTCTATCTGCGTTGCAATGCTCTAGTTTTCGTACCTGAGATATCCCTTGCAGCCATTATATTGCCTTGGACACCTCATATTACCTGTTGTTTGGTAGATAGTAGGCCTTGCGAGTCATCGTTACTTGCTCAGGTGCTACTTCATGTTGTTGATGTTCCACCGTTGTTGGGTGGTTGGCACATGCTTAATGGTGGAGATGATCATGGATTTAATTACCGTCTAATAACTAAAATTGAAAGTAGGTAAATAATGCAGAGGCACCGGTGGGTAATAGACAATATTTGGTTTTAACCGATCACTGGTGTCCCGTAGGACCCCGAGTTCTTGAGACCTGTTCCGAGATTGAGCGCGCTAACCACATGTGGGGTGTGTGGGCACCCCCATCGATTTAGTACCTGTTTTCAAAGTACTATACCGGGGGCCATAAACTAGTCTGGGGCTTTATTACTATCATGTACTTATGCCATGCTTTACTGCTTTTTTTACAATTGCGCGTGGAGCGTCTGTACTGTTTTGGAACAAATGTGGAATGTTTTCACGGTATCGACAAGCCTAGTCACACTTTCGGGTTCCCGGTCGTTTACAACCATTGTCACAAACCTCTGGGTCCGTCTCGGAGACTGGCCGACTTCGTTGCGGGTAGCTTAGTAGGGTGGCCCCCATGTGCTTGCTTTGGGTCTGGGAAACATCGTGTCCGAAACCCCGTCGACATACCGTTGGGTGTATGTTTTGTGATCTTATAGCTACCTAGTCTGACAACAAGGGTGTAGGTGCGTGTGGAAACTTTGGTGCACCCCTGCAGGGTTAAATGTTTTTGAGAAGCCATGTCCGCGGTTATGGACGACTTGGAGCACAGTTCTTGATCATAGAGAACTATAACTAAAGTTTACTGTTATAATATGACTTGTATCCGATATGACTAGTAAGTTGGATAACCACCATGTAAAGAATGATTAAAACTGCCAACCGTGGGAGTTTCCTCGACTTGACTTCCTCGTTTGGTCCCGAGGGGGGAAATAGCAGGATGGGTATGTTTGGTGGTAGTATCATGTTGGATCTGAATAGGTCTTTCTCATCTTTCTCTGATAGCCGACAGTTGTATCGAGTCTCTATAGGTTGTTTAGTGCTTGATGTGTTGCCGCTTCAGTCCACCATACCTATGTAGGCGAGGACCGCCGAATTCTAGTCTCGCCGTGTACTGGCCTCAGTACTGACCGCTCTTT
This sequence comes from Avena sativa, assembly GCA_916181665.1. Classification (NCBI taxonomy): domain Eukaryota; kingdom Viridiplantae; phylum Streptophyta; class Magnoliopsida; order Poales; family Poaceae; genus Avena; species Avena sativa. Next base: position 218,112,964 of record OV702280.1, on the reverse strand, counting down.
TTTTTCTTTGCCCTTTGCCGGCAACGCTTTTGTTTTTAGCAGGTTTTGAGATCAACGTCGTTAGCGCGGTTACCCTTTCGGCTTGGCCTGGGCAGGGTTATGGACGCCATTGGTTATTCTTCAGGGCTCTTAGCTCAATTTGCATCTTGTCCGTACTCGAACGCTGTTCGATTTCAAGGTGATTTGGATCTTTGTACTGTATATCTGTATTCTTGACTCATGGAGTCGTTGTATATATCTGTTTTGTGGGTTCCATCATGGACTAATGTGTAATGGTATTACTTCGTTTTCCACCCGCACGAAGTGCTTGGTGGGCGCCTTTGAATCGTTTCTATGCGGGTTTGGTGGGAATCGCCAAAACTTCCATAGGGCCGATCCGAGGGTGTTACAGAGTGGTATCAGATCTCAGAAGTTACGATACCTCATTGGTACATCCTGTAGGATAACCTAGCTAACGGACGTTGTAAACTGTCAAAACTATTTTTGAAAAATCAGTTGGATAGATCCGATTAGGTCTGCTTTTACTCCTTACCCCTTTGCTATTCTATTCTTAGCTCTGCATGTTTTGAATCTGCTCTCTTATCTTTTCTTCGAGTCCAGGATTTCTCACGGTTGGGTTTCTGTCGTTCCTTCAGGGTTTCGCTTACGTCCTTATATAATGGTGGTGCTACAAACATCAATTCTGCATCTCGTTTGTTGTACCCTCCATCCAATCTTTTTGTTCTTGAATCCTTTATCTGTATGTGTACCTTGGTGGATATCCGCATCGTTGAAATACATATGAGAAGGATTAGCATTGGTGAAGTTGGAGTATACCTTGAGCATGTGTTGTTCATGCCAATGGAACCATCGTGAAACCTAATCATTATGTATTTTCATACAATTTATTTTGTATCTTCCGATGTTTTCCAACATGATGAAATTATCTACGTCGGATCCGATGCAGATCTTGCATCACCCCTTTGTTCCGAATACCTCTTATGAAATCTTCATTCTAAATTTCGAGAGTTGTGTTGCACGATTTTCCTATTCATGTATGGAGTTAATAGTTTGGGTACGGGATGGACTGATCACCTTACCCGACTCTGACTGTTCATTCTTGTACATCGAACTGGTGGATCAATGTAACTTTTCCTCTTCCCATGGAAGTTAGAGGTGCCTTAACTTTTGATACCTCTACATTCGTCCTTTGTTTCTCCGGCGTGTTCTCTCGGAGAACGTGCGCCACAACCCCTTGTTGGTGGTGTTGCCGATTTCAAGATGAGGTAGGAGTCTTTGTTAGTGGTGTCGTGAAGCTCTACACGAAGCGAGAATATTCAGATCATCGGCCTTCTTTCTGGTACCATGAGGCGGATCTCGAGGGCGAGATCCATTTGTTAGTGCTGTTGAATTGTAGAACCCCGGGGAAAACCACTACTAGAAAATTGCCGTTGTTTATACTTTGTGCATCATCATGACATCAACATGCATATGTATGTCTAAATTTGTTTCCGAAAAGCCCTATTTTATTTTCTACAAATAGCCCTATCTATATCAAATGTCAAACCGTGGTCTTTTCCGGACATTTGGTTTATCTAAAAACTACTTGCAAAATAGTTTTGTTTTAAAAATAAATAATAAAAACATTTTATAAATCCCGAGGGAGACCGCCGCCGGCCAGGCCCAGCTAGCTGCAGTCTACAACCTCGGTAGCACCAAACCCTAAACTTAACCTATCCTAGACCTAACCCTAAACCTACCTATTCCCACCCGCCACCGCCACACCGCAAACCAGCAAGCACCCGCACACACGCCAGCACACACAGATGCACACAACACACACCCATCGAATGCGACCCAGCACACACGCATGCCCTGCTAATCCCGCCGCCACCAGCCTGGCCCCACCTGACTTGCAGTCGTTCCCTCGCTCGGGATCCTCTAGATCCACGCGGTCAAGGCCCCAACCCGACACCACCTCGCTGCCCCGTATCCCTTGCCCCACCTGGCTCGTGCCGCTCACCAACCCCACCCCGCGACCACGTCCGCCTCCCGTTCGATCCCCACCCCCGCGTGAATCCAACCTCTAAGCTCTCTGTAGTCGCCCCGTCGCCAAGCCCAGTGCGCCTCCGCCTTCCGCCTCGACTCCTACCTCCCTACCCCGCAACCCGTGGCTTCCTCGTCGAACGCTAGGTGTCGCCGCTCGCATCCCCGCCCGTCTCAACCTCTGCCCTCGCCGACCTTTCTCCGCTCGCCACTATGCTCCGCCGTCCCGTGCCCCTGCTTCCTCCCTTCCTTGTCCCGTGCCCGCTCGTCTGCGCCTCGCCTCTCCCCGAGGCCGTGTCGACCTCCGTCACAAGGACCCGCCGCTAGCGCAGCTCCACCGTCCGCCATCGTGACCTCCCTGGCCGTGCCATGCCTCGTCCCTCCGGCTGTCGCAGCCCGGCCCTGCCTCGGAGCGCCGCCACCCGTCACCAAGCACCACTCCAGCAAGCGCTATGCCCCCTGCGTCCCCGAGTATTGCGGCCCAGCATCGCCTCCGTTTGCTGGCCATCACCTAGGCTGTCTGTGCCTGCTTGCAAAGTGTTTGTTAAAATGTCGACATACAAGCTCATGTCCGGTGTGTCTAACATGCTCGACGGATCAGTTTGGCGCCTTTGCCACACTTATCTCTGAACATCAGTCCGGTGAAACCGCTACTTCAACGACTTCGTTTTCACCGTCTTCGGTTTTCGCCAAGATCCCTCGAAGACCCCAGTACCAAACAAGTTCGCCAACGACCTCCAGTTCTCCTACATGGACACCGAGCGACAAGATCTCTTTCATGGGTTGGGTGGAACCGGCATGACCTTCTTCAGGGATCCGAAGACCAACCCGATCCCTCGGAACCCAAGTTCATCGGAAACCCAAAGTGTGACCCCTTTTCCAAGACCAATATTTTTATAATATATACATGTTTCATATAAAATGTTCATGATTGCATACATATGTTGTGGTTTGGGGGCATTATGCTGATTCACCTAATAATTAAATATGGAGGCCATATGCAGGCGAATCTAATCTAATATTGTCCCCATTTAAACTTGTGTAGCAAACCGGTGACATAATTTCTCCTTGTTAAGACAATATTTAAACTTGCGGGGTATCTAAACAACATGAACCATATAACTAATTGTCGGGACCGCGGTTCCGCTTAATATTGCAAATTTGCATCGCATCCTTGCCATGCCATACATCATACATGCATCATGCCCGATCTTTTGCCGTAGTATTAAATAGTGTATCCGATGTTTCTTCTAGTGATTTGCTTCTTCATGGATTAGGCCGATGAGTTGATGCGAGCTTCGTCCTGATCTTCTGTTGAATCTTCGGCAGTGTTTTCCAGGCGAGCATTCTCTCTCTTTCTACCTATTTTATATTTCTAGTCTTTATTTTCTCATATTGATCTATTGTTATCTTTGTTTAATTACTGTTTAATAACTAAAATTGAAAGTAGGTATATAATGCAGAGGAACCGATGGGTAATAGACAATATTTGGTTTTTAACCCCTCACTGGTATCCTGTAGGACCCCGAGTTCTTGACACCTGTTCCGAGATCGAGCGCGCTAACCATAGGTGGGGTGTGTCGGCACCCCCATCGATTTAGTACATGTTTTCAAAGTACTGTATTTGGGGCCACAAAGTAGTTTGGGGCTTTATTACTATCATGTACTTATGCCATGCTTTACTGCTTTATTCACGATTGCGCGTGGAGCGCCTGTACTATTTTGGAACAAATGTGGAATGTTTTTGCGGTATCGACAAGCACAGTCACACTTTCGGGTTCCCAGTCGTTTACAGCCATTGTCACAAACCTCTGGGTCTGTCTCGGAGACCGGCCGACTTTGTTGCGGGTAGGTTAGTGGGGTGGCCCCCATGTGCTTTCTTTGGGTCTGGGAAACATCGTGTGTGAAACCCCATCGACATACCGTTGGGTGAATGTTTTGTGATCTTGTACCTACCTGATCTGATAATAAGGGTGTAGGTGCGTGTGGAAACTTTGGTGCACCCCTGCAGGGTTAAATCTTTTCGAGAAGCCGTGTCCACGGTTATGGACGACTTGGAGCACAGTTCTTGATCATAGACATCTATAACTAAAGTTTACTGTTATAATATGACTTGTATCCGATATGACTAGTAAGTTGGATAACCACCATGTAAAGAATGAATAAAACTGCCAACCGTGGGAGTTTCCTCGGTTTGACTTCCTCGTTTGGTCTCGAGGGGGAAATAGAAGGATGGGTATGTTTGGTGGTAGTACCAGGTTGGATCCGAATAGGTATTTCTCATCTTTCTTTGATAGCCGACAGTTGTATCGAGTCTCTATAGGTTGTATAGTGCTTGCTGTGATGCTGCTTCAGTCCACCATACCTATGTAGGCGAGGACCGCCGAATTCTAGTCTCGCCGTGTACTGGCCTCAGTACTGACCGCTCTTCTTTTTTTCTTTGCCCTTTGCCGGCACCCCTTTTGTTTTTAGCAGGTTTTGAGATCGACGTTGTTAGCAGGGTTACCCTTCCGGCTTGGCCTGGGCAGGGTTATGGACGCCATTGGTTATTCTTCAGGGCTCTTAGCTCAATTTGCATCTTGTCCGTACTCGGACGCTGTTTGATTTCAAGGTGATTTGGATCTTTGTACTGTATATTTGTATTCTTGACTCATGGAGTCGTTGTACATATCTGTTTTGTGGGTTCCATCATGGACTAATGTTTAATGGTATTACTTCGTTTTCCACCCGCACGAAAGTGCTTGGTGGGAGCCTTTGAATCGTTTCTATGCGGGTTTGGTGGGAGTTGCCAAAACTTGCATAGGGCCGATCCGAGGGTGTTACATCGCTCGAAGGGAACTTGCAGTCGCGGCTTCAGGCCGTGGAGGATGCTCTGCTTGGCACGTTCCGCCTGGCCGTTAGACTCCGGGTGGGAGACTGAGGCAAGGTCGAGCCGTATGTTCTGCTCCTCGCAGTACTCGGCCATGGCGCCTTTCTTGATGTTGGTGCCATTGTTCGTGATGATGCTGCGGGAACCCGTAGCGGTAAATGAGCTCGCGTAGGAACTTGGCGGCGGTCTTCCCATCACACTTGCGGACTATCTTACCCTCCACCCACTTGGTTAATTTGTTGAATGCGACCAGGAGGTGGGTGTAGCCGGAGGGGGCCTTCTTGAAGGGGACCACCATGTCCATATCCCACACGGCGAATGGCCATGTGATGGGGATGGTCTTGAGCGCCAAGCTTGGTATGTGCGTTTGATTGGCATACTTCTGACACCCGACGCAGCGTTGGAAGATGTCAGCCGCATCGGTGTGTGCGGTGAGCCAGTAGAAGCCATGTCGCATGGCCTTGGCGACTAGGGACCGGGTGCTCGCGTGGTGGCCGCTGTCGCCGGCATAGATGTCTTGGAGGATTTTTCGACCTTCCATGGGATGCACACATCGTTGGAACATGCCGGTCACGTTGCTCTTGTGGAGCTCACCGCTGATGATGACGAAGGACTTGCAGCGGCGCACGATCATGCAAGCCTCCGTCTCGTCTATGGGTAGGGTCCCTCCCTCGAGGTAGGCGATGTATGGCGCGATCCAGTCGCTTGGCTCTGCAATCATGGCGACCAGGGCTGGTTCTGGTTGCAGCAGTATCCTGATGTCGATCTCCCTCAGGGGAGAGACAGCTGGCTTGGTGATGGTGTCGAGGAAGAAATCGACAGGTGGCATGTGGCAAGCCTACCCGATGAGAGAGAGGGTGTTGGCCTCTTCGTTCTTGCGCCGGTCGATCCACTTGACGAATGATGGGGATAGGCTTACCGAGGTATACCCAGCAGGACGTTTCCGATTGGCCCAGGTGCCTTTGAGTGGGCCTGCGGAACGGCGACTGGATCAAGACCTGGCGTGGACTCAAGCGACTGGAAGCTGAAGGCCCAGAACCGTAGATAGGCCCAGTCGGATTAGGTTAAACGATCGCTGAAACCTTAACTGATTAGGTTGAGATCTGTAAACCCTAGGGGGTGAGTCTATATAAACCTCCCTAGAGGGAGCGTAGAGGATACGTTCCATCATACACCCAAGAGACTCACTGCCTAGCTGCCGAGCTCGCCCCATTATACTCTCACCATAATACAATCTAGCAGGAGTAGGTCTTTACCCTCCGAGGTGCCGAACCTGGGTAAATCCTTGTGTCTCCGCCCTCATCTCGCACCGCAGATGGCTGGCCGCCCTTGCCCCATGTTCTACTACTCGCTGCCGATTGCAGCATCTGTCGTGGTCATTCCCACGACAGTGGCGCCCACCGTGGGTCCTGGGCGGTCTGGCCGGTGTTCTGTGGCGAGATCCAATCTACCCATTAACGAGTCGATCGCCACCGGCCGCATGATAGCGATCGGCGAGATGCTCCAAATCTTGCCGAGCAGCTACGTCCCGACGACGCGACCCGTCACGCATAGCATGATCCTGCCGGTCGGCACGATCAGCCTCTTCGTCGGCCTCACCGACGTCATCTTCTCGGAGGACTCGGCTCGCATCCGTGAGTCGCCGCCACGCGACCGGCTCTCTAAGAGTCAGGTCCGCACGATCCACCGCCTCGCCTCCGAGTACGACTTGGCCCACAGCGACGTGGCCGAAACCACCGCAGCCGCGGAAGACGTGGCCCTCAACGACGACGCCGACTCGGCGACCCCAACGTCACTCGCCGGATCCATTGTCGCCGCGTCGCCAGCGGGCTTCATCACCCAGGTCTCCAATGTCGGAGACTTCGAGGATCCCTCCATCCTTGGGATCTTAGACTTCGACTCTGGGTCGGAGAACTCCGCCGACCTCCGCGACAGAACCGGCCGCCATGCCGCGACCTACATGGCGACTGGCGCCGACCCACCGGAGGATCCATTCTCTACTCCGATCCCTCCCAATGCGACAGCAACAGAGGTCGAGGAACTCCGCCTGAAGCTGGCAGAAGCAGTTCGCAAGGAACAAGCCGAGCGCGAAAAATTTCGCCTCGAGCAGGTGACAGCGCAGGAGCTGTCGCGCTACCACCAGCTTCGAATCAGGTCGCGCCTAAACCCCACCATCTAGGGGCGCGCCCTGAACTTCTATGACGAGAGCAACCCGGCCCGCGCGGCCGAGCGCGCGATCTGCGAGAACGCGCCGCCAGGAGGACGCGCTCGGCCCCCACCAGGGTCAACAGCCAATGGCGCCCCACTACCACCCAACCGCGCACCACCCAGGGACCAGGCGAGGATAGTGGTTTCCTCACGGGAGCAAGACGCGAACGGCCTACCGCTATTCTCCACCCCGATGGACAACCTCGTCGCGGGACGAGCAGCAGTCGACAACATCGCGACCACCGGTGATGGTGCCCTACAGATCCAGTACGCCAAGGCCTTGCTCACAAAAGCGGTCGAGCAACAAAACGCAGGCGTCGACTCACAGGGTCGGATGTACTCGCGTTCATCGGGCAGCAGAGCGGCCTCGAGCGGCCGCCCCATGGCGGCAAACACCCTCAACTGCCCGCCACCCGAACCACTGCAGCTCCAACACCGACCCGCGAATGCGGCACTCTCCACCAACGACCCCCGTCCGGCGACCAACTTCGTCGTCGCCAACGGTCAGCCCGTCGACGCCCGCACCCACATCATCAACAACCAGAGCTGGCGCGCACGCCAGCCTGACGACCTGCGGCATACCCTAACCAACCGCCGCGACGGCGAGCCGAGGGGGTCGCTAAGCCGACTCGGGCCCCGGTGCTTCGGACCGATGATCCGAGGCGAAAGATACCCGGCGAAATTCAAAGCGCCGAAGGAAATAGAGAAGCACGACCCCTCGTACGATCCCTCTGTGTGGCTGGATACCTACCTCATGGCAATGGGAATCTCCAGCCACACCGATCTACTAGCCGCCCGCTACCCCCCCCCCCCTGATGATGGAGGGGGCGTGCAGGCAGTGGATCAACACTCTCCCCGCGAATAGCATCGACTCCTGGGAAGAGATGCGCGATGCCTTCGTCAGGCACTTCGAGGGTTCATACACCCGCGCCACCACCATCGAGGACCTGGAACGATGCGTCCAGGGACCTCGCGAGTCGACCCGTAGCTGGGTCCAACGGTGGCAAGAACTGTGGTACAATGCTGTCGGTATCCACCCAGACACCGCAATCCACTACTTCAAGACCTCGTGCCGCTACGAGACCTTGGTCGCCAAGCTCAAACGAGCATACCGCACACTCGACAACATACCGGATCTCCTGGAGATCGCCAAAAGATACGTGGAGGAAGACCCAAACCAAGAAACGAGTGGCAACGACAACGGACGACGATCCGATCTACGCTACAGCAACACTCGCCTCACCGGCAAGCGCCGCAGTGAGGGGCGAGTCGACTTCGTCGCCAACGCTGGATACGCGCAGCACGAGCCCAAGAGCTTCCGCCGCGACGGGGGGCAACGCCGCGACGGCGGCAACTACAAGGCGAAGCCAAGGTTCTACCCCGCGGCCCTTCTTAACCAACCTTGTGTATTTCACAGCAGGAAAGGAAAACCCGCTACGCACACGACCGCCGACTGCCACTCCCTCAAGGAGATCGAGAAGGCACGGCGAGCGCAGGAAGACCCTGACAATAACCCGCCAAACGACGGAAAATTCGGCAGCGTGACCGGCTCGCTCCACACCTTCACAGGCTTCAACACGAAGCGCGAGAAGAAGGTCATCGCCCGCGCCGTCGCCATCAACACGGTGGCCCAGGTGGACGTCCCCCAGTTCCTCAACTGGTTTGAGCAACCAATCACTTGGAGCCGCCAGGACCACTCGCCACGAATCGAGTACCCAGGCCGAGTCGCCCTGGTGGTCAAGCCCAAGGTGGGAGACTACTGGCTCCCCAAGACATTGATGTACGGCGGCAGCTCCATCAACATCCTGTACCTGGACACCTTCAGGCGACTGCGGCTCCCGCAGTCGATGGTCGAGACGACCTACACCACATTCCACGGCATCGTCCCCGGTCGGAAGGCGTACCCGATCGGCATGGTCACGCTGCCAGTCACCTTCGGCACACCGGCAAACTTCCGCATCGAGCGGATCGTCTTCGAGCTGGTGCCCTTCGACAGCCCCTACCACTGCGTCTTGGGGCGCCAGGCGTTCGCCAAGTTCATGGCGGTGCCCCACTACGCGTACAACGCGATGAAGCTCCCCGGACCACGCGGCGTCATCATAATCCACGGCGACCCCGACATGGCCGCCGAGTGCGAGGCCAAAGGAGCTGAACTAGCCGACGCCGTCATCACGGCAGAGGCCAACCACGCCGACGAGATCGCCAAGTACACGAGCGGGGTTAACAACGACGACCCACCATACTCAAGAAGCCCAATGCGGAGGGCGGTAACACCTCAGCCTTCGAGGCAACGACGCATACCCGCAACGTCGAGCTGGTCCCAGGCGACTCTAGCCAGACGGTGACGATCCGGACGAGCATGAGCCCAGCATAGGAAGGCGCACTCATCGAGTTCCTTTCGTGAGAACAGGGACATCTTCGCATGGAAGCCCTCTGACATGCCTGGTGTCCCTAGGGAACTCGCTGAGCACAAACTCAACGCCGACCCCAAAGTGCGACCCGTTAAGCAGTAGTTGCGGCCCTTCAATGAAGAGCGCCGCCGAGCAATCGCCGAGGAAGTGTAGCGTCTACTCGATGTAGGCTTCATCCGGCCAATCAAGTACTCCAAGTGGCTGGCAAACCTAGTCCTGGTCAAGAAGAAAAATGGGACCTGGAGGATGTGTATCGATTACACAAACTTAAACAGCGCCTGCCCGAAGGAGCAATTCGTCCTCCCGCGGATCGACCAAATCATCGTTTCCACCGCGTGCTCGGAGTCGCTATATTTCCTCGACGCCTACTCTGGGTACAACCGAGATCAAAATGGCCATTGAGGACGAAGAGAAGACGACGTTCATCACGCCTTTCGGAGCCTTCTGCTACACTGCCATGACCTTCGGCCTGAAGAACGCTGGGGCAACCTACCAGTGGTGCATGCAGGAGTGCCTTGCGAGCCAAATTGGCCGCCATATCCACGTCTACATCGACGACGTGGTGGTAAACTCCGCTCGCCAGAGCGACCTACTCGCCGACCTGGCGGAAACATTCGCCAACCTACGGAAATACAAGATAAAGCTAAACCCAGGCAAAAGCACCTTCGGTGTGCCGGCTGGGCAGCTACTGGGGTACGTCGTCTCCAAGCGCGGGATCGAGGCGACCCCACCAAGATCGACACGATCTTTCGACTTGCCAAACCCGAGTGCCTGCGCGACGTCCAGAAGCTGGCCGGGCGAGTCGCGGCTCTCAGTCGCTTCATCCCCCGATTTGGCGAAAAGGCGATGCCCCTCTACCGCCTGATGCGCAAGAATCCCACCTTCCAGTAGGACAAGGAGGCGGATGATGCGCTCCGCGACCTCAAGAAGGTGCTACTTGCAGCACCGCTACTCGCCGCTCCCGTCGACAAGGAACCCATGCTGGTCTATGTCGCGGCTTCCGAGCGCGTCGTCAGCGCCATCATGGTCATCGAGCGACCAGAGGAGGGAAAGGAGCACCCGGTGCAGCGACCAGTGTACTACATCAGCGAAGTCCTCACCGAGTCGCGACAGCGCTACCCGCAATACCAGAAACTGGTATACGCGGTCTTCAGAGCACAACAGCGACTGCCACACTACTTCGAGGAGCACTCGATAACGGTCGTCTCCTCAGCACCGTTGCAGGACATCATCTGCAACCGTGAGCCGACCGGGCGAGTCGCCAAGTGGGCCGTCAAGATCGGCGTCCACAATATCAAGTATGAGCCGTGCAAAGCGATCAAGTCGCAGGCTCTCGCGGACTTCATCGCCGACTGGGAGGAGGCCCAGCAGACAGAAAAGCTGCCATACCTCCATTACTGGAGTTTACACTTCGACGGCTCCAAGAATGCTGATGGTGCAGGAGCAGGGATCGTGGTAACCTCTCTAAAGGGCGACAAGCTACGCTACGTCCTCTGCCTCGACTTCACCCCCTACACCAACAACATGGCCGAGTACGAGGCACTACTCCACGGCATGCGAGCTGCCAAGGAGATGAATGTCAACCGCCTACGCTGCTACGGAGACTTCGACCTCGTCGCTGGGAAAGTCGCTGGCACCTGCGACGCCGTCTCCCCCACCATGGCGGCATACCGCCAAGTAGTGGACAAGCTGGGCGGACACTTTGCAGGCTACTCCGTCGAGTGGATTGACAGGCGGAAGAACGAGGAGGCCGACGCACTCTCTCGTATAGGCTCGGCTCGACTCGCACCACCTGCCGGCGTCTTCCTCGACACCATCACCAAGCCTTCCGTCTCTCTCCCAAGGGAGATCGACATCGGAGTCCCGCTGCAACCAGAGGCAGCCCTGGTCGCACTCATCGCCGAGCCCGAGGACTGGACTACGCCGTACATCGCCTAACTGGAGGGAGGCACCTTGCCAGCAGACGAAATAGACGCCCGGATGATAGCACGCCGCTGCAAATCCTTCGTCATCATCGACGGCGAGCTCCACAAGCACAGCGTGACTGGTGTGTTCCAACGCTGCGTCCAACCCGTTGAAGGACGCAAAATCCTCCACGACATCCACTCTCTAGTCGCAAAGGCTATGCGACACGGTTTCTACTAGCCCACCGCACACGCAGACGCTGTCGACATTGTCCAGCGGTGCGCCGGGTGCCAGAAATACGCCAACCAGACCCACGTGCCGAGCTCGGTTCTCAAGACAATCCCCATCACCTGGCCTTCGCCGTGTGGGGTATGGACATGGTAGGACCTTTCAAGAAGGCCCCCTCCGGCTTCACCCACCTACTAGTCGCAGTCGACAAATTCACAAAATGGGTGGAGGCCAAGCCAGTCGGAAAATGCGACGGGAAGACCGCCACCAAGTTCCTACGCGAGCTCATCTATCGCTACGGGTTCCCAAATAGCATCATCACGGAAAACGGCACCAACTTCGCCAAAGGAGCCATGACCGAGTTCTGCGAGGAACACCACATCCGACTCGACCTCGCCTCAGTCGCTCACCCGGAGTCCAACGGCCAGGCGGAACGAGCCAACCAGAGCATCCTCCATGGCCTGAAGCCATGGCTCCAAGTACCGCTCGAGCGCACCGCCGGGTGCTGGGTCGAGGAGCTACCCTCCATCATCTGGGGCATGCGCACTTCCGTCAACAGGTCGACAGGGTACACCCCCTTCTTCATGGTGTATGGCGCCGAGGCAGTCATGCCCACCGACCTACAGCACGACTCGCCTAGGGTGGTCAACTACACGGAGGTCACAAATGAACTCGCACGCCAGGATGGAGTCGACCAACTCGACGAGGCACGTGACCTAGCTCGCTCCCGCACCGCCATCTACCAGCAAGGGCTCCACCGCTACCATAGCCGGCGAGTAAGGACTCGCACTTTCCAGGAAGGTGATCTGGTGCTACGCCTCATCCAGGACAAGAAGGGCATGCACAACCTCTCCCCCCTTGGGAGGGACCATTCGCCATCGGGCGAGTCCTTGGCAACGACGCCTACTACCTCACCGACGTCCGAGGAGACGGGAAACTCGACGTCAAGCGACCGTGGAATGTAAACCTCCTACGGAAGTTCTACTCCTAGAACACCCTACATGTACTCTCCACCTTCTATGAAATAAAACAGATCGGTTACCGCAAATTGCGTCTACTCTCCGTGTCTTGTGCCACTCGCACTCGTAATAACAGCGTTAAGCTAATCGCAGAAGTCAACCTCTGGTACAGCGACCGGCACGGCCAAGTAGTGCGTTCCGAGGGCACTGGGTTACCCCAGGACTCGTATAGTCCACGAAAAACGCAAACCCGGAGCCCCATTGGAGTCGCCTAGCTCGACTGGCTTACCGAGCCAAGACAACTGCCCTCGCTCCTCACAGCGACCAAGGTCCTCTGCATCCTCGGCACAGCAACTCGAACGGCCCAGTACCACGCTCGGTGACTGACGACCAGTCAAGCACGAGCGACCAGGGAAAAACGCCAAGTACGAGAGCATGCCCAGGACTTTCCACGCGACTGATCCTTCGGGTCAGGCAGGAGTGACGCGCTTACTCTAACGTGCTCAGTCCTCACCTACCCTGGAGCTGCGACTAGAACCACCAAGTACCATACTCGGGGACTCGGCCACCCGACCTCGTTCGCGCAAGGGAAAATGGTCTAGTAAAGAGCACCCACGGGAGTCTCCCTGCGACTAGCTCTCCGAGATCGGGCGAGTCGACCTCAATAGCAAAACAACTGACAAAACATTCAAAACCACAAACACATAACAAACGAGGTAAACCCCATAAAAATGGCGGACGCGCTCGGGGACTTGTCCAATCAGCATCCAAAATCCCGAAACAATGCACAAAATAACACAAAATAACACGAAGTTTCATTACAACAGAACAAAGTCGTTCCAAAATACAAGATGAGTCCTATGGCTAATTGTTACTAACGCCCCAGGGCACAATGCTTCTACTCCGCAGGTTTCGACGGCGACTCGCCGCCACCGCTGCGGTTGCGAATGAAGGGCGTGTACGGGTTCGACGGGTACGTCGTCAACTCACCCGCCATTGCTGCACGGAACGGCTGCTCAACCTTGAAGTCCCGATGCTTTGGCTCAGGATCGTTGGGGGCGACGGTCGTCTCCTGATAGGGGAGGAGGTCACCCATCGCCCAAACGCGATCGGAATACACCGCGGCCCGGTCCGTCAGCTTCAACATCTCGGCAATCTCCAAAGAGCCCGTCGACGAGGGGTAGCCACTCGTCACATCGACAAGGTCGAATTCCTCCGGGAAGTGGGCAAGCCCAAGGCTGAGAGCCGTCGCCGCCCCGCGCCAGAAGGCCGACCGCGTCATGAATTCGACGACTGACGGCGCCTTCTCCAGATAACGCCATACTTCGACGAGGTCGCTGGGAATCACTTCCGTGGGCGATATCTCCTGAAGATATGCTCGAATGGAAGTCGCGGACAACGCGGCCGAGTCGACCAGAGTGATCACACACTGCCGCGCGTCGTACGACTGCGCCTCCTCCGAGCTGTCAATAATCCGACATGTGGACAGAAGTCGGCAGTGAGTACAACAACGATTCCACAATGCAGATATTACAGGCAGAGGAAAAAGGAAAAAAGCTTACCAATAAGCGGACGGCAGAGGCCCGTGATGAAGCTTTGAAGCGAGGAGAAGTCGTTCTGCAGCCCAACAACGAGTGCGTCCGACACCTTCCGTTCTTCAGCGGCAGCAGTGACAGCAGCTTTCGCTCGTCCCTCCGCCGAGCTCGCCTCCGCCTTCGCTTCCTTGAGCTCGCGCTCCAGGTCAGCAATCCATTTCTTGGCCGCACTCAGCGAATTTTGAGCCGCCGTCAGGTCACCCATTGGGACAAGGCCCCGACGGACTTCCTCCGCCTCGGCCGCAACGGCTTGCAGCCCCTTGTTCGTCTCCTGGACGGCAACAAGTTCCTTCTCCATGCGACACTTTGTTGCAAGCCGGTCGGCCGATTCACGCTGTAGGCCCTGCGCACAAATTAAACTGTCAACAACATCAAAAATCCTAAGTGCCCACCCGCTGGAATCCAGAGACTAGGCACTCGGGGACTGGAGGTCAAAAATCCTAAGTGCCCACCTGCTAAAATTTAGCGACTAGGCACTTGGGGACTGGAGATCAAAAATCCTAAGTGCCCACCCGCTGAAATCCAGCGACTAGGTACTCGGGGACTGGGCGCTACAAAAACACTAAAAGAATCCGACCACTGAAATTCAGTGGCCCGATCCTCAGGGACTGGACATACCTAGATGGCTGCGCCCAGCATGCCGTGGAGCTGTAGCGTGTCCACAGACGCAAGATGGACTGGAGTGTGTCCGCGACGCTGCTCGACCTCCGTCTCGGCGACCCCAGGCGTCTAGCTCGTTGGAGCTGCGCCACTCACTGTGACCGCTTTGGACATGAAGCGGGGGAAGGTCGCAGCGGATGCCCCAGCGCCACTAGGAGCTGGGTCGGCCACTCCGGGCGAGGAAACAGCCTCCTTGGTCTTCGAGGCCACCTCCGCCGCAGTCGGAGGATCTCTTGGAGCAACTGCCGTGTCGTTAGAGACCGTGACGACATCGTCGCCTTTCACCCTCTTAGCGCTGTCTGCGGGAGCAACGACTTCGTCAGCTTTCCTCTTCCGCGAGGGGTCATCCTCGGCGACGACTGGCGTAACCTTGGCCACGGAAGGATGGCCGATCTTTTTAACTCCAGTCCTGTGAAACAACGATATGAGCAAAATTGTCCGATTACAACGGAAGGCAAGCAAATGAACAAGACTTACTTGGCGACTGGTATGAACCGCAGACCCATGCGGATGCTGGCCGGCTTCTCCAGCTCGGGGCCCAGCTTCCGACTGAGGCCCATCTCAAACACATCGTGTGCCCAAGACATAGAGGGCCTCTTCGAAGATGAGTCCGCGGCAGGAGCCTCCGTGATGACATCTGCGGGAGCTTTCCTGGGAGGCGAAGCTGCTGCGGCTGGAATAGCCCCCAACCTAGAGACCGGGCAAATGGGGGTGGAAGCGATGCCAGAGGTACCTCATCCAGGGGAGCGGCGGCATCCGGCGCTACTGTCGTACGCGCCGCTTCGCCCTTAGCCGAGCTGGTGGCGTCGGAACTAGTCGCAGAACGGGGCGGAGACGCCTGCTTCGCCGGCTTCGTATTCCTCCTTGGCGGAGCCTTTACCTCCTTCTTCTTCTTCTTCGACGGCGTGGCCTCACGACGTGAGGTGTGCTCGGGGAGCTCGTCGTCATCGTGAGGTTCGAGGCTCCTACTCTTCTCGAGCTCGCGCTGATGTTGCCCGCGAGTTTTGCGAACCATCGGGGCGGCGTCTTCCACGGGCTCGTCTTCATCATCCTCATCGTCATCACCCGCATCGCTTCCGACGTCGCCTTTGGCGGGTGGCGACTTGCTCCCGTCCTGGACGGACGAGCTCGAGTTCTCGTCGTCTGCGGGTGGGAGCCATCCTTCCACCACTTGGAACAACTACAATAAGCATGAGATAACGTTAGCATAACCGCGATTGCATCATCTGCGACTGCGAATGTAGCGAAAATGGCGACTTACCGTCGGATCTGGGCGCCTTGAGGTATAGGGGGCGACCCCGGCCTTCGCGTCCAGGTACGCTGCTAGGGTGATCTTCTTTCGGGCCAGGATGTAGTCTTCGAGTTTCCACTCGACGAGGCAGGATTTCGTCGGGTCGTCCCTACCCATGTACTCGTACATGTAATGGTCGTGGCGAGCCAAAGGCACGAGCCACCGCCCGAGCCAGCAGTTGTAGAGGTTGATGGTTTGGAGGCCCTTCTTCTTCAGACTGCGGATGGTTTGCAACATTTCGTCGACAACCATCCGCTGATCCAGCGGGAGCTTGCCGACCTGGAACCGACGCAGTTCGGGCCGGTCGGCGGAGTACCTTGGAAGCGCCACCTCGCCGTCTAGAGTCGACTCGGTGACGCAGAACCAGGATTTCTTCCATTCGTTTGCCGCCTTGGCGGGCAACATCAGGTCGAAGAACGACGCCTTCGACTTCAGCTGGAACGTCAGGCCACCCGTAGCCAGCATCGGGCCGCCTGATTCTTCGCGGATGATCCTCCCATGGAACAGATCTTGCCACAGGGGGAAGTAGGGCCTGCAGCCCAGATAGCACTCGTAGAACGCCAAGAAAATGGTGAGCTGCTCGATGCTATGCGGGCCGAGGTCCGACGGCTGGATCCCGTAGTAGGCATAGAAACGCAGGAAGAAGAGAGAAGTGGGAAACCCCAGCCCCCGCTCCAGGTGGCTGGTGAAGCAGACGAACTCTCGCTCGCGCGGGTCCGGAGTCACTTCTCCGGCCGAGGGGATGCGCCATCTGCCGGCGCGCAGGATCCCGTCCTCCTCGAAGGACGCCAGTAGCGCCCTGGTGCACTTGGATCTGCCAGATGGTTCAGTAGAGGGGGCCATTGGTTGGAAGATTCGTGGAGGTCGGGGCTCTCTGGATCGGTTGGATCGCGATGCAGAGTGGAAACGAAGATGGGCGAGATCAGAGGAAAGATGAAGGAGTGTTTCCCCGCTCGCCTGTCATTCTCCTTATATAGCGGTTGTTACCCGCCAATTTCGGGATCCGTTACTACGCGGTGATTATGCCAAAAGTTACCGTTGGATTACCCCAACGGCTAGTTTTGACCCCACTTGACGGTCCAACTTCATCCACTCGACTCGTTGCTCCGTGCAACTTGATGATTCGCCGACCCGATCACTACAACAGTGACTGAATATTCGCCGACCCGATCACTACAACAGTGACTGAATATTCGCCGACTCGTTCGCCGATCTGCGACCCGATCGGTCGCCGTTAGTGCGACTAGAATAACTAGTTTTTCCTTTATTCAGGAGTCCGCCGTCGATTCGACTGGGCGTCCGCATTGGACCCATATACACCGACTGCCAGTGACCACCTGCGACCAATCAACGACGGCCTCGGGGACTACTGATGGGGATATGCCTACCGGGGTATACCTAGCAGGACATTTCCGACTGGCCCAGGTGCCTGCGAGTGGGCCTGCGGAACGGCGACTGGATCAAGACCTGGCGTGGACTCAAGCGACTGGAAGATGAAGTCCCAGAAGCGTAGACAGGCCCAGTCGGATTAGGTTAAATGATCGCTGAAACCTTAACTGATTCAGTTCAGATCTGTAAACCCTAGGGGGTTAACTCTATATAAACCTCCCTAGAGGGCGCGTAGAGGATACGTTCCATCTTACACCCAAGCGACTCGCTGCCTAGCCGCCGAGCTTGCCCCATTGTACTCTCACCATAATACAATCTAGCAGGAGTAGGTCTTTACCCTCCGGGTGGCCGAACCTGGGTAAATCCTTGTGTCTCCGCCCTCATCTCGCACCGCAGATGGCTGGCCACCCTTACCCCATGTTCTACTACTCACTGCCGATTGCAGCATCTGCCGTGGTCATTCCCACGACAACGGAGTAGCTAGCGAAGTGGCCCCCTAGCTGGTCCACTGCTTGGCGGTATGCCGCAATGGTGGGGGAGATGGCGTCGCTGGTTCCGGCGACTTGCGTGGCGACGAGGTTGGGTCTCCGTAGCACCGTAGGCGGTTGATGTTCATCTCCTTGGCGGCTCGCATGCCGTGAAGGAGGTTAAAAGAACATGTTGGGCCCCCATGTGTGGTTTTGGTAATTAATGACAATCTTTATGGACTAATGTGTGTATTAAGTTATACTTCTAGGATTTGTCCATTGGCATCGCTTGGAGCATGTGTTGGCTTCAAGGTCGATGAAATGCAAAGAAGATATGTTGTGCAAGCTCAATATGCGAGGTCGATGATGAGGAATTAAGAAAGGCGTTCCATCTTGAGAAGGGCAAGACCGTCTACATCGAGCTCAAGTGGAATGCTCAAGGGAAAGCTATAATCTTGATAGGTTTTCCCTTTTGCCGGTCTCACGTTGTGTGTGTGAGACCGGGTTTACGATAGATAACCGTACTATCAAGAGGGTATCTCGTATGAGTAATTCGGTCACATCGTTCGGAGAGTGCTCAAACCTTTGCATACTTGAATTATCGTATTTGGTTGTTATTTGGTCTTATCCATGTGGGGATATAGAGCTTGTGGTAATCTCCATAACAAGCTCTTGTTCATCAAAATCGGATCTCCCATATGTATCTTGTTGCGATTTTGATTTATGCAGCTTTTCGGTTTCTCACCAAGTGAGGTATCTCACATTATTGGAAAGCCCTTGTTGTCCTCTATCCAACGCAATTAGAATCGGGTCAATCAGAGCTATCGTTTTAAAGTTATGACCGTTTAAATATTTGTCGTTTTAAATGAAAAAGAAAAAAAAAACTGGGCCGAGCGGTACTACCGCAGCCCAGTACCGCTCGGGCGCGCGCGCAGCCCATTTTCTATCTGACCCGGTACGCGCATCCAGCTGTACCGGTCTGGCCCGGTAGTACCGCCCGGGTGGGCCGGTACTACCGGTCGGCCCAGATTTTTTCCAAATACATCTCGCCCAAATCGGCCACCCACTTGCGTGTGCCTGCTTCCAGATCTGCTGGCCCCGCTCGGGCCCCGATGGCGCCGCCGCCTCTTGCATCGCTCGCTCGCGCACGCTCCGACCGCTCCCGCGCTGGCCTCCGCTCGCGTTGACTTGCAGCTCGCTGCCCGCGCCCGCCTGCCGTGCTGGCCCCGCGCACTGCTGCTGCCTCCGCATGGGCCCGCGCCGCTTGCTCTCTAGCTCACCGCGTGCAGCTGTTGTGGCTGCTGCTCGCATGCACGAACGCGTGCGCTAGCTGCGCTGCTGCTGCTCTGTCCCAGGCTGCTGGCCCACGCACGCGAGCATGCTGCTGCCCATCTTGCCTCGCTGCACGCACGTACGGCCACAGGCCTTTCTGCTTTTTCCTGTAACATGCGGTACTACCAGTTAAATCCGGTAGTACCGAACCGCTCCGAAAAACTGCCCAAACGGCTAGTTTTTCTGGGCCCTACTTAAGTCTTTGCCCTTTCAGTTTAGTCAGCTCCTCTCTCATCTATTAGGCTAAACTTTGTCCACACTTGCTCTAGATCTTGAAGCTTTTCTAATCTTTTCCCTCCGATGATTCTTGCCCATATTTGAGTGGAAGAGAGAGGAGATCTAGCCCCACGTTTTGACCTAACCGATTCATCTCTTTGTGAATGCATCTTTGGGGATCTAGATTTTGGGGGATTTTGTGTCTCTCTTTGATTCCTTCTCTCTTGTTCCCCCAATAGCTTTAGTAGCTTTGTTGGAACTTGAGAGTGAGGGATTTGAGCACCTTGTGGTGTTCTTGCCATTTGCATTTGGTGCATCGGTTTGAGTTCTCGTCGGAGGATTTGATTTGAGTTTCTCATTGGATCTTGTCCCTCTTGGTTTCTTGGAACCCTAGACGGTTTGTGGCCTTGGTGGCATTGTGGCCTTTTGTGGCATTTGTTGGGAGCCTCCAATTAAGTTGTGGAGAAGTGCCCCAACCTTGTGAGAGGTTCCAGTTGCCACCGACAAGTGCACCGATAGTGGAAGCGTGGATCGATCCCGTTGGGGTGAGATTCACCGGATAATAAGGGAGGCCTTTTGTGGCGTTGGTGGTTTGATACCACCCCCTCTCCAAACGAGACGTACTCCATGTTGGGAGGAACTTGGTAAAATATCATCGTCCCCACGTGCCTCGGTTATCTCTATACCCGAGCTTTTACTTATGCATTTTACATTGTGATAGCCTTCATGCTTGAATTAATCTATACCTTGCTATCACTTTGTTGCTTGTATTGCTTAGCATAAGTTGTTGGTGCACATAGGTGAACCTTAGTTGTTCTAGTTTGTGCTTAACAAAGTAAACACTAGTTTTATTCCGCCTTTGTTGGGCCACTCTAGGAAAAGTTTTAATCGCCTATTCACCCCCCTCTAGGCGACATCCATATCCTTTCAGAGGTCCTCGTACTCAGCCATGTTGTTGGTGCAGGGGGTGAAGACGAGGTACAGTACGTAGCGCAGCTTGTCGCCCTTGGGGGACGTGAGCATGATCCCTGCCCCTGCGCCATCTGCGTTCTTGGACCCGTCGAATTAGAGAGACTAGTAATAGAGGTACGGCAGCTTCTCCGGCTGATGCGCCTCCTCTAGGCGACATCCGTATCCTTTCAATTGGTATCAGAGACCGGTCTCTCATTTTAGGCTTCACCGCCTTGAGAGTAAAGATGTGGGCTAGGGGATTAGTGCACAAGGACACACTCACATTCGATGGCACAAATTATGATTTTTGGAAAATTCGCATGCTTAATTTATTTCGGGAAATTTACCCAATTATCGAGGGCTATCTATATGTGGGTTTCTCTTCTCCTATGGATACCCAAAACGAATCTTTAGAGGAGAAGTTGAACTCTCATATAGATGCTCTAGCTACTAAAATTCTTTTGCACGTTGTGAGCAATGTAGTTCTTTCGTCTATCGTGCCTTATTCAAGCGCTCGTGAAATATGGACCAAGCTTGAAGATAAATATAGCAAGTCCAACATTATTGAAGATGATTGTGTTGCTTCCACTTCCGGTCGAGATGAGTTCTCATCGTCTACCACTTCACCAACATGTGACTTTTCACAAGGTAATGATATGGTGAGTGGTGATAGAAATTGCAATATGGATAGTGTGTTCACTATTTGTAATCCCTCATATCTATCTAGTTGCAATGATCTATCTTTGGACCTTAACACTTCTAGCACTCAAAATTCCTCACGTGCTTGTGTTAATAGTCCTTGCATATCATGTAGGAATGACTTGAACAAATCTCATGATGATATGCTCATGTTGTCTTGTTGCCATGATAAACATGCTTCTATTTCCCCTAGTGCTTGTGTTGCTAACCATGTAGAGGAAAATGAAGATTCTATGGGCCAAGACAAGGTTTTGAAGAGAGCTACAAGTGCAATCTCATCATCACCTTCCTCTGGTTCTCACATGTGCCTTATGGCTAAGGGAACAAAGGTAACCTCTTCGAATCCCATTGTATCTCATGATGATGATGATGAGGCTGAGAATGATAATGATGATTATAGAGGTAAGTATGATATTACCTCTATTAAGAAAATGGGAGAGGTTGTCTATAGTTCTCTCTACAAGAATAAAATTGCTTCCTCCAACCTTCTTGAAATCTTGAATTTTGCTATAGAAGGAAATGATCTTATTGAGGAGCAAGAAAACATAATTGATGAAAAATTTGCACTTGAGCGTGAATATGCTAATGAACTTGCTAAAGTAAAGGACTCCCTTGAAGAAGAACAAACCACCAAAGAATCTCTTGAGGAGACTTTTACTCTAGAATTATCAAGAGTCACATGAGCTCATCAAACTCACCGAGTCACATGAGCAACTTAAAGCCTCATATTCAAAAGAGCTTGCCAAGTTGCCCTCACCTCTTGCAAATAGTGACGATGCTTGTGCTACTAACTCTATTTCTTGTGAAGCATCTATTTTGAAGGATAATATTGAGCTAAAGGCTCAACTTGCTTTGCTAACTAGCAACAGTGGGAAATTAGAAGAAAGTCATGTTAAGCTCTCGAGCTTGCATGAGGATCTTCTAGTCTCTCATGGTAGGCTAAAGTTAGCTCATGTGGACATTAGCACTACATCTACTCCAAATGTTATATTGCCATGTGCTAGTCCGTGTAATTCATCCTCTCACAACCATGCTATATCTCGTGATGAATTACATTCCGTGCCTTGTTGCTCTAACAATGTAGCATCTACTTCCTCTAGTACGTTTGTTGAAACTAACCATGTAGAGGAAATCAAAGAGCTCAAGGCTCATGTCACTTCTTTGAAGAATGACTTGAAAAGGGGTCATCAAGGGAAGGTCGCACTCAACAAAATCTTGAGTGTGCAAAAATCCCCCAATGAAAAGAGTGGGCTTGGATTCAACTCAAATGTCAAGAACAAGCCCACTATCAAGTTGAAGCACAAGTACAACAAGAAGAATGGCCAAGATCAAGTCAAGAATCCGGCCAACATTGTTTGCTTCAAGTGCAAGGAAGAAGGGCATCATGTCAAACTTTGCCCATTAAAGGAGAAGTCCCTAGGCAAGAAGCAACAAGGGAAGCGGCCTCAATATCTACATCTTGTTAGAGATGGGCCTCCTCCCAAGAAGAATCAAGCTCTTCCTCAAGTTGTTGCTTCATCCAAAAAGAAAGGTTGCAAGAGTAGAACTTGTTACATATGCCGTGAGAAGGGGCACATTTCTTCCGCATGCACTATAGGTAACTCCTCATCCCATCTTATCTTGATTGATGATGCTTATTCACTTCGTAAGGATGAGGTTGGCAATGTGTTTGCCAAATTTGTTGGTGCTCAATGTGGTGTCAAGAAAAGAACCATTTGGGTTGCCAATCCTATTATGACTAACTTCTTAGGACCCAACTTGGTTGGGGACCAACAAGCCAAAACTTGATCAATAGGTGTGTTTTGGAGGGCATTGGAGACTTGGTTACATCATGAAGAATTAAGGGATCTTCATCAATTATTATTGTCAATCCAAGCCATTTGTATTATCATGATTATATTATATTTCCAATGTTCCTCCTTGCGGTAACATATGCTTAACTTATTACATTGAAAGTTACTCGCCCCTTGTGCATGTGTTGGTTTTGTATCTTCCATGATCTTGTACATGTTGTGCTTTACACTTAATTATCTTGAGATATCAAGTATATTTGTACATGATTAGGTGGCACACCATGTATGTGTGTTTCTTGTATTAGAGCCTTAATTGATTATATTTGGTATCTTATTTGGCTCTTGTGAGATATTAATGGACTATCCCATTTTGGGGGAGTGTTATGCTTGGGAATTCCGCAATCCTAAAATTGTGTGTACATGAGGAATACCACCTATATTGATATTACAATATTATATATTCTCTATGTGGCACAATTCTCATGAGAAATTCAAGTTCTATAATGTCCATTAATTATCTCTATTTGGACCTTTTTGCCTCGTGTTGGTTTTATGGTAGTATCACATTATGAGGGAGTCATATGCTTAGTGCATATTACAATCCTATAAAATGTGAATATTTGAGGTTGTGTCACTTAGAATTGATATTGATAATTATCTAGCTCCTATGTGACACATTTTCTCATACAAGTTCCAATTTGCTTGAATGGTGTTGTTGATCATATTTTGGATCTTGTATATGAGAGTGTTTCTTGGTATGTGTTTCCTCATATTTAGATCTCTATATCATCATGGAAACCATTTGCTTCAAATTACTCTAATCACTAGTGATTGTGTGACTATTGGAAGCTACCAAGAATCTTGTTCGAAGTATCATGCTTAATTATTATATTTTGTTATATGCTTCTTGTGGTGACTATGATCTTGGATATCCATGCAAGCTACCTTGGGAAAATTATTCCCAATATTTCTTGTCCTTGAACAATTAGTACCAAATTTATGGTAGACTTTATTGATCATATTCACTTTGGCCTTTGCTTAATATTGTCCTATCTTTGGCCAAGTAAATGTTTTGTGTGCTCCCATGTATTCCTTGCTACTTTTGGATCCTTTTATTTTTATTGGTATCCTCTTGTGTTTTATTTAATGTAGGTAGTAGTGATGATCTCATTTGTGTGCATTTTGCATTCAAAAGCAAAAATTCTATATAATGTACTACTTATGGGTGATCTCTCCTATATTATCTAGAACAATCCTTTTATGCTTCTTTGTTTGATCCATATCAGGTTTTATATGCTTGGAACCTCAATCTTTTCGTTTTGGTACTTTGTGCCATCATGAGAAGTTTGGGGAGTTTGGTTTCTTATTGGAACCTTGCTCTTTTTGGGAGTTGGTTTTGTCTCATTCCTTGTTTCATGATTTGACCATTTTAGAATGAGATAAATCCTTGAGCAATTTTATTTCTATCTATCTTTTGCTCTTTTGGTTTTAGCCTAGTTCATTTGTTGAACTTGTGATCATTCATGTGTTGAATTGGTTCTTTGATACAATTTGGACATCGTTTGACATGTCACACTCTTGTGTGTGAAATCTCGATTTACTTGGTATTTTTCTTCAAATTGTATCTCCTTTTTTGGTTCTTGAAAGCTTTATGCATGCATATTGACTATATGTTTATATTATGGCATGCTTGCTTTCTTTCATCCAATATATAACGGAAACTCCACCAATTCACATCGGCTAAGTTGTGCATGAAATTCAATTTCATATCAATATGCACATAATTATGTGGAGTCTCTCCTATCTATTGTAGTTGCACTAACTACTTTGGACCCAATATGTTTGGGGACCATTTTGTACTTAAATGTGTTTTAGGTACATTGGAGATATATTGGATGCTTGTCTCTCAATCTTGAAGAAGTGGTGCGTGCATGAAAAGTTGAGTCAAGCTATAGGATGATCAACGAATTCATATATTCTACATCCTACCAATTGTATCTCGGTAACAAGTATCTCTTGATCATGCATATGTATCTTGCTTCCAACCTTTTGTAGGTTGCATCTTGGCATGAATTTTTTGTTATTATATTTATTGTTATATCTCTAGCCACGGTTTTAATAGAACTCTCTATTGTAAATGTGTATAAGTTGAGATGAGTACATATAGTTGGGACTATACAAAATCATGCATATAATCCTCCAATCCCAAATATGGAAATCTAGCAATTTTATTGCCTATCATTTCATCAACTTCTCTCATATGCAATAGTGAGATTTTTGCTAGTCTATTTTATCTTATGATACTGTTGCCTTTCTCCCTATATTCCAACTTTCTCATTTTCCCTTGATGATAGTTGTAATATATGTAGTGTGTCGGTGTTTGAATCTCATTAATGTACAATAAGATATATGTGAGCCTTTGGCCATGCTTTGAAGCAAAAATATTATTGATATATGTTATGACTTCATTTTTGCCTTTCATGTGCTTTCTTGTATAATCTTCTTTATGTGTGCATATTTCTTCTTTGGACTATGTATTTGTGATATTTTCCACTTAGAGACATATACACATATGAGAAGATAATTTTAGTTGATTTTTAATCCTTGGAGACCACCTTTCTATTCCTTCTGATTCTTCGGTGGCTTCCAAATTTATTTTCATATGAGTGCTTGTTCCTCTTGTTTGCATCTTCGGACACTCATATTTGTTCTTTCATGTCTTGTATTGTTAAATGAATTTGGATGAGTGAGGAGTCCATGACTATGCACCTCGTTCCCAAATGCAATTATCATAATTGGTGCATTCTCTTTGGGGAGCTCATCTAATTCATTTAATAATACTCATTTGCATTCTTTCACATTTGTTGTGTTTTAAATGCTTATGGGGGAGCAAGGATTCCATATTTGTGCATTATGTAGTCCAATACATTTATTTTGAATTGTGCACAAATCTTGGGGAGCCTCTCTATTTGTTATTTAAAGCACTCTCTTGCTCATATCATAATATCTTGTAGGTTCCATTTGAACTCATTTGTTGTTTTCAATTGGTTTGTGGGACCTTGTAATTGCTTGCATCATTTGACTTTATTTATTTTGGCAATCTTCGGGTCCTCGATATAGTTCTACTCCCTCCCAAGTATTCATCATTGGATATGTGCGAAGGCACTCCTTTGGAGGAATTATTATTATATTTGCCTTCTAGAACTTGTCACCCATTTTGGCAATCGATGCCAATGGGGGAGAAGTTTTAGAGGGTTTAAGGGAAGTTGGTTTATGCATTGAGTTTGTTCTTGTGCATTTGCCTCTCATGCTCTTTCATCTTTGTTGTTGCTTAGTATGTGGTATATATATAGAGGAAACTCCACCAATGATAATGATTGGCAATATATGCAATGAAATTCAAGTTCATCACACATGCATAGATTGTGGGGGAGTTTGCTCTATATATGGTGGTGGTACCAATATCACATACTTTTGTAGTATTTGATATTGGTATTACCATTTATTCATTAATATTCCTTATATAAACCCTCTTAAAGGGATTGTCATCAATTACCAAAATGGGGAAGATTGAAAGAACATGTTGGGCCCCCATGTGTGGTTTTGGTAATTAATGACAATCTTTATGGACTAATGTGTGTATTAAGTTATACTTGTAGGATTTGTCCATTGGCATCGCTTGGAGCATGTGTTGGCTTCAAGGTCGATGAAATGCAAAGAAGATATGTTGTGCAAGCTCAATATGCGAGGTCGATGATGAGGAATTAAGAAAGGCGTTCCATCTTGAGAAGGGCAAGACCGTCTACATCGAGCTCAAGTGGAATGCTCAAGGGAAAGGTATAATCTTGATAGGTTTTCCCTTTTGCCGGTCTCACGTTGTGTGTGTGAGACCGGGTTTAGGATAGATAACCGTACTATCAAGAGGGTATCTCGTATGAGTAATTCGGTCACATCATTCGGAGAGTGCTCAAACCTTTGCATACTTGAATCATCGTATTTGATTGTTATTTGTTCTTATCCATGTGGGGATATAGAGCTTGTGGTAATCTCCATAACAAGCTCTTGTTCATCAAAATCGGATCTCCCATATGTATCTTGTTGCGATTTTGATTTATGCGGATTTTCGGTTTCTCACCAAGTGAGGTATCTCACATTATATTAATTGATACACTCCCGCTTGGTGATAATCAAAATCTTGGAAAGCCCTTGTTGTCCTCTATCCAACGCAATTAGAACCGGGTCAATCAGAGCTACCGTTTAAAAGTTATGACCGTTTGAATATTTGCCGTTTTAAATGAAAAAGAAAAAGAAAAACTGGGCCGAGCGGTACTACCGCAGCCCAGTACCGCTCGGGCCTGGCGCGCGCAGCCCATTTTCTATCTGACCCGGTACGCGCATCCGGCTGTACCGGTCTGACCCGGTAGTACCGCCCGGGTGGGCCGGTACTACCGGTCGGCCCTGATTTTTTCCAAATACATCTTGCCCAAATCGGCCAGCCCACCTGCGCGTGCCTGCTGCCAGATCTGCTGGCCCCGCACGGGACCCGATGGCGCCGCCGCCTCGTGCATCGATCGCTCGTGCACGCTCCGACCGCTCCCGCGCTGGCCCCCGCTCGCGTTGACCTGCAGCTCGCTGCCCGCGACCGCCTGCCGTGCTGGCCCCGCGCACTGCTGCTGCCTCCGCATGGGCCCGCGCCGTTTGCTCTCTAGCTCACCGCGTGCTGCTGTTGTGGATGTTGCTCGCATGCACGAACGCGCGCGCCAGCTGCGCTGCTGCTACTCTGTCCCACGCTGCTGGCCCACGCACGCGAGCATGCTGCAGCCCATCTTGCCTCGCTGCACGCACGTACGGCCACATGCCTTTCTCCTTTTTCTTGTAACATGCGGTACTACCGGTTTTTCTGGGCCCTATTTAAGGCTTTGCCCTTTTTCAGTTTAGTCAGCTCGTCTCTCATCTATTAGGCTAAACTTTGTCCACACTTGCTCTAGATCTTGAAGCTTGCCTAATCTTTTCCCTCCGATGATTCTTGCCCATATTTGAGTGGAAGAGAGAGGAGATCTAGCCCCACGTTTTGACCTAACCGATTCATCTCTTTGTGAATGTATCTTTTGGGATCTAGATTTTAGGGGATTTTGTGTCTCTCTTTGATTCCTTCTCTCTTGTTCCCCCAATAGCTTTAATAGCTTTGTTGGAACTTAAGAGTGAGGGATTTGAGCACCTTTGTGGTGTTCTTGCCATTTTCATTTGGTGCATTGGTTTGAGTTCTCCTCGGAGGATTTGATTTGAGTTTCTCATTGGAGCTTGTCCCTCTTGGGTTCTTGGAACCCTAGACGGTTTGTGGCCTTGGTGGCATTGTGGCCTTTTGTGGCATTTGTTGGGAGCCTCCAATTAAGTTGTGGAGAAGTGCGCCAACCTTGTGAGAGGTTCCAGTTGCCACCGATAAGTGCACCGATAGTGGAAGCGTGGATCGATCCCGTTGGGGTGAGATTCACCGGAGAATAAGGGAGGCCTTTTGTGGCGTTAGTGGTTTTATACCACCCCCTCTCCAAACGAGACGTACTCCATGTTGGGAGGAACTCGGTAAAATATCGTCGTCCCCGCGTGCCTCGGTTATCTCTATACCCGAGCTTTTACTTATGCACTTTACATTGTGATAGCCTTCGTGCTTGAAGTAATCTATACCTTGCTATCACTTTGTTGCTTGTATTGCTTAGCATAAGTTGTTGGTGCACATAGGTGAACCTTAGTTGTTCTAGGTTGTGCTTAACAAAGTAAACACTAGTTTTATTTCGCCTTTGTTGGGCCACTCTAGGAAAAGTTTTAATCGCCTATTCGCCCCCCTCTAGGCGACATCCGTATCCTTTCAGAGGTCCTCGTACTCAGCCGTGTTGTTGGTGCAGGGGGTGAAGACGAGGTATAGTACGTTGCGCAGCTTGTCGCCCTTGGGGGACGTGAGCATGATCCCTGCCCCTGCGCCATCTCCGTTCTTGGACCCGTCGAATTAGAGCGACCAGTAATGGAGGTACGACAGCTTCTCCGGCTGCTGCACCTCCTCCCTGTCGGCGAGGAAGTTAGCTAGGGCCTGCGACTTGATTGACTTACGCGGCTCGTACTTGATGTTGTGGACGCCGATCTCGACGGCCCACTTGGCGAATCGCCCAATCGCTTCGCGGTTGTGGATGATGTCCTGCAAAGGCGCTGAGGAGATGACCGTGATTGGGTGCTCCTGGAAGTAGTGCGGGAGTCTCCGCTAGGCTCGGAAGACCGCATATACCAATTTCTAGTACTGCGGGTAGCACTGTCGTGACTCGGTGAGGACATCACTGATGTAGTAGACAAGTCGCTGTACGGGGCGCTCGTTGCCCTCTTCTGGCCTTTCGACGACCATGACAACACTAACGACTCGCTCGGATGCTGCGACATATACGAGCATTGGCTCCTTGTCGGTGAGGGCGGCGAGCAGCGGGGCCGTGAGTAACACTTCTTTAAGCGCGTGGAGCGTGACGTCCGCCTCCTTGTCCCACTGGAACGTGGGGTTCTTGCGCACTAGGCGGTAGAGAGGCATTGCCTTCTCGCCTAGCCGAGGGATGAAGTGACTGAGAGCCGTGACTCGTCCGGCCAACTTCTGGACGTCGCGGAGGCACTCGGGTTTGCCGAGATGGGCGATCATGTTGATCTTGGTGGGGTTCGCCTCGATGCCTCGCTTGGAGACTACATACCCCATTAGTTGTCCAGTAGGTACACCGAAGGTGCACTTTACTGGGTTAAGTTTGATCTTGTACCTCCACAGGTTTGCGAAGGTTTTGGCCAGGTCGGCGAGTAGATCGCCCTGGCGAGTGGACTTCACCACCACGTCGTCGATGTAGACGTGGATGTTGCGGCCAATTTGGCTCGCAAGGTACTCCTGCATGCACCTCAGGTAGGTCGCTCCGGTGTTCTTGAGGCCGAACGTCATGGAGGTGTAGTAGAACGCGCCGAACGGCGTGATGAACGCCGCCTTTTCCTCGTCCTTGACTGCCATTTTAATCTGGTTATAACCAGAGTAGGTGTCAAGGAAACACGGCGACTCCGAGCCCGCGGTCGAGTCGATGATTTGATCGATTCGCGGGAGGACGAACTGCTCCTTTGGGTAGGTGCTGTTGAGGTTTGTGTAGTCGATACACATTCTCCAAGTCCCATTCTTCTTTTCAACCAGGACTGGGTTTGCCAGCCACATGGAGTATTTGATGGGTCGTATGAAGCCTGCAGCAAGTAGACGCTGCACCTCCTTAGCGATTGCTCAGCAGCGCTCTTCATTGAAGGGCCGCAACGACTTCTTGTCAGGTCGCGCTTTAGGGTTAGCGTTGAGTTTGTGCTCAGCGAGTTCCCTCGGGACACCTGGCATGTCGGATGGTTTCCATGCGAAGATGTCACGATTCTCACTGAGGAACTCGATGAGCGCGCTTTCCTATGCAGGGCTCATGCCTGTCCCGATCGTCACCGTCTGGCTGGAGTCGCCCGGGACCAGCTCGACGGAGCGTGTGTGCGTGGTGGCCTCGAATGCGGTTGAGCCACCGTTCTCCGAGTTGGGCTTCTTTAGTATTGTGGGGTTGTCATTGTCGACCCCTCTTGCATATCTGGCGAGCTCCTCGGCGTGGTTAGGCTCCGTTGCGATGACGGCGTCGGCGAGCTTGGTGCACTTTGCCTCGCATTCCACGGCCATATCGAGGTCGCCGTGTACTGTGATGATGCTACATGGCCCTGGGAGATTCATCATGTTGTACACGTAGTGTGGTGCCACCATGAACTTGGCGAACGCTTGCCGCCCAAATACGTAATGGTAGGGGCTATTGAAGGGCACCTGCTTGAAGATGATCCGCTCGGGGCGGAAGTTTGCTGGTGCGCCGAAGGTGACGGGCAGCGTCACCTTACCGATCGGGTACGCCTTCCGACCGAGGACGATGTCGTGGAAGGTGGTGTAGGTCGTCTCGATCATCGACTGTGGGAGCCAGAGCCGCCTGAACGTGTCCAGGTAGAGTATGTTGATGGAGCTCCCGCCGTCAATCAACATCTTGGGGAGCCAGTAGTCACCCACTTTGGGCTTGACCACCAAGGTGACTCGCCCCGGATATTCGATCCGCGGTGATTGGTCCTCCCGACTCCAGGTGACCAGTTGAGGAAGTGGGGGATGTCGACCTGTGACACCGCATTGACATGGACGGCGCGGGCGATGACCTTCTTCTCGCGCTTGGTGCTGAACCCGGTGAAGGTGTGGAGCGACCCGACATCAATGACGAATGCCCCAACGTTTGGCGGGTGGTTGTTGGGGTCCTCCTGTGCGCGTCATACCTTCTCGATCTCCTTCAGGGAGTGGCAGTCAGCGGTTGTGTGCGTGGCAGGCTTCCCCTCCCTGCTGTGGGACACACACGGTTGGTTAAGGAGATCCGCGGGGTCAAACTTTGGCCTCACCTTGTAGTTCCGCTATCGCGGTGTTGGCCTCTGTCGCGGCGGAAGCTCTTGGGGTCGTGTGGCGCGTAACCGGCGTTGGCGACAAAGTCGAATCGCCCGTCACCGCGGTGCTTTCCGGTGAGGCGAGTGTTGCTGTAGCGTAGCTCGGGTTGCCTCCCGTTGTCGTGGCCGCTTGGGCGGCGATTTCCACCTGACTCGTCGTCGATTTCTTGGTTTGGGTCCTCCTTCGCATATCGCTTGGAGATCTTGAGGAGGTCTGGAATGTTGTCAAGTGTTTTGTACACCCGCTTGAGTTTGGCGACCAGTGGTTCATAGCGGCATGATGTCTTGAAGCAGTGGATCGCCGTCTCCGGGTGGATACCAGCCGCGTTGAACCACAGGTCTTGCCACCTTTGGAGCCAGTTGCGAGTCGACTTGCGGGGCCCCTAGACGCATCGCTCCCGGTCCTCGATGCTGGTGGCGCGGGTGTAGGAACCCTCGAAGTATCTGACGAAGGCGTAACGCATGTCCTCCCAGGAATCAATGCTATCCGCTGGGAGGGTGTTAATCCATTGCCCAGTCGCTCCCTCCATCATCATGGGGAGGTAGCGAGCAACGAGTAGGTCGGTGTGGCTGCCGATTCCCATCTCCATGAGGTACGTGTCCAGCCACATGGACGGGTCATATGAGGGATCGTACTTTTCAATCTCCTTTGGCGCTTTGAAGTTCGTCGGATATTTTTCGGCTCGGATCATTGGTCCGAAGCACTAGGGCTGACTTGGCAGAGCGACTCCCTTGGCTCGCTGTCACGGCGGTTGTTGAGGTGTACCTCAGGTCGTCAGACTAGCGTGCGTGCCAGCTTTGATTGTTGATGATGTGGGTTCGCGCGTCGACTGGCATCCTGTTGGCAGCGACCATGTTGTTCGTTGGTCACAGGTCATTGGTGGAGAGTGCTGCGTGCACGGGTCATGGTTGCAGCTGCAGGGGCTCTGGTCATGGGAAATTGAGAGTGTTTGCCATCATTGGGCGGCCGCTCAAGGCCGCCCTGCTTCCTGAGGAGAGGGAGTGCATGCACCCCCACGAGTCGGCTCCTGCGGTTTGCTGCTCAACGACATTGGCGAGTAGGGCCATGGCATACTGGATCTGCAGCGCGCCTTCCCCCGTCACGTTGAGGTTGGCGACCGCGGGTCCACTCGCAATGACGTTTTCCATCAGAGTGGAGAACAACAGGAGGCCGTTTGCGTCCCGCTCTTGCAGGGAGATCATGATCCTCAGCTGGTCTAGAGGGGGCGTGCGACCGGGCGGCGGTGGGGGAGCGCTGTTCGCCGTTGCGCTTGGCGGTGGCCGGGCACTTCCTCCTGGTGGCACGTTCTTGCAGGCAACACGGTCGGCCATGCGGGCCAGCGCATTCTCGTCGTCGAAGTTCAGGGCGCGGCCTTGAACGGTGGGGTTTAGGCGCGACCTGATGCGGCGCTGGTGGTAGAGCGAGAGCTCCTGCGCCGTTGCTTTCTCAAGGCGAAATTTTCCGCGCTCGGCCTGTTCCTTGTGAATCGCCTCGTCCAGGCGCAGGCGGAGTTCCTCAACCTCTGTCGCCGTCGCGGTCGGTGGGATCGGCGTAGAGAAGGGGTCTCGCGGGGCGGTTGTGCCACTCGCCATGTAGGTCATGACGAAACGACCGAATTCGGCGTGGATGTCGCCGAAGTTCTCCGATCCGGAGTCAAAGTCGAAGATCCCTAGGATGGAAGGATCCTCGAAGTCCCCCATGTTGGAGACTTGGGTGATGGGGCCTGCGGGTGTCGGGGAGACAATGGATCCGGCGATTGACGCCGGGTCGCCGAGTCGGCGTCGGTGTTGAGGGCCGCGTCGTCCACGGCCATGCTGGTCTCAGCCACATTTGTCATGGGAATGGCCATGGCAGATGCTGCAATCAGCAGCGAGTAGTAGAACGAGGGGCAAGGGCAGCCAGCCATCTGCGGTGCGAGTTGAGGGAGGAGTCACAGGGTTTTACCCAGGTTGGGCCCCCGGAGGGTAAAGACCTACTCCTGCTAGATTGTATTAATGAGAGAGTACAAGAGAAAGCTCGACGACTAGGAGGCGAGTCGCAGGGGGAGTATGATGGAACGTATCCTCTATGCGTACCCTAGCGAGGTTTATATAGACTCACCTCTCTAGGGTTTACAGATCTCCAACCGAAATAGTGAAGGATTCAGAGGGTGTTTGACCTAATCCGACTGGGCCTAGCTATGCTTCTGGGCCTTCAGCTTCCAGTCGCTTGGCTCCTTGTTGGGTCTCAATCCAGTCGGCGTCCTGCAGGCCCACTCGCTGGCAGCTTGGACCATAAGGAAACGTCCTTCTGGGTATACCCCACTCGGCATATCCCCATCAGTAGTCCTCAAGGCTGTCGATGATTCATCGCAGGTGTTCTTGGGCAGTTGGAGTATGCGGGTCCAATTTGGACTCTCTGAATGAAATAGGGAACCTGTTATCTTAGTCGCAATAACAGCGACCAATCGAATCGCAGTACAGCGAGTGGGTCGGCGAGTAGTCGAATCACTGCTATGGTGATCAGGTTGGCGAGTAATTGAGTCGCAGCTAGGGTGATCAGGTCGGCAATTAGTGGAGTCACCGAAACTGGTGAGTCTAGTAGACGAAGTTGGACCGTCAGTGTTGGTCAAACTATCAGTTGGGTAATCCAACGGTAATATCGGCGTAATCACCGCTTGGTAACGGCTCCCGAAAATGGAGGGTAACAACCGCTATATAAGGAGTGTGACGGGTGAGGTACGATCATTCTCCTCACTTCCTCCGATCCCGCGTGTCTTCCAATCTTCCATTCCTTTGTAGCGACTAGAGCGACCTAGAGCGATCCCGTAACCCTAGATCCTCCGACTGATGGCGCCCTCGACGGATCCATGGGGGAGATCCAGATGCACGAAAGTGCTGCTGAAATCATTCGAGGAGGTGGGGATCCTCCGTGCCAGGAGATGGCGCATCCCAGCGGCCGGAGAGGTGGTACCAGATCCACGCGATGGAGAATTCATTTGCTTCACCAGCCACCTGGATAGGGGGCTCGGATTCTCCACCTCCGTCTTCTTTCGCCGCTTCTCCGCATATTACGGCATCCAGCCGTTAGACCTGGAGCCGCACAACATTTAGCAACTCGCCATCTTCGTGGCGTTTTGCTAGTGCTACCTGGGTTGCCGGCCATTCTTCCCCCTGTGGGAATATCTGTTCCATGGGAGGATCAGACACGAGGAGGTAGGCGGCCCAACGCTAGCCGCGGACGGCCTCACGTTCCAGCTGAAGTCAAAGGCCTCCTTCTTCGACCTGATGCTGCCGAAGAAGGCGGCGAACGACTGGAAGAAACACTGGTTCTACATGACCGAGTTGCCACCAGACGACGAGGTGGCGCTTCCGATGTATTCCGCCGACATGCCCGAGCCGCGTCGGCTCCAAGTCGCCAAGCTCCCGCACGACCAGCGGATGGTGGTCGATGAAATGTTGCTGACGATCTGCAACTTGAAGAAGAAGGGCCTTTAAACAATTAACCTCTACAACTACTGGCTCGACCGACCGTGCCCACTGGATGTATGAGTACACGGGCAAGGAAGACCCAACAAAGTCTTACACCTCCGAGCGGACGCTTAATGATTACACCTTGGCCCTGAAGAAAATCACCAATGCAGAATACCTCGACGCGAAGGCGGGGGTCGCCCCGTACACCACGAAGCGCAAGGCTCCGCCAGTAAGTTCTCGCGTCCTTGTACATTTCGCAATCGCAGATATGCAGTCGTGGTTTTTGCTAATCATATTTATTTTTGTAGTTGTTCCAGGTGGTGGAAGCTTGGCTTCCGCTTGCTGATGAAGAGAACTCGAGCGAGTCTGTCGAGGACAAGAGAGGGTCTTCATCCGACAAGGGCAACGTTAGAGACGACAACGACGATAATGAAGGTGATGACGAGGCCGTGGAGGTCGCCCACCCGCGCCCCGTACGACCCGTGGACAGCAAGAACGCGAGCTCAAGGTCAGCAACAGCATCGAGGCTCACGACGAGGGCGACGATGAGATCCCTTAGCACACATCACGTGCGCGGCGATGCCGTCGACGAAGAAGTCGCCGCAGAAGAAGAAGAAGCCAGTGAAGACCGTCTCACCGCATAGGTCCGCGAGTAGCTTCGAAGCTACCAGGATGGCCGAGGAGGCTCGGGCCAGCGCGCCGGCACATGCGACTGCGGCAGCCGACGCGGCCGTGGTAGATGGTGAGGTGCCATTGGCATCGCTGCCACCGTCTTTCACCACAGTCACCGGGCTCAGGGCCGCCCCATTCGCGGGCGCCTCGCCGCCGAGGGGAGTGCCTGTGGCGATTGCCGCAGATCCTCCTGCCGCGGCCTCATCCTCGAAGAAGCCCTTGGTGTCATGGGCACAGAGCGTGTTCGAGACGGGCCTTAGTAGGAAGATGGGGCCGGAGTTGGAGAAGCCGAACATCATTCGTACTGGTCTTCACTTTATCCCAGTCACCAAGTGAGTACCCTTTAGATTATTTATTTGAACATGATTCATATTTGGCCGGCGAGTTTGCTGACGGCATTGTGTTGCAGGGCTGGTGTGAAGAAAATAGGTCACCCCTCGGTGGCTAAGGTCCCATTGGGTGCCGCGGAAGCACGAGTCGACCCTTCGAAGAAGAGGAAGGGCAACGAGGTCGAGGCGCCCATTGAGGGAGCGAAGAAGGCAAAGGGCGGCGAGGTCGTCAAAATCTCGGACGAGCCAGTCGGCGCCCTGAGTGAGGCTCCGATTAGAGCAGATTGGGTCGCGAAGGCCGTAGTGGACGCGGAGTTGCAGTAGGTCGAGCCCGCGGCACCAGTTGGGGCAACGGGCCCAACGGCGAGTTCCACAGGGGTGGTGGTGGCCACCTTCCCTCGCTTTGTGGCGAGGGCCTCCACGGCGAGCACCCTAGCACAGTCGGCGGAGGTCGAGCAGCGTCGTGGGCGCCCACCTGTTGTGCTCCCGTCGGTGGAATGGGTCGAGATCCACAATATTCTTGGTGTAGTGATCCAGGTATGTCCAGTCCCCGAGGATCTGGTCACTGAATATTCAGCGATTGGATCCTTGCTGTTTTTGTTTTCCAGTCCTCGAGTGGATAGTCGCTGAATTTCAGCGGCTAGGCACTTAGGAATTTCTTCGTTGCCCAGTCCCCGAGTGGCTAGTCGTTGAATTTCAGCGGCTAGGCACTTAGTAATTTCTTCATTGATATTATTATGGTTGTGCAGGGCCGACAATGAGAGTCGGCGGACCGATTGGCCGTCAAGCAGCGTCTGGAGAAGGAACTCCACTCCGTGCAGGGGACGAACGAGTTGTTTCGAGAGACTGCTTGTTAGAATTTGATGTGCTTGTTATCAGGGACGTCTTCTCCTTGTGTTATGATCACAACTGTGTTGATGCAGAGAGTCAAGCGGCCGCGATGGAGAAAGCTCGCGAGGGTATGGTCCCCGCCAGCGAGTTGACGGCTGCCCAGGCGTCTTTAACCGCCACGGCGAAGCGCATGGCCGAGATCGAACGAGAGCTCAAAGCCGTGAAGGCGGAGGCAACCTTGGCCGATGAAAGGTCGAAGGCGGCCGTCGCCGTTGCTGCTGATGAGCGGAAGTTGTCGGATGCGCTCATTGCCGAGCTGCAAGATGATCTCTCGAATTTGTAGGATTTCATCATGGGGCGCTGCCGCACTTTGATCGGTGAGTCCCTGAGCGCGCGGGTCGCCTTTATTATTTCGCTTGATTATGATTTTAATCTCCTTCTGCTCTGCAGGGAGGATTCTTGATGACGAGGCCAAAGTGCAGACGTATGACGCGTGGCAGTGTGTCACCACGCTAGTGGATTCGGCCGAACTGTCAGCGACTTGCATTCGCGCGTGCCTTCAAGAAATTTCACCGACGGAGGTGATACCTAGCGACCTCGTCGAAGTCTGGCGCTACCAGAGAAGGCTCCGGCGGTTATCGATTTCATGTCGCGGTCGGCCTTCCGTCGTGGTGCTGTGACTTGGGCTCGCACACTTCCCCGATGACTTCGACCTGGACGACGTCACCAGCGGGTACCCTTCATCGACGGCGCGGTCGAGATCTCTAAGGTGCTGAAGCTAACCGAGCGGGCTGTGGTTTACTCCGACCGGGTGCTGGTGATGGGTGATCTTCTTTCGTACCAGGAGACGATCGTTGCGCCAAATAACCCCGAGCCGGCGAGCCGCGACTCCAAGGTGGATCATCCGTTCCGATCGGTGATGGAGGGAACCTTGACGACTTACCCATCGAACCCGTGGATTCCCTTCATCCGTGTCCGTGGGAGCGGTGGCGCATCATCGTCGAAGCCTGTGGAGTAAATTAGTTTGCCAAGTGGCGTTAGTTGTAACAACTATGTAACTGCCCTTGTAAGCAAACAAATTTTTGCTGCCATAAGGAATGTATGAATGCTTTTGGCAGTGTTCGATTTGATTGTGGATTGTGCGAGTCCCCGAGCGCGTCCGCCCTTTTGTGGGGTTTACCTCATTTTTACGTGTATGTATGTTGTTAAACTGTTAATTAGTTGAGGTCAACTCGCCATGGCTTGAAAAGCCAGTCGCGTGGTAACCTCCAGGGGTGCTCTATACTTAGCCATTTTCCCAGGCGCGAGCGGTGTCGGGTAGTCGAGTCCCCGAGCATGGTACTTAGCCGTTCTAGTCGCATGCCCTAGGTAGGTGAGGACGAGGCGCGTTGTGTTCAGCATGTCGCTCCACCTGACCCGGAAGATCAGTTGCATGGCGAGTCCAGGGCGTGCTCTTGTAGTTGGCGTTTTCCCTAGTCGCTCGGGTTTCAGACTGGTGTCAGTCCCCAGGCATGGTATTTAGCCGTTCGAGTCGTTGCGCCAAGGATGTGGAGGACTGGGTCGCTATTGGAATCAAATGCAGTCGTCTTGGCTCAGAAAGCCAGTCAAGCAGGGCGACTCCGATGGGGCTCCGGGTTGGCGTTTTTTGTGGACGATACGAGTCCCGAGTTTTGTCGGTGCCCTCGTATCGCACTACTTGGCCATGCCGGTCGCGTGTCCAAGGGTTTACTTCCACGAGTAGCGTAGCGCTGTTATTACGGGTGCAAGTGGCACAAGGTACGGAGAGTGAGCACAATTTGTGCGAATTGATCTTTACTTCATAGCGGGTGGGGGGTACATGTTTGTTGTTTTAGGAGTAGAATTTCTGTAGGATATTTACATTCCATGGCCGCTTGACGTCGAGTTTGCCATCGCCTCGGACGTCGATGAGGTAGTAGGTGTCGTTGCCCAGGACTCGCCCGATGGCAAATGGTCCCTCCACTGGGAGAGAGCTTGTGCATGCCCTTCTTGTCCTGGATCAGTCGCAGGACCAGGTCGCCTTCCTGGAAGCTGCGAGTCCGGACTCGTCGGCTGTGGTAGCGGCGTAGTCCTTTCTGGTAGATGGCGGTGCGGGAGCGAGCTAGGTCGTGTGCTTCATCGAGCTGGTCGACTCCGTCCTGGCGTGCGAGCTCGTTGTCTTCTAACGCGTAGTTGACCACCCGAGGCGAGTCGTGCTCAAGATCAGTTGGCATCATGGCTTTGGCGCCGTACACCATGAAGAAGGGGGTGAAACCTGTCGACCTGTTCACCGAGGTGCGGATGCCCCAGATGACGGAGGAGAGTTCTTCGAACCAGCACCCTGGAGTTCGCTTGAGGGGTATTTGCAGTCGCGGTTTCAGGCCATGGAGGATGCTCTGGTTGGCGCGTTCCGCCCGGCCGTTGGACTCTTGGTGGGCGACTGAGGCGAGGTCGAGTTGTATGTGGTGATCCTCGCAAAATTTGGCCATGGCTCCTTTGGCGAATTTGGTGCCATTTTCCGTGATAATGCTGTGCGGGAACCCGTAGTGATGGATGAGCTCGCGTAGGAACTTGGTGGCGGTCTTCCCGTTGCATTTGCGGACTGGCTTGACCTCCACCCACTTTGTGAATTTGTCGACATCGACTAGGAGGTGGGTGAAGCCGGATGGGGCCTTCTTGAAGGGGCCTACCAAGTCCATGCCCCACACGACGAATGGCCAGGTGATGGGGATGGTCTTGAGCGCCGAGCTTGGGACATGATTCTGGTTGGCGTACTTCTGGTATCCGACGCAATGTTGGACGATGTCGACCGCGTCGGCGTGCACGGTAAGCCAGTAGAAGCCGTGTCGCATGGCCTTGGCGACCAGGGACCGAGCGCCAACATGGTGGCCGCAGTCGCTAGCATAGATGTCTTGGAGGATCTTGCGACCTTCAACGGGTTGGACGCAGCATTGGAACACGCCGGTCACGCTGCGCTTGTGGAGTTCGTCTTTGATGATGACGAAGTGCTTGCAATGGCGTACTTGTTGGAGATATGCCCTAGAGGTAATAATAAATGTAGTTATTATTATATATCTTTGTGTTTATGATAAATGTTTACATTCATGCTATAATAGTATTAACAAGGAAACCATTAATACTTGTGTGATTTGTAAACTTAATTTGAAGTCCCTAGTATGGCCTCTATACTTCACTAGCTTGTTGGTTGATTGATGATGTGGTTTCTTTGTCATGAACATTGAGATGTTATCAACAACAAGATCATATCGTTAGGAGAATGATATGGTGGACATACTCCTATAGACAAGCGTAGCATAAAGATCAAGTCATTTCAATAGTTCAATTGCTATATGCTTTCTGATACATAGTAACCTAATTCCTTCGACCATGAGATCATGCATATTGCCTTTACTGGATGGATGCTTTGATGTCATCAAACACCACACCGTAACAGGGTGGCTATAAAAGTGGCATTGGGTGTTCGGAAAGTATTGGTTGAAACACATGGATCAAGAGTGGGATTTGTCCATCCACATGACGGATAGATATTCTCTGGGCCCTCTCGGTGAAATGTCATCCAATTAGCTTGCAAGCATGTGACTTGGTCACAAGGGATCACATATCACGGGAACGAGAAAAGAGTACTTATCAGTAACGAGGTTGAACTAGGTATGCAGAGATACCGACGATCATGACCTCGGATAAGTAACATATCGTGAGACAAAGGGAAATTGGTATCGTATGTAAGTGGTTCATTCGATCGCAAAGTAATCGTAGAAATATGTGGGAGCCATATGAATTTCCAGATTCCTCTATTGGTTATTGTTCGGAGAAGTGTCTCGATCATGTCCGCATAATTCACGAACCGTGGGGAGACACACTTAAGGATTCGACGTTGTTTGAGTAGTTATGGTATTATGAGAAAGAGACCGAATGTTGTTCGGAGTCTCGGATGGGATCCGGGATATCACGAGGTGATCCGGAATGGTCCGGAGAATAAGATTCATATAAGGAAAGTCCCATTTCGGAGTTGGGGAATGGTTCCGGTGTTTTCATCGGGAACATTCTAGAAGGTCCCGGAATGTCCGGCACTCCGGGGGGGAAGGGGTACATGAATGTGTCATTGCAAGATGGAATGATTGCATCATGTACTAAGTGTTCTCGCTGTCCAAAATAAAGGGTTTATTTAATTCCTAAATTGGAAAAGTCAAACGGCTAGTTTGAAAGTCAAACTGCCAGTTTTGGAAAGTGGGAAGAGGAGGAGAAGAGGAGACCGACTTGGGGAAGGAGTCCCCAAGCCGGCGGCCAGCCCTAGGCCGAGTTGGGGAGGGACTCCCTCCCTCCCCTAGCGCGCCAGCCCTCCCACCTATAAAGGGAGGGGCAGGGCTCCCCTCCCAACACACACAAGTTCCTATCCTCTAAACTAGAAACTAGACCTAGACCCCGGTTTAGAGCTGTTTCGGTTTAGAGCCTTCTAATTGGTTTAGAGCCCTCTAATTGGTGTGTCTAATTACTAGACCACTAATAGCCTCTCTCATAAGCTCCACCATACTCGCACCGGCTTAAGGCGAAGCCCTGCGGGATCTCCCCTCTACCTCCGGTACCACGCCGTTGTGCTGCCGGAATCGCGAGGAGAGTGCTACAACCTCCGCTGCCTGCTGGAACAAGGGAGAGGAAGGTCTTCGTCGAGTACCGAACGTGTGACCGACTGCGGGAGCGCTGCGGGAACGCGGCGCCGGAAGGATCGTCTACGCGATCTTGAGATCGGAAAGAGTACGACTACATCACCCACGAGAATCTGCTCTCGTTAAACACTTTGGAATCTTCGAGGGTGAGTTATTCCATCGACTCGTTGCTACAATCTAGTAGATAGATCTTGGCTTGTTTGTTTGTATGCGATAGAAAATTTTTGTTTTCCATGCTACGAACCCCTACAGTGGTATCAGAGCCGTGTCTATATGTAGATCTGTTGCACGAGTAGAACACAATGGTCATTGTGGGCGTTGATGCTTTTATTGTAGATTGCTTTTTGTGTACTTTGCATCTTGCGGTATGTTGGGATGAAGCGGCCCGGGCTAACCTTACATGACATCGTTCATGAGACTTGCTCCACGCTTGACATGCAACTCGTTTTGCATAAGTGGCTTTGCGGGTGCCTGTTTCTCCTAGCATAGTAAAGATCCAATTTACAACGGGTGATCAACAATGCTAGTATCAATGTTGTGGTTCTTGTTCGTAAGTTAGAACGACACTTATGGAAAGCCCCAAACCACGTAAAATATGCAAAGAAAGTAGAAGCGTCTAACTTTGTTTTGCAGGGGTGTGCAGTGATGTGATATGGCCATGATTGTG
Organism: Avena sativa; assembly: GCA_916181665.1. Taxonomy (NCBI): domain Eukaryota; kingdom Viridiplantae; phylum Streptophyta; class Magnoliopsida; order Poales; family Poaceae; genus Avena; species Avena sativa. Next base: position 218,070,842 of record OV702280.1, on the reverse strand, counting down.
ATTATATTTGATGTATGCAATGATCCTTATTGTAAGTTGGCAACCGGCAGGAGCCATATGGTTGTCTTTAATTTCTGTTAAGGCCTGCGTGTCTATTCAAAATAGTTGTAATAGTTGAAGTTGGCGGACGACAACCATGAAGAAGCGTCATTGACCTTGATGCTATGCCGGTGATGATGGAGATCATGTTCGTGCTTGAAGATGGAGATCGGAAGCACAAAGAAGAAAGGCCATATCATATCACATATTATGAATTGCATGTGATGTTAATCCTTTATGCATCTTGTATTGCTTAGTAGACGACGGTAGCATTATAAGATGATCCCTCATGCACATAAATTTCAAGTTCTAAAAGTGTTCACCCTTAGTATGCACCGTTGCCAAAGCTTGCTGCTTCGAAGCACCACGTGATGATCGGGTGTCTTTGATTCCGCGGGTGACTACAACGTAAGCAAGCCAGATTTGCTTATGCGGAAGCTAAGGTTTGATCTTGACGAGCCTAGCATGTACAGACATGGCCTCAGGAACACGGATCGCCGAAAGGCAAAGCATGAATCATATAGTAGATATGATGAACATGATGATTGTTCGCCATTAAAACTATATCAGCTCTCGTGATGATCGGTGTTGATGTAGTGGATTTGGTTCGTGTGATCACTAAAACAATGTGAGGGATGTTGTTTTGAGTGGGAGTTCACCTAGTTTAATTTCATTAATTAATTTGAACTCAATTTGTCATAAACTTAGTCTAAACTATTGCAAATATGTTGTAGATCAATGGCAGCCCCTACCATCAATTTTAATGCGTTCCTAGAGAAAGAAAAGTTGAAAAACAATGGAAGCAACTTCGCGGATTGGTTCCGCAATTTGAGGATTGTCCTCACAGCTGGTAATTTGACCTATGTGCTGGATGCACCGCTAGGTGACCCACCTGCAGCTGATGCTACCGATGAAGTAAAGAATGTTTACCTCGCTCGGAAGAATCAGTACTCCATAGTTCAGTGTGCTATCTTGTATGGTTTAGAATCGGAGCTTCAGAAAAGGTTTGAAGAGTCAGATCCATATGATATTGTCGAGGATCTCAAATTAATCTTTGAGACTCATGCGGCAATTGAAAGTTATGAAGCTTCTGAAAAGTTCTTTAACTGCAAGATGGAAGAGGGTAGCTCCGTCAGTGAGCATGTGCTTAAAATGTCTGGGCACGCAAATAAACTTCAAAGTTTGGGTATAGTGATTCCTAATACTTTGGGAGTTTACCGCATCCTCCAATCACTACCACCAAGTTACAAGAACTTTGTGATGAACTACAACATGCAGAACATGAACAAAGAGTTGCCAGAACTATTTGCTATGTTAAAATCTGCAGAAGTGGAGATCAAGAAAGAGCACCAAGTGTTGATGGTCAATAAGACCACCAAATTCAAGAAAGGCAAGTCTAAGCAGAAGGGACACTTCAAGAAGGGTGGTAAGAAAGTTACCACGCCGACGAAGAGGACCAAGGCTGGACCCAAGCCTGATACTGAGTGCTTTTACTGCAAGGGAGAAGGTCACTGGAAGCGGAATTGCCCAAGGTACTTGGCGGATTTGAAGAACGGCAACATCAAGAAGAAAGGTATATCTGATATACATGTTATTGATGTGTATCTCACTAGTACTCGTAGTAGTGCCTGGGTATTTGATACTGGTTCGGTTGCTCATATTTGTAACTCGAAACAGGAGCTGCAGAATAAACGGAAGCTAGTGAAGAACGAGGTGACGATGCGCGTGGGAAACGGATCAAAGGTTGATGTGATCGCGGTCGGCACACTACCTCTTCATCTACCATCGGGATTAGTTTTATACTTAAATAATTGTTATTTGGTGCCTGCGTTGAGCATGAACATTATATCGGGATCTTGTTTATTGCGAGACGGTTACTTGTTTAAATCCGAGAATAATGGTTGTTCGATTTATATGAGTAATATGTTTTATGCACATGCACCTTTGATAGATGGTCTATTCATATTGAATCTCGATAGTAGAAATACACATATTAATAACATTGAGGCTAAACGTTTGAAATCAAGCGATAATTTGACCTATATGTGGCACTGTCGTCTTGGTCACATTGGAGTGAAGCGTATGAAGAAACTCCATTCCGATGGACTTCTTGAATCACTTGATTTTGAATCACTTGAAAGATGCGAAGCATGTCTGATGGGTAAAATGACTAAGACTCCATTTTCTGGTATGATGGAGCGAGCTACAGACTTATTGGAAATCATACATACCGATGTGTGTGGTCCAATGAGTGTAGCATCGCGCAGTGGTTATCGTTATGTTCTTACCTTCACGGATGACTTGAGTAGATATGGGTATATCTATTTTATGAAACATAAGTCCGAAACTTTCGAGAAGTTTAAGGAGTTTCAAAGTGAGGTAGAGAATCAACGTAACAAGAAGATTAAATTTCTACGATCTGATCGTGGAGGTGAATATCTAAGTTACGAGTTTGGCGAGCATTTGAAGAAATGTGGAATACTTTCGCAGTTGACACCGCCGGGAACACCACAGCGTAATGGTGTGTCTGAACGTCGTAATCGAACTCTCTTAGATATGGTTCGTTCTATGATGTCACTTACAGATTTGCCACTATCATTTTGGGGTTATGCATTAGAAACAGCCGCATTCACTTTAAATAGGGCACCGTCTAAATCCGTTGAAACGACACCGTATGAATTATGGTTTGGGAAGAAACCTAAATTGTCGTTCCTTAAAGTTTGGGGATGCGAAGCCTATGTAAAGAAGTTACAGCCGGACAAGCTTGAACCCAAAGCGGAAAAATGCGTCTTCATAGGATACCCGAAGGAAACTGTTGGGTATACCTTCTATCATAGATCCGAAGGCAAAATCTTCGTTGCTAAGAATGGATCCTTTCTAGAGAAGGAATTTCTCTCGAAAGAAGTGACTGGAAGGAAAGTAGAACTCGACGAGGTTGTCGAACCTTCTCTCGAAATTGCGAGTAGCGCAGCACCGGAAGAAGTTCCTGTGGTGCCTGCACCAATAAGAGAGGAAGCTAATGATGGTGATCATGAAACTTCGGTTGAAGTTACTACAGAGCCTCGGAGGTCAACGAGAACTCGTACCACTCCAGATTGGTATGATTCCGTTATGAATGTCATGTTGGTGGACAACACCGATAACCCCGAGACATATGAGGAAGCGATGATGAGCCCAGATTCCAATAAATGGCAAGAAGCCATGAAATCCGAGATTGGATCCATGTACGAAAACCAAGTATGGACTTTGGTGGACTTACCGGATGGCCGGAAGGCTGTCGAGAACAAATGGATTTTCAAGAAGAAAACAGATGCTGATGGTAATGTTACTGTCTATAAAGCTCGACTTGTCGCAAAAGGGTTTCGACAAATTCAAGGAGTTGACTACGATGAGACTTTCTCACCGGTAGCGAAGCTAAAGTCTGTGAGGATTATGTTAGCAATCGCTGCATATTATGATTATGAGATATGGCAGATGGATGTCAAAACAGCATTCCTCAATGGAGACATTGATGAAGAGTTGTATATGATACAACCCAAAGGTTTTGTCGATCCTAAAGATGCTAACAAGGTATGCAAGCTTCAACGGTCCATCTATGGATTGAAGCAAGCATCCCGAAGTTGGAATCAACGTTTTGATAAGGTAATCAAAGGTTTTGGTTTTATACAAACTTATGGAGAAGCTTGTATTTACAAGAAAGTGAGTGGGAGCTCTGTAGCATTCTTAATACTGTATGTGGATGACATATTGTTGATTGGGAATGATGTAGACCTTCTTAATAGTGTCAAGGAATATTTGAATAATAGTTTTTCAATGAAGGATCTTGGCGAAGCAGCTTACATATTAGGCATAAAGATTTATAGAGATAGATCGAAACGCCAAATATCATTGTCACAAAGTACATATTTGGACAAAGTTCTAAAGAGGTTTGGAATGGAAGATAGCAAGAAAGGGTTCTTGCCCATGTTGCCCAATACGACCTTGAGTAAAACTCAAAGTCCGACATCGGCAGAAGATAGAGAAAAGATGAGTAAGACTCCCTATGCCTCAGCCATAGGATCTCTAATGTATGCCATGCTATGTACTAGACCCGACATCGCATATGCTGTTAGTCTAACTAGCAGATATCAAAGTGATCCAGGAGTGGATCATTGGACAGCGGTCAAAAACATCCTTAAGTACTTGAGAAGAACTAAGGATATGGTTCTTTCTTATGGAGGTGATGAACAGCTCGTTGTTAATGGTTACACCGATGCTAGTTGGAACACCGATCCGGATGATTCTAAATCACAATCTGGATACGTATTTATTTTGAATGGTGCAGCAGTTAGCTGGAGGAGTGCAAAGCAAAGCGTTGTGGCGAGATCTTCAACTGAATCGGAATACATGGCTGCTTCGGAGGCTTCACAAGAAGCGATATGGATGAAAGAGTTCATTACAGAGCTGGGTGTGGTTCCAAGTGCACTGGACCCAATGTCTATCTACTGTGATAACATGGGCGCCATAGCCAATGCGCAAGAACCAAGGTCACACAAGAAGCTGAAGCATATCAAGCTGCGTTTCCACGCTATTCGAGAACATATCCAGGATGGGGATATAAAGATTTGCAAAGTACACACAGATCTGAATGTGGCGGATCCGTTGACTAAACCTCTCCCGAGGGCAAAACATGACCAACACCAAACTGCCATGGGTGTTCGGTATATTACCATGTAATCTAGATTAGATGACTCTAGTGCAAGTGGGAGACTGTTGGAGATATGCCCTAGAGGTAATAATAAATGTAGTTATTATTATATATCTTTGTGTTTATGATAAATGTTTACATTCATGCTATAATAGTATTAACAAGGAAACCATTAATACTTGTGTGATTTGTAAACTTAATTTGAAGTCCCTAGTATGGCCTCTATACTTCACTAGCTTGTTGGTTGATTGATGATGTGGTTTCTTTGTCATGAACATTGAGATGTTATCAACAACAAGATCATATCGTTAGGAGAATGATATGGTGGACATACTCCTATAGACAAGCGTAGCATAAAGATCAAGTCATTTCAATAGTTCAATTGCTATATGCTTTCTGATACATAGTAACCTAATTCCTTCGACCATGAGATCATGCATATTGCCTTTACTGGATGGATGCTTTGATGTCATCAAACACCACACCGTAACAGGGTGGCTATAAAAGTGGCATTGGGTGTTCGGAAAGTATTGGTTGAAACACATGGATCAAGAGTGGGATTTGTCCATCCACATGACGGATAGATATTCTCTGGGCCCTCTCGGTGAAATGTCATCCAATTAGCTTGCAAGCATGTGACTTGGTCACAAGGGATCACATATCACGGGAACGAGAAAAGAGTACTTATCAGTAACGAGGTTGAACTAGGTATGCAGAGATACCGACGATCATGACCTCGGATAAGTAACATATCGTGAGACAAAGGGAAATTGGTATCGTATGTAAGTGGTTCATTCGATCGCAAAGTAATCGTAGAAATATGTGGGAGCCATATGAATTTCCAGATTCCTCTATTGGTTATTGTTCGGAGAAGTGTCTCGATCATGTCCGCATAATTCACGAACCGTGGGGAGACACACTTAAGGATTCGACGTTGTTTGAGTAGTTATGGTATTATGAGAAAGAGACCGAATGTTGTTCGGAGTCTCGGATGGGATCCGGGATATCACGAGGTGATCCGGAATGGTCCGGAGAATAAGATTCATATAAGGAAAGTCCCATTTCGGAGTTGGGGAATGGTTCCGGTGTTTTCATCGGGAACATTCTAGAAGGTCCCGGAATGTCCGGCACTCCGGGGGGGAAGGGGTACATGAATGTGTCATTGCAAGATGGAATGATTGCATCATGTACTAAGTGTTCTCGCTGTCCAAAATAAAGGGTTTATTTAATTCCTAAATTGGAAAAGTCAAACGGCTAGTTTGAAAGTCAAACTGCCAGTTTTGGAAAGTGGGAAGAGGAGGAGAAGAGGAGACCGACTTGGGGAAGGAGTCCCCAAGCCGGCGGCCAGCCCTAGGCCGAGTTGGGGAGGGACTCCCTCCCTCCCCTAGCGCGCCAGCCCTCCCACCTATAAAGGGAGGGGCAGGGCTCCCCTCCCAACACACACAAGTTCCTATCCTCTAAACTAGAAACTAGACCTAGACCCCGGTTTAGAGCTGTTTCGGTTTAGAGCCTTCTAATTGGTTTAGAGCCCTCTAATTGGTGTGTCTAATTACTAGACCACTAATAGCCTCTCTCATAAGCTCCACCATACTCGCACCGGCTTAAGGCGAAGCCCTGCGGGATCTCCCCTCTACCTCCGGTACCACGCCGTTGTGCTGCCGGAATCGCGAGGAGAGTGCTACAACCTCCGCTGCCTGCTGGAACAAGGGAGAGGAAGGTCTTCGTCGAGTACCGAACGTGTGACCGACTGCGGGAGCGCTGCGGGAACGCGGCGCCGGAAGGATCGTCTACGCGATCTTGAGATCGGAAAGAGTACGACTACATCACCCACGAGAATCTGCTCTCGTTAAACACTTTGGAATCTTCGAGGGTGAGTTATTCCATCGACTCGTTGCTACAATCTAGTAGATAGATCTTGGCTTGTTTGTTTGTATGCGATAGAAAATTTTTGTTTTCCATGCTACGAACCCCTACAGTACTATCATCCGGGCCTCTGTCTCGTCAGAGGGTAGGGTCCCTCCTTCCAGGTAGGCGACGTATGGCGTGGTCCAGTCGCTTGGCTCCGCGAGCATGGCGACCAGGGCTGCTTCTGGTTGCAGCGGAATTCTGATGTCGATCTCCCTCGGGGAAGAGACGGAAGGCTTGGTGATGGTGTCGAGGAAGACACCGGCGGGTAGCGCGAGGCGAGCTGACCCGATGCGAGAGAGGGCGCCGGCCTCTTCGTTCTTACGCCGATCGATCCACTCGACGGAGTAGCCGGCTAAGTGGCCTCCCAGCTGGACCACTGCTTGGCGGTATGCCGCCATGGTGGGGGAGACTGCATCGCATGTACCGGCGACTTTCCCGGCGACGAGGTCGGAGTCGCCGTAGCAGCGCAGGCGGTTGATGTTCATCTCCTTCGTTGCTCGCATACTGTGGAGGAGCGCCTCGTACGCGGCCATGTTGTTGGTGCAGGGGGTGAAGTCGAGGTACAGGACGTAGCGTAGCTTGTCGCCCTTGGGAGATGTGAGGACGATCCCTGCCCCTGTGTTGTCTACGTTCTTGGAGCCGTCGAAGTGTAGCGACCAGTAGTGGACGTACAACAACTTCTCGGGATGTTGTGCCTCCTCCTAGTTGGCGAGGAAGTCTGCCAAGGCCTGCGACTTGATTGCCTTGCACGGCTTGTATCTGATGTTGTGGACTCCGATCTCCATGGCCCACTTGGCGACTCGCCCGGTCACCTCGCGGTTGCGGATGATGTCCTGCAACGGCGCTGAGGAGATGATCGTGATTGGGTGCACCTGGAAGTAGTGCCGCAGTCGCCGCAGTGCTCGGAAGACTGAATATACCAATTTCTGGTACTGCGGATAGCGCTGGCGCGACTCGGTGAGGACTTTGCTGATGTAGTAGATGGGTCGCTGCACCGGGCATTCCTTGCCCTCTTCTGGTCGCTCGACGACCATGACGGCGCTGACGACTCGCTCAGAGGCCACGACGTAGACGAGCATGGGCTGCTGGACGACGGGCGCGACGAGTAGCGGGGCCGCGAGTAGCACTTCCTTGAGTGCATGGAGCGCATCGTCTGCCTCCTTGTCCCACTGGAACATGGGATTCTTGCACATTAGGCGGTAGAGAGGCATTGCCTTCTCGCCTAGCCGGGGGACAAAGCGAATGAGAGCCGGGACTCGTCCGGCCAACTTCCGGACGTAGCGCAGGCACTCGGGTTTGCCGAGACGGGAGATCGTGTTGATCTTGGTGGGATTCGCCTTGATCCCTCGTTTGGAGACGACGTACCCCAGAAGTTGTCCAGTAGGTACACCGAAGGTGCACTTTCCTGGGTTTAGTTTGATCTTGTACCTCCGTAGATTTGCGAAGGATTCGGCCAAGTCGGAGAGTAGATCGCCCTGTCGAGTGGATTTCACCACCACATCATCGATGTAGACCTGGATGTTGTGGCCAATTTGGCTCGCAAGGCATTCCTGCATGCACCTCTGGTAGGTCGCTCCGTTGTTCTTGAGGCCAAAGGTCATGGCGGTGTAGAAGAATGCTCCAAATGGCGTGATGAACATCATCTTCTCCTCGTCCTTGACTGCCATTTTGATCTGGTTGCAACCAGAGTAGGCGTCAAGGAAACACAGTGACTCCGAGCCTGCAGTCAAGTCGATGATTCAATCGATCCGCGGGAGGATGAACTGCTCTTTGGGGGCAGGCACTGTTGAGGTTTGTGTAATCGATAGACATTCTCTAGGTCCCATTTTTCTTCTCGACCAGGACTGGGTTTTCCATCCACTTGGAGTACTTGATTGGCCGTATGAAGCCTGCAGCGAGTAGACGCTGCACCTCCTCGGCGATTGTTCGGCGGCGCTCTTCATTGAAGGGCCACAACGACTGCTTGATGGGTCGTGCTTTGGGGTCGGCGTTGAGTTTGTGCTCGTCGAGTTCCCTCAGGACACCAGGCATGTCAGATGGCTTCCATGCGAAGATGTGGCGATTCTCACGGCGTTGAGTTTGTGCTCATGCCCGTTCTGATCGTCACCGTATGGCTAGAGTCGCCTTGGACCAGCTTGACGGAGCGCGTGTGCGTGGTTGCGTCGAAGGCGGTTGAGCCGCCACCCTCCGAGTTGGGCTTCCTGAGTATCGTGGGGTCGTCATTGTTGACCCCGCTCGTGTACTTGGCGAGTTCTTCCATGTGGTTGGCTTCTACGGCTATGACAACGTCGGCGAGCTCGGCGCCTTTGGCCTTGCACTCTGCGGCCATGTCGGGGTCCCCGTGGATAGTGATGATGCCGCACGGCCCTGGGAGCTTCATCGCGTTGTACCCGTAGTGGGGCACCGCCATGAATTTGGCAAACATGTGCCGCCCCAAGAGGCAGTGGTAGGGGATATTGAAGGGCACCAGCTCGAAGACGATCCTCTTGGTGCGGAAGTTCGTGGGAGTGCCGAAGGTGACTGGCAGCGTCACCTTGCCGATCGGGTATGCCTTTTGACTGGGGATAATGCCGTGGAAGGTGGTGTAGGTCGTCTCGATCATTGACTGCGGGAGCCGCAGTCGCCTGAACTTGTCCAGGTAGAGAATGTTGATGGAGCTTCCGCCGTCCATCAGTGTCTTGGGGAGCCATTAGCCCCCCACCTTGGGCTTTACCACCAAGGCGACTCACCCCGGATATTCGATCCGTGGCGAGTGGTCTTCGTGGCTCTAGGTGATCCGCTGCTCGGACTAGTTGAGGAAGCGCGGGACGTTGACCTGGGACACAGTATTGCGGCGACGGCGCGGGCGATGACCTTCTTCTCGCACTTGGTGCTGAACCCAGTGAAGGTGTGGAGCGATCCCACGGTGTTGCTGAATGCCCCACCGTTTGGCGGGTGGTTGTTGGGTTCCTCCCATGCGCGCCGTGCCTTCTCGATCTCCCTCAGGGAGTGGCAGTCGGCGGTCGTATGTGTGGCGGGCTTCCCCTCCCTGTTGTGGAACACACGGGGCTGGTTGAGGAGAGCCGCGGGGTTAAACCTCGGCTTTGCCTTGTAGTTGCCACCGTCGCGGCATTGGCCCCAGTCACGGCGGAAGCTCTTGGGCTTGTGTGGCGTGTAGCCGACATTGGCGACAAAGTCGACTGACCCGTCAGTGCGGCGCTTGCCGGTGAGGCGAGTGTTGCTGTAGCGTAGCTCGGGTCGTCTCCCATTTTTCTGGCCACTTGGGCGGTGATTTCCTCCCGACTCGTTGTCGGTTTCTTGGTTCAGGTCCTCCGCGTACTGCTTGGCTATCTCGAGGAGGTCCGGTATGTTATCGAGTGGCTTGTATACACATTTGAGCTTGGCGACCAAGGGCTCATAGCGGCACGAGGTCTTGAAGCAGTGTATCGCTGTGTCCAGGTGAATGTCAGTCGCGTTGTACCACGGGTCCTGCCACCGTTGGACCTAGCTGCGGGTCGACTCGCGGGGTCCCTGGATGCATCGCTCCAGGTCCTCGATGGTGGTGGCGCGGGTGTAGGAACCCTCGAAGTGCCTGACGAAGGCGTCACGCATATCCTCCTAGGAGTCGATGCTGTCTGCGGGGAGGGTGTTGATCCATTGTCGGCACGCTCCCTCCATCATCAGGGGGAGGTAGTGGGCGGCGAGCAGGTCGGTGTGGCTGACGATTTCCTTCGCCATGAGGTACGTGTCCAGCCACACGGACGGGTCATACGAGGGGTCGTACTTCTTGATCTCCTTCGGCGCTTTGAAGTTCGCCACGTATTTTTTGCCTCAGATCATTGGTCCGAAGCACTGGGGTCTGACTCGGCTAAGCGATCCCCTTGGTTCGCCGTCGCAGCGGTTGGTGAGGGTATGCCTCAGTTCGTCAGGTTGGCGTGCGCGCCAGGTCTGGTTGTTGATGATGTGTGTCCACATGTCGACTGGCTGCCCGTTGGCAGCGACCATGTTGTTCGTTGCTCGCGGGTCGTTGGTGGAGAGTGCCGCGTTGGCAGGTCGTGGCTGGAGCTGTAGGGGTTCGGGGGGGGGGGGGGCAATTGAGAGTGTTTGCCATCATCGGGCGGCCGCTCGAGGCGCCCTGCTTCCTGACGAGCGGGAGTACACGCGTCCCCGGGAGTCTGCTCACGCAGCTTGTTCCTCTACGGCCTTGGAGAGTAAGGCCCTGGAGTACTGGATCTGCAGGGCGCCTTCCCCAGTTATGTTGATGTTGTCGACCGTGGCTCAACTCGCGATGACGTTGTCCATCAGAGTAGAGAACAGCGGGACGCCATCCGCGTCACGCTCCTGCGCAGACATCATGATACTCGGATGGTTCGGAGGGGGCGTGCGGCCAAGCGGTGGTGGGGGAGTGCCGTTCGCTGACGCGCCAGGTGGTGGTCGAGTGCTTCCTCCTGGTGGCGCGTTCTCGCAGATCACGCGATCGGCCACGCGGGCCGGGTCGCTCTCGTCGTCGAAGTTCAGGGCACGGCCCTGAACGGTGGGGTTCAGGCGCGACCTGATGCGGAGTTGGTGGTAGAGTGTGAGCTTCTACGATGTTACCTGCTCCAGGCGAAAATTTTCACGCTCGGCTTGTTCCTTGCGGACCGCCTCCTCCAGTCGCAGGCAGAGTTCTTTGACCTCCGTCACCGTTGCGGTCGGTGGGATCATCATGTAGAAGGGGTCTGTCAAGGCATCCATGCCGCTCGCCATGTAGGTCACGGCGTAGCGACCGGATCCAATGTGGGAGTCGCCGGAGTTCTCCGATCCGGAATCGGAGTCGAAGATCCCAAGTATGGAAGGATCCTCGAAGTCCCCCACGTTGGACACCTGGGTGATGGAGCTCGTGGGTGATGCGGTGACGATGGATCTGGTGACTGACGCCGGGGTTGCCGAGTCGGCGTCATCGTTGAGGGCCGCGTCGTCCGCGACCATGCTGGTCTCGACCATTTTGCTGTTGGCCGAGTCGTACTCGGAAGCGAGGCGGTGGATGGTGCAGACCTGACTCTCGGAGAGTCGATCACATGGTGGCGACTTGCGGATGCGAGCCGAGTCCTCCGAGACAATGACGTCGGTGAAGCCGACGAAGAGGATGATCGTGCTGACCGGCATGATCACGCTGTGCATGACGGGGCATGCCGCCGGGACGTAGCTGCTTGGCAAGATCTGGAGGATCTCGCCGATCGCGATCATGCGGCCGGTGGCGATCATCTCATTGATTGGCAGATTGGATCTCGCTGTAGAACACCGGCTAGACCGGCCAGGCCCGACGGTGGGCGCCACTGTCGTGGGTATGGCCACGGCAGATGCTGCAATCGGCAGCGACGAGTAGAACGAGGGACAAGGGCGGCCAGCCATCTGTGGTGCGAGACGAGGGCAGAGGCACATGGTTTTACCCAGGTTCGCCCCCCGGAGGGTAAAGACCTACTCCTGCTAGATTGTATTGATGAGAGAGCACAAGAGCGAGTCGTAGGGGGTGTATGATGGAACGTATCCTCTATACGTACCCTAGGGAGGTTTATATAGACTCACCACGCTAGGGTTTACAGATCTCCAACCGAATTAGTTAAGGATTTGGAGGGTGTTTGACCTAATCCAACTGGGCCTAGCTACGCTTCTGGGCCTTCAGCTTCCAGTCGCCTGTCTCCTTGCTGGGTCTTGATCCAGTCACCGTCCTGCAGGCCCACTCGCTGGCATCTTTGGCCAGAAGGAAACGTCCTGCTGGGTATACCCCACTCGTCATATCCCCATCAACATTGTTGTTGGCCGAGCCGTACTCGGAGGCGAGGCGATGGATGGTGCGGACCTAACTCTCAGAGAGCCGATCGTGCGGTGGCGACTCACGGATGCGAGCCGAGTGCTCCGAGACGAGGACGTCGGTGAAGCCGACGAAGAGGATGATCGTGCTGACTGGCATGATCACGCTATGCGTGACCGGGCGCGCTGCCAGGACGTAGCTGCTAGGCAAGATCTAGAGGATCTAGCCGATGCCGATCATGCGGCCGGTGGCGATCATCTGGTTGATTGGCAAGTAGGGTCTCGCCACAGAACGCAGGACTGGCCAGCTAGGCCCCACGGTGGGCGCCGCTGTCGTGGGAATGGCCACGGCAGATGCTGCGATTGGCAGCGAGTAGTAGAACGATGGGCAAGGGCGTCCAGCCATCTACGGTGTGAGATAAGGGCAAAGACACAGGGTTTTACCCAGGTTTTCCCCCCAGGAGGGTAAATACCTACTCCTGCAAGATTGTACTAATGAGAAAGTAGAAAGGGCGATTTCGGTGGCTAGGCGGCGAGTCGAAGGGGTGTATGATGGAACGTAAGCTCTATGCGTGCCATAGGGAGGTTTATATAGTCACCTCGCTAGGGTTTACAGATCTACAACCGAGTTGGATAAGGACTCAGAGGGTTCTTGAACTAATCCGACTGATCCTAGCTATTCTTCTAGGCCTCCAACTTCCAGTCACCTAGCTTCTTCTTGGGTTGTGATCCAGTCGCCGTCCTGCAGGCCCACTCGCTGGCAGTATGAGCCAGTAGGAAACGTCCTCCTGGGCATATCCCCATCACATCCCTTCTCTTTATCTTGCTCAACCTTCTTCTTCTCCTCTTCATATTTTATTTTGTAAAACATCCACTCGGAAACGATGCCTCTTTCCAAGGGTTTTATTTTGAAAACTTCGTAATAGGGTAAAACCCAAAATAGTTTTATTACCAAAAATCCATAGTTTCCATGGAGGTGTGATGCTAATCATCCTAACCTCCTTCTAAAGGGTAAAATTGGACGTCAACAAGGGTAGTGTCCTATTTGACACTCCATAATAACTTGGAGGAGCCAAGTTACTCAAGCCTTTTATTTGAAGCAAACCATGCATTTAATCAAGAAGTTCATAAACGAGATACAAAACAGATGCACAAAGGAGTTCAGGAATAGTGGCTTGCCTATGACCAGCGAGATGTCCCGTGATTTCTTTAGAATACCAGAATACCGAATACAATAATAGTGAGAATAACCTGATACTTCCTTCTTCTCGGTGCCACACAATCGCAACTATCGCTGTTATCGAGCATACATGCAAACAAACAATACACCATTCAATGCGAGGAATACAAGCATCAATACATATAACAAGAAATTTTATGTTTACAAATCAGTGGGTCTTAGGAAGAAAGGATTTAAGAATATTGGCATTGCCCTGGAAGCATGGGGGAGAATCCCTTAGGATTTATAGTCTCGGAACTACCTAAGAGAGGCATTTTTGACCAAGGGCTTGCTCTGTATGATACCACTGTATCAAAATTATTCCATCAGATAAATATTGATAAAATGAAACCAACAAAAGTGGTTTCACTATTTTATCAATTACCATTGATTTATAGTGATTTTTATAGTGAATAAAACTCTAGTTTTAGGAAATAAGTCACCAGAATTGTTTTGGAGTGCCAAAAATTATTTCCTTGGATGATTAGGTAGGATTTGATGGACTGATTCAAGAGGAGTTGGAATCAACTTAAAATATTTATCAGAATGCCCTCAGGAAAATCCTAAAGTCACTACTAGATGTTATTTGTCTTTTTCACCAGATTAAATCTATAAGGGACTTTGATGTGATTCCAATGGCACCTTTTTTCTATTTGAAATAAACTTCTATATAAATTGGAATCAACCCTTTTAGATTGATAGAACTACTGTAGTGATTTTGTTGGTGAATAAACCCTGCATAGAGAAGTTTAATTCACCATAAATCAATAGTGGCTTAGAAAATTATGGGCTCCTGGTTTTTGATAGATTTTGTTATGCTTTTGTACTGAGAGTTGTAATTATGTCAATATCTCATTATTTCCACCCAGAGAAAATCCTAAAGTCATAAACCTACTGTTTTTGTTATTTTTATTGCTGGCAAACCATAGTTTACCTTGACATGGGATCAAGTCCATTTGTTGGGTATTTCAAATACCATCCTGAAGAAGTTGGGTTCACCACATTTGAATTTGCCAAACTCTCTAGAAGATTTATGAAATCAAAGAGACACCCTGTGGTAATTTATTTATTAGAAAACAACTAGAAGTAATCTGGTCAAGATAGAGGTACTGCATGTTTAAGATAACATGGTATATAGGAAAATTTAGATCTGGTCATATTAAGCCATTTCCCATTTTCAAACGGATTTAAACCAAGCAGCTATTTTCAGATCTGGAGCTAAAAGGAAAACAAAAAGAAATGGGAGGGGGAGGTCAACAGGTTGGATCTGCTAGGCATTGGGCCCCACTACAAGGAAACGTTCCACCCGGGCACCACCGGACGTGGCGGGAGCCGGTTTGAATCAGCCGGGGCGGGGCCCAGCAGTCAGGGGTGCAGGAGGACGAAGTGGTACGGGAGATCTGGGTCATTGGTTTTACAGGGATCCAACAATGCTAGTGCATCTTCTCCCCAGGGTTAGGTCACCGGCGGCAGAATCCTTATGGAAGGTTTGGGAGTAGGTGGGGGCTTACCAGAGGAGGGGAGAGGAGCCACAGACGGTGCAGGTTGACGCGGTCCATAGGGATGAGCTCGGAGATGGGAGGCAGCCACTGGTTTCGCAGCGGAGAGGTGCTTGCGCGAAGACGGCCGAATGGTGCATCGTGGGAGCTCGACGACATCCTTGGTGGAGCTGTTCCTAGGAGAGAAAAGGGAGGATTAGATCTTCCAGCGATAGGGGGTCTTGGTATGCTGACATGCAGAGGGAGAGAAGTGGAGGAGGGAGCTCCCTGAGCAGATCATGAAGAGTGGCCAAAAGTGGAGGTCCTCCTCCTCCTAGGCTATATAGGGGAAGAGGCTCGCTGAGGGCTCTACAGGGAGAGAGTGGGAGTGGATAGGAGTGAAATGAGTGAGCAGGTGTGGGGTGGGAGGCCTCTGGCCCTTTAAATACAAGGATAGGCTCATGGTGGATATGGCCTATGGAGTGTTCTTGGGGAGGGTGCTGGTTTGGGATAGGCCAGTGGTGGATGTGGAGAGCGGGGTGGTGGGGTCCTGAATCAATCACTAAGTGGGGAGAGGGGTGGTGGTTGCTGCTGCCCCATTGCTTTACAAGATTTGCAAAAAGTGGCCTACCTCTCTCTCTCTCTTATTATCCTCAAGCACATGGGATCAATGAGGAAAGTGTTACAGTGAATTTTCGACCAGAGTGGGGGTGGTGTGCTGTGCAGCTTGCTTGGCTAGGTTTGTGGAAGGTTTGGTGGGATTTGGAGAGGTGGTTTTGGATAATCTCCAAAATTGACCAAATTGATGTTTATGAAGCAAGTCAAGAAATTAGGTCTTAGCAAGGTGAAGAAATTGTAACGGTAGATTGAATAGGTCAATTCATCTCTTCAAGGTTTATTTGGGATTTTTCTAATGATTAAAATTCCACTTAAAACCATTTATTCAAAAATGCAGAAGTAGTTTCTATAAGCTAATTTGCTATTTTTACATTGGAAAGGGTTGGTTTTTTATGTGATATGGTCCTAAATACCATATTGCACATTGGAGAATTTTATTGGAATTTATTTGGACATGAAAGTATTTTTAAGGAATTATTTCTTGTTTTGCCATTTAAGAAAAGGGGGAAAAAGAAATAATAAGGAATCTCAAAAATATTTATTTTTGATATGGGAAGGTAGGTTATGATGTATAGAACTCAATTGTGCATTTAGTTAGAAAAGGTGATTTGGAGAAAAACAAACTTGCCTTTATAGACAAGGATTCTAGGGTTTTGCCAAAAGTGGAAATTATATAGCTTAATAGTCCAAATAATTATGGGAATTATTTGGGAGATAATTATAACCAAGGTGGATGTTGTCAAAATGAAGTATCCATCAGGTACAACCTTGGGTTTTGAATAATTGTGGTGAAAGAGGATGGAAACTAGATTTGGGAGAATCTAGGGTTTTGATAATTTTATGCCACCTAAACATGGTTGGATTGGGGAGCTCAGATCTCACCTTGGAGCAAGGGATAGATGGATAGCTAGACCAATTTATATAGATTATCATGGAAGCAATAGTTGGGATTGGTTGGTTTTGAGGTGGTCTAGAAGATATGGCAAACTTTGTTGAAAATAAGGCTACCATAACAAAGTTGTCATGATGCCTCATAAACCATGGGGGTTTAGGAAGCACAAAGCTCCAATGGAAAAAAGTGAAGTGGGGTTTCATAGGACATGATTGGTAGATCATAATCATGCAAAGATTTGGTCAATGGGAGGTGGCATATAGATGTGAGCTTCTGACAAAATAGGCAAGATGATAAGATTTGCAGCAAAGATTATTATCTTGATTACAAAACCCTCATGGATGATTGGGAACCAAAATGGTTTATCCAAAGTCAAGGGTGGAATTTGGTAGTACTAATTATGTACTACAAGATGGTTCAAATACATTCTTAAAATGCACTTTGATTGGAATAGGTAGAGTTCCAAAGATTTAGTGTTTTAGACTAGATTACCAGTGTAGCTGATTTTTGAGATAAATCTAGGTTCCAAACTCATGATCAAGGTGATGATGTTGAAGCTTTAACTAAGTATATAGGATCCATGCTTATATTTGTTCTTTAATGAGATGGAAACTATCAGAAAGGGATTATCCCTTAATTAATCAGGTCAGGGGATGAGATGGTCACTTTAGTGGCCTAGGATAGATCTAGGTTTGGATGCTTGGTTTGAGATTGGTGATCACTAACATAGATTTGGTCCTAAGGGATGAGCTACTAGATTAGCCCACTCTAGTTCCTAAGCAAATAGGGCGATAAGTAGATCAAGGCAATTCATTAGACAGCAGATCAAGGCAACTCATCTCATCAAACATGTGAAGCTACTACTAAAGTCACCCTCAATCCTAGCTTGGGGGTAAGCATGGGTGTTTTGAAGAGGTTGTGCTTTGAAGTAAGGTAAGTACCTCTTGGTATTTCTACCAAGATTGGATGAGAAGGTTTTTGGAAAGGTTTTGGAAAAACCTAGAAGTAAGGGTAGTTGAAGTTCTGTCTTGAAAACATAGGGAGATAATATGTAGGTCTCCATAGTTTTTTTATTAGACCTATTAAAACATTTTGTTGTGGCAAGTTATCTTGGCTCAAGTTTGAATTGTCAGAACATTTGAGAATATGAAACAGGAGCCAGGACATCTCTCTTGCAAAAATAGTTTTTGTCAACTGAGGTTGAGGTAAGGAGTATATCACCTAATACACAATTAGTTGCATGAACACAAGCAAACAAGTAAGAAAACATTGCAACACTTAATAAAAAAAGTTTTTATTCCCCTAATTTTTGCCTTTTTGACAAAAGATCAGGGTTGCTGAAATTGGGATGTTACAGTCCCCGTAGCACGAACAACAGGTGGATTTTCTGCTAGACGACTCACTCAGGTTACGCGTGTTCAATGCACACCGCGACGTAGACTTTGTGCCCGTTGAACCTGATGAACTGACCGCCCCTTGGGAACGGCCTTGTGCCGAAGCACCCAGCGTTGTCGCTAACAAAGTTGAGCGTGCAGAACCTCTAAACAAGGCCAGAGAGGATGCGCTAGCCGGACGAAGCGATGATGTTGCCCGTCCGGATGAAAACTCCAGCATGCGCCGCTGCTGGCCCCACGGTGGGCACCAACTATCGTGGTGGTGTCACGGTAGATGCCATGGGTAGGCTTAAGTTGGGGCCAAATGGACGCAAGAGGAATCCGGGGAGGGAGTGCGTGATGTAGCCGCACACGAAGAACAATGAATAACTATGTGAAACTTGCAATCTTGTTCCTCCTTCTTCTTTACAAGTGCTCCTTGAGCTGTTTGCCGAGTATCTACAAGCTTGAAGAAGAAGTGGCCAGCCTTGAGGGCCTAGTTACGCATGCCCTCTAACCCTAGCTCCACCCCTCCTTATATAGAAGATGGGAACATGTAGGATACAATATGGATCGTAGGTTTTACTGTTTTGGCTTTTGTCCTTACTTTGCGGGTCGGGTCACTAGGACAGCCTTGGCCCTAGACCCAGTCAGCAAAGCCACCTTGCCAACGGTATTCCAATACGTAGACGCCAGTTCCTTTGGCGTCACCTCTTGATTTATGCGTCACCTGATACTTTAAGTGTCACCCGACGCCTTTATTTGTCACTCGGCGGCACCCTCTTCTTTTGACTCAACTTTGGTGTGGTCCTTCCCTAATCGTACTCGAAAAGGAGCATCTTGACCTCCTTGACTTGGACTGACTTCCTAAGACTCGACCTGTCGTTACCTGCAGACAAAGATACTCTACACTGCACCTGCCAACATGTATCTTATGTCATCCAAGCATAGGCATTATGACTTAGCTGTTATTGACCCAACCCACGTCGACCAAACTGGTCTAAGTCCAAGCCATATTATTGCTAACTTTAACCCCTTATGACCCTACCAGGGGTTATCCCCCGACACCAACTTCATCCCTTCCTCTCTTGGAGAACACGCTACGTAAAACAAAAAAAATTCTAGCACATCACCAAGATTCAATGCGAGGGAGAAGTTATTGGATCATACCCTCGAAGATCGAACTAGCGAAATTTTGTCAATAACGAGATTGGTTGTGCGTCGATTCCCGCAACAATCCTTAGAGTCGTGAGGAGATGATTATCCCACAGGTGGCTCCAACGATCAAGTGATGCAAGTTTTGCACCTCCACCGGTATCCACACGTACAATGAGAAAGACACCTCATCAAAGTGGGATCAAGATCGCGGATGAAGCGGGAATGAGTGGATAAAGATTCGGCAACGCTTCATAGTCTAGATAGATTGGATCTAGATGGAGGTAGTAGACGACCAAAACTCGAGCGAGATGAAGAAGACAGGTTCCTCGCGATGAAGACGAAAACATGAAGAATAGGAAGAAGACGGGCTCCGGGACGCCGGTGGGGTTAAGGAGGCGAGCGACATTGACGGTGCAGCGGCTGCGGGGCTTGGGATTGTCTCTCCAAAAAATTATTTTTCCCTTTGGCCCTTCCCCCGTTTACATGTGCTACCAAGCCTCTCTCCAAGAGAAGGAGTAGGAGTAAGAATACGAGTCCCAGAAGGTCTCCTCCTTCCTTCCTCCACACACACATAGAGAGAGAGAGAGAGCTAGGAGTTGGGTTCCAACATGGAACCCTTCTCTTCCTCCTCCTCCAATACGCCTAGAGAGGGAGTACGAGTTAGGGTGGACTCCTCCCTCCCTACCGCCGGCCTAGGGGAGGCCCTAGCCGACTTGGCCAGGGTTTCCCCCTTCCTTGTGTGAGCGGCCTAGTGGGGCCTATGCGGTCCCTCTGGCCCATGGTGCCACCACCAGGATAATTATTTTTAATTATAAATTTTTATTCCAAAGACTTATATAAAAATCCCTACCAAATTCAAATTAATTCCGAAAGCTTCCTAAAATATTTCCAATGTCTTCCATAACATGTCCAGAATAATTCCGTCCATTCTCGGTGATATGCCGGACACCTCCAAACAACCACTTGTTCTAGATTTAAACAAATAATGTTCTTGCAACAAGCAATATACACTCACAATATTCATACTTAATGCAGGTACAAAGTAGCACTTATTAAAAATTATAATCAATCCCGACAGTAAATGCACGGGTAGAGTGCCGACGGCCACCCCATCGACCTTTGTTCCATTGCAGATGCGCATCGTCACCTCATCCTTCCCCAAGTGCCTCTTATTCCGCATCTCCTATTGGGAGTTACAAATGTGAGAAACATAACCGGTATCAAATACCCAAGTGTTACTCCTAGCGCTTGTAAGGAACACATCTATAACATGTATATCAAATATACCTTTGTATTTTATGGCAAACTTGCCAGCTTTCTTGTCCTCGAGGTACTTGGGGCAGTTGCGCTTCCATTGCCCGTCCCCCTTGTAGTAGAAGAACGTGACTTCGGGCTTAGGACCAGGCCTTGTAGCCTTAGAGGTGTTGGCAATAGGTTTGCCATCCTTGTGCCCGGACTTCTTAAAGTTGGTGGTCTTATTTACCATCAACACTGTGTGCTCCTTCTTGATTTCTACCTCAGCAGCTTTGAACATGGCAAACAACTCAGAAAGGATTTTAACTATCCACTACATGTTCTAGTTCATCACAAAGCCCTTATAGCTAGGGGGAAACAAGTGTAGCACCCTATCAATAGCAAGCTCGTCCGGGATTTTGCAATCTAGGGCCTTTCAAGCGTTGAACGTAGCCAGACATCTTGACTATGTGTTCCCTCACACTTCTATGATCTTCCATCTTGGCAGAGAATAAGAGCTCAGAAGCTTCATACCTCTTGGCCCGAGCCTAGGGAACAAAGACGGCCTTGATATCTTCAAGGATCTCAAAAGTGCTCATCTTCTCAAAACACCTTTGAAGCTTCGGCTCCGTGGCACAGAGCATTCCACTCTAGATGAGGGAGAAAACATCTGCCTTGGATTGCCATGCATTCTTTTCGTCCTGGGAGGCGAAATCAGCGGGTTTGTCGGGCATCACAGACTCTAAGACATAGTTGATCTTGTAGGAGACCAGGAGGATTCTTAGGGTACGATGCGAGGAGGTGAAGTTGGACCCATCAGTTTTCAGCTTGTCATTCTCTAGGAATGAGCTAAGTTTGAAGGTGGGTGGGCGAGACATCTACAATGGATTTGCAAAGTGTTTAGACCATGTTCATAATAAATGAGCTCTAGTCTAAATTTACACTAAATAAAAACCTATCAGGGTTCCCACTCAAATGAACACCCCTCAATTCGTTTAGTGATCACATTATCCTAATTCACCATACCACACCCAATCGTCACGGTTGATGATATATATCCAAAGGTATACATTCCCAATGTTGATCACATCAACATGTAATTCATGGTCGACCTTTAGGTCTCTTGTGTTCCAAGTCCATGTCTGTACATGCTAGGCTTACCAACTCAAAATTGTGTGTATTGTAGTGCAACATGGCTTACACCTACTATATGCGAACGCAGATATGTTTGACAGCCGATCGTCATGGCATGCCTCATATTAGAGAAATTTCTTAGTGGTGCACACACAAGGGGAACACTATAATTGGAGTTATGTGAGGGATCATCCTATTTAACATTCCGTCGTATATCTAATATACTTTCCAAACAAGATGTACAAATAAGTATATACTTCAAAAGTGTGGTGTCATGACATGGTTGCAGCGCCTTGATCGCCATCGAGAGCTACAATGGAAAATGTTTCACAAACTTACCATTGCCATGCCACGACACTCGCCCCCTACAAAATACAGTTAGATGCTTCTACTTTATCTCTTGCATGTTTTACGCGGCTTTAGATCTTTCATGGCAGAACTCCTTCCCATCTATGAATTTTGAGCCACAACGCTGATTCAATAGTTTCCTCTTCACTCCCTTTTTAGGGCCCTCCGGTGTAAATGTCATATCAACTAATGTAGAGAGAGAAACACGCCCAAAGACACTTACACTTGTGGACAAGTCTCACGAATCACCACGTAATGTCGGTTGGGGGCCGCTTCATCAAATAGTACCACGATATAAAAAGAACATGAAAGAGGGTCGCAACCACATATTGCCATGTGTTCTATCCGTATGACATTCTACCCATAGATATGGCTTTGATACCACGGTTGGGGTTCGCAACAGGAAACCGAAAATTCTAGGTACGCATACACGATAACCAAGATCTATTCTATGTATACATAATCATCGCAACAGGAGATGGTATTCATACCCTTGAAGATCATGGAATGCCTTACGCAGGTAGGCGTATATTGATGAATACAAGCAGCGCCCCAAGTGTGGCACCTCGAAGATCTACACACGTTCGATGTAGGCGATGTCTCCCCGGTTCCAATCCAGTCGAGCAGGGGAAGAAGAAGGAAGTTGGACCATCCTTCGCACGATGGTAGTGCAGAGGTGGAGAACAAATTCCAGTAAGAGAAAATTTCCAATCTAGGTGGAGAGAGAGCTCTAGGGTAATAGAGAGAGAGATGAGAGATTATTGTGTCTTAATAGAGGGGAGGGGACCCTCTATTTATAGGAGGAGGAGAGGCAAACCCTAGGGCAGGGGTGGGGGCTCCCCACGCTTCCGCCACTAGGGATTCCGCCTCCGGTCCTAGGTGGGTCCTGATGCGGGGGAGGGGGTGCCCCCTAGGGTTTGGCGCATGGCCCCCTCCCTCCACCTGGCACCTTGCCCCTTTGGGCCTTCCCTCTGGGAATGGCCCAATAGGCATTGGCTGCTCCATAAATAAAATAAAATATTTATGTTTTAATATGGTTTCAATTAATTAATATAAAACACATATATTATTATATCTTTCACTCGGGAACACCTTCCGGACCGCTTCGATCATCATCGGGTGTTTCCCGGAACCTTTCTGGTTTCTCTCTCTCATATCTCCTGCGGTGTTGGTTCAATCCCGAAGCATCCCCACCCTGAAGTGTGACACCCTTTGGTTCGGTGATGCTCCAAACATGACTGAGATCCCTATCGCATAAATGGTCATCAGCGGGACCTGGATGCCCATAATGACCACCCGTGCATTCACGAATCTCATCGCTTGAACCTTCAACTTTGTGTCCCATCCCCTTTGCCATTAGATACCTATGTCATCCGAGATTTAATATTTGGTATCTCCATACCTACTTCAATCTTGTTACCTATGAACTCGTTCACTCATTCCCATGCCGTTGCATTCCATGACCTTGTCATACGCTTGCAAGCTTTGTTAATCCAACTTCACCGAGTTGCCCATGTGTATCTATCTATTACTTGGATTGGAAAATCCTGGTCTTGATAAATAATCCTAAACTCGTTCCTTCAAGAAACCCGATGGTACCATTATGATCACCCTTTCACATCTTGATACTTGATACCATCAAATCCTCCTTATGGTAATGGTGATTATGCATTATCTCACAGTCAAAGGATTAGTTTATGAGGTTTCTATGTTATCATCAATGATGAACGTTTAATAACCAGATCTCATTGTGATATTACTTTGCGTGTATGTATATCATATCATTCAACTAATGACATGACCTCATTGTCAATTGTCACTATCACCAATGATCTTGAAACCTTAGATCATCAGTTGACTAATGAGCTAGTTCACTAGAGGTA
This sequence comes from Avena sativa, assembly GCA_916181665.1. NCBI lineage: Eukaryota > Viridiplantae > Streptophyta > Magnoliopsida > Poales > Poaceae > Avena > Avena sativa. Next base: position 218,047,103 of record OV702280.1, on the reverse strand, counting down.
ACTAGATACTTGGTTTGTTTACATACCACACATGTATTAATGTTTCGTATTAACATAGTTATAGCATGGCATGAAACTTATTATGAACATACAAGATATACATCAAATAAAACACTTTATCATTTGCCTCTAGGGCATATCTCCTTCAAAAAGGAGTTGGGATCAAGTGATCCTCTCTAGGTATATCAAGGAAGTATCTACCATTAGATCTAGAAATCATACCATAAGCTCTTAGAGTAGAAAAACCAAGACATCGGTCTCTTTCCAATGGTTGGATATTACCTAGGTTGATGTGGAGTGCACGCGCAAGAATGGTTATGGCTCCTCCTCCACATATGGAACCACGAGGCTACAAAGCTTGATTCTTAAGATAAAACAATAGAAGGGTGACCAATTTTCCGTTAAGTTATAGTTAGGAATAGCAGCTCTACCGAGGATTATCATATCCTCCACATTAACTCTAGTAAACTCAACAGGTGCCTGCAAGCTGTTAGCAATAACATAGAACAAATAATGAATAGAAAGATGATCAATTTGGTTTCCCTTGGGTGTGTTCCCACGAATTCTCATTCTATTAAAGTAAGCCAAGGGTGATGGATCAAGAACAAAGGTGGTGGTGCGTATGTCAGTGGCATTGTTGGCAAACCCAAAGTAATAATCCCATTGGTCGAATGTCAAGGAATACTCACGGTTCATAAGACAAAATTTGATGCGATAAACTCCAGGCATTTTATCCTCAGGGAGTAGTGTGAGCACATCGTATGCATCAAGGTACTAAGGAACTCAAGCATCAAGCAGCGGTAAACAAAGCGATACAAACCAACATTGTTGAAGATTAAGTTAAAATCATAACGAATGCCCAGTTTGTTGAGGATGTAAGGATGCACCCACTTGGTGGACTTGATTTCTCAAAGGTTGAGATGGTTGAAACGGTTGATCTGAAACTCTTGGTGAACTCGATACCAAAAGACTCGTGGGTTAGCATATCGACGGGTGGTGCGCCTTGATCTATGGCCATCACACGTGCATGGGTCCTCATGTTCATCTCTTCCTGGGGTAGAAATCATGGTTGCATACTCATTACAGGCGGGCGGTACGGCCGGAGCCCGCTCGTACCAAGTGTCAAACCTTCGGGTCGAAGTACCCCTTCTGGCGGTGCACCCGGTACATGCGTGCGGTACGGTCGTGTGCGCCCATACGACTAGTCGATATTCCATTAGTATGTTTTGCATCAAACTCAATGTTTTGCTCGGGGTACGATGCAAGCGGGAGGTACGGCCACCTCTGGTAGTACCAGTGGTCGTTACTATGTCCTGTAGCAAAAAATTAAAGTCTGTATTTTCTAGAGCCGGGATGTGGTACGGGCACGTGGTACGAGGGCCTCCGGTCGTACCGCCGGTTGTTAAGTGCCCTGGAAGATCAAAATCTTGTGGAATTAAGTTAGTAGCTTCACACGCTTTTTCACATCTTAGTGACAACAAAATAACAACAAATAGACTTCATAAAAAACAATGATACTTTATGGCCATGTGTGAGAAAATATAAAAGATCAAGGATTACCTCATTTTCTTCTCTTCTCTCCAAAGGAACTTCTTGAACACTCTTTATTAAAACAAAAAAAACTAACACAAGAATAAAAAATTTATTTCACATGGGTTGCCTCCCATGAAACGCTTCTAGTTAAGGTCAATTGGCTTGACCCAGATGGTGATCATTTAGGCTTTGTGAGTGGAAAACCAACTCCAAAGTAATTAGATTTTAGTGTAATTAGACTATCATCATCATTATTAGGCTTGGCCTTCTTCTTCCTAGGGAAGTGGACTATAAAAGGATCTCCAGATGGTAGTCCTATTCTCACATTCCCTTCATGTAGATTAATCAAAGCATTAATAGTTCTTAGGAATGGCCTACCTAGAATTATATGTGTTATGGGATCTTTAGGAATGTCCACTATAACAAGATCAATAAGAGCAGGACATCCTTTAATTTCAACAACTATGTTTTATTTTATCCCAATAGCTTGTTTATAAGTTGAATCAACAAGCTGGAGTCTCATTTTAGTAGTTGTAAATGGCCCCAAGTTTAACTTGTCAAATAAACTCTTGTAAATTGTTGAGACGCTTGCACCAAGATCACAAAGTGCAGATATCTCATTAATACCAATTTTAACTCTAATAGTGGGCTCAAAGATATCATCTAGCTTAGATGGAAGCTTATAAGATAGTTTTTATACTCCATTTCTAGTTCACTAACTTTAGAGGCTACTTCTTTTATAAATTGTTGGTATGGAGCATCATTACCCTTGTTCTATACAAGGATTCTTTACGGTGATCCTATTTAATAAGTCTTCCATGGTGTATTCCGATGATGGCGCATTTCTATAGTCCATCTCTTCAACCTTATCTTATTTTTTCTGCCCTCATCATTTTGAAGTATCCCACCAGGTTCAGCTCGGGATTTATAGCGATTTTTTCAAGTATGAGAGCTTGGCCCTCAGCTACTTCGCCCAATTGTGCCTCCACGGTCTTGGTTGTTTCCTGTAGAGCCTACACATCATTTCTTATTGCAATGGCCTAGTTAGATAATTTACTAGTACTAGTTTCATGGTTCTCCGTGATTTTAATAAGCACATTATTTTGCTCGATTTGATCATGCATGAAAGTTCTAACACTATGTTCAAAAGAGAGTTTGCTATGATTTCCTCCATTATGGTTGTCATAATTATTATGTGGAGCACCTACAGGATTAGAATATTGCTTTTGAAAATTTCAGCCAAAGTTTTGACTCTTTCAAGCAGGATTATAAGGATTACAAGCTATAAAATTAACATCATTAACATCGGTAGTGATAGCAATAATTTGGGTATCTTCCTTACCCTTTACTATGTTGAGTAAATCGTCTACCTTTGCAATAAGCTCTTCATTGTTTTCCTCGGTGATTGAATTCACCCTTTTTGAGATTCTTTCTACATGCCATTGGGCATGGTTTCTTTGCATATCATCAAGTAATTTCTTTGCAACACTCACTTGCTTTCCCATAATGGTTCCTGCTGCTGCGGTATCTAGCATAGACTTAGACATTGGGTTAAGGCCATTATAAAATAAATGTAATATGATCAATTCTTCCAACACATGACTAGGACAGTTCATTACATATTCTTTCATCCTTTCCTAGGAAAGCGCTAGTGGCTCATGGTCTTCTTGTATAAAGCTTGTAATGTTGGATCTTAGTTGCATAGTCTTAGCTGGAGGGAAAATTTTAGTCATAAAGAGATTAATGCATTCCTCCCAAGATGTAATGGTGCCTTTAGGAAAAGCTAGAAACCAGTCCTTAGCCTTTCCTCTTAGAGAGAAAGGGAATAAACGTAATTTAACCGCATTTGTGTCAACATCTTTAATGCGCATCATGTCACAAATTTCAGTAAAAGTATTAAGGTGCAAACCTGAGTCCTCAAAAGATGATCCTCCAAATTGGTTCTTCTGAAACAAACTCAAAAGGTTAGGCTTAATTTCATATGCTTCCGCATCAACAATGGGCTGAGTAATAAGTGCACGAATAAAATCATCAGTAGGAGTAGCATACTCTCCAACTTTCTTTTGATCCATGGCTCTTTCTTTGGTGTTTCTGAAATAAGAGAAACAAATAACAAGTAACTATTTTTTTTGGGTTTTCAAATAGATAACAATAAAGTAAACTAATAACAAGAAATAAACTACAAAAAAATAAAACTAAAAATAAGGTCTCTAATGACCTCACTAGGATAGCGAATTGCTTCCCCGGCAACGGCGGCAAAAAAAGGGTTGATACCTTTGATCCAGATTCACGGATGTAGTATAGTATATTTTCCCCTAGTAGACCTAGGTTTAATAGAACCTTGGGAAACAATGCGAAAATGAATTAAATAATCCTACAAGACTTTGTTTGTTCATTTTACCTTAATTTACTGGACCTTTCTAGTTTACTTTTTATCATGGGTTGTTTTACTGGATGTAGATAGGAAAGGGTTGAAGGTTCACCTATAGATGCACATCATACGGGATAAACATAATAATAACCACATTCATATATAATATTTTAATAGAGATACAAATTTTGGGTAGCACATCCCCATATACTAGATCCCCTGCGAGTCACAGGAATAGCAATAGTATTTTGATCCAACCGTTTGCACCACAAAGTACCTGGGTACAAACAATTATTAAGTGAAAACATAGATCAAAGCCTTAAGAAGTGATGGTGCTGTTGTTTCCGAATGGATCGCTAAGAGAAGACCATACACCCCTTTCTGTCACTTGGTGTCCTATGAGATCACTGCTAATCAAGTATCTCACCTCAAGAATTTATCAATATCGGGGGTCTTGGATACCTACAAGTCCCAAGATCGAGACAAGAGACAAAGAAACAAAGATACAAATCTCTGTTAAAACAATACACAATGCTCCCATGGATTAGATGTGTTCGAATATTTTCCTAAATGGCCTAACCCATATTTCCATTTTAATAATTCCTGAAAATCCTAGAGTCCCATGTGGCCCATTCATGCATGGAAAGAGGTGGGACAAATGTTCAATCCCACATTGCTAGTTCAAGGAAAGTTTAACCACCTTATAAAGGGGGTTCTTCCACCAATTGCTAAAAGGACGAGAAGGAGAGAGACATACACATGCGCTGCTCCTCCTGCGCTGCCTGCCTCGCATCTCCACGATGTGCGCGCGTCGCGGGAATCAGCCTACTTTCTTTTTGTCAAGAATGACCGAAATATGAACAGTCTGTGTGAGTGGTGTTTAATATGAACTCAATGGTTATTTAATTCGGACTTAGCAGAGGCTTTTGGGCTTCGGTCACTACCTGTTCGTTTACTCTCCTTACGCCGCCTGTTTTCTTGCCTACCTGATGGCAACAACTCCTTGTGTACCAACTCATTGGGATTTCAAGTATAGAGTGTTGTAGCAATCGTCTTTTACCCACAAGGGTGACTCGAGGGTTTAATATCGAACTCTCAGGGAATTGACTCAGAAGTTAATTCTTCTTCTCCTGTCAAGCAACCTGTAAAGCGAAGTTCTTGTCTTGTGACCCCAACTCCATCGTGTGGTTGTCAAGCACAACATTTAGTATTAGTAATATGAAATAAAAATAAAAATGAAGTTCAGTAAATTAAACTAAGAAAACAAGATGATGATGGTGATAGTTTAGTTGTTTTTGGGTTTTGTTGTGTGATTGCAAATGAAGAAAGTATTTTTGTATTAAAATATTGCAGCAAATGTAAAGTGTGATAAAAGTGTTGGAAAGGTGTTTCTTATGATTCAAAATGGATCGGGATTCATTGGTTCACTTGTCTACTCTCTTTTTAAGTTGTAGTGGACATAAACAATTCATCAGAGACATAATATTAATGGAACTTAAACATTTATTTTATAAGCATTCATATGGGCATCACATCCTAACATAAAGTTGATGCAACACATCTATCTTATACAAGATAGGGAAAAATCCAAGAAAATCTTGAATTAAGAATTACACAGAGTAAAGCCTTAAGCAACATGACATGATGATTGAATTACAGATAGGCTACCTTGACCAAACAAGATTTTCTAGCTGTCATGAGATAATTATAGCACATGAATTCACTTTATCCCTAGTGACGCAGCAGAAAAGGTAAAAACCATAGTAGCTCATAGATTTTGTTATCACTATCCAATCACTACCACCATGCTACTCCATCTAATACACACTTCTCCTCATTGGGGATATAGCATACAAGTTGGATAGAAACAAGTACTTACGAACGGGGTACAAGATATGCATCTATCAATACATCTTACACATAATGGATTCCAATCTCATATATTAAATCATCAAATCAAGATCCACCACATAGGAATTACATATATGACCATAATCATGTTGGGCGGCTCATATGGTACTAAGATCTATGAGGAACAAGAGAGAAATAAACCAAGCTACTGCCACAAACCCATAGTCCAGAGGTGGATTACTCCCTCTTCATCATTATGACGATGGTGGAGATGTTGTAGAAGGTGGATATCCCTCCGGCGGTGGCTCCAGCGGAGTTTCCCCCTCCAATATTTGCTGGTTCTGACTCCTTTTTTGTGTTTCTCTGTTTTGTGGAGCTCCCTGCGATGGCTCCTCCGAGGGACCTTTTTATAGACGTTCTGACGTTAACCTAAGTCCGTGGGAGAAATAATCAAGGGCATCCAACGGTCGAGGACGAAGAGAGGGGGTGGCTCACCTAGCCTAGTAGGGTGCGCCAACAAGTGCCTTTTAGCTCTCCTGGCCCTTCTGGTGATATCCAAGCACTCTAGATGCTTCCCTTGGTGAAATATTTACACTACAGAAATCCTAGGTCTATTTGATTTTGTTTAGGTCCCTAAAAGATAAAAATACACAAAACAGGATTTTCCTATCCTATAGGGTTATAACCAAAATAAAGGGAATCATTGGTAAATCCTCCAAAATCAATATAAAACATGGATATAACATTAAATATGTTGAAAATATGTGGGAACACATGCCAATAAACTACAAAGTTCATATATGCATTTTACATGCATCAGTACCCGTGCCTATAAGAGTGAGAGGTTGCTCCTCTCCTTAGATACACTTACGTCGCCTCCAGTTCACGAGCATTGCGTTTCCTCTGTTCTTCCCCATCCCATCTTGTTGCATGCACCATGAGGTGGGAAAGCAGGCATCCGAAACGACATCTCTTCGAGTACTGTATGGGAGTGTAGAGGTCCCAACCTTTAATAAGGTATAGATCCCTGTGTTTACAATGCTAGTCCCTGGATCAATAGCTAGCATCCACAGTTAAGATGTAATATCAAGAAACAAAGGTCATAATACAACTTTATAACCAGGAATAAAATAATTCATTACACCTTACATAGCTCATTTGGCTAACACATTACAATGCAATAGAAATAACTATAGCATGGGGTCCTTCATCTTCAAAGTGCCACAGGCAAACATGTTGGTTGTAGACTTGTAATCCTAATCAACACACACTTCACTAACATCAAACAAACCTGCAACATAATAAGTTACAGCCACAAGGGTCAATACATTTGAATTGTATTGGCAAGTGATACTATGGTATTATAGTGGAGTCTATCATCTATATGCAATTGGCTAGGTGGAGCTTAGGCTTGCTTTGCTCAAAATAGTTTTTCATTATCATTTGAAAACACTAAGTTTTTGTTTGACAAAAATCACCCAAGGCATCTCCCAATAGAAATTGGTGATCCTTTAACCCTTGATAAACCACAAGTTTTTAACTTAGAAATGGGGATGAGGAGATTCTTGATAGCTTCCATGTCTTGATGCTCAAATTGTCCTTTGCAAGGGACATGGCTAAGTACTTAGATTTCTCACTCTGCAGAGGTGCACTTTCCCCACAAGACTTGGTTTCACCAAGACAAGATCTTTCAGAAGCCTTCCCTTAGACCAGAATGGACGCTTTCCAACCTATCATCCCCTACCACCAACTGTCCATTTGGCTATGTTATTGCAACCTATATGATCCAGACAGATCCCATAATGCCAAGTGGCTGCACTTGAAGCTTCTCAACATTTGACATCTCAAATCTCTTTGTTCCTGGGTGGCCATCCACAAGTGAGATACACAAGGTAAACCATAGAAATGGGCGTTGTGTAACCACTCAACACAAACCATTCCATAGTATGCTTATATTCCACCCTTGTTTTCTACTAGCTAACCTAAGCATCATAGTAGTAGGAATCTTAACTTAGGAAATTTTTACTAAGGTTTCATCTACTAGGATTTCCCATGGCATAGTTTATACTTAGCAAAAATTCCATGCAAGTCCTACTTAGAAATATCACTAATGCATAGTGAAAATAATGGGACAAAGTATGAAGCATCACTTGCCTTTTTGGTAGAGAATTATAAGTTCACTCCTTGATCTTGCAATATTCACACTCTTCAATTTCCACTACAATTCAATCAAGTAAGCAATATTCAATCTACCATTCAAGCAAACATCACATAAAATAATAGAAACTAAGCAATGCATGCAAGCATGCAAAAAATTGTTTTATTTTGAAAAGTGGTTTCTAATAGGTTATGGACATCATAAAATATCTATTGGTCATTTATAAAAGTGGCAAGGTAATTTGTAAATGTGGCAAAATCATTTCATATCAAGTTAGTGAAAATGGCCATTTTAAGTCATTTTTGTTTTGCTAGGAATGGTTCAAATCAAAGTAATATTTCTAGTGTTTGACAAATACATTATTAAACACAAATGTTAGTGTTTTATGGTCAAGTGTTTATGCTTAAAACCATTTGCAAAAGGTTTTATTTATAAACCATTTTTATACCACATCAATATTTCTTTGTTGTTGGAAATTACTTTAGCAAAGTAATGATTTTTATGGGGTTAACCAAATATGTTTTTAGTTCATAAAACATTGTGTTTAGGGTCAGAGAGTTTGATTCAAACCATTCCCAAAGGTTTTTCTCCAAAAGCATTTTTAATATAATAATACTATTTTTATTTGACTAGAAATGTTCTAAATCATAGATTCATCTTTTAACTTCACAAAATATACTTTCAACTCCACCAGTTTTTTTATATGGTCAGTAGGTTCAAAACAATCCAATTGCCAAAGATTTTACCATAAAAATATTTCTAGAACAATTTTTATAATCAAAATATACCTACACATGTTTCTGCAAAAACAAACAATTTAACAGATTCAATTCTTTAAACAAAGTGCATGGTTAGGTAGGGTTTGTTTTGATGATTCCATTGATATAAAATTTGGACATGTGGATTAAAAGTTATGAATTTTACAAAACCAAACAACTAATAAACAAGTTTCTGTTTTTAAAACAATTTACAGGCCACACGTCGTGTTTTGATTCGTCGGTACCGATTCGCACGGATCAAGCAACGTGGAGCATATTTATCTAAGCTGCAACGCACGGTTCAGATTGAAACGTACCTCTTCGTTTTAAGTTCTATCGCGTGCATTGGATCTAAATCCTATGACTCACAATCACTGGACATCGAGTGGTGGCGCTGGCGACGGCAAGTGGCGGCGGCGCGCTCTGTCTACAGCGTCGCGGAGACTACAGGAAGCGAGGGAAGAAGGGGAGGAGCTTACCAGAACCGCAAGAGCTTGCTGATGCTCAACGTGGTTGTAGGAGAGCAGGGGGTGCACGGGGTTGGTCGTAATTGCTCCCCGGAGAGGTGCCTGGCGTCGGGTGCGGTCTGTCATCGTCGGGGGCAAGCTTGAAGGCCACCAGACGGTAAGAGGAGGGTACAATTATATGCGGGCGAGTGTGACGGTTACATGAGCATCAACGAGAAGGTCAGGGGTGGACGGAGGCTACCTGGGGAGTTCGCCGGAGGAGTGGCAGGCGATGGTGGCGCTCGGGTGATGTCTTTGCCGAAGCTCTGGTGCATACGCAGCCAAGAGAGCGGCACCAGGAGATGCACCAGGGAATGGGAAGCAGGCTCGCGTGCACTGGGAGGCGAGGGGTGGTCGGACGGTGCCGGAATTGGCCGGAGAGGTTCGTCGGAACAGGTGGTTGGAAGTGGTCAATTGAGACAGCCTGGTGGCCAAGAAGGAGCGGTGTCTGGGGGAAAGGAGGAGGAGAGCGAGGCGCTTAAGTGTGCATGGTCGGAGTGGGGTTTACTCCAGCAATTGAGGCGAATTAACGCGTTTGAATTCAGGCCAGAAACGGCAGCGAGGTGAGGGCGCGGTCGTCGCGGTGGGGAAGACGCTGAGGTGGCGATGGGGTCCGTTTGTCAGCTAAAGAGAGAGGGGGAAGGTGGGGTCCAGTCGTCACTGAGGGGGCGGGTCAAATCTTCGGTTCGAATCGTTTTCTCGCGGGAAGTGGTAAATGGGCTAACTGGGCCAATGGGCTGGGTTTGCTGGGTTGGCTGCTTTGTTTATTTTTTTTCTTCTCCTGTTTATTTTTCTTTTTCCATTTCTTTTATTCTATTTTGATTTTGTTTAATCATTTCAAACAACTGTTTGAATTCAAACTTCAACCAAACTTTGTGTATATTCAAATACTGATTAACAATTCATTCTGAAGTCAAATTTAGAATAATATATTTATTATTTTTAGGGTATATTAATTATTTAAAATAGGCCCTTGTATTAATTCAAATAAGATTTAATAATGTTTTCAAACTCCATTTGAAATATAAATCTTTCCAAATACTTTCAGTAGGTTTTATTTATTTATTAGGGTATTTTTAATATGATTTATTAATCATTTAAGTTGTGTATTTGTCTTTATTCCAATGAAATCAAATATGGTTTTAATTCCATAAATTTTATTTAGAAGATTTCTTTGATCCTATTTAAGTTAATTAAATAGCTTTTATTCCACTTGGGTAAATTTCAAATATTATTCTCCCATGATTTAATTAATCATTCTTTATTAGGGAATTTTGTCTTCATCAAAATAGGAATAGAATTTGGTTAATGCCATTTTATTTTATTTAAAAATTCTCTATCCTTTTATTTGGATTTGGTTTATAACTACTCCATTTTCTATTAATTTGGCCTTTAAATATTCCTCATTTAATATTTCTTTCTTTATCTTATAAAATCCATATCTTTTTATTTATAGATCCAAAGTTGGTGATTCCAATTTGTAAAATCTTATTTAATATTTATTTATCCTTTTAAATACCTTTAGGATTATTTGCACACCATTTGGTATGGATTTTAGATAGGTGCTTTATTAGCTTTGGAAATTCATTTTCCTCATTTGGTATGGATTTTATCTATGGCTCCAAATTAAGTGAAACCAATTTCTATGGTTTGATAATATTTCTATTTGTCATTCTTGATCATTTATAAATGTTGGTTGACCAATTTTTATATGGATCAAATCCATAGGCTTAGAGATAGCTTGGAAATGTTTTTCTTCCATTAGGGTTTTAGGGTTTGGGTTTATTTTCCAAATGTTTTAAATTTCAAGATGCATTTATGAAGAATGCATTCCTCTTGATTTGAATTTAGTTGTATTCAAAGTTTGTTCAAGATGGGTTTTAATGTTTCCATTTAGAAACAAAAAGTTTCTTTTCACCCTAAATTTCAACAATTATTTATTTTGTTTATTTATTTTTCTCATTACAAAATTTGGAAAATTTTGGGATGTGACAGGGAGAAGGGTGATAAGGTTTTTGAGGAGTGTTATCGCATGACTACTGGCTTCTTCCTCTTCACCATGGACGCTCTGGACATCAACGTCATCTTTCCCGACGACGACTTCTTCCTGGAGGTCGACGACATCCTTGGCAACATGAGTGACAAAACAATGTAACACCCTCGGATTGACCCTATGCAAGTTTTAGCGATTCCCGCCAAACCCGCATAAAAACGATTCAAAGACACCCACCAGGCACTTGCGTGCGGGTGGAAAATGAAGTAATATCATTACACAATATTCCATGATGGAACCCACAGAACAGATATATACAACAACGACTCCATGAGTCAAGAATATAGATATACAATACAAAGATCCAAAACACCTTGAAAACGATACAACGTCCAAGTACGGACAAGATGCAAATGGGGCTAAGAGCCCTGAAGAATATCTAATGGAGTCCATAGCTCTGCCTAGGACAAGCCGGAAGGGTAACCCTGCTAACGACGTCGATCTCAAACCTTTTTACATAAAAGGGGTGCCGATAAAGGGCAAAGTAAAAAGAGAGCGGTCAGTACTGAGGCCAGTACACGGCGAGTTTCAGAATTCGGTGGTCCTCGCCTACATAGGTATGGTGGACTGAAGGGGCAGTGCAGCATGCACTAACCAACCTATAGAGACTCGATATAACGGTCGGCTATCAGAGAGAGATAAGAAGGACCTATTCGGATCCAACCTGAAACTACCATCAAACATACCCATCCTAGCATTTCCCCCTCGAGACCAAACGAGGAAGTCAATAGAGGAACTCACACAGTTGGCAGTTTTAGTTAACCATTCTGTTGTAGTTGCAGTACTTACTAGTCAGTTACATATACCATGAGACATTCAAAAACCCAGCAGTTGTTGGTACTTTTATTCAACCATTCCGTTGTAGTGAAGCTGATTACTAGTCATTTCAAAGTCAAATTTATAGCACTACTTTAGTTATAGTTGTCTATCATTGAGATAATGTGCTCCAAGTCGTCCATAACCGTGGACACGGCTTTCAGAAAGTTTTACCCTGCAGGGGGCACAAATAGCAACACACGCACGATCATCCTTGATAAAACCAAATGAAATCCAACGAGGCATCACGACAAAGAAATCGCAAGATTCATATAATATTTCAGGGGGCCACCCCACTAAGCTACCCGCTATGAAGTTGGCCGGCTCCAAGACAGACCCAGAGGTTTGTGACGATGGCTGTAAACGATTGGGAACCCGAAAGTGTGACTAGGCTTGTCGATATCGTGAAAACGTGGCACGGGATTCCAAAATAGTACAGGCGCTCCACGTGTAATAGTAAATAAAGCAATAAAGCATGGCATAATCATGACATAAGTACATATAGTAATAAATCCCCAAACAACTTTGTGGCCCAAGAAATAAGATATGACTCAAGCTCATGCTAAGGGGATTCATGGTCCCACATGCGGATAGTGTGAATATTCAAGAAACAGGTATCAAGTACTCGAGGTCCTACGAGACACAAGTGGGCGGTTAAAAACCAAATAACCTATATTGTCCACATGTGCCTCTACATTATTTACCTACTTTCAGTATTAGTTATTAAACGGTAATTAAAGCCATGATCATCTCCAACATAAAGCATGAGGCATTTCTCCAATAACTGTGGTACTTGAAGACATCGCAACAACACCTGAGCAAGCAACTACGACTCGCAAGGACGACTATCTATAAAACAACAAGTAATAGGAGGTGTCTAAGGAAATATAATGGCTGCAAGGGATATCACGGTTACGAGAACTAGAGCATCGCAACACAAATAGCAATAGATCAACATGAGGAAATAAATACTATAAAAGTAAGATAGGTAGAAAGGGGGGGGAATGCTTGCCTAAAAAACATTGCCGAAGGTTCATCCGAAGATCGGTTCGACACTCGCATCAACTCATCGGTCTAATCCATGAAAAGCAAAGCACTGGAACAAACATCGGATGCACTATTTAATACTATGGCAAAAGATCGGGGATGATGCATGTATGATATATGACATGGAAAAGATGTGATGCAATTAGGCAATATTAAGCAGAACTGGGGTCCCGACAATTAATTAGATGGCTTATGTTATTTAGATACCACGCAATTTAAGTGTTGTCTTATCAAGGCAAAATTATATCATTAGTTCACTACACAAATTTAAATGGAACCAATATTAGTAGATTTACCCGCATATGGTCTCCATATTTAATTTAGGTGAATCTTCGAAATAGCCCTAAACACCCACAATATGCATGTAACATGAAAAGTTTAATGTATCAAATAGCTATCATATATTATAAAAATAGGGTCCAAAGTAAGCGGTCACACATAGGGCCTCTACGATCTTGGTGTTTCAAGGGTCAAGGTCTTGACGGGATTCGGGGTCGGTGTTCGGATCTTCGGATCCGGGGAATTGTCTTCGGGGTCTACGAGAAGAACTTGTCGTTCCGGGGATCTGCGGGCTGGGGGTCTTGGTGTTCCATGAAAGAGGTCTTGTGGCTGATTCGAATGTCGAAGAACACGAGCAGTTGGTGAAGCACCGAAGTGGGGGATCTGAATATGAGTCCAACCATGCCTTGTTCCGATTCTAGTGTTACAAACACAAAAGGATACTCAAGTAACTGCCACATCATAGAATCCACCATGGCAGGCAGACATTTCAAGACATGGCCAAAACCAGAGGTCCTCACGACGATGGAAGAGACGCAACCACGGCAAAGGAACCAAGGGACGGCTTCGGGTTGCAAACAGAGTCAAAGCAAGAGGAGCCCGGTGGTTAGGCTCGGGCTCGCGCGCGCGGAAGCGAGGCCGACCGACGTGGCAGCGCTATGAAGGCTCGGGTCGAAGCCGGGGCAGAGGGAGGCCGAGGGCGTGCGGGGAACAGCGAGGCCGACAGGGAGGCGCTGCGACACAGTGGCACGTCCAGAGTGGTGGCTGGTGAGGCGAGGAGGACGAACAGCCTGGCAGCAGGGTGCTACGGGCACGGAGGAGAGACGAGCAGCAGAGGCAGAGCGCTGAGAGGGGGTGGAGGCTGACGAGGTTCGATCTCATCAATGCCCGTTGTTATGGACTTTGGTTTTGGAGAAGACGGGGATGCTGGAAGTCCCGGAACGGTTAACACAGAAGCAACACAGGGACACGAGATTTACCCAGGTTCAGGCCACCGGAGGGAAAACCCTACTCTTGCTTGTCTGCTCTTGATTACGGTGGAACCAGAGGTTATAGGGGTGAAAATATGCAATCTGGCGTGAGGTGTGTATGCGATGGGTTGAGATATCCTTTTGGCCGTACCCTCCTAGCCTTTATATAGATAGTCAGGTCCCGGGTTAGGTCAAGTCGGTTACAAATTAGGGTTGGAACCCTTTGAAATTCTATCTAATCTAGACTTATCCTCCAAGGAGTCAAAAACATCATGGGCTTGGGCCACCCGAATTCTTCCTGGGCCACGTGTCCTGACGTGGGCCTTCCTTGGGATGGACCAGATATACCAATGTCATGTACCCGTGGGGTATATCCATGTCAGTAGCACTCGAGTGTTCAGTCGAATTGTAGATTCGGCTGAGGACTGTTCAATCTTTTAGGTACAATTGAGCCTACTATTTCAAGGAGAAATGTTTTAATTCATAGGGATTGTTGATGCGTGTGCCTGGCTCACCCGACAGATCAGGGCCAGTTAATTGTCATAGGACAAAACAACACGATCGTCATCAAACTTGAGTCCCCGGATTCGAATTCAGAACGATTGCTGGTGTGATTCGACTCAGGCCGTTGTGGTCTTACAGGAGCTGAATCCCAGTGATTTTCATGTGATGTTCCCAACGCGTTCATCGGGATTTTCAGCGTGCCCATTGACACGGAGGTTTACTGGCAGAGCGCAGTCACGTGCATTACCAGTCCATCAGATGATATCTGTAGGGCTTATCTTTGCGTCGCAGACACAACATCCGAAAATTTATCACCGCAGAGGTGTTTTGGTTGTCCAAGGAGACTGCTTCTCACTTAGCGTTGGTTTGGGCAAAGTTGCCAAAAAGATTTTGTTGTATTTTGATCGGAAGGATCGCAATCTAAGAATTCATGGGGTGCACGGCCAGCGCTCCCTATGGGAGGAGCCCCCGAGTGTCTATTCGAGTCGTAGACTCGAGCAGAGACTTCAGTCGTTTCCAATGTAAGTTCGAAGGACACAATTTTTTCGGATGCTCAACCAACGCTCCCTATGGGAGTAGCTCCTGTGTCCGTAGTGGAGTCGTAGACTCGACGTAGGACTCGAAGATAATGTCGAGGTGATGTTACCTTAGTAAGTTCTCAGGTGCACGGCCAGCGCTCCTTATAGGAGTAGCCCCCGAGTAGTTTCTCGAATCGTAGATTCGAGTAAGTACTTGATTGATCAGCTGAAATATTCGAGTTGTTGCTGGATTTGCCTTGATGATGTTAGTGCTGATGATGGGTGATCTCAACCGTCTGTGGCAGCAGAGATGATGCGATGAGATGATCGTGGGTCCCACCGCCTGACTTGAAGTTGACTAGTCACGCGTAGACATGGAAGAAATTACAACGTCTCCTCGGTTTCCATGCGTAGTGGACAGCGTGCTGGCGATGGTTTAGTTAGTGTTGACACGTGTATGGTGAGATCTAAGCGGTATGTTAGGGCTTCTCAATCGACGGCTCGTGTGCGTCGTCTTCGTCCTTTTATACCGCAGGGGAACAGTGATTCCTTTATACCCTTTGACATTTGTTCATCTCCTATGCCTCCATTTTCGCGAGGTTTACTACCCTCTGTTGCGTGATGGACATTCTCCACACTTTTCCTTCCTCTTTCTTGCGTTCTCGTCACCGCACTCGCCGCTGCAAGATGGGAAATCCGAAGAAGACCATAGCTGGAGCTAGTTCGAGGAAAGCCGGTGGCGGCAAGAAGGTCGCCCCCACGGCCCGTGCCACTGACGGTGGGTGGAAGCGCATAGACATGCGCGATGGGGATCTGCACAAACTGCGTGATGCTGGGTTGATCCCCAAGGACAAGGAGGAAGCCATCCTCCCCGGCGACGAGGTAATCCCACGCCCACCCGAAGGGTTTCAGGTGATGTTCTATGCCTTTGTTGTTCGCGGTCTTTCTCTTCCTGTCCATGATTTCCATCGTGGACTCCTGTTTTTATACGGGATTCAGTTGCATATCTGCCTCCCAATTCTCTTCTCCATATCGCTTGTTTCATCACTCTTTGTGAGTGCTGGCTCGGCATCGAGCCGCACTTTGGCCTCATCCGGAAGCTCTATTCTGTGAAGAGGCAGTCCGGCACCAGCTGCATCATCTCCATTCGTTCTTCTATCCTTTTATTCTCCTTTTACATGTGCGAGTCCGTCCAGTATTGGTGGAAGAAGTGGTTCTATATCCGTGATGTCAAATTGTACGGACAAGAATATGGTCTCACCCCTTTCTACTCCGCTCAGAAAATCACCCCGAAGAGGTCGTGGAAGAACCACGTCTTTGAGGGGGAAACGACGGAGGTGGAGGAGCTCTACCATCGCGTGGAGGCACTCCAGCTGGTGGTCGACAAGGAGTTCAATGGTGTCAATATCATTCGCACCTTCCTCAAGCGTCAGGTGCAGCCGCTCCAAGCGAGGGCTCACCTGATATTTCTATATGCTGGTTGCA
The DNA here is from genome assembly GCA_916181665.1 of Avena sativa. Lineage (NCBI taxonomy): Eukaryota > Viridiplantae > Streptophyta > Magnoliopsida > Poales > Poaceae > Avena > Avena sativa. Next base: position 218,030,253 of record OV702280.1, on the reverse strand, counting down.
GCGATCCTACAAGGGTTTCACCTGAGGAGTTATCCAAGGGTGACCTTGATAGAGCCCTTCGGCCCCTGCTGAAGTTCAAGGCCGACGAGGACCTCCCGGGGAAATCATTGACCTCTCCATTCAGCGCCAAAAATGCAGTTCTGCAGGTGGAGACTTGTAGCTTCCACGTTGCTCTTCTTCGAGCTTTTTGCTTCTTGTTAATGTCACTAATCATGTTTTCTTCTTTTTTGTTTGCGGTACCTCAAGGTAGCTGGGATGATGCCCCCTTTGCCTGAGAAATTTCCGGTTGAGCTGGATAACGTAGTTGTGGATTCTGAGTTTGAGCTTCCCCCGATGCAATCTCCTACCCTAGAAGCTCCCGAGACAAGCGAAGGGCGGACCCGACAGCGCTCCCGGAGTGAATCTTTGGATGGATCTACGACACCCACTCCAAGGGGTCCGTCATTCCTCGAGTAGCACATCGAGGAAGAAGGTGCATCGTCTACGCCTTACCCCGCTGTGCCCATTCGGGCGGTGGGTCCATAGCCGCTGGCCAAGAAGAAGAAGGATAAGGCAAATCTCGTCTTCAATTTGTCGAACATCGAGTTGTATGTCACTCTGCTTGAATTTTTCTTTGTTCGTCTACATAGTGTTAGTTTGTTGCTGATCTGATAGTTGCTTGCAGCAATCCTTCGGAGGAGTCCCTTGACGGGGACACCCAAGAGATTATGGCGGAATCGAAGCCGACGGCTTCTACCCCCAGGTGGTGGCCGACTCCGAGGACGATGACCCAAACCCCATTAGGCGGTAAGCTCAGGCAGTCTTAACTCAGAAGGAAGCATACGAACCTTCAGACTCCACACCTGAACACGTAAGTGTTGTTTTTTATTCCGTTGGGGGAGCCCCCGAGTCCTTTTGTCTGACCGGTTGGTCTTTCGCTTTACGGGGGGAGCCCCCGAGCCCTTTTTTCATCTTCTTTTTTTTTTCCTGTAGCCTTTTTTCACACAACGCCAACCTCCTCATCCAGCAACATCTGGCGCTGGAGGGTCAACTGAAGCAACTCCAAGGTGCGTAGCTTTCTTTCTGGGTGTCATTCAAGTTTGCCAAGTCTGTTGTCTGTGTATACCCGAAACTTCTTCATGCTGCAGATGATAATAATGTTGCACTCCGAAGGTTGAATTCTCTTGAAAATAGTCTTGGTAAAGCGGAGAAGAAGGCCGCGGATGTTGCGGAGGCCAAGGAGAGCCTGCAGAAGGAGGCCGAAGATCGTGAGCAGCTGCTCGTGGCCATTGCGGCCACTCGGGAGAAGGATATGGCCGACAAGCTCATGACTGCTGCCAAGGCTATCTCTAGTGAATTTCTCTTCTCTCATTTGGTTTTTTTGATTTTCGAGGCATTTTATCCTTTCTCATTCGGTTATTCTTATATCCATCTTGTTAGATGCTTCTAGCATCACGTTTGATCATGGTGCGCTGGAGCACAGAGATGCTTTGGCCGATGTTGCTGCTGCGATCGAGGATCGCTTCTCCACTGCCATTGGCTCCCTAGAGAAGGCCAAGAAGGTTCTCATGCGCTTCTACAAGGAGGTCGTCCCCAAGGGCGTTGCCCTTGATGACGTCGACTCCCTTGCGGATTCTCTGTTGGAGGAAGCTCCAGCGGAGTACAAACGCAAGAAGAAGGGCATCGGTGCTTCCATGGGGCTGTCCATGGCGATGGCGTCCAGAGCCAAGCTGAATCTACCTCAAGTCACGTCTAGGATGCCGACGGCGGCAGATGGATCTGAGGTAGCTTTCGCCCTCTTTTCTTCTCGCTATAAGCGTTATGGGCCTAAGCTCATCGACCTCCTAGCTGATTATGCGGTGAAGCAGCAGCAAGAGGCCAAGAGTAGGAAGTCTGGCTCCGAGACTGCTCCGGATGTGGGTGCTTAGTCCTTTGTACTATAGCTAGTGTATCTTTTTCTTTTGCTTCTTTTGTAACATCTTGTGGATGAACAAGTCCAACTTTGCCACGAGGTGGCTTTATGTATATAAGTCTATCTTTGAGCTACTGCTAAAAGTACTTGTGATGTTTAAGCTTGCTTATTTTCCTTTAGGGTCCTTCAGGTGAGGCTCCAGTTGTCACTCCGACTGCTCCTGAGCCATGACTATCTTTGGATGATGCGTCGCAATTGACCTTTCTTCGTGATCACGTCCGCAGCCTAGAAAATGATGTCCTTAGCATTAGAGGCCATGCGGATGTGTGGAAGTCCAATGTTGAACGAGCCACTGCTAGGGAGGAGTTCTTGCTTGGGGAATTGCGGTACATGGGTGAGCAACTTCAATGTGAGTCTTGGTGAACCGATGTTCCTTCGGGTGCAGCTTATTTGTATGCTGGATCATTCCGTGATTTGTGTATATGGGATCTCATTCCGAGGGAAGAGAAGGAGAGCGTCGCAATTCAGATGAACTACCTGACGCAACAAGACCTGGAAGCTGGTGGCTTCTTTTGGATGGATCGTGATCGAGCCATCATCCTTGCGATGGTGCAAGATCGCGTACACCAGGTTCTTCGAGTGCTGAGGCAGGCGAGGTCATAACTTGCGGCCATTTGGTCCGTAATGTTCCCTTTGGATGCTGCACCCTCTACTTTTTTGGGTCTTCTTGGCAAATTTCAAAATGTAGGCCATGTAAAGGAGTTGGTGCATCATCAGTTGACTGCAGTGGTCATGGTTGACTTGTCTCTTGTTCGATTGCATCGTCTTGATGTTAATCTTGCAGAGGTGGCGACTGGGCTGCCCCTTCAAACAGATGGAAGTTTATGGGACATGCGCCCTCATTATGCATCTGTGGCACAGCCCGCCGAAGAGATGTACCTCCTTTAAGCCAGATGTCGTTGCTTATGAGGTCATTGGCCTTTTTGACCTGACCGTTGGTCTGTGGGTGCGCCATGGAAGCGTATGATATGTTGATGCCGAGGTTGCCGTAGAAGTGTCAAAATTCCTTCGAGATGAAGTTTGAGCCATTGTCCGTTATGATGGTATGAGGCACGCCGAACCTGTAGACAATGTACTCGGAAATTTTGACTGCAGTTTTGCCGCTTTGGTTGGTGACGGGCATGGCCTCGATCCACTTGATGAATTTGTTGACTGTGACCAGGAGGAAGACGTGACCTCCTTGTGAGGACTTTGGCAGTTTTGTTGATCATGTCGAGGCCCCACTGGGCGAAGGGCCAGGCCAGCGGTATAGGACTTAGATCTGATCCTGGCGCGTGTGGCTTGTCCGCGTACCTCTGATAGGCGTTTCACCTCTGTACGATGTCCTTGGTGTTGTTCATTGCAGTTGGCCAGCAGAACCCAACTCGTAGATCTTTGGCGACAAAGGCGCGGCTACCTACGTGATGGCCACACATATCCTCATGGATGTCTTGGAGGATGCTTTTGCCGTCACCGATGGTGACACATCGTTGGAGCACACCAGAAATGCTATGCTTATACAGTTCTCCATTGATGATGGTGAAAGCTTTGGACCGGCGAGATATGCGCCGGGCATATGTCGGGTCATCGGGAAGTTGATTGTTTATCAGGTACCGGTGGTACGGCTGCATCCACGTCTCTTGAACCTCCATGACATGCATCACGCTGACCAGCTCGACATCTGTGTCCACTTTTCGGGTCCTTCCTGGCCTTTGTGTAGAGCATACCCCAAGTGTTCTTCTTCTTCGATTGAGCCTTTTGGGAATTTTCTCTTGATAGAGGGTACGCAGATTTGTTCGAGGAACACACCTGGTGGCACCTGTGCGCAGGTGGAGCCGATGTTGGCGTGCCTGTCAGCCTCTTCATTGCTTTCACTTCCAATGTGCCGAAGCTCGGAGCTGTTGAAGTCCCCTTAGAGTGAGTTGTAGAGTGCGCGGTATGCTATCATGTTGGCACTATGGGTGTCACACTCGTTCATCGTCTGATCCACGACGAGGTTCGAGCCGCCATAGATGACTACGCTATTGCACCGCACACCTTGGCCATCCTCATGCCATGGATGAGGGCCTCGTATTCGGCCTCGTTGTTATAGGAACAAAATTTATTCCGAAGGACATACTTCATCTTGTCGCCTTAAGGGGACATCATTATGACGCTAGCCACAGCTCTGGCCTCGCACTTGGAGCCATCGAAGTGCATCGTCCAGGACTGCGACATGTCTAGAGTATCCGGCAGCTGGTGCTCCATCCAGTGGACGAGGAAGTCAGGGAGAACCTGAGACTTGATGGCGGTGCGCCGTTCATAGATTATGTCTAGAGGGGACAACTCGATGCCCCATAAGGCTAAACGTCTCGTGGCTTTGGGGTTGTTCATGATGTTTGACAGCGGGGGGCATCATTGATGACCATAATATGATGCTCCTGGAAGTAGTGGCTCAGCCGATGTGCCGTCATGAATACGCTGTAAACGAGCTTCTAGTAGTGAGGGTACCTCTGCTTTGTTGGGGTCAGTACCTAGCCGAGGTAGTAGATTGGGCACTGGACCCCGTGGGTTTTGCCATCTTCAAGTCGCTTGACCATGAGTACGGTGCTTACCACCTGATGTGTAGCTGCAATGTATAGCAGCAGAGGCTACCGTTCCTTCGGCGTGACGAGGACGTGCGAGGTGGAGAGCAGCCGCTTGAGGACCTCGAACGCGTCGTCTGCTTCGGGTGTCGACTAGAACTTGTCTGCCTTACACAGCCGTTGGTAAAAGGGTAGGGCCTTCTCGCCCATTCGGCTGATGAATCTGCTCAGTGCCACGATCCGCCTAGATAGCTGCTAGACGCCCTTGATGTTCTTTGGCTTCTCCATGGCCAGGATGGCCCTGATTTTCTTTGAATTTTCCTCGATCCCACGTTGGGAGATGAAGTAGCCGAGTAATTGGCCAGACGGGACGCCGAAGGCACACTTTTCTAGGTTTATCTTGATCTTGTAATGATCAAGGTTATCGAACGTCTTGCGGAGATCGTCAATCAGCATCTTGGCCTTCCTAGTCTTGATTACTATCTTGTCGACATAGACTTGGATGTTGCGACCGATCTGGTTTTTCAGGAACGCCTGCATGCACCTCTGGTACATGGCACCTGCATTCTTCAGCCTAAAGGGCATGGTGTTGTAGCAGAATACTCCGAACGACGTGATGAATGTCGTTTTCTCCTGATCTTCGACCTTCAGCCGCGTCTGGTTGTAGCCTGAGTAGGCATCAAGGAAGGGGAGTTTCTCGCATCCTGCAGTCGAATCGATGATTTGATCGATCCGCAGTAGACGGAAGTGGAACTTGGGACAATACTTTTTGAGTGATGTGCAGTCCACACACATCCGTAGGATGTCCGTGTCCTTTTTGGGGACCAGCACGGTGTTGGCCAGCCACTAGCTTTCCTTGATTTCCCTGATGAAGTTGGCATCGAGCAGTCAGTTGACTTTGATTCCAACAGCTTTGGCTCTTGGTTTGAGTGCATGCTCGGCGAATTCCCTGGGAACTCCTGGCATGTCCGCATGACACCAGGCGAAAATTTCCCATCGCTCACGGAGGAATTCGACGAGCGCGCTTTCCTATGCAGGGCTGAGGCCGTTGGCGATCAACGTCGTCTTGGAGGCGTCCATCGGGTGGACCTGCACCTTCTTCGTGTTGACCGTGGAGTCGAACAACATATCAGGTGCGTTTTGCCTGCTGACCGGGGGTGCACCGTTGTCCGTCACCTCTCTGAGCCTCGTGAGCTCCTCCTGCATGCCGAACGACTGGGAGATTTTGTTGAAGTCTCTGTCGCAGTGATCGGACCTGGTGAAGCTTCCTTAGATGTTGATGATCCCCCTAGGTCCTGGCATCTTCAATAGCAGTTACGCGTAGTGCGGTATTGCCAGGAATCTTGCGAATGCCACGTGCCCGAGGATGGCATGGTACTGTGATGGCCATTTCACCATTTCAAACTCTAGCAGCTCGCGCCTGAAGTTTTCGGGCTGGCCGAAGATACCGTCGAGCCATACCTTGCCCAGGGGGTATATGCCCTTCCCTGGGAATATGCCATGGAACATCATGTATGATTGCTCTAGGCTGCATAGCCGGATCCGCATCGCTGCGAGTGTGTTGGAAAACATCAGGTTAATGCCGCTGCCACCGTCCATGAAGACGCAGCTCATCTCAAATCCCCTAATCTGGACCTCGAGCACTAGGGCAGCATGTCCTGGGCGAGGGATCTAGCGTGGGTGATCCAAACGATCAAACATGATGCAAGACTTCGAGCCGCTGAGCTACTCAGGTATGGATGGTGGAGAGGTCACGGCCAAGCTGACTTGGCGGGTGATCTTATTTTGCACCATGTTGGATGGACGCCCCTTTTGGATCATCATGGACCCTTTTGGTGGTAGGTACCCACCTGCACCATTATTTGGCGCTGGTGCAACCGGCGGGTGCGATGGTTCGACTGGTGGTGGAGGAGCTATGTGGGCGATGTCACCTGGTGCAGGTGCGGGCCCGAATCCAGGGTTCACGGTCTGGCGCCGCATTTGGGTGAAGCCCTCGCTGAGCTTCTGGAAATATCGGCAGTCCTTGAGCATGTGGCTGGACTTCTTCTTACCATCTTGTTTGTCAATGTAGAAGTGGATGGTGTAGGGACCATACAGCTTTTCGTATGCCGAAGGCTCGTCGTCGCAGTTGCGACGTTGCCACGTTTGCGTGGGTCGCCCTCCATCGCGGTAGTTGTTTCCGTGGTATCCGTTGTTGCGGTTGGCGTCATCGCGGCGATCGGCGTATCCAGCCGCAACGATGTCGACTTCGTCGCGATCGTCGTAGATGCACGATCTTCTCTTTGTACGGCGCTCGTGCCTGTGCCGTAGTCATCTTCGTCATCTGAATGCGCTCGGCTGATGGAATCCTCGCCATCTGCCCATCGGTTGGCGATGTCCATGAGGTGGTCGAGTGTCTTGGGATTCGGCTTGACGCGCCCAAGTTCCTCATTGAAATCCGGGAGCCTGGAACCATCTTTGAAGGCGTCGATTGCCCTTTCTTTGGAGATGTGAGCGGCAGATTTCTTGATGTGGGACCAGCAGAGTATGTACGAGTGGATGTACTCGTTGGTCCGTTGGATGCACACCCGCAGCTCTTCAATTGGTGCTGGCCTATTGCTAGTGCCCTTGAAGTTGCGGATGAAGTTGTATGCCAGCTCTCCCCAGCTTCGGATGGAGCCGGAGGATAGGTTGCTGAGCCAGACTCTCTCCGCTCCTATCAGCTGCAGCTGAAGGCAGTGTAAGGCGGTGTTATTGTTTGCATCGTGGAGCTTGACCGACGATAGGTGATCATCGAGCCAAGCCTTTGGCTCCTGCGTGTTGTCGAACTTCTGTTGAAGGGAGCTTGAAATTTTTTGGCATCCACGTTCACCGAACGGATTTGTTGAAGCATATAGCTCCGCACAGCTCTCCATCATCTTCTTCTTCGGACTCAGTTGATCACGCGTGTTTAGCACGTGCCTTGTCGATCTTGTGCTGGGTGAGATCATTGCAAGCGTCGTAGTTTCTGCTGCAACGTCGTGGACTATTGCGGCGCCGGGGCAGGTCGTGCTCGTCCTCCTCGGATGAGGGTGTAGGGCTTCGGTTGAACTTGACCGCAACTTTTTTCTTGGGATCCGTAGGAGCATCGTCATGGAGCGCAGCTCCAACGAGTCCGAGGCCTGCTAGCACGGACTTCTGCATGGCGCTCTTCAGGTCGCCCACCGGAGGTGGATGGGACGCGAGGTAGGTAGTGGCTGCCATGATCGCAGCCTATGGCGTTTTCGGCATGACATTGCCGTGCGAGTCCATCGTCATGAAGGACGTGTTGAGGGCCCTGGTGACCTCTCGTCATGCGGCGGTGTCCATGCGCTCCGTGCGGGAGCGATACTTGTTGGCGTTGTTGCCATGCAAAGTGGAACTATCAGCGGTGGAGAGCGCAGCTCGCCGTGCGCTGGATTCTGCAGCTTCCTTCTTACGCTTGTCGAGCTCCTCCATCAGTTTCACCTGCAGGTTGTGCTCATCGATGAGGAGGGGGTGGTAGGCCATTAGTAGATCTCGGGAGGCATTCACATGTAGGATTATGTAGTCTGCCAAAGCCTGGCGTGCTTGGTGCCAACCTTCTTTATTGAGGTTGATCCGGTTGTAGGTGTGAGCGTCGCCGACGTTGGCCCTGTTAGGCGGATCCTCCCGTGTCCTCCATTCCCAGTTTGTGGGTTGGGAGGGGGATTGGGTGTTTGCTGCGCACTCGAACCCAGCGGTGGGTCCATTACGTTGTTGATGACGACGACGCATAGGTAACGTCCGCAGAGTGGGTCGCTGCTGCCGCAGCTTTCAGATCCGGAACCGTAGGTTTCTTCATCCAAAGGGGACCCGCACATATCGGAGTTGCAGCTGTTGCTATCATCCGAGTCATCTGTCAGCGTCGACGCGTGCAATGCGCCGATGGGTGGGACCCATGAAGAGAGCCTGATGGATGGTGGTGGCACCCGCTATGGGAGGCGGAGGGTGCCGGTCTGCCCCACCTGGAAGCATAAGCTTCCGAACAGCATCTCGAGCCCGTCGCCGACGGACCCAAAATCCTTTAGGGTGGCTGGCGAGTGGGTGGTGAAATCGAAGGCGCCGAAGAGGAGATGACTCTCTGTTGCCGATGAGTTGTAGATCATTCCTGATGGAACCGTCATGACCGCACGATCAGCATCCCGGATTCCCACAGATGGCGCCAATTGACGAGGTTCGATCTCATCAATGCCCATTGTTATGGACTTGGGCTTTGGAGAATATGGGGATGTTGGAAGTCGCGGAACGGTTAATAGACAAGCAACACAGGGACACGATATTTACCCAGTTTCAGGCCCCGGGAGGGAAAATTCTACTCCTGCTTGTCTGCTCTTGATTATGGCGGAACCGAAGGTTACAGGGGTGCACAGATGCAATCTGGCGTGAGGTGTGTATGCGGTGAGTTGAGAGATCCTTCTCGCCGTACCCTCCTGACCTTTATATAGATAGGCAGGTCACGGTTTAGGTCGATTCGGTTACAAATTAGGTTTAGCACCCTTTGAAATTCTATCTAATCTAGACTTGTCCTCCAAGGAGTCGAAAACGTCATGGGCTTGGGACACCCGAAGTCTTCCTGGGCCAGGTGTCCTGGCATGGGCTTCCTTGGGCTAGACCAGGTATGCCAATGTCATGTACCCGTGGGGTATATCCATGTCAGAGGCGGCTTCACGCAGGGGCGTTGCGGGCTCGACAGAGAGGAGGAGAACAAGAGAGGTTAGCAGCAGGGGCTCGCCGGAGGTCGCTAGGTAGGCGGTGGCGATGACCAGGATCGGCGGCCGTCCATAGAGGGGAAGGGGGCACTAGAACTCCGTCGGACCAGGGCCTAGGTGGCGGGGACATGGCGAGGTCGAGGCGACCAAGCGCCGGGAAGAGAGGCGGCGCGCGGCCGGGAGTCTACAGAGGCGGCGGCGGCCATGAGCAGAGAGGAAGGAGCGAAGGAGGTAGGGAGGAAGGTGAGGGGCGATGGGGTTGCTGGGGGAGGAAGCGAGGTGGTATAACATCCCAAAAATATTAATCAAGATTATCAAGTTCCGATCACCCAAGTTTAGGGTTACCAAAAACTTTTGTTATTAAAATCAATATGAATGCATGAATGCTTGCAATGAATTGTTTGATTTCTATGAATGGCAAGGATTGGTTTAAAGATGAAAACAACATCATCTAAATCATTTCCAAGAAGAATAAAATGAAGAGAAAATAAAAAATAAACAATATGAGCTAATGGTCATTTTGCCAAAGTTAACCACTAGACCACTTTGAGTGTTTCTAGTCGAAGTTTTCTAACAAAAACAAATCCAATTCTTTTCACCCCTTTCTATACCAAGTAAAAGTGAACCCAAGCCCATTTTGCAAACCAACAGAAACAGATTTCAAATCTATTCAAATGACAATTTAAAATTGAATCCTTAATAGGTACTAAGATCACCATTTCTCAAAAACCAATCCAACCAGTTCACCTTGCCAAACCCAAGCAACCAGATACTACCAAGTATGTGACAAGAGCACCCACCAAATCTCATTCAAAAATTTCAAACTTAAATTTATGCAGCCATTTTGTCAAACACTTGGTGAGCATAGTAAACCCTACCTAACTATCAATGTTTTGGATCAATGCTTTGTTCCCCCATTGCACCCAAATCTCTCCCCTTGTCTCCCCCAGTGAGCACACAAGCATTGAATAAGCTAGAAGTCTACCATTGCACCAGTGCTGAGCCAACCCAAGCCCCCCCTTGCCAGCCGATCATGGCCAGCATGTAGGACCAACCGCCGTGCCCATTCACCATGTCCAGGAGGAAGCTGACCGTCCACCGCCACCCCTGTCCAGCCCTCGCAAGCAGCCAGGCCCTGGACCACAGAATACATGTCGCACCCACTGTCTCTGCGCCATGCCGAGAGCACGCCAGAGCGCCGCGCCCGACATGCACGTACATGCTGCACCTCACCTTCGCCGCCCGTGCCTGCAATCACCGCGACACCAGCAACCCCCAGACATCCCTGTTCGCCGCTGCATGACCCGTAGCCACTGTGTGTCGTCGAAAACACCATCGGTGCCACTCAGAGCACCAGCCGATTATGACCAACCTCGACCGCCCCTTTCCGCGCCATTAAGTCCTTGAGCATCGCCAGGAGACCGCGCACCGGCCTACACCCTCAGCCAGGCCGTTAGCTCGTTGTACCGTCGACCCCGACGAGCTTTGCCCATGTCGCACTGCCTCTCTCGCTCGGCTATAAAAGGAGGCCATCCCAGCCCCAATTCGCCACACCATCTCACTCCCCACCTATCACATAATCTCCCACACCTCTCCCTGGAGCAAGGCGAGCTCCGCATCGCCGAAATTTCATCGGAGCCTGCCGCTGCAAAAGGAGAAGGGAGCCGTTGATTGGAGCCGCCCCAGGAGCCACCGTGACCACCGTTCTAACCGCCGTCATCGAAAATGTCGTTCGCCCCCAACGCCGACCCTAGATGGAGCCCTGGTCTCACACGACCCCCACCACCGCATTAGGGTTTAGACCTCACCGGAGCTATTCGTCGTCGATGATGAACCTCGAACACTAGATTAGATTCTAATCGTAGGGCCTGGATAGAAGGATACCGCTTTGCGTAATTAGAGTCGCTGACAGATGGGGACATCACTTAAGTCATCCTGAGCGTTGCGCTGTGCGCAGTGGGCCGGCCCAGTTAGTTCCCGCGCGACCTAGTAGATTCAAATAAAGATTTTTCAATTTAATTCAAACTCTAGTTTAGAAAGTAAATTTAAAAATAAATTCAGAGAGATTCACTGAACCAAATTGCATGAAACCAATTTTGTTAGAAAGGTATTGAAAATATTAATCCAAGCTATTGGATTCAAACCATTTGAAATTATAGATAATCTAGAGTAAAAACAACAAGGTAGAGACTTTTCTACATTCAAACATTTTTCAAAAATCTACCATAAATGCTTTTGAGTTGATTCCAACTCTCAAAAATCACATTTGAGAAGATATTTCTGAATATGTAAAAATATCTAGGTTTACTTGCAGTAATAATGGACAAGTATTAAAAGAATGCCCCATAGGCATTCCTAGTCACTTTAATTAATTGAAATAATAATGTGAAACATTATTATATTGTGACACCACTTTAAATCACATTCCCAAGCATTAAAATATGTGGTGATGACATGTGTTAACATGATCCCATATTTTAAATTGGAGAATATTAAATCTTAAGTAGTTTTTCAATGAGTAGAAATTACTTTTCCAAAATAAAATAAATAAGACTAATACTTTAATCCTTGTGATGATTATGATGATGATAGATCATCAAGTGTGAACCTTTGTGTGCCAAATAGAAATAGTTAAATATTTTTTGATGATTGCGTACCTCGTATTTATTTATAGACGCTAGTACCGACCAAGGATACGAAGATGAAGGAGACTACTACGAAGAGGAAGCAGAGGAGAACTTCAAGCACTGCACTACTCAAGACAAGCTAACACTTGCAACTTTCCAAGACATCCTAGCAAGCTATCTAATGCAAGCTAATACTTGCAAGCCCCACAATACCAATTAACCTATGCAATATCTTAGGCATATTTGTACCACTTTATTATACCAAATCCCAATTTTACTTCCAAGCTTTATTATTTTATTTCCTTATCAAAGTTATTTATTACTTCTAGTTATTATTTAGTGAGTTTTGGTAAAGATATTAGAGGTAGCATCAAGAGCATAAAACTTGGCCTAAGTTAGATAGAACTAGATGTCACACTTAGGCATGAGACTAGATTTGAATAAGTCACACTTCATTAGCACCCCTCATTAGTGATTACCCTCGACTTTAGTTGCTAGTGCTAAGCATAAAATTTGATCATTGTAGATGGGAATACTTGGTGAAATGATTATGAAATCTTTAGAATGATGAGTCATTATAATGAAATGTTTTGACATGTGTGATGAACACCATATGATTTGATGATGAAAATGTTGAGGCATGAGCCTTAGCCCCCTTATAAAACTGATGGTTGGGTTCGAATGCGATACCATTCCAATTTTACCGTACAACAACAATACCCAAATTTGGGTAGGGCTTGACTGGAAGTTTATATATCTTAGTATGGGTTCCCTTGCGGAAGAGGTTTGTTCTGAGGCTACCTCGTTATGATTGTCCACATGTGCAGTTCCCAAGATGACAAATGGTCATGGTTGGGAGGCCAAACTCATAGGGGAGGTGCCTATACTAGGGTGTGTAATTGAAAGGTTAGGATTTATTATCCGCATATTGAGTATGGTGAATCTGGATTGTTACTGACAGATGTATCGAATGTTGTGGTGAAAGTATACCACCTCTGTAGAGTGTCAAACTATTTGAATAGCTGCGTCTGCGGTTATGAACAGTTGGAGTGGCCATATTATTCCATGGTCAGATGTTTTTAAAATGACTTGTGAAATGAACTATGACTTTGACTTGACCACAACAGGGTTGTGAACATGAAAACTAAGTTCCCACTTAGGTGCTGTAAAACTTTAAGTTAGTTTTCTTTACTTCTAAACTCAGTTAGAGATAAACCTGGCTTTTTGCAAATTAACCTAGAGCTTAGGATTCCTACTTGAACCACTTTACTTGTTAGTGATAGTTTGCGAGTACTTAAAGAGTACTCATGGCTTTGTCCCTGGCTATTCCTACAGCCAGACTATGAGGAGGACTACCAAGAAGATGGACAATAGGAAGTCTATGACAACTAGGATCATCTCCCATCGCCAGCATTTCCTGTGACCGTAAAGATGGAGCTTTGCCCGCTCTACCGTTATAACATTATTCTACTGCGTTGATTGTATTAATACTATATCATGAGATCCTTTATTTGTAAGACCTTTATTATGGTTTGTAATGGATAGTGAACTATGGTACCAATCTGTTATGTCTCACAAAAATGGTAATCCTGGGATTGCGATGTATGGCATAACAGGCATCTGGGATTAAAAATTCGGGTGTTGACAAGTTGGTATCAGAGCCATCCTGACCATAGGAGACCCTAGTTAGAATGGATGCTTGAATAAAAAACTTAGTTTCAAAACAAAAGAAGTGAGTATTTATGAAAACTTATTCTCATTCTTATCACTTAGATTCTTTCATGAAAATTCATATCCTTCAAAAATTCTTGCAAACTTACATAAAATTTGACACACTTGATCACTCTACTAACTTACTCATCCTATATTCTTATAGATGGAGGTGAAGTATTGTAAGTTCTACCAGTTGGGCAATGGAGGACAACTCATCTTTGAGCACGATTTGGACCAACTCTCAAAACTTCTTGAGAACCCGCAACCCAAGTTCTTCGGAGCAAAGCTCAACGATCAGCAAGGAGGAGAACTACAATTGCTGATTATTTCCAATGTTAGAGGCAAGATGGAGGCACCGACCTCAGAGGGAATCCAATTCACCTTAAGAGAGAATAACTGGATAGATGGACTCGCCAGGGCTATGCAGGAAGATCTTGCCCGTCTGTGTGAGCAAAGCATCAATCAGATCAAGGGTACTCGCTTTGAGTACTACGCAAGGCATGATGCTATGGGACAGTCATTGGAGGTTGATGGCGCCTAGGAGCGCTTCCTCGGGAAACCCCAAGAGCAAGGTGTGATGCAGCACAACAACAAGTCTTCCCTCAGTAAGAAATCGAGGTTATCGAACCAGTAGGAGGAAGGAAACGTCTCAAAGGTGTTGCAAGCAACTTGGAGACCTACACAACACAAAATCAAGACTTTGCCCCAACGAACAGTGAGGTTGTCAACCTCACTGGTTGCTGTAACAAAAATTTAACTATATGGTGTGGAAGGTGATAGTGGTTTGCAGAAAGTAAACAGTAACAGTGGAAGATGTATCAATGGTAAAGATTGGACCGGGGTCCATAGTTCACTAGAGGTGTTATCGTTAGATAAACAAACATGGAATGCTGGGTAAACAAATTACAGTAGGGCAATTGATAGGACTGAGCAAGGCATAACAATGCAATACTAGACATCAAAATCCTATAAGATTCGATTGGGCAATACAACAAGATACATAGATAGCCATTCAACTGCATCTATGACTAGAAATCCACCTTTGGGTTATCATCCGAACCTGTAAGAACCCTCCTTTATAAAGGAAAGGATCCCTGTGATTGCAATGCTAGTCCCTAGATCAATGCTAACACCCACAGTTTAAGATGAAGTACACATAAACAAAGGTCATTATTACAGTCATTCCAGAGACAACATAGTCTTTACAACTCCATGGCCACAGGCCTATTACAAGAGTTTAAATAAGTAAATAGATAAAAGTCTTCATCTTCATGTGCCACAGGCAAACATGTTGAGTGTAGACTCATGACTCCTAATCCTCATCAGAGTAACCTGCAACATCACAAGTTACATTCACAGTGGGTCAATACATTGGAATAGTATTAGCAAGTGATACCTTAGTATATTATTGGTGGACTACATACTATATGCAATTTGGCTAAGTGTAGCTTAGGCTTGCTTTGCTCAAAATAGGTTTTGCCTATTAGTTGAAAACACTAAGTTTTTCTTTGTCAAAACTTTTCCCAAGGAACCACCAATAGACATTGAGGTCCTTCACCCTTGTTCACCCAGAAGTTTTACTTAGAAATTGGGTTGAGGAGATTCTTGATAGCTTCCATGTCTTGATGCTCAAGTTGTCTAATACCAGGGACATGGCTAAGTACTTAGATTCTTCCATCTGTAGAGGTTGTGCACTTTCCCCACCAGACTTGATTTTCACCAAGACAGGACCTTTCAGAAGCCTTCCCTTAGACCAAATGGACGCGTTTCAACCTATCATCCCACTACCACCAACTGTCCAAATGGCTAAGTTCTAGCAACCTATGTGATCCAGGCAGAGCCCATATTGCCAAGTGGCTGCACTAGAAGCTTCTTAACATTTGGCCTCTCAAGTCCCTTTGTTCCTGGGTGGCTTTCCACAAGGGATATACATAAGGTAAACCATAGAAATGGGCCTTGTGTAACCACTCAACATAAACCATTCCTTCCATTCCACCCAGGTGATTCTTTCACTTAGTTGTTTTATTAGGCAAAACACAAGTCCAAAGACTTAGAAATATTTTCATCATAGCATGTATATTTCACCACCCTTGGTTGCTACTAGCTAGGCTAAGCATGGCAATAGATAAGCATCTTAACTTAGAAATTTCCTAGCAATTCTACACTACTAGGATTTCCCAACATGGCATATAAGCAAAATATAACATGCAAGACTAGCAAAAATATTTCTAATGCTTAGTAGAAAACATAGGGATAAAAATATCATGAAGCACCACACCACTTGCCTTGGTGGTTTGGAGAGTAGCTACACTCCTCACAATCACAATCACTATTGGCACCAAAATCTACACATAGAATCATAGCAACAAATCACATACAAATAAATACAAGCAAAAACATATGGATGCATGCAACATGATATGTGATGATTTCCTAAACTCAACGAAACAAGTATACAGTACTGGTTCATAAACAAGTTCAAAACTTTCCAAACAACATTTATTTAAACCCTAAAACATTTCTCAAGCAATTCATATACTCAAAATAGCCCTACACATGTTTCTGTAAATAAAACCATTTTAACAGAAGCAAAACATTAAAAACATTGCATATTTAGAAAGGGCTTGTTCTCCTGATTCTATTGATATAAAATTTATCAAATTTGGACGTGGGAATCAAAAGTTATGGCTAAAACAATTTCAAACAACTAATAGATTCAAATCCTGATTTTAAACCTAAACTTTAGCCACACGTCATAATCTGATTGGTGCGTACCGGTTTGCACAGGATCGCGCTCACAAGCCGTTAGATCTAACTTAACCTGCATGGTCCAGATCTATTCATGCCGTTTCGATAAGTGATCTAACTATACGCGTTAGATCTAGATCCAACGGTCATCGACCAAGCGACCACTGATGGGCGGCGCTGGCGGTGGCATCTAGCGGCGACGAGCTCTGTCTATGGCGGCGCGGCGCTACAGGGGTTCTGGGGTCGTCGGAGGCGCTTACCAGGTTCATAGCGATGCAGTGATGCTCAACCTGGCGACGACTTGGCAAGGGGCGCACGGACACGGCTGCACGGGCTCGTCGGAGTTGCTGACAGCGTCGGGCTCGGGTGGACGACGATGTTGGCGACGCTCCTGGTCACCCTAGCATGAATAAAAGGGATCAGGAGATGCGCAAGGCTACGGCGAACACGTGTGAATCAGAGGCGAAGGGGAACAAGGGGCTCACCGAATTTTGTCGTCGGAGTTGGGGATGTCGTCGGGAGCTTGCAGCGTTTGATGAAGTCGACGACCTGGGGCAGTATAGGATGAACCAATGGTGTCAGAAGGTGCGCAAGGAAGTTGTGAAGCGGCTCGTGTGAACCAGAGGGAAAGGGGCGCACGGAGATCACTGGGATTGGTCGCCGGAGTGGGCTCTGTCTGCGGCGGTGCAAGGGCGATTGCAGGCAGCCTGGTGGCGGAGTGGTGGTGCTAGGTGAGGGGAAATGGCCGCGGTGCAGAGGGGGTTTAAGTATGCAGAAGGGGGCGGCGATTAAGCGCAGAATCAATGGCAATTAAGCCCGCAGTGACTGCGGCGAGGTAACGACGGAGCGAGCATCTCGGCCGCGTGTGATTGACGACGACGACGTGGTCGCAGGGTCCACTTGTTAGCGAGTGAAGCAGAGAGGAGGTGGGGTCGGGTGGTCAGTGACTTGGTGGGTTCGTCTGCGCGTGAGAGAGAGAGGGGGGGAACCCGGGTGGGCTTAGTGGGCTGAATCCGTCGTTGGGCTAGATAGGTGGCGCCGGCCCTTTTCTATTTCTTTTCTCCTTTTCTTTTTTTGTTTTCAATTTTAGGAATCAATTCAAATGATTTCAAAATCTATTTGAATTCAAATCTTTTCAGGATTTTTGCAGTGTGCAACAATCACATTTCTGGACATAAAACCAAGTGGTCACTTTGAATTGGCCTGGTCACTTGAAATAAAATAAAATAAACAATGACATAGCACTAGTTTGAATAAGCTTTGAAATTGGTTTTCAAATCATATTTGTTTTGAAACTTTGGTTTAAATCTTGGCAATCTAGAAATACACTCTGAAAGCAATAAGACACAAGGTTTGGTTCAATGAACAACAATCTCTCATTGGAGAGTAGCATTTGTTTCAAATGCTGATCACATAAAATAATGAGCTCATATGCTCCTGTTTTTGAATTGATTTGTTTGAAATGAATTCTACATGATCATGGATGCATGGATCATATGCATGAGTTTGAAACATGATTTTAGGGATGTTACAAATCTAACCCCCTTAAGGTGAATCTCGCCCTCGAAATTCGGATTGGCTAGCAAATAGGTGAGGGTGGTCTTTCCGAAGATCATCTTCTCTTTCCCATGTTGCTTCTTCTTCGGAATGATGGTTCCATTGAACTTTACAAAACTTGATAGTTTTAGTTCGAGTAACTCTTTCTGCAGTCTCAAGAATCTTGATAGGTTTCTCTTCATAAGTGAGGTCACTCTCCAATTGAACCTCTTCCAAAGGTATAGTATCCTTCAAAGAAGTTTCTTCCATTTCTGGGTGGCATTTCTTAAGCTGACTCACATGAAACACATTATGAACAACTGACAAAGATTCTGGCAATTCAATTTCATAAGCAACTTCTCCTTTACGACTCAGAATCTTTAATGGTCCAACATATCTTGGGTCCAACTTCCCTTTGACTCCTAACCTCTTCACTCCACGAAGTGGTGACACTCTAAGATAAGCTCTATCACCAACTTCGTAGATGACTTCTCTACGCTTAGGATCTGCGTAGCTTTTCTATCGGGACTGTGCTATCTTTAATCTGTCCTTAACCAGCTTGACTTTCTCTTCATCTTCTTTGATAAGTTCTGGTCCGAACAAACTTCTTTCTCCCACACCATTCCATAGCAATGGGGTGGTACACGTTCTCCCATAGAGAAACTCAAATGGTGCCATCTCAATGCTGGCTTGATAGCTATTATTATAAGAGAATTATGCGTAAGGCACCCAACTGGCTCCATAGTCTAGGGCACATGCCCTCAACATATCTTCAAGAATCTAATTAGTCCTTTCTGTTTGTCCATCAGTTTGAGGATGAAAAGAAGTGCTGAATTCCAACCTCGTTCCCAATGACTCATGTAATTGCCTCCAAAAATGAGAAGTGAATTGGGTTCCTCTATCAAACACAATACTTTTGGGTACTCCATGTAGACACACTATTCTGCTCATATAGATCTTGGCTAACTTAGCACTTGTGTAAGTTGTCTTCACGGGTATGAAATGAGCTACTGTAGTTAGGCGATCCACTACTACCCAAATAGAATCATATCCTGACCGGGTCCTTGGTAATCCGGTAATGAAGTCCATACCAATATGGTCCCACTTCCAATCAGGGATAGGTAGTGGTTGAAGCAAACCTGCTGGTTTCTGATGTTCCGCCTTCACTCTACTACATACATCACACAAAGCAATATGTTATGCGATGTCCTTCTTGAGATTATTCCACCAAAATCTTTCTTTCATATCCATGTACATCTTGGTGTTACCCGGATGAATGGAATACGGTGAGTTGTGTGATTCTTGTAAAATCAGTTACCGAAGCTCCGGATCTTGTGGAACACAGATATGTTTCCCATGCCATAAAGTACCCTGTTCGTCTTCATGGAATCCTTTGGCTTTTCCTTTGCCAATCCTTTCCTTAATTTCTTCAATTTCCTTATCAGTATTCTGGGCTTCCTTGATCTTCTCCAACAAAGTGGGTTGAACATCCAAAGAAATGAGATGTCCTTCAGGCACAATCTCCAATCTGAGGTCTCTAAATTGGGCACATAGATCATCTGGCAGTTCTCCCTTTGTGAGGCCATTCACAAAAACCTTATGGCTTAGAGCATCCGCTACAAAATTTTATTTACCGGGGTGGTATTGCAAACTCAAGTTATAGTCCTTGATGAGTTCTAGCCATCTTCTTTGTCTCATGTTAATTTACTTCTGGGTGAAGATATACTTCAAACTCTTGTGGTCAGTGAACACTTCACATCGCTTTCCCAAAAGATAGTGTCTCCATGTTTTGAGTGCATGGACAACAGAGGCTAACTCTAAATCATGAGTAGGGTAATTTACTTCATGAGTTTTGAGTTGTCTCGAGGAATAAGCCACAACTCTTCCTTCTTGCATAAGTACTGCACCCAAACCATGATGGGATGCATCACAATATACTTGGAAATCTTTTTCCAAATCAGGCAAACACAAGACTGGTGCTGTCATAAGTCTCTTCTTCAATTCTTGAAAACTGAGTTCACAACCTTCAGACCAAGCAAATTTCTTGTCTTTCTTTAGCAATTCTGTCATAGGCTTAGCTACCTTGGAGAAATTCTCAATGAACCTTCTGTAGTAACCTGCTAAGCCAAGGAAACTACGAACTTCTTTCACTGACTTGGGAGATTCCCATTCAGTTATAGCCAAAACTTTAGCAGGATCAACTGCAACACCATCTCCTGACACAATGTGTCCAAGAAATCCAACTTCATTCAACCAGAATTCACACTTCCTGAATTTGGCATAAAGTTTATGCTCTCTAAGCTTCTCAAGTATCAAGCGCAAATGTCCTTCATGTTCTTCTTTGCTCTTGGAGTAGATCAAAATGTCATCGATTAAAACGACAACAAACTTATCAAGAAATTCCATGAACACCTTGTTCATCATATTCATGAAGTATGCTGGTGCATTGGTCAAACCAAATGGCATCACGGTATACTCATACAATCCATACCTTGTGGTAAAAGCTGTCTTGGGTATGTCTTGCTCTCTTATCTTGAGTTGGAAATAACCTGACCGAAGGTCAGTCTTTGAGAATACACAAGCTCCTTCAACCTGATCAAACAAATCATTGATTCTTGGCAAAGGGTATTTGTTCTTGCTAGTCACCTCATTGAGTGAACGGTAATCTATGCATAACCTTTGACTTCTATCTTTCTTCTCCACAAACAAAACTGGGGCTCCCCAAGATGAAGAACTTGGTTGAATAAATCCTTTCTGCAACTGTTCTCCAAGTTGTTTCTTGAGTTCTTTAAGTTCATCAACTGACATCTTGTACGGTCTCTTTGCTATTGGTCCAGATCCTGGTAGCAAATCAACAAGAAACTCCACATCTCTATCTGGTGGCATTCCCGGCAATTCTTCCAGAAACACATCCGGATATTCACTCACAATTGGCACACTGTCTATGCTAACCCCCTTAAGAGAATTTAGCATACTCCTTTTTGTTTCAAAGTTGGTCTTGAATCTGATCCTTTTATTTTCTAGACTTGTGAGTGAGACAGTATGGTTGGCACAATCTATCACTCCCTTGTGCTTAGTCATCCAGTCCATTCCCAAAATGACATCCAATCCTCGGGAGTTTCGGATTATCAAGTTAACGGGAAACTTATACTTCCCAAACTCAATGACTAGATCATGACACCCTGAATTCACTATCATTTCTTCGCCAGGAGAACTTACTTTTATAGGACACCCAATAGTTTCTACCGGTACTTCGTTTCTTTCAACAAATGCTCTTGATATGAATGAATGAGATGCACTAGTATCAAAGAGAACAAATGCTGGAACATAATTGAGTTGAACTTACTAGCAACAGCATCAGGATCCTCATAAATTTCCTCCACATTGATGTGGTTCACTTGTCCCTTTTGAAAAGGGTTGGGCTTGTTAGGTCCTTCAACTTTCTTTTCTGGGCATTCATTTGCATAATGCCCCATCTTGTTGCACTTGAAACACTCAACCTGACTAATATCCTTCTTGACAGGCTGGCTTCCACTGCCACTTCCACTTCCACTGTGGTGGCTCTTACATCCACCCTTGTGGTTCTTGTACTTGTCATTGTCATGACTACGGTGGTGCTTGTTGTCATGATGACGGTTGTGGTTGTGGTGCTTGTTGAATTTTCCATTCTTGTGGGATCCTGAGCTTCCACTATCATCATAATGGGAACGCTTGTGAGACAATCCCGAGCTATGTTTGTTCGAGTGCTTTCTCTTCCTACTCTCAACTTGCTTCATTTTGTTCTCCAAAATAGCAGCCTTATCACAAAGAGACTGGTATGTGGGAACATAGGCCACTGATAGCTGTAGGTTCAGTTCATCATTCAACCCTTCAAGGAACTTTTCCTTCCTCTTAGCATCAGTGTCAACTTCATCCGGTGCATAACGCGCCACATTGTTGAACTCCTCAATATATTCAGCCACGCTGCGGTGGCGCTGCTTTAGATTATGGAACTCTTTCTTCTTCAAACTCATCACTCCGGATGAGATGTGAGAAGTACAAAAGCCATCTTCAAAGATAACCCATGTCACATCTGCAATGGGAGTGGTGATTTGGAAGTTATCCCACCAAGTGGCTGCTGCTCCTTCCAACAAGTGAGCTGCAAATCTGACTTTCTCTTCATCAGTACAGCCAACTGTTACCAAGTCCTTGTTCACGGAGCATAGCCAATCATTGGCTACCATGGGATCAGTTGTTCCTGAGAACTTTGCTGGCCTCAATGTCAAGAACCTGGTAAGCATGTCAAAACCCGGTGGGTTGTTGTTGTTGTTATTGTTGTTATTGTTGTTGTTGTTGTTCTGGTTCTGGATGAACGTAGTCATCATTTGCATCAGCTGAGTCTGAGCTGTCATCATTTATTGCATCTCAGGAGTGATGTTGTTGTTGTTGGGGTTGGGATTGGCACGACGGGGAGGAATATGTGGTTTGTTCAATAGAGATAAGAATGAGATACCCATAGATGCTATCATGCACAATACATCACATAAACAATCACCAAGCATGCATCATAACAATAATACTTCAACAACAAAAACGACAAGTTCGCAAAGTAAACACACCAATAACAAGCCATCCACATGTTGGATGGTCATTGTGACACAAATAAAGTATGATAAATAAATGATAAATGAGTAGTCAACTCTACACTTCGACATCAACCTACTCCTCAACAAAGGTAAGACCTGCATTCTCCATAGCGGTCTTGTATTCCTCGACATTGGTGGTCAAGGTCTCTACTTTGGCTTCGAGAGCCCTCTTCTGAGAACGAAGCCTCTCAATCACAGTCTGCTCATGCTCGAGCTCGAAGTCCTTGGCCTGCAGTTCTTCAGTCATGTCCTGAATCCTCTTGTTCCTATCTTGGACTCGCTTCTCCTGACTCTTGAACTTTCTGTCCTGGCTCTCGAACTTTGCCTCCATCTCCTTGACTATCTCATCTTGCTCCGCGAAGAGCTTGTCCTTCTCACGAAGCTGCACCTGGAGTTCGTCATTGCTAAGCATGACGTTGGTCCTATCAGTGTCCACATGCCTAAGAAGAACCTCTAAGTCCTGGAGGTATAGACGAATCGGCTCTGCTGTCTCCCTCGAAGTGTCCTCGAAGTCGATGGCCTCTCCATCCTCGCCACGTCTACCGAAGACGTGGAAGTGAGTACCTCTAACCTGTCGAGAGTGTCTCCCTAACAGACGTCCAATCAAGTCCTGCATGACTACCTCTAGGCCTCTCTCCTTGTCATCGTGCATGAGCTTGAAGATGATAGCCTCCGTGGTAGGCTCAGTCTGGCGTCCGGGCTGATTGACCTTGAAACCCCAAAGGTATTTCCTCTCAAACTTGGTGAGGGGAAGCATCATGATGGTAGGAAGAGGGAGATTGAGCAAAGTAGTGAGCTCAATAATACGAGGGCCAAAGCGAGTTCCCTGGAACTCCTCAACAGTGCTGATGGTAACATTAGGCATCTATTTATAAGATAGAAAAAGTTAGAAACAACACAATTTAAGATAAAACACAAGGCAAAACATCACATGCATATCTTTGGAAATAAAAACACACAAGTCATGGCATACATGGATCCATTACAACAACCAAGGTTCAACTTATTTTAAGAAACATTTGGAAAATAAGGTGATTAGTGGTGGTCCAACTAACGAGGTACGCTTACAATCCTATCTCACTAGATATGTTGGCTAACACAATATTTCTAGAAGCAATCACTCTATCTTGAGGTTTGGTTGGTAGCCATAATGACTCCATTACTAAGTCTATAATGTCTCCTCTTAAGGTTTGGTTGGTAGCCTCCAACTCTTGGGTATGTTTCTTCTCTTCCTTTAGGTCATTCTGGATGTTGAGCATTCTGCACTTGACTCTATCACCAAGTTCTTTGATGGTCTTCCAAGCTGCATCCTTTGCTGAATCAAAGAATGTAGTGTGCACCACTGAATTGGTGAACATGCAGAATCCTGATTCTTTGTGGTTGTCTTCCTTGTTTTTATACAAGTGAAGTTGCACCCACCAGTACTCAACTCCTTCATCCATCACAGGAAAAGCTTTGTACACAGCTGCACCATGTATTTCCATTGCAACCATGAGGTCCTTGAGAGCCTTGGGGAATTCTGTCTCACACTCCAAAGTCATTGTCATGAGTGGTCCTTTCCTTATGGCTTCGTTGATGGAGTTCATCTACAAATAGAGATGAGAAAGAAGATTAGAAAAGTTTACGAGAAGAATAGACAAGTGTAGAAGTTGTTGAAATTTTTTCCTTAGTGGTTTCCAATCCTAGGGTCATAATCCTACAGGCAACACAGTGCTCTGATACCATCTGTAAGATCCCTCCTTTATAAAGGAAAAGGATCCATGTGATTGCAATGCTAGTCCCTGGATCAATGCTAGCATCCACAGTTTAAGATGAAGTACACAGAAACAAAGGTCATTATTACAGTCATTCCAGAGACAACATAGTCTTTACAACTCCATGGCTACAGGCCTATTACAAGAGTTTAAATAAGTAAATAGATAAAATTCTTCATCTTCATGTGCCACAGGCAAACATGTTGAGTGTAGACTCATGACTCCTAATCCTCATCAGAGTAACCTGCAACATCACAAGTTACAGCCACAGTGCGTCAATACATTGGAATAGTATTGGCAAGTGATACCTTAGTATATTATTGGTGGACTACATACTATATGCAATTTGGCTAAGTGTAGCTTAGGCTTGCTTTGCTCAAAATAGGTTTTGCCTATTAGTTGAAAACACTAAGTTTTTCTTTGTCAAAACTTTTCCCAAGGAACCACCAATAGACATTGAGGTCCTTCACCCTTGTTCACCCACAAGTTTTACTTAGAAATTGGGATGAGGAGATTCTTAATAGCTTCCATGTCTTGATGCTCAAGTTGTCCAATAC
Source organism: Avena sativa (assembly GCA_916181665.1). Taxonomy (NCBI): domain Eukaryota; kingdom Viridiplantae; phylum Streptophyta; class Magnoliopsida; order Poales; family Poaceae; genus Avena; species Avena sativa. The sequence goes on along the minus strand of OV702280.1, from coordinate 218,005,472 downwards.
CAGGGACATGGCTAAGTACTTAGATTCTTCCATCTGCAGAGGTTGTGCACTTTCCCCACCAGACTTGATTTTCACCAAGACAGGACCTTTCAGAAGCCTTCCCTTAGACCAAATGGACGTGTTCCAACCTATCATCCCACTACCACCAACTGTCCAAATGGCTAAGTTCTAGCAACCTATGTGATCCAGGCAGAGCCCATATTGCCAAGTGGCTGCACTAGAAGCTTCTTAACATTTGGCCTCTCAAATCCCTTTGTTCTTGGGTGGCTTTCCACAAGTGAGATACACAAGGTAAACCATAGAAATGGGCCTTGTGTAACCACTCAACATAAACCATTCCTTCCATTCCACCCAGGTGATTCATTCTCTTAGTTGTTTTACTAGGCAAAACACAAGTCCAAAGACTTAGAAATATTTTCATCATAGCATGTATATTTCACCACTCTTGGTTGCTACTAGCTAGGCTAATCATGGCAATAGATAAGCATCTTAACTTAGAAATTTCCTAGAAATTCTACACTACTAGGATTTCCCAACATGGCATATAAGCAAAATATAACATGCAAGACTAGCAAAAATATTTCTAATGCTTAGTAGAAAACATAGGGATAAAAATATCATGAAGCACCACACCAGTTGCCTTGGTAGTTTGGAGAGTAGCTACACTCCTCACAATCACAATCACTATTGGCACCAAAATCTACACATAGAATCATAGCAACAAATCACATACAAATAAATATAAGCAAAAACATATGGATGCATGCAGCATGATATGTGATGATTTCCTAAACTCAACAAAACCAAGTGTACAGTACTGGTTCATAAACAAGTTCAAAACTTGCCAAACAACATTTATTTAAACCCTAAAACATTTCTCAAGCAATTCATATACTCAAAATAGCCCTACACATGTTTCTGTAAATAAAACCATTTTAACAGAAGCAAAACATTAAACACATTGCATATTTAGAAAGGGCTTGTTCTCCTGATTCCATTGATATAAAATTTATCAAATTTGGACGTGGGAATCAAAAGTTATGGCTAAAACAATTTCGAACAACTAATAGATTCAAATCCTGATTTTAAACCTAAACTCTAGCCACGCGTCATAATATGATTGGTGTGTACCGGTTCGCACAGGATCGCGCTCACAAGCCGTTAGATCTAACTTAACCTGCACGGTCCAGATCTATTCATACCGTTTCGATAAGTGATCTAATTATACGCGCTAGATCTAGATCCAACAGTCATCGACCAAGCGACCACAGATGGGTGGCGCTGGCTGTGGCATCTTGTGGCGGCGAGCTCTATCTACGGCGTCGCGACGCTACAGGGGTTCTGGGGTCGTCGGAGGCGCTTACCAGGTTCGTAGCGATGCACTGATGCTCAACCTGGCGACGGCTTGGCAAGGGGCGCACGGACACGGCTGCATGGGCTCGTCGGAGTTGCTGACAGCGTCGGGCTCGGGTGGACGACGACGTTGGCGACGCTCCTGGTCACCCTAGCATGAATAAAAGGCATCAGGAGATGCGCAAGGCTATGGCGAACACGTCCGTGTGAATCAGAGGCGAATGGGAACAAGGGGCTCACCGAATTTGGTCGCCGGAGTTGGGGATGTCGTCGGGAGCTTGCAGCGTTTGACGAAGTCGACGACCTGGGGAAGTATAGGATGAACCAATGGTGTCAGAAGGTGGGCAAGGAAGTTGTGAAGCGGCTCGTGTGAACCAGAGGGAAAGGGGCGCACGGAGCTCACCGGGATTGGTCGCCGGAGTGGGCTCTATCTGCGGCGGTGCAAGGGCGATTGCGGGCAGCCTGGTGGCGGAGTGGTGGCGCTAGATGAGGGGAAATGTTCGCGGTGCAGAGGGGTTTAAGTATGCAGAAGGGGGGCAGCGATTAAGCGCAGAATCAATGGCAATTAAGCCCGCAGTGACTGCGGCGAGGTAACGGCGGAGGGAGTGTCTCGGCCGCGCGTGATTGACAACGACGACGTGGTCGCAGGGTCCACTTATCAGCGACTGAAGCAGAGAGGAGGTAGTGTCGGGTGGTCAGTGACTTGGTGGGTTCGTCTGCGCGTGAGAGAGAGAGGGGGAACCTGGGTGGGCTTAGTGGGCTGAATCCGTCGTTGGGCTAGATAGGTGGCGCTGACCCTTTTCTATTTCTTTTATCCTTTTCTTTTTCTGTTTTCAATTTCAGGAATCAATTCAAATGATTTCAAAATCTATTTGAATTCAAATCTTTTCAGGATTTTTGCAGTGTGCAACAATCACATTTCTGGACATAAAACCAAGTGGTCACTTTGAATTTGCCTGGTCACTTGAAATAAAATAAGATAAGCAGTGACATAGCACTAGTTTGAATAAGTTTTGAAATTGGTTTTCAAATCATATTTGTTTTGAAACTTTGGTTTAAATCTTGGCAATCTAGCAATACACTCTGAAAGCAATAAGACACAAGGTTTGGTTCAATGAACAACAATCTCTCATTGGAGAGTAGCATTTGTTTCGAATGCTGATCACATAAAATAATGAGCTCATATGCTCCTGTTTTTGAATTGATTTGTTTGAAATGAATTCTACATGATCATGGATGCATGTATGATATGCATGAGTTTGAAACATGATTTTAGGGATGTTACAGAACCCCCTCCAGTATTAAGTTGCAAGAAACAGACAACTACTTAAGCAAAGTGTGTAAGGTAAACAATCCACTTGTTCCATGAACAAGAGACTGTTGTTTTCTCCCTAGTAGAAACAACACATCTACAACCTTAGGGATTTTTGTCACTTCCCTTAGATCAAATAGGGGCTTGAACCCACTATCGAGCATAAATACCCCCTCTTGGAGTCACTAGCAACTACTTGTCCAAGATAGCCACTAACAACAGAGAGCATGCAAGATCACAAACAACATAGACATGATAGAATCAATAAGACAAAACCATTAATCAATCTGACATAGTAATCTCAATATCCATCGGATCCCTGCAAACACAGCATGCATGAATACAAATAGATGAGATCTTGATCATGAACGGAGCTCACAAGATCTAGACATGAAAGCACAAAGGAGGAGATACAGCCATCTAGCTACTACATGGAACCGTAGTCTAAGGTGGAACTACTCACGCTTCATATCGGAGGCTGGAATGATGAAGAAGAAGAAGGCCTCCGGGATGATCTCCCCTCTCGTAGGGTGCCAGGAAGAGCTTCAGATCCTCCCGATCTAGGGACTATGGTGGCGGCGGCTATAGACAGTTTCATGGAATATTGATTGGGTAATTAGGGTTTAGGCATCGAGGGGTCTTCATAGGCGAAGAGGCGAGGCAGGGGGGCCGCCAGGGCGGCTGCACCCCCCCAGGCATGGGGTGGGTCCACCCGTGCGGCCAGGGGGTGTGCCCCCCTGGTGACTCTCCTCCGTCTCGTATTCCGGCTTCGTGTTCCCCATGGTAAAATATTGACTTTGCCTTTTGTCCCGTCCAATTCCGAGAATATTGATTTTTTGCCTTTCTGGAACCAAAAATAGAAGAAACTAGGCAACTTTCATTGTGGCAACTTGTTCATAGGTTAGTACCATAAAGCATATAAAAACACCTCAAAGTGTAGAAAAGCAAAGCAAAGTAGATACTTGTAGAGGTCCCAACCTTTAATAAGGTAGAGATCCCTGTGTTTGCAATGCTAGTCCCTGGATCAATAGCTAGCATCCACAGTTAAGATGTAATATCAAGAAACAAAGGTCATAATACAACTTTATAACCAGGAATAAAATAATTTATTACATCTTACATAGCTCATTTGGCTATCTCATTACAATGCAGCAGAATAAAACAATAGCATGGGGTCCTTCATCTTCAAAGTGCCACAGGCAGTCATGTTGGTTGTAGACTTGTAATCCTAATCAATAAACTTCACGAACATCAAACAAACCTTCAACATAATAAGTTACATCCACAAGGGTCAATACATTTGAATTGTATTGGCAAGTGATAATATGGTAGTATAGTGGAGTCTATCATCTATATGCATTTGGCTAAGTGGAGCTTAGGCTTGCTTTGCTCAAGATAGATTTTCCTTATCATTTGAAAACACTAAGTTTTTGCTTGACAAAAATCACCCAAGGCATCTCCCAATATAAATTGGTGATCCTTCAACCCTTGTTCAACCACAAGTTTTTAACTTAGAAATTGGGATGAGGAGATTCTTGATAGCTTCCATGTCTTGATGCTCAAATTGTCCTTTACTAGGGACATGGCTAAGTACTTAGATTTTTCACTCTGCAGAGGTGGTGCACTTTCCCCACAAGACTTGGTTTCACCAAGACAAGATCTTTCAGAAGCCTTCCCTTAGAACATAATGGACGCGTTTCAACCTATCAAACTGAAGGGTTTCGCGGCATAGTAAGTCAAAATTTTCTACGGATGCGAACAGAGGGAAAGCCAAGATATAATCTAGGAGATGCAATCAACGAGAGAGATTGGATTAGATCTTCATACCCTTGAAGATTCGCACAGCGGAACGTTCGTCGGAACGTGGGTGATGTAGTCGTACTCGCTTCTCCTCCTCGCGATCCGATCCGATCTAGCACCACAAGTGGCGGTGCCTCCGTGAGATGCACACGTGCAGCACCTCGACGTCTCCTCCTTCCTCGGACCAGCAAGTATGGTGGAGAGATAGATTGGATCTACAACACGACGGCGTGGTGTATATGGTGGAGAATTTCTGCAGCAGGGCTTCGCCTACAAACAGTCGGGAGGGAGAGAGGAAAGCTAGCAAGGAGGCTAGGGTTTGGAGGAGAGGTGTGGGGGGTTGGTGCGCCCCCATCCCTCTTTATATAGAGGGGGGGGCGCAGCCCTAGCCCCTCCCCCAAGCCCAAAGGATAAGGAGTGGGGGGCATGGACTCTCCTCTCTTCTAGAAACCCTATCTCTAGTTTAAACGATTTAAACTCTCTAGGATCGGCTGGGCCCTATGGGGCCTTGTGCCCCTGTCCCAATGTGGCCAGGACACTCCCTCATAGGCCCATGCCCCCTCCCGGAAGGTGGGGCCACGTTGGTCCCCTTCCGGAAGGTTCTAGAAGCTTCCGGTACAATACCGATTAACCCGGAACAATTCCGAACTCCAAAAACTGCATTGCCTTATATGAACCTTATTCTCCGGACCATTCCGGAACCTCTCGTGATATCCCGGATCCCATACGAGACTCCGAACAAAAATTCATAAACCAATTATCCAATCTATCATAGCGTCGAGATACGTTAAGTGTGTGACCCTGCGGGTTCGAGAATATGCAGACATGATCTTCTATCAATAATCAACAGCGGGGTCTGGGCACCCATATTGACTCCCACACATTCATCGATGATCATATCGGATGAACCACGATGCCAGGATTCAATCAATCCCATATATATATTCCCTTCGTCTCGCGATATTTTACTTGCCCGAGATTCGATCGTCGGTACCGTCATACCTAGTTCAATCTCGTTCACAGCAAGTACTTTACTCGTTCCGTAATCCGATATCACTTTGTGATTAACTCCTTAACCACATGCTTGCAAGCGGTGTTGATATCGATTACCGAGTGGGCCCGAAGTATATCTCTCCGACTTGGGAGGGACAAATTCCATCTCGATACATACAAGCCAACAGATACTTTCCGATCACCTGAGAGACACCTTTATGATCACCCTCTCATAGGATGATGTTTGATGACCTCAAAGCTTTCTTCCGGTACCAGGGAGTTGCATTATCTCATGGTCTAAGGAATACAATATTTGACATAGGAAAAGCTTCGCAAAGATGAACACGATGAAACGATCTAATTGCTTCGCTTAGTTTGGGTCTGTCCATCATATCATTCTCCAATGATATGATCTCATTATCAATTGACAACTCATGTCTATGGTTAGGAAACCTTAACCATCATTGATCAATGAGCTAGTCCATAGAGGCGTACTAGGGACACGGTGTTGTTCACAAACCACACAAGTATTAATGATTCCGCTTAATACAATTCTAGCATGGAATATAAACTTTATCATGAACAAGAATTATAATAATAACATCTTTATTATTGCCTCTAGGGCATAATTCCAACACAAACCCCTACCACCAACTATCCATTTGGCTAAGTTATTGCAACCTATGTGATCCAGGAAGAGCCCATAATGCCAAGTGGCTGCACTTGAAGCTTCTCAACATTTGACATCTCAAATCTCTTTGTTCTTGGGTGGCCATCCACAAGTGAGATACACAAGGTAAACCATAGAAATGGCCCTTGTATAACCACTCAACACAAACCATTCCTTCCATTCCACCCAGGTGATTCATTCATTTAGTTGTTTTATTAAACAAAACACAAGTCCTTGACTTAGAAATATTCCATATTATGAATATATTCCACCCTTGTTTTCTACTAGCTAAGCAAAGCATGATAGTATTACGAATCTTAACTTAGGAAATTTCTACTAAGGTTTCATCTACTAGGATTTCCCATGGCATAGTTTATACTTAGTAAAAATTCCATGCAAGTCCTACTTAGAAATATCACTAATGCATAGTGAAAATAATGGGACAAAAGTATGAAGCATCACTTGCCTTGTTGGTAGAGAATATAAGTTCACTCCTTGATCTTGCAATATTCACACTCTTAAAATGTCACTACAATTCAATCAAGCAAGGCACAATTTCAATCTACCATTCAAGCAAACATCACTTAAAATAATAGAATCAAAACAATGCATGCAAGCATGCCAAAGATTGTTTTATTTTGAAAAGTGATTTCTAATGGGTTATAAACATTCTAAAACACTTATTGGTCATTTTATAAAAGTGTCAATACTATTTGCAAAATATTTTATCTATAAACTCTTTTTAAACCAAATCAATATATTATGTGATTGAAAATGCTTTTAGCAAAGCAATAATATTTATAGGGTTCACCAAATACATTTTTAAATCATAAAACCTTGTGTTTAGGGTCAGAGTGTTTAAATCAAAACATCTCCCAAAGGGTTTCCTCAAAAAGCATTTTTAATAAATAAACATTATTTTTATTTGACTAGAAAGGTTCTAAATCAAAGATTTATTCTTTTGCTTCACAAAATATATTTTTGAAACCACAAGTTGATTTAGATGGTCAGTAGGTTCAAACAATCCATTTGCCCAAAGGTTTTATCACAAAAATAATATTAGAATAAATTTTATATTCAAAACATTCCTACATAAGTTTCTGCAAAAACAAACAATTTAACAGAAGAAATTTATTAAACAAAGTGCATGGTCATAAAGTACTTGTCTTGCTGATTCCATTTATATAAAATTTGCAAAATTTGGACGTGTGGTTTGAAAGTTATGCAATTTACAAATTTGATCATCTAATAGATCAAATTCTGTTTTTAAAACAAACTCTGGGCCACGTGGCTGCTTCCTATTGGACAAAAACGGTTCGCGTGGATCGATCAGCTCTGGCCGCAGGATCTAACTTAATCGCACGGCACAGATCGCAGGATACCTCTTCGCTTAGGTTCTATCGCGTCACTCGGATCCAGATCGGACGGCTCCCACTGCTTTGCCAATAACTGGCGGCGCGACGACGGTGGCACGTGGCAGCGGCGCTCTGCTAGCGGCGCTGCGGCGGCTACATGAAGCAAGGGAGAGGATGAGGTGGCTCACCAGGTTCGCGGAGTGATGCTGAAGCTCAACGTGCTTGCTGTTTGTCGAGGGGCGCACGGGGTCAGTCGGAATTCCTCGCCGAAGTAGCTTGCTGGCACGGGTGTGGTCAGTCGTCGACGAGGGCGACGCTATGGAACACGAGAAAGCAAACAAAGGATGCGGTTAGCTTCGTACGCGAGTCACTGACATGTGTGCATCAAAAGGAGGGCAAGGGGGGTCTGTGCTTACCAGGAGGACTCGCCGGAGTCGAGGCAGACGGCGACGATGTTCAGCTGTCGTCGTTGCCGACGATATGGGTCAAGCGCGAGAAAGCTGAGACTACTGGGAGGTTCCGTGGTTGATGGGGAACAAGTGAGCGTGGTCGAGGGGTCAAGGCACGGTGGAGGATGGCCGGAATCACCTTTGGAGTTCGTCGGAGGCCGCGGCAGTGCAAGGCAAATTAGAGGCAGCCTGGTGGCTCTCTGGCAGCGGGGTCTGAGGGAAACTGGCGAGGAGGGAGAGGTGCTTAAGAGGGCGTGGTCGCGAGAGGAAATTACTGTGCCATCAACGCGTATTGACGCCGAGAATATTTTGCCAGAAACGGTCGGGAGGAGGCGCGGTCACAGCGGCGGGTGGAGATGATGGTCTGGCAGGTGGCGCAAGGTCGTCAGCGAGTGAGAGAGAGGGGAGGTGGGGTCCAACTGTCAGCGTCTTTGCGGGTTTGATCGCGAGTAGAAGAAAACGGTTCGGGGGGGAGTGTGAGTGGGCTGCTGGGCTTAGTGGGCTAGCTGGGTTGGGCTGGTTTTCTCACTTTTTTTGTTCTGTTTCTCTTTTCTTTTTCCAATTCTAATAATCTGTTTTGATTTTTTTAATCAATTCAAATATTCATTTGAACTCAAACTTCTCTCAAACTTTCTGTGGATTCAAACACTGATTAATAATACATTCTGAAGTCAATTTAGAATAATATATTTATTCTTTTTAGGGGATAATAATTAATTAAAATAGGCCCTTGTATTATTTCAAATAAGATTTAATAATGTTTTTCAAACTCCATTTGAAATCTAAATACTTCCAAATCTTTCCAGTAGGTTTTATTTGTTTATTTGGGTGTCAAATAATTCACCTTGAATTATTAGGAATGTTTTTAATATGATTTATAAATCATTTGAGTTGGGTATTTGTTTTAATTCCAATGAAATTAAATATAGTTTTAATTCCATAAATTTTATTTGGAAGATTTCTTTGATCTTATTTAAGTTAATTAAACAAATTTTATTCCACTTGGGTAAATTCCAAATATTATTTTCCCATGATTTAATTAATCATTTCTAATAGGGATTTTGTCTTTATTCAAATAGAAATAGAATTTGGTTAATGCCATTTTATTTAATTTTAAAATTCTTTATCCATTATTTTATTTGGATTTGGATTATATTTATTCCATTTGCTTATGGATTAGGCCAAGATTTAACTTGGCCTTTAAATATTCCTCATTTAATATTTCTATCTTTATCTTATAAAATTCATATCTCTTTATTTGTAGATTCAAACTTGGTGATTCCAATTTGTAAAATATTATTTAATATTTGTTTATCCTTTTAAATGTATTTAGGATTATTTTCTCACCATTTGGTATGGATTTTCAGATAGCTGCTTTATTAGCTTTGGAAATTCAATTTCCTTATTTTATTAAATTCATAAGATTTTATCTATGGCTCCAAATTGAATGAAATCAATTCCTATGGATTTAGAACATTTCTATTTGTTAATCTTGATCATTTGTAAATGTTTGTTGACAAATTTTTATTTGGATCAAATCCATGGTATTAGAGATATCTTTTGGAATGATTTTCTTCCATTAGGGTTTTAGGGTTTTGGTTTATTTTCCCAAGTGTTTAAATTTCAAGATGCATTTATGAAAGAATGCATTTCACTTGATTTGAATTTAGTTGGATTCAAACATTTAACCAAAATTTGTTCAAGATGGGATTTTAAAGTTTCCATTTAGAAACAAAAGTTTCTTTTCACCCTAAAATTCAATAATTATTTATTTTGTCTATTTATTTTTCACATTACAAGATTTGGAAAATCTTGGGATGTGACAATACTAAACAAGCATGGAACATCAAAAATTATAGATACATTTTGGACGTATCAAGCATCCCCAAACTTAACTCGTTCTTGTCCTCGAGTAGGTAAGTGATAAATAGAATAATTTTTGAGGTGACATGCACCATCAAAACCAAGATCAAACCATTTGCAAGCAATGAAAGCTGCGATCAAAGAAATCTAAACATGAGCATGAAAGATGGAGTTCTAACAGTAAGACAAAGTAACTATGCATGCAACATGAAAGGTTACAAACAAAGATCTTGAATAACATGCATTGAAAAACGTTTGTTTGTTTCACATACAGAAAACATGGCATAGTGGAATTCACCTTGTTCCTCATAGAGTAGCAAATAGATGCATATGACACCTTCAAAGTTCATAAGTCTGACTAGATACAAATATCACAAGAACAAATAATATCAACAATATGCATTAATCAATAAGTTTTGGGAAAATGCACTTAGAACTAAGAATGGCAACTATGCTCTCTTAACTGGTGCCTAAAGGTAGAAGGTGGAGACTCAATATAATAGTGGAAGAAAGGCCCTTAATAAAGGGAAGCAGGGATTTCAAGTTTCAAAAAGAGCTTCCAAAAATTATGGTACTTGTTAGCTTTCAGCCTTCATTGCCCGTATCATAAGCATCTTGAAGTGATTAAGGTTAAAGTGAACAAACTATGGAGTATATGCTTGAAAAATTATAAATTGGCAATCTCATGTCCCTTGAATATGAGGGCCCCTCCTCATGCTACTCAACTTTAGTCACCTTTAAGTTCTTGTCATAGTAAGTGCATGTGTATCATAAATAACCGCCAACAGGGTACCCCTTGCACATGGTACAGGAGCTATCCCATAACCAAAATGATAAGGCAAGTAGACAATGAGCATCTCAGCAATATTTTTATTTGCATAGGTTTTTATTGAGGATGCTTCACAGATTCCTCATTATGGTGGTACTGCAAGTTTCTACCATGATTAGGCATGGCCTAGGATAGCGGCCCAGGCATTTCTCTAACACAAAATACTTAACTCCATGTACTTACAATCTCCCCTTTTATTTCACACTGACGACATCCGTAAACAAAAGAGCATGATATCAACTGTGTAGAAAGTGCAAGTGCAATGTTGAAAGCGCTCCCCGTGACAACACGGTTCTGCTAATTCCAATGTATAAGTGCAAGAATATACAACATAGATGACAAAATGGTTCAATTTTATTAGGGGCAATAAATATAAAGAGTGCCATCAAGTTCATGATAGCTTTAATCACTAAATTTTCACATAACAAGATACTTTTTTAATTGGAAGATAGCTGAAAACAAGAATATACTTGGAATGGTGTAACACACCATGCATAGGAATTTATAGTGTACACTTTGGAATAACTTGGTTTTTTGGGAGTTGGAAGCATGAGTAGAGCTTACTCATACAAGTGGAGGCTAGCAAAATACTAGCAACAACCAACTAAGAGAGCAATCATGGCCATAATCATGCAGAGCGACAAAACATTACTAATCAAAGCATAGAGTGGTACTACAAGTCAAGGACTAAATGATCATAGAGGCTATGGTGACTTGTTCATAGTCATAACATGGTGTGAGCATGTGCCAAGTCAACCCAAACAAAGCATCAAAGGAGAATACCACAATACTATGCTTATGCATGCTAAAACAACGCATGATTCTTTCAAGACACACTAAGCAATCCCAATTGTTTGGAACAAGTCATGCTACAGCAATAATCACCAATCATAAAGTCAAACCAACACCTAGCATGACATGATAAAGTCTAAGTCATAGTCAAAGCAAGCTCCTCTTGCACTATCAAGCAAGATTTCTACTCCTTTCCAACACCAATCAACGTATTTGAACCAACACTGCGAGAACGAGGGTCCAAACTACTTTATTGAAGCAAACAAAGCAAAGCAAATGAAAACTAAGACACTCCAAGAACAACACAATAGTGCATGAAACAATAAAAACGAAGTGTCTAGAAAGACCTGAGCTTTTTATTGATGAAGAAGGGGATGCCTTGGGCATCCCCAAGCTTTGAAGCTTGTACCTCTTGGATATTTCTTGGGGTGACACCGGGGGTGGCATCCCAAGTTTGAGCTTTTGTCCATTCTTCCTATCACTACATCATTCTCTCTCTACACCTGAATATTTTCCTTCATACAAAACTTCACACAATCTTCATTAGCAACATTAGTGTATTCAAAAGATAATAGACCCTTCGGTTTAGCTTTAGAACATCAAAACTTTTACGGAAAAACACAAACTACTGTAGTATTTCCTTCAAAAAGCTCAATTTACCAAAAAGAACCCCAAAAGGAATCAATAAGAAGCAAATGCAAATAATGGCAGAAATCTGTCAAAACAGACGAGCAGGTAGAAACCAATTTTTAGAAGACCTTCTGTTGCTCAAATCAAAAAGTGTTAAACTAACAAAAGTTAGCTAACATACTAGTGGTTTTATTAGTAAATTTTTAGATCAATCCTATTTACAGAGACCCCTCACGAATTTTTATGATGGAGCACAGAAATCTGTTTCGGGACAGGAAATCCCCAAATCTTACTTCCCTCTCATCAGAGGTCATTCTTGGCACAAAAAGCAAACAAAAAGGATAAGGAGAGGTCATTACTGATGTAATAGCTTTCAAGACTCAAGAAAACTCTTGGGTTATCTCCCAACAAGTACTTTTCTTTAACGCCATTAAGTTAGGCACAAGAAGCAAGAAATCAAGTATTTTCAAATGAAGAAGCATTAACATCAAACCTTGCTTTCAAAGGAGGAGCAAAAAGCAAATTCTCTCTCCTCATAGGGGAGCGTTCAATACCTTTCTTGAATGGAAATTTATATTTAATGGTGCCTTCTTTCATATCAATGATGGCACCAACACTTCTAAGAAAAGGTGTTTCCAAAGTAATAGGACTGGAAGCATTGTATTCAACATCCAAAACATAGAAATCAACGGAGACATAAGCATTGTTAACCATAATGAGAACATCATTAATACTCCCCATGAGTTTATTATTAGCATTATCATTAAGTGGGGCATTCAAATAACAATCTTCCAAAGGTGGCAAATGAAGCATTTCATAAATCTTCCTAGGCATAATAGAGACACTAGAACCAAGATCATATGAAGCTTTGAGATCAAATTCATTCACTTTCATATTAATAATGGGTTCCCAACTATCTTCTACTTTCCTAGGAATAGAAGCTTTGTATTTTAACTTCTCTTCCTTAATTTTAACAAGAGCATCTGTAATGTGTTTGGTGAAAGCAACATGCATATCACTAGCATCAGGACTTCTGGCAAGCTTTTGCAGGAACATAATCACTTCATAAATATTGCAACCATCAGGATCAAAATCAAACTTAGCATCACTAGTAGTTGACTCATTAGGCTTAGGCATTGTAGGAGGAGGAATAGGGACTTCTTGTGGTTTAGTGGCATCCATATTGGTGGTGGTGATAGTGCACAAACTATTGTTTCTAGCAGTTTCAGCTTCCCTTTCCCACTTATCATGAAGTTGGGATAACAGTCTAACATTTTCATCAATAATAACTTGTATGGCATGAGTAGCAGCAAAGGTACTTTCCATGGTTTCAGGTTTAGCAGCCATTTTATTAATCAAAGAGGATTGAGCTTCAGACAAGGAGGAAATATTTTTCTCTACATTCAAAAGCTTTTCATCCACAGTCTTGTTGAAAGTGTTTTGTTTACTAACAAAGTCTTTGAGCATGACTTCAAGTTCAGAGGGGGCACTTCTAGCATTGTTGTAGGAGTTTCTGTAGGTATTGCCATTATTAGGAGGATAAGGCCTATAATTGTTGTTACTGCCAAAATTATTCCTATAGGCATTATTGTTGAAATTATTATTCCTAATGAAGTTCACATCGACTTGCTCTTCTTGAGCAACCAAAGAGGCTAAATGAACATTATTTGGATCTAAAGGAGATTTCCCATTAACAATCATTGCCATGATAACATCAATCTTGTCACTCAAAGAGGAGGTTTCTTCAACAGAATTTACCTTCTTACCATGTGGAGCTCTCTCAATGTGCCATTTAGAATAATTAACCATCATATTATCAAGGAGTTTTGTTGCAGCACCCAAAGTGATGGTCATAAAGGTGAATCCAACAGGTTTCTTGAAGAGAAGTTCAAGCCTGCATAAAAAGTCTGGATAATCATCCAAGCAGTAAGTCCATGAGTGGGACAATTCTTAACCAAAGATTTCATTCTTTAACAAGCTTCAGAAACATGTTCATTATCAAGTTTTTTAAATTTCATAATATCACTTCTCATAGATATAATCTTAGCAGGAGGGTAGTACTTTCCAATAAAAGAACCTTTGCACTTAATCCAAGAATCAATACTATTTCTCGGCAAGGATAGCAACCACTCTTTAGCTTTTCCTCTCAAGGAGAAAGGAAACAAATTGAGCTTAATAATATCTCCATCTACATCCTTAAACTTTTTCATCTCACAAAGTTCAACAAAGCTATTGAGATGGGCAGCAGCATCATCAGAACTAGAACCATAAAATTGCTCTCTCAACACAAGATCAACAAAGCAGGCTTAATTTCATAAAAGTTAGCATCAGGAGCATGTGGAGTAATAGGAGTGCTTAGGAAATCATTGTTCTTTGTTCTAGTGAAGTCACACAACTTGGTATTCTCAGCGGAGTTCATTTTGGCAAAATTGTAGCAAGCCAACAGCAAAAGCAACTAGAGAAAGGACTATTTTTTTGTGTTTTTGATAAGAGAAAACAGAACAAACTAAAATATATTTTTTGGAGTTTTTGATAAAAAGAGGCAAACAAAACCAAGCAAAAGAAACTAAGAAAAACAAAAACAAGGTAAAAATAAAGGTTGAGAAGGACTCCCCTTGTGAAGACGTCCATAGATTCCCTGGCAACGGTGCCAGAAAACTTGTTGATGGCGCTTGAGAGCACTTCGTCAGGAAACCCCAAGAGCAATGTGTGATGCAGCACAGCAGCAAGTCTTCCCTCAGTAAGAAACCGAGGTTATCTAACCACTAGGAGGAAGGAATCGTCTCAAAGGTGTTACAAGCAACTTGGACACCAGCACAACACAAACTCAAGACTTTGCCTCAACGAATAGTGAGGTTGTCAATCTCACTGGTTGCTGTAACAAAGGATTTACTATATGGTGTGGAAGGTGATAGTGGTTTGTAGAAAGTAAACAGTAATAGTGGAAGATGTATCAATGGTAAGGATTGGACCGGGGTCCATAGTTCACTAGAGGTGTTCTCCTTAGATAAACAAACATGGCATGCTGGGTAAATATATTACAGTAGAGGAATTCACAGGACTGAGCAAGGCATAACAATGCAATACTAGACATCAAGATCCTATGAGATTCGATTGGGCAATACAACAAGATACATATACCGCCATCCAACTTCATATATGACTAGAAATCCACCTTTGGGTTATCATCCGAACCTCCTCCAGTATTAAGTTGCAAGCAACAGAAAACTGCTTTAAGCAAATTGTGTATGGTAAACAATCCACTTGTTGACTGTTGTTTTCTCCCTAGTAGCAACAACACATCTGCAACCGTAGATATTTCTGTCACTTCCCTTAGATTAGATAGAAGCATGAACCCACTATTGTAACACCGTGGTTCTGAAAAGACCGAGGCTTCTATGTGACATGCCAATCCCTGGATCGGTTCATTGGCCCACAATAGAATAAGATGAATAACATAGAAAAATATCCGTGTATCATAGACAACGAAGATCCAGAGTACCATTATTACAATAAAAGCTTAGCACGAAGCTAGCTCAAATTATTTAGGTAGCAACATAAATAAAGTAATTCCTCCATTCTTCAAATTGCCCACAAGTGAACAAGTGCCGAGTGGAGTATCGTGGCCTATATCGATTACTCAGAATCGGAATAACCTGCAACATGAAACATAGCAGCCCCGAAGGGTCAATACATGGAATGTATGGCAAGTAGAGCTAGTAATGGAGACAATAATACTAACATCTACATGCATATTTGGAAAGTGGAGCTGTGTCTGGCTTGCATTTGCAAATACATTTGTCCTACTTTCATAAACAGTTTTGATTTTCTTTGAAAAGATCCCAATTAAGTTAACCCAACAATATTAAAACAATTATGAAATTAGAATGAGCGAGAAACATGTCATGGAATCAATATCAAGCAACTCAGATGTCCATAACCGGGGACACGGCTAATCGATTAGATTATACACCCTGCAGAGGTTAGTACACTTTACCCATGTGTCTTGGCCAGCCCAGCTCGTACCATCACTCTCATTTTGGGTGATGATAGGGAGAAGTCCAAGAAGATACTGTTCGGGAAGTAGCTCCTCAATCCCGACGCGCACCGGTCCAACCTACCAAAATTCTACATCTCTGGATACGCGGGTTCGAGTTACCACAACCTACTAAGTCAAACCAACCGCCCATTCCATTATTGGCACATGGTTGTACACGTAAGCTACACAATAAAGAAGCCAATCATTCTCTCTTGATACCTGGGTGCCTTTCCGCAATGAAACCACCAAAAATTATCAATACCATCACACCCAGGAGATTCATTGATTAAGTTGTTTTAGTTTTCACAAACCAATACTTTTAGAAACAAGTCTCAATGATGTAACCCAGCCCTCGTTCAACATAGCATGGCTAAGCACATCTACCAACGGTGGTTCATCTACAAGGAAGGTCCTACCACATAATAGGACATAGCATAGCGATAATATCATCCTACACATGCATCTATAAAATACACGACAATGCATTGAAAATAGTAGGACAATATCATGAACAAAGTAGCATATACTTGCCTTGGTTGTAGCGTTCGGAAGAACAATCCACACACGAGCAAGTGTTGCACTCGTCACAATCTACACGATACAATTGCATTCATAAACAAACAATCCACAATCATATGCAACAAATATGATGCATGAAGGTATGCAAGACAAGTGAATTGGTGCTACAGCTGCACCACATAATAGAAATCAGTAGAGGTACTAATTGCATGCATGGAAAATAGTTTTAGCGCAAGGAAAATCATTTAGCAAGGAGTAGGGCCCAAAACTAGAGCTAGAACTCAAAATAATTCGCTACCGGTAGTATACTGTTTGTAAAATCTTGGGAAAAATCTACCGCATAGGCATCGCTGATTAGAAACAGTACCAATTGGAATTACTCAAAAGGAATTATAAAACTCCCCGAGTAATTAAAACACTGCAGAAAACCACTAGACAGTTTCTGCAGAAGTTTTTACTGTAAGCCTATCTTTTTAATTCACGATGAGATTCCCCTCGTTCCACTGAATCCAGGGACATATCATACGCGATTTTTGGAGCTACAGATCTTTTTCTACGAATTTATTACTCCGAAAAGGCCACTAACTAGTTTGATTAAACTGTACTAAACCTTGCTGCAAAAGTCTGAACCAAAGGTACAGCGAGATTCTACACGACTCACTGAATCTACAGATATTTTATTTGCATTTTTTGGCCAAGCGGTTTAATTTCTACGCAATTTACAAGATTTTACCGAAATCTGTCAACTAAAAGGATTAACGAAATTAACTAGTATACTGTGTCTGTTGACTGGTCAACGCGTCTGCTGACTGGGCGCTGACTGGGCGTCTGACTAGTCAACGCCCGAGTCTGAACGGTCAACAACTGATCTGAACCGCTGATCTGAGATCTGACGGTGGCTGCAGGCTTACCGGAAACGAACGGCGAAACGGACGGCGGCGAGTTCCGGACGGCGCGACGATCGATTCCGGCGTCGGTGTTTTCTACGCGAGAGGGGAACGATCAGCGCACGTGTCAAGTAAAACATGCGCGTGCATACGTGCGTGCGTGCGTGCGTGTGCGTAGACGCGCATGCGAAGGCGCGCTAGCGCGCAACAGCGGGCAACGCAGCGCAGCGCTGCAGCAGCACGGCACACGGCGGCAGCGGCGTGCGCAGCGCGCGCGCAGCAGGCGAGGCGGCGCAGCAGCGGCGCGTGCGAGCGCATGCGGGCGGGCGCAGTGTGGGGCCCTAGGCGGCGCAGCGCGCAGCGCGCGCGTGAGCAGTGCGACGGCCGGCGGCGGGGTGCGCTGCAAGGCGGCGAGGCGGCGGGGCAGCGAGATGGAGGCGGCGCGGCGGCGAGAGAGAGAGGAGAGGATAGGCGGCGGCGCGGTACCTGGCAGCGGGAAAGGCGACGGCCGGCGGCGGCGGTCGCGGCCAGGAGGCGCGGTTCCCGAGGACGGCGGGCGGGCACGCGGAACGAGGAGGCGGGGCGTTCGCGGGCAGGCAGGAGGCGTCGGGGGTGGGGTGCGGATCCCGAGGCCGGGTGGCCTCTTTATGTGGGGCCCCTCGCGGAATCCTACGCGAAAACGGCGCAGAGTTGGTTTCGGACTCGGAAATCGGTTCGGAAATTCGGACCGTTTTCCGACGATTCACTAAAACGGCGACAACTTTTCCGTACGAGCTCCGAATCGAGCGATTCTTGCTCCTACGGTTTTGTAAAGTCGAGGGGAACAATCTAGGGCCAAGGGTTGAGCGAAAACGCTAGGCTACAAGGGTGTACAACGCTATTCCTACTAAAGCCTCCCACTGGAGCCTCGTAGCAAAATAGAATAGGGTTTCGAAAATAGCGTTCCGCCGAGTCATCTCGATCGACGGTTTTGTATGGAAAAGCATGATGCAATAATATGAATGATATGCAAGACCAAATCTAAAATTGGGATGTGACAACTATCGAGCATAAATACCCCCTCTTGGAGTCACTAGCAACTACTTGGCCAAGATAGCCACTAATAACAGAGAGAAAGAATGATCACAAACAACACAATCATGATAGAATCAATAAGACAAAACCATTAATCAATATGACATAGTAATCTCAATATTCATCGGATTCCCGCAAACACAACATGCATGATTACAAATAGATGAGATCTTGATCATGAACGGAGCTCACAAGATCTAGACATGAAAGCACAAAGGAGGAGATACAACCATCTAGCTACTACATGGACCCGTAGTCCAAGGTGGAACTACTCATGCTTCATACCGGAGGCTGGAATGATAAAGAAGAGGGCCTCTGGGATGATCTCCCCTCCGACAGGGTGCCGGAAAGAGCTTCAGATCCCCCGATCTAGGGACGATGGTGGCGGCGGCTACAGATGGTTTCGTGGAATATTGATCGGGTACTTAGGGTTTAGGCATCGGGGGTATTTTTAGGCGAAGAGGCGAAGCAGGAGGGCCGCCAGGGCTGCTGCATCCCCCAGGCGCAGGGTGGGCCCACCCGCACGGCCAGGGGGTGTGCCCCCCTGGTGACTCTCCTCCGTCTCGTATTCTGGCTTCGTGTTCCCCATAGTAAAATATTGACTTTGCATTTTGTCCCGTCCAATTCTGAGAATATTGATTTTCTGCCTTTCTGGAACCACAAACAGAAGAAAATAGGCAACTGGCACTGTGGCAACTTTTTAATACGTTAGTACCAGAAAGCCTATAAAAACACCTCAAAGTGTAGACAAAGCAAAGCAAAGTAGATACTAAAGAATCATGGAACATCAAATCTTATCGATATGTTTCCGATGTATCAGAGGTTCCACAACATCCCGAGCTGAAGCATCATGTGGATCATCTCAGCTTCATGATGTATGACAGGCAGAAGGAGTTGGACAACACCCGTGCATACGCCAACCACAACTATGCCATTGCAGCCAAGAAGGACCAGACCCTCACCATCCTTGCGAAGGAGCGCAAGACCTTTCGCCGTCTGCATGACAAGAAGGATTGCATCATTGGTCGCCTTCGTCACAAAGTGTCAGACTTGGAGGAGGCCATCCATGAGCGGGACATGCAGCTTGAGGAGAGGGAAGATATCTGTGGAGATACCTACTACTACCTCAGTGCTGATGATGACTCCCTGGAGGACCAAGCCATGGACTTCCACACTGATGATGATGATTCCGCCTTCATTGATGATGATGATGATGATGATGATGAAGACACCGATTCAGATGAGTAGTAGCACTTGAGCACTATCGTAGGTGTGAGTTGTATCCGGTCCTATTGTATCGTAGTTTCACAGAATGGTTCTTAAAACCATCTGTTACCCTAGTGTGGTGTGTGTTTGTATTGTGTGCTATGAATGAATGAATGAAACGAATGTTGCTAGTTGGCAAAAACCTGAGTCAAACATAGTTCAAAAAACTTTTCAAAAACAAATCCATGAACATTAGAAATTTCCCTCTTGTATCATGATCTATCTCAATCTTCAGATGCCTCACGGAGGAAGCAGTTCATCCCCGGACCCAATGCTGCAAATCTTGAAAATGTTGGTTTCAGACCGTGAAGCTGAAAGATCCAAACGTCAAGCCAACCTAACCACCCTTCAACACATAGCTCAGATGGCCAATAACAATCAAGGCCATGGAAACCAGGACAACCATGGATCCAAGCTCAAGAACTTTCAGAACACCAATCCACCCATTTTTAGTAAGTCTGAAGAGCCATTAGATGCGGATGACTGGTTGTAGACCATGGAGAACAACTTAGAAGTTGCAGGAGTGGAGCCCAATGAGAAGGTACTGTTTGCCACCCCTTATCTGGCAGGAGATGCAAGAGCTTGGTGGAATAGCATTCGCACCATGAATGGAGGACAGATGATGAGTTGGGATGAATTCAAACTCATGTTTAGCCGAACCCATGTACCCCCGGGTTTAATCAAGAGGATGAGAGATGAATTCAGAGAATTGATGCAAGGGAGGATGACAGTAGTTGAGTACCGTGACAAATTTCTATCATTGGCTAGGTATGCACCAAATGAGATTGATACTAAAGCCAAGAAGAAGGAGAGATTTTTGAATGGTCTGCATGATGAGATGCAGACGATATTAGTCAATATTCCTTTCGCTGACATTGAAGCCTTATTGAATTCTGCCATTAAGATGGAAGGCAAGATCAACCAAGCCAATGAGAACCGCAAGCATCCAATGATGAATCAACCAGGACCCCACCATACCCTAAAGTATCGCCCCAACCCGTCTGTAGGATATGCCCCGAGAAACAATAGACCCCCGATGACCCGTCCGAACTATCCGAATCATGGAGGAGGAAACCCAAGGCCCAGAGGAAACCACAACAACAACCCCGACAACTCCAACAACTTCAACCGTGCACCGCCCAAGTTCAACAACAACAGCAACACCAACAACACCAATACTTCCCTAAGGACAAGAAGCAATTCCGTGCCTATTGCAGGAAAAGACAAGTCTCAGGTTACTTGTTAGGAATGCGGAACCAAGGGTCACTACACCAATGAGTCCCCAAGAAGCTTGCAGCAGCCCCCAATGTGACAGCTCAGCAGCAGCAGCGCCGTGTTCAGCCTAGAAGGAGGTTTGCCCCAGGGAACTCGCTCAACTGTAATGGCTATCTGTTTCACATGAATGCTGAAGAAGCCCAAGAAGTGCCACATGTCGTGCTGGGTATGTTTTCTGTTAATTCAGTACTTGCAAGAGTGTTGTTTGATTCTGGAGCATCGCACTCATTTGTTACAGAAGAATTTGCATGCACTAGTAAGATTTGTCGTGGTGGTGGCACGGCAGATGCCATGGGTAGGCTTAAGTTGGGGGCTGAATGGGTGCTTGTGGTCACCGGGGAGGGAGTTCACGGTCGAGCCATGCACGAAGAACAAAAAGAACTCTCCAGACTTAGCAATTTGAATGATACCCCAAAGATTACAAGTGCTCCTTGAGCTGTATAAGATAGGGTTGTGTGCACTAGTTCTCTACTTGGTCCAACCTCCTTCTACTACAGCTATGCCCTCCCTTATATAGGCAGTGCTAGCTAACTAATACCCCTTTGGGTTCTAGGGTTTACTGTTTGGATCTTGGTCCCTACGATATGGGCCGGGTCATGGGCTTGCCCTAGCCCAATGGCTCAGTCCATAAAGCTTGACATCTAATGGTCTTCTGGTACGCTGCTTCCTGTTCCTTTTGGTGTCATGCTGTTACTTTGTACGTCAGCGTATGCTTTGGGCGTCACCCGGCTCCTTTTCTGTCACCCGGTGTCTCCCTTCTCTTTTGACCATGCTTTACCATGGTCCCTCCTGAACCTTACTCGGAAAGGTGCCACACGTCCTTCTTGACTCGGCCCTTCCTCGGCCTACTCGGCTCGTCGGTTCCTGCAAGGATTACAACTTTGTGTTATGCGGGCCGACATAATTTGTATGTCGGTCGCTCATGCTTATCTTACCCGGACGTTCTTACCCGGCCTGGTTCTTTCTTTACTCGAAGCCAACCCAGCTGCGCTATGTTTCCCCTCTCGTGACCCTACCGGGTGTTATCCCCCCGACATTAGTCCCCGAAGCTGGTGAGGTCTAGCAGTTCAAGCTGTTAGGCATCTCCAGGTTCCTTTTGTGTGAGTGGAACTTAGTTTTTGTTTCTATCTATTGCAATTTTGCACATTGTCGGGTATGTCTGACAGTCTCCGGGTCGACTCTTTGACTTCTTGGCTCATTTTTGCCTCGAGCCCAGTCATTTTGGACAATTCCGAGTCATTTTCGGCGCGCTTCAGTCACAGACAGATGGTAATCATGATTACTTCCCTCAATTTTTGTTCCAAGCTCTGGCGGCACAGTGACGGCTGCGCAGTTGTTCCCCATCACTGTGGCAGTCCCATCGGCCTGCGCCTCTTGTCCTTCCAGTCATGACGTGGCACGGGATTTTTCGTGTATCTTTGGCTACGTGGCGCTTGCTGATTGGTTTTCCCGTCCTGGTACACGGCCACACGCTGGCCGCACGGCACAGATGGATCCGACGACCGGGGTTTTTACTCTCCTTAAGTAGGGGTTGGGGGTTTCCACTTTCCCCACGCCCGTTCAGTTTTCCCTTGCTCTTTCTTCTTCCTTGCGCCTGCAAAATCGAACTGCCCCCTTTGCGGTTTCCTCTTCCTCCAGTTATTGCCTCGCAATCACGCCTTGTTTCTTTGCATTCCACCATGGGTCCGCGTTGTTCCAAACCTCTTCCAACCACAGAGGAGATTGAATCTACAGAACTCATGGACGCTCGCAATGACGCTGATGGTGCTGAGGAGCAGGAGGTTGCCGCCGGCAAGCGCGGTGGCTGGGAAGGGTCCGAGGTCTCCATCGAGGATTTGGAATGGCTCTGCTCCACCAGGCGCATTCCGCTGCAAGTGGATTGCCACCTCCCCGCCGGTGAGATCTCTCCTAAACCCGATGCTAATGAGCGGGTGGTTTTCCTCTCTCACTTTGAGCGCGGTTTTGCTCTTCCAGTGAGCACCTTCTTTTCCTCGTTTCTCTCCACCTTCCATCTGCAAACCCATCATCTCCCTGCCAATGCCATTGGCTCTCTTTCTTGCTTTATTTCTGCCTGTGAGGCTTACCTCGGGATTTGGCCTATAGTTCTTCTGTGGGCCAAATATTTTAGCTTCAAGGTTTAGGTTGTTGCCCAGCCTGGTGCTCCTCAATCCGAGAAGAGGCCGACCCGGTGCGGTGCTGCTAGTATCACGCCCAGGAGAGATTCCATCTTCCTTCGGGTTACTGGTATCGACTCCTGCAAGAAATGGCATAGAACTTTCTTCTATGTCAAAAACAGTGGGTCCACCGATATCATACGGCTCCCCCTTTCTCGGACGAGGTCCCGAACAAGAAGCCCTGGCATCTTGACCCGTGCGACCAAGACGCTATGGTAAACGAGGCTAATGCATTCCTGGAAAGGTTGCTGTCGCCGGATGAGCATTTTCATCTTGCCGAGAGGGACCTCATGTGCACCTTCATCTCACGCCGGGTAAGCCCCATCCAAGCGAGGATCCATAAGATGTGCTTCATGAGTGGCTCCCATGATCCCACTCGGCACTCCACTAAGGAGCTCACCCATGACTCCATCGCCGACCGAGTAAGCTCAATCTTTAAATTGAACTTGGCGGATGATTGGGCTTGGAGTTGCCCTCCGTTTAGCCGGGTCAGGCATGTCCCCTAGGTATGTTTTCCGCGTCGCTTTCCTTGCCGAGTTGGCTTTAGCTCTTTTGCCACTTTCAGTTTAGTTCTTTGGTTACTCATTCTGTTTTTCTTTCACAGAACCTCCTTCACCAGGTTGATGACAGTACTGTCCCTCCCCTTGGTTATAATGGGGATCGCTCCGACTTGGATGAGGTCGAGTATGACCTAGAGTGCTTCATGCCTATCCCACACGCTGCGGCTACTTCGGCTTCGGGTAAGATTCGATCTCGCAATCCCTTACAAGATTGGTCTGACGATGATGAGGATGATGATTGTACACTTTTGGAGGTACATGCCTTGTGACCTTAGTCTCCCAACTTATCCGAGTAAACATGTTGTTTACTTATGCAGCTGGCCAGGTACATGACACCCCTCCTCTCTCCGTGGGCGGAGTCGGCAAGATCTCCGTCGCCAAGCCAAAGCAACGCGGAGCCTCCTCCAGCACTCAGCCGGCCAAGAAGAGCAAGCCCACTCCGGCAGCTCCTGCTGCCTCTGCTGCTGCCAACCTGGCTTAGGCTCGCCAAACCGCTGGGCGCCGAGTCACATGCCGAGTCGTGCATGACCCGGTTGTCCCCGGGTAAGTTTTTGTACTCTTCCCTCTCTGTTCTTTTATTTTTCATCACTGACGCTTTCTTATAGATGTCTTGTTTTTTCAGTGCCGCACCTTTGTCGGTGAACCAGGCTGCTTCTAGCATTGCCTCGCTGCTAAGGCATGTGCCTCCGCCCGCTGATTCGGCGGCACCGAGTCCCGTCCGGGTCGAGGCTTGCACTGTTGAGGCTCACGCCTCTCAGTGTCAGTCAGACCCGGTGAGTCATTCGACTAGGGCCCCTGGCGCTGGCTAGGAAAAACTTCCTGATCATGGTGCCAGTGATTCTGGCACCGAGAAACCTTCCGCCACCAGTTCCTCTGGCACCGGCCCTCAGGCTGGTGTGAATGAACAACTTCCTGATCTTGGAGCCAGCAAAACTGCTGAGCCCAGTCAGCCGGCTCCACGATCTTCTCCAAATCCTCCTGCTCGCTCTCTAGTTCTGTCAAAGGGCCAGACCCAACCCAAGGCTTCTGGCTCTGCTCGCCCTACATCCGGCAAATCTACCTCCTCCAAGCAGACGGCGCTGGTCTGCGCTTCGGGTTCTGCTCCTCAGATCCGGCCTCCGACGTTGGCGGCAATGGTCGCTTCAACGGGTAAGGGGGGCGAATCCGCGACTGCCGGGTCAGGTGATGGCTCTAAGGCTGTTACCCTCCATGCTAGTTCTGCAGTGACCCATGCCAATGTGGGAACCACCCTGAAAACGGGTCAAGGTCTCACTCAGAAGCTGAGTGGCAAGAGCCTTGGTTCGGCTGAGCCTTATGCTATGGAATGGAATGCAGCTGGCGAGCAGGAGGTCAGCACCTGTGCCAGCAAAAAACTGAAGCTGGGCCCTAAGCCCGTCTCTGACATGACCCAGCAGGCCATTACTTTGATGGACCGCGCTGACGAGTGAACGAGCTAAAATAACTTCTTACTCTTTTGTATTGTAGGGGTCCCAACCTTTAATAAGATTGATCCCTCCTGTGTTTACAATGCTAGTCCCTGGATCAATAGCTAGCATCCACAGTTAAGATGTAATATCAAGAAACAAAGGTCATAATATAACTTTATAACCAGGAATAACATAATTTTATTACATCTTACATAGCTCATTTGGCTATTACATTACATTGCAGCGGATTAACTATAAGCATGGGTCCTTCATCTTCAAAGTGCCACAGGCAGATGTTGGTTGTAGACTTTGTAATCCTAATCAATCAATCTTCACTAAAAACAATCAAACCTGCAACATACAAGTTACAGCCACAAGGGTCAATACATTTGAATTGTATTGGCAAGTGATACTATGGTAGTATAGTGGAGTCTATCATCTATATGCATTTGGCTAAGTGGAGTTGAGGTTTGCATTGCTCAAAATAGATTTTTCCTTAACATTTGAAAATACTAAGTTTTTGCTTGACAAAATCTTTTTTCCTCAATCAAAGATTTCAAGATCCTTGTACCAAGCCATCTCTCCATCAATGATTGAAGAATTCAAACAATCCCTTGTTCAAACCACAAGATTTTAACTTAGAAATTGGAATGATGAGATTCTTGATTGCTTCCATGTCTTGATGCTCAAATTGTCCTTTACCAGGGACATGGCTAAGTACTTAGATTTTACACTCTGCAGAGGTGGTGCACTTTACCCACAAGACTTGGTTTCCCAAGACAAAATCTTTCAGAAGCCTTCCCTTAGACCAAAATGGACGCGTTCCAACCTATCAAACACTACCACCCACTGTCCATATGGCTAAGTTCTTGCAACCTATATGATCATGGCAGAGCCCATATTGCCAAGTGGTTGCACTTGAAGCTTCTCAACATTTGACATCTCAAATCCCTTTGTTTCCTGGGTGGCATACCACAAGTGAGATACACAATCCAAGTCCATGGCATTGTGAACCACTCAACCATTCTCCACCAAGCTATTCCATTCCACCCAGGTGATTCATTAACTTAGTTGTTTTATTAGACAAAATCACAAGTCCTTAGACTTAGAATATTTTTCCATAGTGTGAATATATATTCCACCCATGTTTTCTATTAGCTAGGCTAAGCTTGATAGTAGTAGGAATCTTTAACTTAGGAAATCCTACTAAGGATTCATCTACTAGGTTTTCTTATAGCAAGGTCTATACTTAGCAAAATCCATGCAAGTTTTACTTAGCAAAATCACTAATGCATACAGAAAGTAATGGGATAAAAAGTATGAAGCATCACTTGCCTTTTTGGTAGGGAATGGTGGTTCACTCCTTGATCTTTCTAGTCTCACACTTCACTACAAATCAATCAAGCAAACACAAATTCAATTCACATTCCAAACTAAAGTCAAACAAACAATTCTTCACACACACAAAGTAATGGAATCTAAGTCATGCATGGGAGCATGCACAAGATAGTTTTATTTTGCAAAGGGGTCTCTATGGGGTTTCTAAACTTTGTAAGGTCCAAATTGGTCATTTACCAAAGTGGCAAAGTCATTAGCAAGAGGGTTTTGTCCAAAAACTGTTTTTAAATCCATTCATCATTTCATGTGGTGAAAAATGTTTTTATTAAGGCAAAACTCTTGAGTTGTTCACCAAATGAGTTGCCAATTTGCAAAACTTGGTGTTTTGGGTCAGTGGGTTTGATCAAACCATTTTCTTAAAGTTCTCTTTCCATAAACATTTTTATAACAAAAACCATTCTTTTTATTTGGCTAGAAAATGACTAAGTCAAGTAATCCAACCTAAATCTTACAAAAATCATTTTTAATACCAAGGGTTGGTTCGTAGGGTCAGTAAGGTCACAACAATCCAATTTGCAAAAGTTTTATCCTTAAATTCAATTTTAAACAATTTTTATACTCTAAACAAGCTCACAAAAGTTTCTGCAAATTCAAACAAGCTAACAGATACTATTTTCTAAACTAAGGCCATGGTTGGTTAGGGCTTGTTCTCTTGAATCCATTGATATAAAATTTGTCAAATTTGGACGTGTGGTTTGAAAGTTACAAAGGTTTCAAAATGGCTTTTAAATCTGGTTTCTAATTCTGTTTTAATCAGAACAGGGACACGCGTCGAGCCGTGATTGGCCGATACCGGTTCGTCTGGATCACGTACTGCGGAGCGTTGGATTTAATTTAGATCGAGCGGCTCAGGATCAAACTTACCTCTTTGTCCAGATCTAATCCTAGCCAGTCAAAGCGAATCCTACGGCTACTGATTCACTAACCAAATTCCGGCGGCGCTCAATGGTGGCCGGTGGCGGCGACGGTCAGATGACGGCACAGAAAGCGAGGAAGGAGGAGAGGGGGCTCACTGAATTCGCCAAGGCGTGGGGGTGCTCGAGGTGCTTCCCGTTTGCTGAGGGGCGCGCTGGAGCTACGGGAATTCCTCACCGGAGTTGATGACAACGTCGGACGGCTTTGTCTGAGGTCGAAGTCGACGTTGCAGTTCATTCGGAGGCGAACAAAAGGCACGGTTAGAGGCGTATGGTCTAGGGGATGACGCGTGTGTGATTGAGGGGAAGAGGGGCGGTCTGGTCTTACCGGAGGTACTCGACGGAGTGGTTGCAGACGGCGGCGTCGTCCAGAGTTTGTCGTAGCCGACGCTATGGTGCGCCCGCAGTTGAATGATTGACACAGAAAGATGCACCAGGGTATGGTGAGCGTGCTCGTGTGCTCAGGGAGGCAGAAGGGGGTTTGTGCTGGCCGGAATTGGCGAGAAGGGTCGTCGGACACAGAGAGAGTGGCTGACGAAATACGACAGCGTGGGGGCGTGCTTGGGGAAGGAGGCAGAGGGGAACGAGAGAGGACGTGCTGGCGTTTTATCGAGCTTGATCACTGCGAGTTAAGGTGGCCGCGTTAAGGAGAATTGATGCCGCGAAATTAAGTCTGCAACGGCCGGCGAGGGGGAAGAAGGGGTCGTGCGGGGTGGAGAGGAAGAACAGGAGGAGTGGGGCCGGTCAGTCAGTGGGAAAAGATCGAGGAGGAGGTCCACCAGTCAGTGAGGGTGCGGGTCGCCTCTGTGGTGTAGAAAAACGGTTCAAGGGTGAGGTGGGCTAGGTGGGCTGCTGCTGGGTTAGTTGGGCCAGATTGGTGGGCTGTTCTATTTTTTTTTCTGTCTGAATTCTTTTTCCTTTTCTATTTCTTATTTTTCTGTTTTGAATTTCCAAACAAACAAATATCAACCAAATCAATTCAAACAACACCACACTTCATAATTTGAACTTGGTTCTGTTTAGTAGCATAAACCTAAATTCCAAAATAAAATAGTATTTTATTCTGTTTAGGATCTCATTTAATAATTAAATAAAATAGACCAAAGTTATTTAATCAAATTGGGTTTGATTTATTTAATAAAATCTTCACTTGAAAACCAAATACTTTCAAAACAAAATCAGTAGGTTTTATTTGGAAATAAAGAATATTTGAAAAACTTGTTTAAAACAAAATAACCTTTTATTTTTAGGGTCCATTAATAATTAAATAAAATGGGCCTTAGTTATTAAATCAAATAGAGTTTGATTTTATTAATAAAATATTTATTTGAAATCTAAATATTTCCAAAACCAAATAGTGGGTTGTATTTGAAATAAGGTATATCTAAAAAGCTTGTTTAAAATAAATAACAATTTTGTTAAAGGTTCCATTTATAATTAAATAAAATGGACCATGGTTTATTAATAAAATAGGGTTTGATATAATTAATAAAATCCCCATTTGAAACCTAAATATTTTTCAAAACCAAATCAGTAGGTTTTATTTGGGAAACTTTCAATACTTGGAAATTTGTTTAAAACAAAATATCATTAAATATAATTAGACTTTCATTATTAAATCAAGTAGGATTTGTTTTATTGAGAATATTTATTTTAAAATCTAAAATAAAGCCAAAACACTTTAGTAGGTTTTATCTGAGAATATAAAGTACCTGGAAAACTTATTTAAATTAAACAAATAAGTTTTTGATGGTTTATAAATGATAGAACCTTTATTAATAAAACTTGGATATTAAATCCTTATTAATTTATTTTAAACAAACCTTTGCTAATTTTATTTAGAATAAAATGTTTTAATTCCAAAGCTTGGCCAAGGTTTAATTTGGGTTTTATAAAATGTTCTTTTATTTATAAAACTTCTATTTCATTTGAAAACAAATCTTTTCATTTAATTGTTTCAAAATAGTATTTCCAAATGTTTTTATTTTCCTTTTATTAAATGTTAATCTTTTTAAATCCCTTTAGGTTTTTATTTAATTCAAATGGGTTTGAAGTTCCAATTGAATTCAAAAAGTTTCTTCTGGCCCTGAAAATCAAACAAAGTTTTATTTTATTCATTTATTCTCACATTACAAGATTTGGAAAATCTTGGGATGTGACAGGCTACCACCCTTAAAATAAATCTCGTCCCGAGATTTGGGGAGGCTAGGGTTACAAGCAAGTCCAAAAGAACTAGGGTACTACCACCCTTAAAAATTTTCAAACAAAAATTACATATTGTCCTTCTTGGAATCCTGGGGAAATTTCTCTAAGCAAACTTTTGCATGTGTCCTTGGTTTCCATACTTGGCTCATGGGCCAAGGTTGAGTTTCTCCATAGGTTTGTTCAACTTGTTCTCCATCCTTTCTGGACAATTATTTGCATAGTGGCCTAGTTCCTTGCATTTGAAACATGTGACAAGGCTGAGATCCCTCATAGGCTGGTTTATCTTATGCTTCATCTTTTCAGGACAGTAGTTTGCATAATGTCCTAACTCTTTGCAGTGTTTGCACATCACTTGGTTAATATCTTTGTTTTTCTTTGGTATTACTGTCTCTTGTTTGTTTCCTTGGTTCTTCTTGTTTTCTGGGCACTCATTGGCATAGTGTCCCATCTCTTTGCATTTAAAACATTGCACTTGTGTAATATCCTTCTTGCTAGTGTTGGGAAATTTCTTCTTCTTCTTGGGTCTCTCCAAAGCTAGGAGTTCTTATAGTTCATGTTCTTCATAGGTGGGAGATCTTTCTCTCTTCTTGGGGCATTGGTCTTCATGTTCCTTGGATGCATGATCCTTGACTTCACAAGTATTGCTAACTTGGGTTCCTTCTAGAATAACACTTTTGTCATCCTTATTGTCATTGGCTCTTTGGGAAAA
Organism: Avena sativa; assembly: GCA_916181665.1. Taxonomy (NCBI): domain Eukaryota; kingdom Viridiplantae; phylum Streptophyta; class Magnoliopsida; order Poales; family Poaceae; genus Avena; species Avena sativa. The sequence goes on along the minus strand of OV702280.1, from coordinate 217,974,979 downwards.
GTTTTCTCCCATGTTGATCATTTAAGTAACTAATCCTTGCAACATTTGGGATTGAAGTTTCAAAATCCTTTGTATGGCTGGGTCTAGTCCATTGTTGTTGGCTAAAAGCTGAGTTGTCTCTTGGCTCAACTGGTTTTGGGTTGCTATGAGTTCTCTCATGTTGTCTTCTTGGTTGGTGTTGGTGTCATCAACCTTGATGTTGGAGTCTCTTGAATTTAGAATAGGCAAGATATTTCTAAGGAAATATTTCTAATCACACTCATCACAATTCACACAAGCAATGTGCAAGCAATCACAAACAAACATTTCACTCAAACAACAAAGTTCATGCACATACTTAGGCAACAAAATATTTTTGTTACACTACATAAGTTGGTGTGTTTGACTTAACTAAAATATGGAGGTCCATATATATGGTTTACTTGTGATCTTTCCTTCCTTCATGATTCTTCTTACATGAGATCATGGTTTCCTTGAGGTAAACTCTTAGTTACAAAACCTTCAAAGGTGATGATGGCTCCTTCTTATTTTGCATTCCCTTAGTCTCCACATCTTGAGCAAGATTTTCTTGTCTTACTTGTAGTCCTTAGTGATATCCAAGTTGGAAATCCTTGGGGAATATGCTGAAGATGTTGAAGTCATTAGAGCTGAAGATGTTGAAGTCATTAGAGTTGAAGAAGTTGAAGAAGTCCTTTGCACATGGTGTAGTCTTTGGCCATGGGGTAGGTTTTTCCATCAAGTTGAAAATAGAAGAGATGTAGAGTTGAAACCAAAATGGTTGAGGAAAGAGCTTACAAGTTTTTGTAAATAAGTTTTTGGAACAAAATACAACTCCTATTTTTCTAAGGGTTTTTATCCAATCCTAGGGTTTACAAATCCTACAGGCAACACAATGCTCTGATACCATCTGTAGGGGTCCCAACCTTTAATAAGATTGATCCCTCCTGTGTTTACAATGCTAGTCCCTGGATCAATAGCTAGCATCCACAGTTAAGATGTAATATCAAGAAACAAAGGTCATAATATAACTTTATAACCAGGAATAACATAATTTTATTACATCTTACATAGCTCATTTGGATATTACATTACATTGCAGCGGATTAACTATAAGCATGGGTCCTTCATCTTCAAAGTGCCATAGGCAGATGTTGGTTGTAGACTTTGTAATCCTAATCAATCAATCTTCACTAAAAACAATCAAACCTGCAACATACAAGTTACAGCCACAAGGGTCAATACATTTGAATTGTATTGGCAAGTGATACTATGGTAGTATAGTGGAGTCTATCATCTATATGCATTTGGCTAAGTGGAGTTGAGGTTTGCATTGCTCAAAATAGATTTTTCCTTAACATTTGAAAATACTAAGTTTTTGCTTGACAAAATCTTTTTTCCTCAATCAAAGATTTCAAGATCCTTGTACCAAGCCATCTCTCCATCAATGATTGAAGAATTCAAACAATCCCTTGTTCAAACCACAAGATTTTAACTTAGAAATTGGAATGATGAGATTCTTGATTGCTTCCATGTCTTGATGCTCAAATTGTCCTTTACCAGGGACATGGCTAAGTACTTAGATTTTACACTCTGCAGAGGTGGTGCACTTTACCCACAAGACTTGGTTTCCCAAGACAAAATCTTTCAGAAGCCTTCCCTTAGACCAAAATGGATGCGTTCCAACCTATCAAACACTACCACCCACTGTCCATATGGCTAAGTTCTTGCAACCTATATGATCATGGAAGAGCCCATATTGCCAAGTGGTTGCACTTGAAGCTTCTCAACATTTGACATCTCAAATCCCTTTGTTTCCTGGGTGGCATACCACAAGTGAGATACACAATCCAAGTCCATGGCATTGTGAACCACTCAACCATTCTCCACCAAGCTATTCCATTCCACCCAGGTGATTCATTAACTTAGTTGTTTTATTAGACAAAATCACAAGTCCTTAGACTTAGAATATTTTTCCATAGTGTGAATATATATTCCACCCATGTTTTCTATTAGCTAGTCTAAGCTTGATAGTAGTAGGAATCTTTAACTTAGGAAATCCTACTAAGGATTCATCTACTAGGTTTTCTTATAGCAAGGTCTATACTTAGCAAAATCCATGCAAGTTTTACTTAGCAAAATCACTAATGCATACAGAAAGTAATGGGATAAAAAGTATGAAGCATCACTTGCCTTTTTGGTAGGGAATGGTGGTTCACTCCTTGATCTTTCTAGTCTCACACTTCACTACAAATCAATCAAGCAAACACAAATTCAATTCACATTCCAAACTAAAGTCAAACAAACAATTCTTCACACACACAAAGTAATGGAATCTAAGTCATGCATGGGAGCATGCACAAGATAGTTTTATTTTGCAAAGGGGTCTCTATGGGGTTTCTAAACTTTGTAAGGTCCAAATTGGTCATTTACCAAAGTGGCAAAGTCATTAGCAAGAGGGTTTTGTCCAAAAACTGTTTTTAAATCCATTCATCATTTCATGTGGTGAAAAATGTTTTTATTAAGGCAAAACTCTTGAGTTGTTCACCAAATGAGTTGCCAATTTTCAAAACTTGGTGTTTTGGGTCAGTGGGTTTGATCAAACCATTTTCTTAAAGTTCTCTTTCCATAAACATTTTTATAACAAAAACCATTCTTTTTATTTGGCTAGAAAATGACTAAGTCAAGTAATCCAACCTAAATCTTACAAAAATCATTTTTAATACCAAGGGTTGGTTCCTAGGGTCAGTAAGGTCACAACAATCCAATTTGCAAAAGTTTTATCCTTAAATTCAATTTTAAACAATTTTTATACTCTAAACAAGCTCACAAAAGTTTCTGCAAATTCAAACAAGCTAACAGATACTATTTGCTAAACTAATGCCATGGTTGGTTAGGGCTTGTTCTCCTGAATCCATTGATATAAAATTTGTCAAATTTGTACGTGTGGTTTGAAAGTTACAAAGGTTTCAAAATGGCTTTTAAATCTGGTTTCTAATTCTGTTTTAATCAGAACAGGGACACGCGTCGAGCCGTGATTGGCCGATACCGGTTCGTCTGGATCGCGTACTGCGGAGCGTTGGATTTAATTTAGATCGAGTGGCTCAGGATCAAACTTACCTCTTCGTCCAGATCTAATCCTAGCCAGTCAAAGCGAATCCTACGGCTACTGATTCACTAACCAAATTCCGGCGGCGCTCAACGGTGGCCGGTGGCGGCGACGGTCAGATGACGGCAGAATCGACGCTACAGAAAGCGAGGAAGGAGGAGAGGGGGCTCACTGAATTCTCCAAGGCGTGGGGGTGCTCGAGGTGCTTCCCGTTTGCTGAGGGGCGCGCTGGAGCTACGGGAATTCCTCACCGGAGTTGATGACAACGTCGGACGGCTTTGTCTGAGGTCGAAGTCGACGTTGCAGTTCATTCGGAGGCGAACAAAAGGCACGGTTAGAGGCGTATGGTCTAGGGGATGACGCGTGTGTGATTGAGGGGAAGAGGGGCGGTCTGGTCTTACCGGAGGTACTCGACGGAGAGGTTGCAGACGGCGGCGTCGTCCAGAGTTTGTCGTAGCCGACGCTATGGTGCGCCCGCAGTTGAATGATTGACATAGAAAGATGCGCCAGGGTATGGTGAGCGTGCTCGTGTGCTCAGGGAGGCAGAAGGGGGTGTGTGCTGGCCGGAATTGGCGAGAAGGGTCGTCAGAGACAGAGAGAGTGGCTGACGAAATACGACAGCGTGGGGGCGTGCTTGGGGAAGGAGGCAAAGGGGAACGAGAGAGGACGTGCTGGCGTTTTATCGAGCTTGATTACTGCGAGTTAAGGTGGCCGCGTTAAGGAGAATTGATGCCGCGAAATTAAGTCTGCAAGGGCCGGCGAGGGGGAAGAAGGGGTCGTGCGGGGTGGAGAGGAAGAACAGGAGGAGTGGGGCCGGTCAGTCAGTGGGAAAAGAGCGAGGAGGAGGTCCACCAGTCAGTGAGGGCGCGGGTCGCCTCTGTGGTGTAGAAAAATGGTTCGAGGGTGAGGTGGGCTAGGTGGGCTGCTGTTGGGTTAGTTGGGCCAGATTGGTGGGCTGTTCTATTTTTTTTCTGTCTGAATTCTTTTTCCTTTTCTATTTCTTATTTTTCTGTTTTGAATTTCCAAACAAACAAATATCAACCAAATCAATTCAAACAACACCACACTTCATAATTTGAACTTGGTTCTGTTTAGTAGCATAAACCTAAATTCCAAAATAAAATAATATTTTATTCTTTTTAGGATCTCATTTAATAATTAAATAAAATAGACCAAAGTTATTTAATCAAATTGGGTTTGATTTATTTAATAAAATCTTCACTTGAAAACCAAATACTTTAAAAACAAAATCAGTAGGTTTTATTTGGAAATAAAGAATATTTGAAAAACTTGTTTAAAACAAAATAACCTTTTATTTTTAGGGTCCATTAATAATTAAATAAAATGGGCCTTAGTTATTAAATCAAATAGAGTTTGATTTTATTAATAAAATATTTATTTGAAATCTAAATATTTCCAAAACCAAATAGTGGGTTGTATTTGAAATAAGGTATATCTAAAAAGCTTGTTTAAAATAAATAACAATTTTGTTAAAGGTTCCATTTATAATTAAATAAAATGGACCATGGTTTATTAATAAAATAGGGTTTGATATAATTAATAAAATCCCCATTTGAAACCTAAATATTTTTCAAAACCAAATCAGTAGGTTTTATTTGGGAAACTTTGAATACTTGGAAATTTGTTTAAAACAAAATATCATTAAATATAATTAGACTTTCATTATTAAATCAAGTAGGATTTGTTTTATTGAGAATATTTATTTTAAAATCTAAAATAAAACCAAAACACTTTAGTAGGTTTTATCTGAGAATATAATGTACTTGGAAAACTTATTTAAATTAAACAAATAAGTTTTTGATGGTTTATAAATGATAGAACCTTTATTAATAAAACTTGGATATTAAATCCTTATTAATTTATTTTAAATAAACCTTTGCTAATTTTATTTAGAATAAAATGTTTTAATTCCAAAGCTTGGCCAAGGTTTAATTTGGGTTTTATAAAATGTTCTTTTATTTATAAAACTTCTATTTCATTTGAAAACAAATCTTTTCATTTAATTGTTTCAAAATAGTATTTCCAAATGTTTTTATTTTCCTTTTATTAAATGTTAATCTTTTTAAATCCCTTTAGGTTTTTATTTAATTCAAATGGGTTTGAAGTTCCAATTGAATTCAAAAAGTTTCTTCTGGCCCTGAAAATCAAACATTTTATTCATTTATTTTCACATTACAAGATTTGGAAAATCTTGGGATGTGACATGTATTGTTGAGTATTTCCTTTATACATACCACCTAGTCCCTGAGGTTACGACCGAGTACGAAAATTACTCGGCCGTAAGCTCCCACTAATCACTTTAGTCTTCAAATCCTTCACCCCAAGCTTGAATGTTAGAGCTTTGATCCCTAGCCCTCGAGGTTACTATTGAGTAAGGAACTTACTCGGCTGTATGCTCTTAAGCTTTTTGATTTCCTTATGCCATACTCATGTTAGAGCTTCAATCCCTAGCCCTCGAGGTTACTGTCAAGTAAGGAATTTACTCGGTTGTAAGCTCTTAAGCTTTTTGATTCCCTTATGCCAAACTCATGTTAGAGCTTCAATCCCTAGCCCTCGAGGTTACCGTCGAGTAAGGAACTTAATTAGCTGTAAGCTCTTAATATTTTTGATTCAGCCGGCTGCTTGACTTGACCCTTCCTTATTGTATATATTCTTTGTTCAGCTCATGCATAACGAGCACACCAAGGTGCACCAAGCTCTCGTCCTGGCGCATCGCAAGCTCGAACTTGCGTATGAGAAGCTGCAGACTGACACCCAAGGCCAAGGTAATATCCTTACCCGTCCTTGCTCTTTTCGGTGTAATTTTCTTTGGATCATTATCTCAATTTTTTCTCGCTCTTTTTTCGCAGCCTCTGCTCAGTCCACCATAAATGCTCTTCACTCGCAGATCAGCGAGGCCGAGAGTAAGTTCCTTGCCTCATTGATGTGATAGCTAAAAGTTTCTGTTGGTGCTGACAAGTAATTTTTCTGAATAAGCAGAGAAGCACCAAACCGAGCTCCGGAAGGAGCGAGATGAGGTGACTCAGCTGAAGAAGCTGATGGTCGAGTCGGAGCAGAAGCACTTGGCAGAGGTGAAAGGATTGAGGGAGGAGTTTGCTGAGAAGAATGAGCAGTAGGCCGCTAGCGCTAAGAAGACCAAGAGGCTGCTCGACGAGGCTGAATCATCGGTCGAGTCGGCAAATCTGAACTTTGACGCCCTCCAAGACAAGGCCAAATCTTGGCATAGCAAGATCACCACCATTAACTTCTTTCTCGGTAGTGAGTTCTTACTCTTTGCGTACCGTATAAGTCATTCTGGACTTCTTCCATCTACTTTGGTTGTTATTTACTAACTTTCTCTTTTTGCTTGCAGAGAATTTTCCTGAGGCCAATATGTTTGCCATCCGAGCCATGAAGAGAGTGAGGGCCGAAGCTGGTGCTCCTGCCGACGGCGAGGTGTCCATGCAAGAGCTTATCGAAGCGGTGTCCGAACAAGTCAAGACCCTCAAGTGTTGCGGTGTGGATCTGCTCAAGTCGGCTATTCATGCATTTCGCATGCTCTGGCCGGATGAAGATGCACCCGATCTCATCGCACTCCTTGCTGAGAGATTGCTCCTTACTGAAGACCGGCTGGATCAATGGCGTGAGTCAGTCGGCCGAGCTGCAGCGGAGAAGGCTCTCTCCTTCGTGCTTTCATGGTACGAGGACACCAACCTTGATGTTCTCGCTCGCATAAGGGGGGATGGCAAATGGCTAAATGATCCGGAGCTGATCAAGAAGCGCCAGGAATGAGCTTATGCCACGATCGAGTATACCATGGTGCACACTTGGTGCGACGGGCCCAGCTTCCTCGACCTTGGAGACCCGCTCGTTGAAGTTGCTGATGAGGAGGGTGGCAACAACGAAGCAACCGAGTCAGATGATCCGGATGACCCGGCCACAGATGCCCCTCACTCGGCCGATGCTCCAAGAAATGCTCCTGGCTCTAAGAGTGCTCCTCCGAGTTCTTCTGCTTCTTAGGATAACAAACACTCGAACTTTTATCAGATCCCCGGTATGCCGGGTACATATGTAACATACATTGCACTTTTAAGTTTTATTTTGCGCCTTTTAATAGGCTTTATATATTTGTGTTATGTTCTAAGTGTGAATCATTCAAGGGAAAGTCCCCGAGTTTCATGTTGCCGTGTCACCTTTCCTTGACTTTGGCCCTTGTCTACCTTTTTCGGTGTTCGACATTAGAATCTCAAAGTACTAAGGATATAGCTAGAGGGTATGAAACTTGGATCACTTGGCCGAGATTACTCGACACGTAGTATAATGCGACCTGCAGAGAGTTAGACAAAAAACTAAAGCCGACTCGCGTTTCTCCTTTGCACTTATCTGGCGTTTGTGTTTACCCGTCATACATCCTTTTCTCTTGCCTGCCATGAAGCCGTGTTTTCGGACAACAACATAGTCGAAGAGTTGATTTCTTCCGAGTAAACACTACTTGTTCCGAGGTAAATTTTGGGTATCACGCCAGCCGACATAAAATAACTGAGATGGAGAACTTAAGGGGTAGTCCCCGAGTCAGTTTTTCGAATCATACCATTTTATTATCAGCACATAGCCGACATACACGTCCGACATATGAGAGTTCGAGTGATACATGCATTGCTTCTCTTAAGTATATAAGGGACGAAGTAGTGCCACATTCCATGGCCTTTTGGTCTCATCTCCTGACCTGTCCGTCTTGTTATTTTGCTCTTCACGAGCGTCTATGAGATAATAGGAATCATTGTGCAATGCTTTGCTTACAATGAATGGACCTTCCCATGGGGGTGATAATTTATGAATTCCTGATGTGCGCTACACTAGCCTTAGCACCATATCCCCTTCTCGAAAAACACGAGGTTGCACTTTCCGGCTATGGTAGCGTCGGAGATTTTGTTGATATATAGCGGATCTGGATAATGCCAGTTCCCTTGCTTCTTCGAGTAAGTATACTCCATCTGCTCGAGCCTCTTTTAACTCGGCATCCGAGTATTGCCTTATCCTTGGCGAGTCATATTCTATGTCGGCAGGCAAAACTGCTTCTGCCCCATACACGAGGAAAAATGGCGTATAACCAGTTGACCGATTCACAGTTGTTCTTAGACTCCATAGTACTAAGGGTAGTTCCTCTATCCAACAACCAGGTGACCTCTGGAGTGGTTCCATTAAGCGGGGTTTTATTCCTGATAGAACTAAGCCATTAGCCCGTTCAACTTGTCCTTTTGATTCTAGATGGGCGACTGATGGTACATCGAGTCTTATTTAGTGTTTCCCATAGAAGCGAGGAAAAGCTCCTTCGGCAAAGTTCGTGCCATTATCAGTGATCACACTGTGTGGGTAACCATATCTGAGAATTATATCCCTTAAGAATGTGACAGCTGTTTTACCGTCCAATTTTTTGATTGGTTTCACTTCTATCCACTTGGTGAACTTGTCAATCATGAAAAAAATATGAGTCATGCCTCCCCTTGCTGGATTGAATGGTCCTAACATATCTAGGAACCACACTGCAAAAGGCCAAGTGATTGGTATAGTCTTTAATTCAGATGCTGGTAAATGCGACTTGGATGCATAGTGTTGACAACCGCTGCATCTTCCAACTAACTCTTGCACTTGTGCAAATGCGCTTGGCCAGTAGAATCCATGTCGGAATGCCTTGGCCAGCAATGCTCTTGATGATGCATGGTGCCCGCATTCTCCTTGATGAATATCCAATAAGAACTCCTAGCCTTTCTCTAGGCTGATACAACGCTGCAGTACACTTTTCACACTTCGCTTGTATAGTTCCTTATTGATTATGGTATACGATTTTTTCTCTTCGTGCTGTTTGCCTTGCCAATGTTTCATCACTCGGCAAGATCCCATCTTTTAAATAGTCGACTATTGGCTGCGCCCATATTGGTATCAGTAGTTCCGGGTCTGCTTCAACATCAATGTCCATTGGTTCCGCCGACACATGCTCTGCCGACATGTCCTAAGGAGTCCTCGAGTGTGATTCGGTGACCCCTGAACTGAGCAGATCAGTCCCCGAATGACTCGAACCTACCCCTGAGTCGATGTCCATTGGTACCACATCCGACTCCTGACTCGCCGGGTGATCCTGATTGATTCAGACTCTGGTGACGGCTTGATTGATGGTTTCCTAAGGTTCTCCAGCGCTACCCCTGGTGGTATTGCTTGACGAGATGATCCTAGTTTGTATAGTACATCATCTGTCTCATTTTCTGCTCTAGGAACATGATGGAATTCACAGCCGTCGAAATATCCCGAAATTTGCTACACGTGGAAACGATATAATGCCATGTTTGTGTCCACTGCATCCCAATGTCCAGACACTTGCTGAATCACCAAATCCGAATCGCCAAAGCACATGATCCTTTTGATACCAATCTCCTAGGCTACTTTGATGCCATGGACAAGTGCTTCATACTCGGCAACGTTGTTAGAAGCAGCAAAATGAATCTGTAACATGTACCTCAGTTGATCCCTCTTTGGAGATGTGAGCACTATCTCAGCGCCCAAACCCATTTTCGTCTTGGACCCATCAAAATGCATTTTCTAGTAATTCGGATCTGGTAGTGTGTAGCATCCCAATTGTCTAACAATTGTAATGCTACTTGATCTAGTAATATAAGGGCTACTTCCTACATATAATTGCTGCATCATCACTATATCATGCTCATGTCATCATGCCACCTTGCATTTGAGCATCATATAAAACCCTTTTGATTTGGTTCTTCTCTCATATGCATTGTAAATTGTATTTGCCTCTTGATATTGTATTTGGTTCTTGATATATTGTTTAAATGCCCAAGTTGAGTTGGGGGCATATCTTTTATTGACTCCACCACCTTTCTTGTCATCACCCCATCATTCCACCATTCCACCATATATGAGCATTGCAACTTATTTGGTTTTACCTCTAGCTCATGTGGGTTGGGATGGATCCAATTCTATCTCCACATGCTCTCATCTTAGCATCATGTGGTTTTCACATTATTGATATGTGGAGAGCCACATGGCCACCTTTGCATGCTATGTTGTAGATTTGCCTCTACTAGCTTCTATGTGGGAATTATTCTATATGTGTACATGCATGAAGCTATAATTTAGCCATGTAATGATCTAGTGGAGAAACACACACTAGTATGGTCATATAGCTCCATATATGTGCATAGGTTCAATATTTTCCATATTGCATGGTAGTATTCAAATATGAGTGCAAGCATGATATAAATGCCCATGTGTATTTCTCGTTGTTTTCACAATTAGCAAGGTGGCATTTAATGCTTATGCATGGCCCATGCAAGCTTGCACCATCCTCCTTCTATTAAGTTCCTTTTAAATTTGTGAGATGCTTGGTGATCTAAATTCACCTAAGTTTGATCAAATTTAATTGCAATCTCAATAGACCATCTATTGTCCCATCTATGTTCCTTTTGGTTTCCACTTGTTCTTGTTATCCTTTTGTATCTTATTCAAGAGTTTGTTTAAATCAATAAAACAAAAATAAATAAATGGAAAGAAATAAAAGAAACCTAAACTATCCTTCCCATCTAATCTAAACCCTAATCCCTCCCCCTATTCCTCTCTCCTCTCTTTTTGTCACCTCTTGTTTTGGTCTTGTTTCAAAACCTATCTACCACACCACCCCCTCTCACTTTATCCTCTCCCCTAAACCCTAGTCCCTCATCTAACCCTAGTTACACCCTCACCATCTACCATACCACCTCTCTCTATCCCTAACCCGAGCCACTCCCTCCTAACCTAGCTATCTACCCCTCCATCCAACCCTAGCTCCATGCCGAGCCCCTCCTTGCTGGCCCCACCTGTCCCTCTCTCTCCCTGGACCAACCCACGAGCTCCCCTCCTCCCTTGGTCCCTCTCTTCCCTCTCTACTACAGGACAAGAAGGAGGCAAGGGAGAGACCTAGCCCTACACCACCGAAGCCACCTCCTTCTCCCTTTGCATAAAGGTGACCCCATGTGCTCCTCCCTCCCCTCTCTACCTCAACCAGCTACCCCAGTACTCCAGATCCCATCTGGGAGTGCCCAGACCCCTCTCCATCCTCCCTTCTTCTTCCCCCTCCCCACCATGATCATCTCCTCACCACCTAAACCCTAGCCTCGGCCCCCCTCTGCTCTCCGTCGTTCTGGTGACCTCGAGGAGGGACTAGGGATTCCCGACGCTTGGACTGCTTCATCTTCTTCGCCCTGAAGCGTCGAAACCCGCTGGACCTCGCCGGAGAAGCATCGCCGCCGCCGTGTCCGTGAGCACCAGGAGCACTCCGGCCGTCTGCATCATCGCCGATCCCCTGCGTTCCAAGCCGATCCGCCACCACCAACTCACTCCTGGTGAGTCCATCTACTCACTAGACATGCCCCCCTACCCTATCTTGCACCATAGCACCGCCTCCCTGCGTCGAGCAGCCTCCGTGCGCCACCGCGCGTCGCGCTCTGGCAGACAGCAGCTGCTGCAGCAGCTTCCTTCCCGCCTCTGTTCTTCGTCGTGCCCCGTGCGCTGTAGACCTCCTCCGTGCTAGCTCTCTGAACGAAAGTTGTAGCCCGATGTCCCCTCTTAGTTTTTCGTTTCTGCGGCTCGGCGAGATTCGCCGCCGTTTGGTCGCCATCGTCGTCCAAACTCCGGCCGATCTTCTGTACCCTGCAGGTCGGCGCGCAACAGCAGTTCGGCGACGCAGTCGCTTCCGCAGTAAGGCCCCTGGCCTTTTTCCCGCCTCAACCCGCCGTCCGCGGAGCCCCACCAGTCAGCCACCCGATCCATCTTGCAGAAAGCCCCCCAGATCTTCACCGCCTCAACCCGCAGTACCCTGGATCTCCCACGTGTCAGCGCCCGATAGCCCGTGCGCGTGCGTGGCCCCTGCTCTGCCCCTGGCCCGCCTGTCATCCTCCTTGGGTAGAAATCCAGCGAGTAACAAAATTCCAGAGAACCTTTTCTGAATTCAAATTCAATTTGTTTATATTCTGTTTAAATATAAACTAATTCATAAATTTCAAATGTTTTGGAATTTGAATTCAAACTCTATATGAAATATGTTTTGTTTTTGAATGTTAATTCAAATCTTTAGTCAAATATTTTCAGAACTAATTCAAACTAGTCAAACCTTTGACTTTGACTCCATTTGACTCAATTTGACTTTAACATAAATTTAAATTCATAATTCCAAATAATACAAATAATATATGTTTTCAAATCAGAAAAATGAGAGGATTTCAAATATGCTATCCAAAATATATTTTGAACACTTAAAAATTTCAAGTTGATTTAAATTACAATAAAATGCCCTTTTTCCTTAATCAATTAATAACTTTTGTTTTATAACTCCAAATTTGACAAATGATATGTCTAAAATGATCAGCTCGACAAGACCTTTCTGTTTATGCATTCCATGTTCTGTTTTGCAGCATGCATCATATAAATATAAAGATTACAGCAACTTATTGGAGTATAAAATATGATGAAGACTCAATAAAAGGCATTATTCTTGTATTCCACACCTCACCCATGCCATGCTACTTTATTGCCATGCAAATTGTGCATCATTCATCATGGCATGATTGTTTGCTTGTCGCATTTTATTCTTATGCTTGTGCACTTTATTTATGTTGGCCCTTGTTTGTTTGGTTCTTCTTCGGATAGACGCTGAGCACGGGATATATCAAGAAACCCAGGAGCACTACCCAGATCCTTCTCTCGCTTCAACTGAGCTGCCAGGCAAGCACTAATACATGCTCGCATACATATAGAACCTATTGCCTCTATCTTATTCTTGCATCATTGAGTCGCGATTGCATTAATCTGAATCCCAAGTATTGCATAGCCTTTACTTTTAAACCCCACCGAAGCTTGTTCCTCCATCCCATGAGCCATTACTACAGGAGTTGTTTGAGCCATGCGGGTCGTAGAACAGCATGTGTAGGGTATGTGAGTGTCTGATGGATAACGAGGTACCTATACAACTTAACCTGAGTAGTAATGGGATAACTAATGAAAGTGGCACCGGTGAGCAATATCTGCTATTTGGTTTTTCATGCTCACTTGTGTCCCGTAGGACCCCGAGTACTTGATTCCTGTTTCTTGAATATTCGCGCTATCCACATCCGGGAGGATTATGGGACCCCCCCTGAGCCAGAGCTTGATTCATTCTTATTTCTTGGGGCCACAATTAGTTTGGGGCTTTACTACTATCCTGTACTTATGCCATGCTTTACTGCTTTATTTACGATTGTGCGAGGAGCACCTGTACTGTTTAGGTCCGTGACACGTTTTCGCTGTATCAACAAGCCCAGTCACACTTTTGGGTTCCCAGTCGTTTAGAGCCGTCCACACAAACCTTGAGTCCGTCTCGGAGCCGGCCAGTTTCGTTGCGGGTAGCTTAATGGGGTGGCCCCCTGAAATATTTCTGAATCTTGTGATTGCTTTGTCGTGAATGCCTCGTTGGGTTTTGAGTTGGTTTTTCCGAGGTTGATCGAGTGTGTGTTGCTATTTGTGCACCCCTGCAGGGTAAAACTTTCTGAAAGCCGTGTCCGCGGTTGTGGACGACATGGAGCACAGTTTCTCGATCATAAACAAGTATAACTAAAGTACCGCTTTTAATTTGACTAAGTAACTGACTAGTAAATAGTGCAACACTCATGGAATGGATAATAAAACTGCCAACGGATGGGGGGTGTTCGTTTGCTTCCTCGTTGGTAAGCGAGGAGGAGGATGGATCTGTTAATATTACTGTTATAACTGTTGTTATTAATTCACGGACATCCGTCTATCTTTGGTTAGGCGGATGGTTAGCGAGTATCTATAGAATTGTTAGGATTTATCTTTTGCTGCAATTGCGTCACCCAGGTTGTGTCCCCTTTAGAGGCATAAAGACTTGCTGAGTACCCCTAGGGTCTCACACGATAAATTATTTGATTCAGATGAACAGGTACACTCACAAGATGGATACTGGGTGGAGGAGACGGACGATGTGGGCAACGATCATTCGGTGTAGAGATTCCGGGAACGGGGATCCGTGAGATCTGTGGGCGGGATGTGTTTATTTATGGGGCATCTTATGCCGATTTGCTTCTTATCCGTACTCGGATCTTGTTTGCCGCTTCCGCCTGATACTCTGATGTTTGATGTATGAGGAGATATCCTAAACTATTATATCTATCTAGGATATTTGGATCTTGCCGTATGGCGTTGCAATATTTCTATTTCTTTTAGATGGAATGGCTCTGAGGACTGTTGTATGGTGGCTTGCATACATACTCATTTGTGTATGTAGTTGATCCCTTCGCCTGCCGATTACGCCGCCCGTTCTTGTCCTGATGTTTGGAAATGGTTAGGACGGCCGAAAGGTCTACCCGTGAGTGGCATTTGGGCCCCACCGTACTATTTTAACCATTTCCGCTCGTCCAGGCTTGTAACTAGGAGCGTAATTCACCGAGGTAGTTACAATTGGTATCAGAGCCATCCCGCCCTTCAGGGTCTCAGCCAAATGGTCGTTGTCAGTCTAGCAAATATTTTTGGTAGCTATGCATACTAGGGAAAAACAAAACGCGAGAGTAGGACTTCTTCCACTTTTCTTCCTACCCACCTACCCACCCTTTTCTGGTAAGGAAGTGTAACGTTTTCAATCCTCTTCTTAAAAGTTCAAACTAGGATTCACGTGTTCTGGGTTTCCGTAGTACCATAGGTTGTGTGTGTGTGTGTGTGTAATTCCTTGTCTATCTGTTGCATCCAAGTTGTTATGACAATCGGCCTTTTGGTTATCAACTATTGGTACATTCCATACCGACAGGCTTTTGCAAACCGACGCGATCTATCTGATTCGTTGTATACCGCCGCGATCTGTCTTACTCTTTGTTATCCGACGTTATCTTGTTTGGGGTGTTCGTTTCCGTAGTTACTAATCTTTAGGTTCATCGTGAGAAGAAGGTGTTGGGATATGTGTTCTACTTAATCATGTACGGAGTAATGATTTGAGTGCGGGATGGAGTCGCGACCATACCACTACTTTTATCATTCGCTCTTGTATATTGAATTGGTAGAGTCACGAATCTCGATTCGTTAAGTGATTTTGCGCATCTATTGGTATTTTAATGCCGAAATTTGCGGAAAATTTTTCTTTGATATATCTGTGTACCACACTCCTTTTCAGTCGTGTGCGATATGCTTAATATCTTCTAGGTGCTTTGAACTTTGTTGATATTTTAATATCATCTTAGTAAATTGTATCCTTTAATCTTGGTTAATTCCATCTTGGTACTATTTTGGATTATTATTATTCTCCATTATAGTACTGACTTGTGTTTTATATCAATCACAGGATGGCACCACCACGCCGTTCTGATGAGGACATACAACCTGAACTGGGGGCCGCGTTGTCAAGCATCGCCAATGCCTTGGCAGCAATGCAGCAGAACTAGCAGCGTTTTGAAGAAAGTGTCAGGAGGAATGAGTTTGCTCCGCTACCTCCACCTCCCAAGCGAGGAGACATCAAAAGCTTCCTGAAGTTCAACCCACGCCAATTTGATGTGTCCGATCAACCACTTGATGCTGATGATTGGTTGCGTGAGATGTCAAGGCTACTGACGACTGCTGATGTTCCTGAGCAAGAATGGGTAAAGTGCGCCACTCACCTTCTGAAGGGAGATGCAGCTCTCTGGTGGGAGAATTACCTGAAGGCAAACTGCATTGGTTTTCAGCCTACTTGGGAACAGTTCACTGGAGCGTTCAAAGAGCAGTATCTGTCAGAAATTGTCATGGAGAGGATGAAGGAAGTGTTTCTCAACCTCAAGCAGGGCAATGACAATGTCAATACCTACATCAGGAACTTCATGAACCTTTCTCGTTATGGTGGCGATGAGATCTCTGATGACAAGAAGAAGCAAAAGAGGTTCCGGCAAGGGCTCAATGCATCGATTAAATATGCAATCACACATGCAAGGCCGGCGTCTTTTCTGGAACTTCAGCATACAGCTCTGCAGGAAGAAGCAAGTAGGCAAGTGTTTGAGGAGTCAAAGAAACACAACCGCGATGCAGCAAGCTCTTCAGCTATGTCAACTCCTTCTAAGCGTCGTGTTTGGGTTCCTAACACCCCACCGTCGCTCCCGGCCCCACCAAGACCTGCAAGCTATGCGGCAAGGCCACCAAACTTCCTCACTGCTGCTCCCAGGGGCTACAACCACCACTACCCTGGAGCGCCTGGCGGAGTCCCTGGCTACGTTGCTCCACGTCCACCTGGTGCTTGTTTCACTTGTGGAGACACTGGGCATCAGTACTGGAACTGTCCGATGAAAAACAAAGCTCTTCCTCCACCACCTCCAAGATCTGCGGCAAGCTCTCCTATGGTTCGTGCACCACCACCTCGGGCTCTCAACATCAACACCAAGACCGGGTCTACTGTTGCTCGTGCCAACTGTGTCAACGCCGCTCAAGCTGAGCATACACCTGGAGTTGTGATGGGTATGCTTCCCGTTAACTCAGTCCCTGCACGAGTTTTGTTTGATTCTGGTGCATCGCATTCATTTGTTTCTCACAAGTTTGCAAATGAAAATGAGTTAGATATGGATCCTCTCCTTAAGCGGTTAATGGTCCTTTCTCCTGGAGCAAACATGAGGGCTGCTCATATCAGCCATGGCAATCAAATTGAGATTGGTGGCTCTTCGTTCTCGGCGTCCTTAATTGTTCTGGGCAATTCTGACATTGATGTCATCTTGGGCATGGATTGGTTGACAGCAAATGCAGCTGTGATTGATTGTGCTTAATGCTCGGTTTCTCTGAAGATTCCTGAAGGCTATATAGTCTATTCTCCAAGTCTGACTCCTGCTATCCAGCTTTTCTCTTTGGCGGCTCTGAATGATGATGCTATGGAAGCTATTCAGAGTGTTCCGGTGGTCTGTGACTTCCCAGATGTCTTTCCTGAAGAGTTGCCGGGTATGCCTCCGGATCGTGAGGTTGAGTTTGTAATTGAGCTTGAACCTGGAACGGCTCCTATCTCCAAGCGGCCTTATAAAATGGGTCCTGCTGAGTTGGCTGAACTCAAACGTCAGCTTGATGAACAAGAGAAGTTGGGTTTCATTCAACACAGTACTTCTTCTTGGGGTAGCCCAACAATCTTTGTGAAGAAGCGGTACAGGACTGATAGACTTTGTGTTGACTATCGGGCTCTCAATGCTAAAACCATCAAGATTAAATATCCCCTTCCGCGGATTAATGATCTCTTCGATCAGCTAGCTGGAGCTGTGGTATTCTCTAAGCTTGACTTGAGAAGTGGTTATCATCAAATCAAGATTCGCAAGGAAGATGTGCCTAAAACAGATTTCACCACCCGCTATGGCCTGTATGAGTACACGGTCATGTCTTTCGGTCTCACCAACGCACCTGCCACCTTCTCGAGGCTCATGAACTCGGTTTTCATGGAGTATCTCGATAAGTTCGTTGTGGTCTATCTGGATGACATCCTAGTCTATTCTAAGTCAAAGGAAGAACATGAAGAACACCTTTGGTGTGTCCTAAACAAGCTTCGTGAGAACCGCCTGTATGCAAAGTTCTCCAAGTGTGAGTTTTGGCTGCCTCAAGTAACCTATCTTGGTCACGTCATCTTTGCCAAGGGCATTGCAGTCAACCCGGAAACTGTGAAGACAATTGTTGACGGGCTTCCTCCTGTAAATGTCAAAGAAGTGCGGAGTTTCCTTGGTTTGGCTAGTTATTGCCGTCGCTTCGTTCAGAACTTTTCGAAGATAGCGAAGCCTCTTACCGATCTCCTCAAGAAAGGCAAGAAATACCTTTGGACTCCTGCATGTCAAGCAAGCTTTGAGACACTCAAAGAGAAGCTCACTTCCACACCAGTCTTGGTTCCTCCGGACACATCTATGCCTTTCCAGATATTCTGTGACGCCTCTTTGCAAGGATTGAGTGCGGTCCTTATGCAAGAAAAACAAGTTGTTGCTTATGCCTCTCGACAGTTGAAGACGCATGAGATCAACTATCCCACACATGACCTCGAACTCGCAGCAGATGTTTTTGCTTTGAAATTATGGAGGCATTACTTGCTGGGCAACCGTTGTGAAATCTTTTCTGATCACAAGAGTCTGAAGTATATCTTCACTCAGCCTGATCTCAACCTTCGGTAGAGGAGGTGGATTGAAGCAATTAATGACTTCGATTTGACAATCAACTACACTCCGGGCAAAGCTAATGTCATGGCCGATGCTCTCAGCCGCAAAGCTTATGTCAACAACCTCATGATGGAAGAACAACAGCCCCTCTTGTGCGAGGAATTCCGTCAGCTCAACCTTGAAATTGTGGAACAAGGGTATCTCCTGAACCTTCTGGCTACTCCTCTCTTGGAAGAAAAGGTTCGCTCCTTTCAGCTTGGTGATCCGCACACCAAAAAGATCATCTCCAGACTTCAGCTTCCGAAGTATGAGTCCTTCCATGTCGATGATCAAGGCACGCTTTTCTTTGAACACCGGATGTTTGTTCCGAACTACCCGGGTTTGAGAGAGCAAGTTCTCAAGGAGGCGCATGATTCTGTTCTTTCTATCCACCCTGGCAGCACAAAGATGAACATGGACTTGAAAACACAATATCGGTGGCCGGGTTTGAAACGATATTGTGCCAAGTATGTCTCGGAGTGTGATGTCTGCCGCAGAGTTAAAGCTGTCCATCAGAAACCTTCCGGTCTTTTACAGCCATTGAAACCCCCGGAATGGAAATGGGAGAAAGTAGAGATGGACTTCATCACTGGTTTTCCAAGGTCGCAGAAGGGCAACAATGCAATCTTTGTTGTCATTGACAGGCTTTCTAAAGTGGCTCACTTCTTCCCCGTCAAGGAAACAATTTCTGCAATTCAGTTGGCTGAGCTCTATATCAACAGAATTGTCTCTCTGTATGGGGTTCCGCTTGAGATCAGTTCAGACCATGGGAGCATCTTCACTTCCAAGTTCTGGGAAAGTTTCCAAAATGCTTTGGGAACAAAATTGAACTTCAGCAAAGCTTACCACCCTCAGTCGCAAGGACAAGTTGAAAGGATCAATCAGATTCTGGAGGATATGCTCCGTGCTTGCGTCATCTCTTTTGGCATGAAGTGGGAAGAATGTCTTCCTTATGCTGAATTCTCTTACAACAACAGCTTTCAGAAAAGTCTAAAGATGGCACCATTTGAGGCTCTCTATGGCCGCAAATGCAGAACTCCGATTGGTTGGTCGGGTGCAGGAGAAAGAATATTGTTTGGCCCTGACATTGTAACTCAAGCGGAGGAGAAGGTGCACATCATTCTTGAAAATCTGAAGATTGCTCAAAGTCGCCAGAAGAGCAATTATGACAGAAAGCACACTGACATGGAGTATGTTCCTGGTGATCTCGTTTACCTTCGTGTCACTCCCATGAGAGGCACGCACCATTTTGGTATCAAAGGAAAAGCTGGCTCCTAGATACATCAGTCCTTTCAAAATTCGTGGAAGAAGAGGAGAAGTTGCTTATGCTCTTGAGCTCCCGGAAAAACTCAAGGTCCATGATGTTTTCCACATCTCTCAACTCAAGAAGTGCTTCAAGGATCCCGGCAGGACCGTGGATCATGAGCTAATCAATCTCCAAGAAGACCTGTCTTATCAAGAACACCCCACAAAAATCCTTGAGATCGCAGAAAGAAGGACTCGCAACAAGTCCATCAAGTTCTGCAAGGTGTAGTGGTCGCACCATTCCGTTGATGAAGCCACTTGGGAGCGTGAAGATGAGCTCCTTGCCAACTATTCTACCCTCTTTGAGTCTTCTTCTTCTTCCTAGAATCTCGGGGCGAGATTCCTGTTTAGTGGGGGAGAGTTGTAGCATCCCAATTGTCTAACAATTGTAATGCTACTTGATCTAGTAATATAAGGGCTACTTCCTACATATAATTGCTGCATCATCACTATATCATGCTCATGTCATCATGCCACCTTGCATTTGAGCATCATATAAAACCCTTTTGATTTGGTTCTTCTCTCATATGCATTGTAAATTGTATTTGCCTCTTGATATTGTATTTGGTTCTTGATATATTGTTTAAATGCCCAAGTTGAGTTGGGGGCATATCTTTTATTGACTCCACCACCTTTCTTGTCATCACCCCATCATTCCACCATTCCACCATATATGAGCATTGCAACTTATTTGGTTTTACCTCTAGCTCATGTGGGTTGGGATGGATCCAATTCTATCTCCACATGCTCTCATCTTAGCATCTTGTGGTTTTCACATTATTGATATGTGGAGAGCCACATGGCCACCTTTGCATGCTATGTTGTAGATTTGCCTCTACTAGCTTCTATGTGGGAATTATTCTATATGTGTACATGCATGAAGCTATAATTTAGCCATGTAATGATCTAGTGGAGAAACACACACTAGTATGGTCATATAGCTCCATATATGTGCATAGGTTCAATATTTTCCATATTGCATGGTAGTATTCAAATATGAGTGCAAGCATGATATAAATGCCCATGTGTATTTCTAGTTGTTTTCACAATTAGCAAAGTGACATTTAATGCTTATGCATGGACCATGCAAGCTTGCACCATCCTCCTTCTATTAAGTTCCTTTTAAATTTGTGAGATGCTTGGTGATCTAAATTCACCTAAGTTTGATCAAATTTAATTGCAATCTCAATAGACCATCTATTGTCCCATCTATGTTCCTTTTGGTTTCCACTTGTTCTTGTTATACTTTTGTATCTTATTCAAGAGTTTGTTTAAATCAATAAAACAAAAATAAATAAATGGAAAGAAATAAAAGAAACCTAAACTATCCTTCCCATCTAATCTAAACCCTAATCCCTCCCCCTATTCCTCTCTCCTCTCTTTTTGTCACCTCTTGTTTTGGTCTTGTTTCAAAACCTATCTACCACACCACCCCCTCTCACTTTATCCTCTCCCCTAAACCCTAGTCCCTCATCTAACCCTAGTTACACCCTCACCATCTACCATACCACCTCTCTCTATCCCTAACCCGAGCCACTCCCTCCTAACCTAGCTATCTACCCCTCCATCCAACCCTAGCTCCATGCCGAGCCCCTCCTTGCTGGCCCCACCTGGCCCTCTCTCTCCCTGGACCAACCCACGAGCTCCCCTCCTCCCTTGGTCCCTCTCTTCCCTCTCTACTACAGGACAAGAAGGAGGCAAGGGAGAGACCTAGCCCTACACCACCGAAGCCACCTCCTTCTCCCTTTGCATAAAGGTGACCCCATGTGCTCCTCCCTCCCCTCTCTACCTCAACCAGCTACCCCAGTACTCCATATCACATCTGGGAGTGCCCAGACCCCTCTCCATCCTCCCTTCTTCTTCCCCCTCCCCACCATGATCATCATCTCACTACCTAAACCCTAGCCTCGGCCCCCCTCTGCTCTCCGTCGTTCTGGTGACCTCGAGTAGGGACTAGGGATTCCCGACGCTTGGACTGCTTCATCTTCTTCGCCCTGAAGCGTCAAAACCCGCTGGACCTCGCCGGAGAAGCATCGCCGCCGCCGTGTCCATGAGCACCAGGAGCACTCCAGCCGTCTGCATCATCGTCCATCCCCTGCGTTCCAAGCCGATCCGCCACCACCGACGCACTCCTGGTGAGCCCCTCTACTCACTAGACATGCCCTCCTACCCTATCTTGCACCGTAGCACCGCCGCCCTGCGTCGAGCAGCCTCCGTGCGCCGCCGCGCGTCGCGCTCTGGCAGACAGCAGCAGCTGCAGCAGCTTCCTTCCTGCCTCTGTTCTTCGTCGTGCCCCGCGCGCTATAGACCTTCTCCGTGCTAGCTCTCTGAACGAAAGTTGTAGCCCGATGTCCCCTCTTAGTTTTTCGTTTCTGCGGCTTGGCGAGATTCGCCGCCGTTTGGTCGCCATCGTCGTCCAAACTCCGGCCGATCTTCTGTACCCTGCAGGTCGGCGCGCAACAGCAGTCCGGCGACGCAGTCGCTTTCGCAGTAAGGCCCCTGGCCTTTTTCCCGCCTCAACCCGCCGTCCGCGGAGCCCCACCAGTCAGCCACCCGATCCATCTTGCAGAAAGCCCCCCAGATCTTCACCGCCTCAACCCGCAGTACCCTGGATCTCCCACGTGTCAGCGCCCGATAGCCCGTGCGCGTGCGTGGCCCCTGCTCTGCCCCTGGCCTGCCGGTCATCCTCCTTGGGTAGAAATCCAGCGAGTAACAAAATTCCAGAGAACCTTTTCTGAATTCAAATTAAATTTGTTTATATTCTGTTTAAATATAAACTAATTCATAACTTTCAAATGTTTTGGAATTTGAATTCAAACTCTATATGAAATATGTTTTGTTTTTGAATGTTAATTCAAATCTTTAGTCAAATATTTTCAGAACTAATTCAAACTAGTCAAACCTTTGACTCCATTAGACTCAATTTGACTTTAACATAAATTTAAATTCATAATTCCAAATAATACAAATAATATATGTTTTCAAATCAGAAAAATGAGAGGATTTAAAATATGCTATCCAAAATATATTTTGAACACTTAAAAATTTAAAGTTGATTTAAATTACAATAAAATGCCCTTTTTCCTTAATCAATTAATAACTTTGGTTTTATAACTCCAAATTTGACAAATGATATGTCTAAAATGATCAGCTCGACGAGACCTTTCTGTTTATGCATTCCATGTTCTGTTTTGCAGCATGCATCATAAAAATATAAAGATTATAGCAACTTATTGGAGTATAAAATATGATTAAGACTCAATAAAAGGCATTATTCTTGTATTCCACACCTCACCCATGCCATGCTACTTTATTGCCATGCAAATTGTGCATCATTCATCATGTCATGATTGTTTGCTTGTCGCATTTTATTCTTATGCTTGTGCACTTTATTTATGTTGGCCCTTGTTTGTTTGGTTCTTCTTCGAATAGACGCTGAGCAGGGGATATATCAAGAAACCCAGGAGCACTACCTAGATCCTTCTCTCGCTTCAACTGAGCTGCCAGGCAAGCACTACCACATGCTCGCATACATATAGAACCTATTGCCTCTATCTTATTCTTGCATCATTGAGTCGCGATTGCATTAATCTGAATCCCAAGTATTGCATAGCCTTTACTTTTAAACCCCACCGAAGCTTGTTCCTCCATCCCATGAGCCATTACTACAGGAGTTTTTTGAGCCATGCGGGTCGTAGAACAGCATGTGTAGGGTATGTGAGTGTCTGATGGATAACGAGGTACCTATACAACTTAACCTGAGTAGTAATGGGATAACTAATGAAAGTGGCACCGGTGAGCAATATCTGCTATTTGGTTTTTCATGCTCACTTGTGTCCCGTAGGACCCCGAGTACTTGATTCCTGTTCCTTGAATATTCGCGCTATCCACATCCGGGAGGATTATGGGACGCCCCTGAGCCAGAGCTTGATTCATTCTTATTTCTTGGGGCCACAATTAGTTTGGGGCTTTACTACTATCCTGTACTTATGCCATGCTTTACTGCTTTATTTACGATTGTGCGAGGAGCACCTGTACTGTTTAGGTCCGTGACACGTTTTCGCTGTATCGACAAGCCCAGTCACACTTTCGGGTTCCCAGTCGTTTACAGCCGTCCACACAAACCTTGAGTCTGTCTCGGAGCCGGCCAGTTTCGTTGCGGGTAGCTTAATGGGGTGGCCCCCTGAAATATTTCTGAATCTTGTGATTGCTTTGTCGTGAATGCCTCGTTGGGTTTTGAGTTGGTTTTTCCGAGGTTGATCGAGTGTGTGTTGCTATTTGTGCACCCCTGCAGGGTAAAACTTTCTGAAAGCCGTGTCCGCGGTTATGGACGACATGGAGCACTGTTTCTCGATCATAAACAAGTATAACTAAAGTACCGCTTTTAATTTGACTAAGTAACTGACTAGTAAATAGTGCAACACTCATGGAATGGATAATAAAACTGCCAACGGATGGGGGGTGTTCGTCCGCTTCCTCGTTGGTAAGCGAGGAGGAGGATGGATCTGTTAATATTACTGTTATAACTGTTGTTATTAATTCACGGACATCCGTCTATCTTTGGTTAGGCGGATGGTTAGCGAGTATCTATAGAATTGTTAGGGTTTATCTTTTGCTGCAATTGCGTCACCCAGGTTGTGTCCCCTTTAGAGTCATAAAGACTTGCTGAGTACCCCTAGGGTCTCACACGATAAATTATTTGATTCAGATGAACAGGTACACTCACAAGATGGATACTGGGTGGAGGAGACGGACGATGTGGGCAACGATCATTCGGTGTAGAGATTCCGGGAACGGGGATCCGTGAGATCTGTGGGCGGGATGTGTTTATTTATGGGGCATCTGATGCCGATTTGCTTCTTATCCGTACTCGGATCTTGTTTGCCGCTTCCGCCTGATACTCTGATGTTTGATGTATGAGGAGATATCCTAAACTATTATATCTATCTAGGATATTTGGATCTTGCCGTATGGTGTTGCAATATTTCTATTTCTTTTAGATGGAATGGCTCTGAGGACTGTTGTATGGTGGCTTGCATACATACTCATTTGTGTATGTAGTTGATCCCTTCGCCTGCCGATTACGCCGCCCGTTCTTGTCCCGATGTTTGGAAATGGTTAGGACGGCCGAAAGGTCTACTCGTGAGTGGCATTTGGGCCCCACCGTACTATTTTAACCATTTTAGTCCAGGCTTGTAAATAGGAGCGTAATTCACCGAGGTAGTTACATAGTGGTGGTTCGTACTGCATTTCCATCCAGTCTACAAAGAAATCTGCAACAGCCTGAGACTCTATTGCATCTCGCCTATCATATTGTAGAGTATATGGTGCCAGTTCTATGGCCCATTTTGCGACTCGGCCGCTGGCATCCTTGCTACCCAATATATCCGAGATAGGTGCCTCGCATATTACCCGGATTGGGTGTTCTTGAAAATAATGTTTCAGCTTTTTTGCTGCCATATATACCCCAGATGTCATCTTCTGATAATGCGGGTAATTCTGTTTCGAGACAGAGAGCACTTCACTCAAGTAATACACCGGTCTTTGGACTGATTTGCCCCCTTCTTCATGTTTAACCACTATTACTGCACTTACAACTCTGTTGGTTGCGGCGACATAGAGCAACATTGGCTCCTTGGATAGTGGCGATGCTAATATTGGTGTTGTTGCCAACATTTTCTTTAATTCATGGAAAGCGCTATCAGCTTGCTGTGTCCATGTGAATTTGTCTGATTTCTTCACCAGTTGATATAGTGGTAGGGCTTTTTGCCTAGCCGACTAACAAACCTGCTCAACGAGGCCATGCATCCAGTAAACTTCTGGACATCGTTGAGGGTTTTTGGCAATTCCATTCTTTCGATGACTCTGGTCTTTGTCGGGTTGGCTTCAATTCCTCGGCTGGATACAAGGAATCCGAGTAACTTGCCAGCTGGGACACCCAATGTACATTTTTCCGGGTTAAGCTTCATCCAGAATGTTCTCAAGTTCACGAATGTTTGACGCAAGTCCTCAATTAGAGTATGACTTTCTTTGGTTTTTATTACCACGTCATCAACGTATACTTGAACGTTTTTGTCCAATTGATCTTGCAAGAATTTTTGCATGTATCTCTGATATGTTGCGCTTGCATTTCTCAATCCGAATGGCATGGTACGATAGCAATAAGCCCCGTACGGGGTGATAAAAGCTGTCTTTATTTGATCATTTGGATTCAGTGGTATCTGATTGAATCCTGAATACGCATCCACAAACGACAAAAACTCACACCGAGCAGTAGGATCTATGACCTGATCGATCCGTGGCAGGGAAAATGGATCTTTTGGACACGCCTTATTGAGGTTCATGTAATCAATACACATGCGCCATACCACTGCCACGTTCGGGTCATCTTTTTTCTTCTCGACCAAGACTGGATTTGACAACCAGTCCGGGTGCAGTACTTCCATGATGAATCCAGCAGCTAAAAGTCTGGCAATCTCGGCAGCTATCACTTTCCTCCTATCTTCGGCGAAGCGGCGGAGGGGTTGCTTCACTGGCTTGGCACCTGGTCTTACATGAAGAGAGTGCTCAGCCAGCTCCCTGAGAAGTCCTTACAGATCTTGAGTGGACCATGCAAAGATATCCCGATTCTCACGGAGGAAGCTAGTGAGCTCGCTTTCCTATTTGTCCGTAAGGCCAGCCCCAATGGTAACTGTGCTCTCTGGGAAAGTTCCATCCACCTGTACCTTCTTGGTTTCTTTGGTAGCTTGAAATGACACACTGCCATGCGGGTTAGTGAGTGCCAACATGGACATTTGTGCTGCTTTGGCCAATGCTGCCACTTCCAACATTTGACTTTTTTCTTGTGCTATGACGAGTGACTCGGCCAGTGAAGATCCGGCTGAGGCACCTTTTGTAGTCCCCTGCAACTGTAATCACCCCACATGGGCCTGGTAGCTTCATCTTTTAGTAAGCAATGTGGGTAGTAGCCATGAATCTTTCCATAGCCGGCCTGCCGAGTAAGGCGTGATATGAGCTGACCAAGTCCACTACCTCGAATTCTATGGCCTCGGTGCGACAGTTCTCTCTGTTGCCGAACAAGACGTCCACCCAGATCTTGCCAGTCGGCTCACAGGACAATCCCGGCACAATACCATGGAAAGTGGTCTTAGTCGGCTCCATCATGTTCATGGTAATGCCTAACTTGAGCATTGGATCCTTGTACATGATGTTGATGCTACTGCTACCATCAATCAGCACTTTTGAAAACTTGACATTGATATCTGGGCCCATGAACGTTGGATCCAAAACCAGAGCATATCCTCCTGGGGTTGGCATGATGTTTGGATGATCTTTTATACTCCAAGTTATCTCTTTCTCAGACCAATGCATGTACTTGGGGATTGCAGGCATCGTGGCATTCACCTCCATCATTCATCGCTGCTGGCTCTTTTTGTCATTTGGCTCTGTGACAAAGACAACATAGCTCTGGTGATGCTCTTTGTACTCATTTCTAGTTCCATGACCGACATGAGCGTCGTCACCTCTTGGATTGTGCACCTGGTGCACATCTTCCCTTCTTTCTTGATTCTGATACCTCGGCTGCCTGTTTTCATATCTGTTGTCTGCTCCCACTATCTGAGCATTTCCTCCTATAAGTGGTGGAGGGGGAGGTGGTGGTAGCTGCTTATTCGGTGAATTCACTCTATCTCCTTTGCGAAACCAAGTGCATTGCCTTGTAGTGTGATTGGCCGGTTTACTCGGACTAGGCGTGTGAAACTTACACGGCTGATCCAGCATCATCTCATAGGTGTTTTTCTATCGGTCCTGAGCATGCTTCCTATGATCGTATGGCGTTTTGCCATCATTCTTTGAAACCCATTGTTGTTGTCCACTTGTCCTTTGATGCTGACTGCTTCCAGCATCTGGATGATCTTGACTCACAGACGCAACCTGAGTCGAACCATACATGTAATCTGGCCTTTCGTCTCTTCTATTGCTTCTGTATTCGGATCTTTCCAGACCCCTTTGCGACCCGGCAACGTCATAGATCTGAGTCTCAGTCATCCCGTCTGCTGACATGAGCAGCGGTTGAGTCGGATCTCCTAACGCATATGAATCAGCGATTCTTATCGTCTCTGCCAGGCTTGCCGGCATGTCTCTTTGTAACCTTTGCCACAGCACACTTTCATTCGGTCTTTGCTTGCACATCTCCCGTTATTGTGGGCGATTCGGCCTCTTGTAAGTGCTCGTGAAATTGCTCACAAAAGCGTCGTGAAAATTGATCCAGCTGTTAATGCTTCTGGGTGGCAAATTGTTCAACCATACCCGAGCTGGTCCTTCCAGCATCTGCGGCACATATCGTACTTCCCATCTCAAATTTCCCTGCGCGATCTTCACAGTAGTTCCATAATCTATGAGCCAGTCCTTTGGCGTTGTGCTTCCATCATACGTTTTTGTACCTCTAGCCAGCTGGAAATTTCGCACCGGTGGCTCCTTCATGATCCTTGGGCCAAAGCACGGTGGACCCTGCGGACCTTACGATTCAATTATCTCTGCCATTTTTATTTGGTCAAGCTTTAGCCTTGCATCATCCGGCTGAAGATTCCTGCCTCCGAATCTTGCTCCCTTTGCTTGATATGCGTGATCCGGCAGTTCATATCCGTCATTTACCATAGCTGAGTAACCATCATTATACTTATTTGCATTCGGGTCAGCAGGCTGCTGAAATGCCTTTCCCGCACTTTGCTGTCTTCTCTCTGGCTGAGCAGGTGCATTATTCGGCGCTGGATTTCCTCCCCCTGCCGAGTGAGTTCCACGCCTAGAATGAGGCGCAAAATTGTGCCCTCCATTGTCATTTCTTTGCCCTGCTTTCCTTTCTCGGCCTGCATTCTCCTGGTTTTCATTTCCTTGGGCATTATTTCTTCTCGCCCCTTGTGCATGCGTCGGGTTTCCTTGAACCACTGCTGGATCATAGGCGACCATCTGCTTGTTTCTTCCGGAATCCACACTTTTTTATTTTCTCGGACTAGGCACCGCTCCGGGTGATGATGCCGTGTGCCTGGCCGATCTCGCCGAGACAGGATTCGCCGAGTGAACCAGCTGTGACCTTCCTGCTATACCCGGATTTGCTCTGTAATACGCCTCATTCAGCATGCTAGCTGCTTTTACTAGTTCATTGACTCGTTCTTGTTGCCTTTTCTTTGCTTCTCCCTCCAAGTGGGGTAATTCTGCCATTGCTACTTCTGCTGCTCGCAGATTAGCTGTTGATGTGTTATATGTTGGCCGCATGGCTGTCTCATTGTTGTTCTCTGGTGTTATTTTTGATGTCGCATCTGCCAGCTCCTCGTTGAGGTCCCTTCCTCTCAATCTCGTTGCATCAAGCCTGGTCTTTGCGCCCTTGACTCGGTTTTCCGAGTTAAGTTCTCGGATGGTGATATCCACATCCTGATGTAACTATGCTAATTCCTTTGATTTCTCCAAAACCTTGATCCTGGCTTCCTCCAACTCGGCTTGCACACGTGCCGGGTCAGTTGCCTGTGCCACTGGCTCTGCCAACTTGTCTATCGCTTCCTGCAGCTCCTTAGCCCTCTTACTCCTAGCTATGTTCTCTGGTTTTTCCAGTAGTGTCTTTGATGTTCTTGCAACCCTTGGAGTTTCCTCATGATTTCCTCCTTCTCCGTTCTCATTCACTACTGGAACTATTGGGGGAGCTGCGGGGTCTGGGGCTGTCATCATTACCTCCATGGATACGAGTTGATGAAGCTTTCCAGCGACAGGATTCGCTGGAGGATCCGGCGCCATGACGACGCGGTCAGGATATGCGTGCTCCACGCGCACCGTGACGTAGACCTGATGCTCGCCAAACTTGATGAAGCGACCGCCCCTAGGGAATGGCTTGGTCCCGAAGTAGCCCGCGTTGTCGCTGACGAAGTTGAGCGCTCCAAACCTCTGGATGAGGCCGTAGTAGACGCGCTCGCCGGTCTTGGGGATGATGTTGCCCATCCGGATGAAGACTCCATCAAGCACATGCTTCTGCCCCATGGTGGGCGCCAACTGCCGTGGTGGTGGCACGGCAGATGCCATGGGTAGGCTTAAGTTGGGGGCCGAATGGGTGCTTGTGGTCACCGGGGAGGGAGTGCACGGTCGATCCATGCACGAATAACAAGAAGAACTCTCTAGACTTAGCAATTTGATTGATACCCCAAAGATTACAAGTGCTCCTTGAGCTGTATAAGCTAGGGTTCTATGCACTAGTTCTCTACTTGGTCCAACCTCATTCTACTACAGCTATGCCCTCCCTTATATAGGCAGTGCTAGCTGTTGGAGATATGCCCAAGAGGCAATAATAAAGTGGTTATTATCATATCTTCACACTTATGATAAATGTTTACATACCATGCTATAATTGTATTAACCGGAAACATTAATACTTGTGTGATTTGTAAACTAAAATAAGAGTCCCTAGTATAGCCTCTTGTTAAACTAGCTTGTTGGTTGATATATGATCATGGTTTCCTGATCATGAACATAGAGATGTTATTAACAACAGGGTCATATCATTAGGAGAATGATGTGATGGACATACTCCTATAGATAAGCGTAGCATAAAGATCAAGTCATTTCAATAGTTCAATTGCTATATGCTTTCTGATACATAGTAACCTAATTCCTTCGACCATGAGATCATGCATATCACCTTTACCGGATGGATGCTTTGATGACATCAAACACCACACCGTAACTGGGTGGCTATAAAGGTGGCATTAAGTGTTCGGAAAGTATTGGTTGAAACACATGGATCAAGAGTGGGATTTGTCCATCCACATGACGGATAGATATACTCTGGGCCCTCTCGGTGGAATGTCATCCAATTGGCTTGAAAGCATGTGACTTGGTCACAAGGGATCACATATCACGGGAACGAGAAAAGAGTACTTATCGGTAACGAGGTTGAACTAGGTATGCAGAGATACCGACGATCATAACCTCGGATAAGTAAACTATCGTGAGACAAAGGGAAATTGGTATCGTATGTAAGTGGTTCATTCGATCGCAAAGTAATCGTAGAAATATGTGGGAGCCATATGAATTTCCAGATTCCTCTATTGGTTATTGTTTGGAGAAGTGTCTCGATCATGTCCGCATAATTCACGAACCGTAGGGAGACACACTTAAGGATTCGACGTTGTTTGAGTAGTTATGGTATTATGAGAAAGAGACCGAATGTTGTTCGGAGTCTCGGATGGGATCCGGGATATCACGAGGTGATCCGGAATGGTCCGGAGAATAAGATTCATATAAGGAAAGTCCCGTTTCGGAGTTCGGGAATGATTCCGGTGTTTTCATCGGGAATGTTCTAGAAGGTTCCGGATTGTCCGGCACTCCGGGGGGGAAGGGGTACATGAATGTGTCATTACATATTGGAATGATTGCATCATGTACTAAGTGTTCTTTCTGTCCCAAATAAAGGATTAAATTGAATCCTAAAACAGAAAAGTCAAATGTCCAGTTTGAAAGTCAAACGGCTAAAACAAGAAACTGTGGGAAACAAGCAAGAGGAGTTGGAACCGACTTGGAGGAGGAGTTTCTCTCCTCCAAGCCGGCGGCCAGCCCTAGGCCAAGTTGGGGAGGGACTCCCTCCCTCCCCTGGCGCGCCAGCCCCCTCCCATCTATATAAGGAGGGGCAGGGCTCCCCTCCAAGAACACACAAGTTCCTATCTTCTACCTCCGGTTTAGAGCCGTTTTGGTTTAGAGCTTCTAATTGCTTTAGCCTGCAGTTTAGAGCCTTCTAATTGGTTTAGAGCCTTCTAATTAGTGTGTATAATTACTACACCACTAATAGCCTCTCTCATAAGCTCCACCATACTCGCACCGGCTTAAGGCGAAGCCCTGCGGGATTTCCCCTCTACTTCCGGTACCATGCCGTTGTGCTGCCGGAATCGCGAGGAGAGTGCTACAACCTCCGCTGCCTGCTGGAACAAGGGAGAGGAAGGTCTTCGTCGAGTACCGAACGTGTGACCGACTGCGGGAGCGCTGCCGGAACGTGGCACCGGAAGGATCGTCTACGCGATCTTGAGATCGGAAGTGTACGACTACATCACCCACGAGAATCTGCTCTCGTTAACCGCTTTGGAATCTTCGAGGGTAAGTTATTCCATCGACTCGTTGCTACAATCTAGTAGATAGATCTTGGCTTGTTTGTTTGTATGCGATAGAAAATTTTTGTTTTCCATGCTACGAACCCCTACAGTGGTATCAGAGCCGTGTCTATATGTAGATCTATTGCACGAGTAGAACACAATGGTCATTGTGGGCGTTGATGCTTTTATTGTTGATTGCTTCTTGTGTACTTTGCATCTTGCGGTATGTTGGGATGAAGCGGCCCGGGCTAACCTTACATGACATCGTTCATGAGACCTGCTCCACGCTTGACATGCAACTTGTATTGCATAAGTGGCTTTGCGGGTGCCTGTTTCTCCTAGCATAGTTAAGATCCAATTTACAACGGGTGATTAACAATACTAGTATCAATGTTGTGGTTTTTGTTCGTAAGTTAGAACGACACTTATTGAAAGCCCCAAACCACGTAAAATATGCAAAGAAAGTAGAGGCGTCTAACTTTGTTTTGCAGGGGTGTGCAGTGATGTGATATGGCCATGATTGTGATTATATATGATGTATGCAATGTTCCTTATTGTAAGTCGGCAACCGGCAGGAGCCATATGGTTGTCTTTAATTTCTGTTAAGACCCGCGTGTCTATTCAAAGTAGTTGTAATAGTTGAAGCCGGTGGACGACAACCATGGAGAGGCGTCATTGACCTTGATGAAATGCCGGTGATGATGGAGATCATGTTCGTGCTGGAAGATGGAGATCAGAAGCACAAAGAAGAAATGCCATATCATATCACAAATTATGAATTGCATGTGATGTTAATCCTTTATGAATCTTGTATTGCTTAGTAGACGACGGTAGAATTATAAGATGATCCCTCATGCACATGAATTTCAAGTTCGAAAGTGTTCACCCTTAGTATGCACCGTTGCTAATACTTGTTGTTTCGAAGCACCACGTGATGATCGGGTGTGTTAGATTCCGCAAGTGTATACAATGTGAGCAAGCCAGATTTTCTCATGCGGAAACTAAGGTTTGATCTTGACGAGCCTAGCATGTACAGACATGGTCTCGGAACATGGATCACCGAAAGGTAAAGCATGAATCATATAGTAGATATGATGAACATGACGATTGTTCGCCATTGAAACTATATCAACTCTCGTGATGATCGGTGTTGATGTGGTGGATTTGGTTTGTGTGATCACTAAAACAATGTGAGGGATATTGTTTTGAGTGGGAGTTCACCTAGATTAATTTAATTATTAATTAGAACTCAATTTATCATAAACTAAATCAAAGTGAATTTGCATAGTTGTTGTAGTCATTGGCATCCGTATACCACCTTGCGCTTAGTTATAATTGAGATGATAGAACTATAGAATTCTGGTTAGTTACTTTACGAACTGGTATCGTATTGTTTTGAAGTGTTAATCTAAAGTTTAAAAGTCCTATTGCAAACTTTCAGTAAGTTCCGGTTACTCCATGAAGTTTAATAATTAGTATTAAATCAAGAGTAACAATTCCAAGTGTTAGTATATAAGTATCATGTTTGTCTCCATGATTCTTGATATTCAAAGGATTCTCTTAATATCAAGGTTTTCTAGGATCTGAAAGAGTTGTTTCAGAAACCATGATGTGTGGAAGATATTGTGATATCTGAAACGAAGTTTTGGTTACAACATGATAGAGTATAATATGGCAAAGTTCATGTTCTCATATTTTGATGAGAATTTGCAAAAAAAAAAAAAGGTTGGAGACACTTGTTGTCCTAATCCTCCAAAAGGTTTTGGATAGCAACATTATACTCATAATTCATCGTTATAAGCTAAAAGTAGCTTGATCATGGACGAGTCCATGATAAAGGTGAATATTTGATGTAGGTAAAATGTTTACTACACCAAGAGATTACTAAAGAAAGGAATTTGAAAGAACACCAAACATTTGATGATGGTGATCTACTTCAAAGTGCAAGTCCAAAGACATTGGTATTTAACTATACACGCTTTGGACTATGTGTCATATGTATGACTCCACTATTGATGTTGATAGATTCTTTCAAATAGAAAAGGAAATACTGAAAGAGAATCTCATAAATATATGGCAGAAAAGAAAAGACTAGAATTGTTCAGTTTAAGTATATGGATGATATACATGTTATGGCTATATTCTTTGCTTATTAAACAATGTGGTTCTTAAGTATTTGATACTGAATTTGTTGGTGTGAATCGTCATACGAAACAACACAATTCATGAACTACAATGGCCTAAGTAACTAGCAAAAGAATATGTGATGATGTTCATCGAGAACAAATAAAGGGTTGTTGTGTTGCTCGTTAAACATCAAAGCTTGCCTTCAAGATTTGTTTTATCAGGTATTATGAGAACAAAAGGGTTGTTCAAATAATTGCCGTAATCCATAAAAGATGGATGATTCACAAATCTTGTTGGAGAAATCACATCCATAAAACTAGTGCTAAAAATGTTGAAAGACAAATTGATTGAAAGATCACTTAGGAAGTGACATCGCCGTTTAAATTATAATGGAAAGAAAACATGAAGAAACTCCATGTGGATGGAATTTTGGAGTCTTCTGATTTTTGATCAAATGACGCTTGTGAAACTTTCCTAGAGATAATTGAAACTTCGTTCATAGGCCAAAAGGGAACGAATGACTAGCTTATTTGAACTTGTACATATTGTTGTACAAAGTACATCATGTGTAGTCAAAAGCGATGGATTTCAACTTCATATGCTTTCTCCGAGAATTTGAGTGAATATATGAATATTTACTTAATAAGGATAAAGTATGAAACATTTGAAAAGTTCAAAGACTTTCAAGATGAAGTGCAAAATCATTGTAACAAGAATATAAATAGTTTATGATAAGATCATAAAGGAAGATATTTGAGTTACAAGTTTAGCATAATACCTAAGATTTAAGGAATCGTTCCGTGGATTTGCATTTTCCCGAAACACCATAAGTGTATGGAGCGTTCGAGATATGTAATTAAACCTTGTTTGACATGGTAAGATCAAAGGTATAATTTATAAAACTGCCATTATATTTTAAAGATTAAAAGCTTTAGAGATTACCGTTTTTCCACTGAAAAGAGCTCCATCATAATCCGTTGAAATGACACCATATAAAGTTATGGTTTGGGATAAAACCCAAGTAGTCCTTTATTAAAACATTGGTATGCTATGCATAAGAAAGATGTGTGCAACCAAAGTCGGATGAACCTGTCTTTGTATAACTGTTAAGTATTCCTCCATAAACACCGGAGACAAAAGTGTTTGTTGCTTAGAACGTCAAGTTTCTTTGAGAAGGAATTTTTCGTGAAAAGTTAAAGTGGGAGGACAATAGAACTTTGATAAGGTTAAAAGAACCTTAGCTGTATGTGCAGAGTTGCGCAGCGCCGAAAAGTGTTCCGGAGTTAGCAAACAATGCTCATGGCTCACGTACCTCAAAGGTTGTGGTCACGGAGATCCAAGTTCCTATTGAAACAAGTAGGTCGGATGAACAATCAAATACCAAGATTTGAGGGTTGAATCATTATTTGAGAATAATGAACCGACTACATGCAAAGAAGCGATGATGGGCCCTGACTCCGTAAAATGGCTTGAAGCCATAAAATCTGTGATGGTTCCATACACGAGAAATCAAGTTTTGAACTTGAAGGACCCTCGAGAAAGGTGTAAGACCTTACAGTTGTGTTTGGATCTATAAATAAATAGACATGGATGTTTCACATCTATGAAGTTATCGACATGTCGGGAAAGAGTTCACGACAATAATCAAAAGAGTTGACTATGACAAGATTTGATCTTTCATAAGCGATATTTAGTCTAGACGGATTTATGTAGCAACCACTACATATAATTTTGTTATATGGTAGTTGAATAAACAAAACAAGTTCTTCTAATAGAATTGTTACCTAGGACAAGTGCATAACACGGTCCATAGGGTTTTGTTAATTCAAAGGATGCTAAAAGCATATGCAAGCTTCAATGGTTGAAGTAAGCATAGCGGAGTTGGAATCTTCACTATGATGAAACTGTTAAAAGGGTTTAATTTCATCAGATACAATGAAGATGCTTGCATTTGCAAGAAATTAAGTGGGAGCGCTAAGACATGTTTCTAATACATTATGTGGAAGACATATTGTTGATTGGAAATAATGTATCTTTTATTAACACATATTAAGAATTTCATCCCGATGAAAGACTTAGGCAAAACCCAAATATTTGGCATCAATAGACGCTAATATGGTTGTGCCAGAAGTACATAGACAAGATATTGAATGAGTTCAATATAGAAACTACAAGAGAGGTTCTTGTCGCACAGAAAGGATTGAATGAGTTCAATGTTGATGATATATTCAAGTGTATTGACATTTGGTAAAGTGAAACAAATAATCAAGTATAGATTGATACTTGATGTATGAAATCACAAAGAGTATTTATATCAATCATACTGTGATATGTACAAATCCAGATATGTCCTATGCTCTAAATGTTGTGAGCATATACCAGAATGATTCGTAAGATGATCATTGGACAATAGTAAGGATATTCTTATGATCTTTTGGAAGAACTAAGAGTATATTATTTGTAGAAGTGACAAATAGATGGTTAGTTCATTGTAAAAGTACTACATTGATACTAGTTTTGTCACAAAGTACAAATTAAGTTTATCTCAATCTAATCTAAGGGTGGAACAATACAATGGAAAGTAAGTTCCATAATGGATTTGGATGAGTTCCAAAGTTAAGACATTGTGACAGATACTACAACAAAAGGCTAAGTATATGACTGCTATTATAGCAGCAAAAGAGGACATTTGTGTCAAGTAGTTTGTTATCAAACTAGGTGTAGTTCACAGAGGGATAATACTATGAAGATATATTGTGCGACAATATTATCAACATGTTTTAACCCCAAAGAACTAAAAGTCACACCGAAAGACCAAATTTATACAAAGCCATCTCATTAGAGAATGAGTGATGCGTAGAGACGCAAAGACATGCAATTACACATGGACCTGGAAGTGTCAGATCCGGAGATCAGTTGACCACTAGCAATCGTGTACATACAACACCGGAAAGCCATAGGTGTTGAATACACAAAGGTTTGAAACTAGATTATTGACTCTAGTGCAAGTGGGAGACTGTTGGAGATATGCCCAAGAGGCAATAATAAAGTGGTTATTATCATATCTTCACACTTATGATAAATGTTTACATACCATGCTATAATTGTATTAACCGGAAACATTAATACTTGTGTGATTTGTAAACTAAAATAAGAGTCCCTAGTATAGCCTCTTGTTAAACTAGCTTGTTGGTTGATATATGATCATGGTTTCCTGATCATGAACATAGAGATGTTATTAACAACAGGGTCATATCATTAGGAGAATGATGTGATGGACATACTCCTATAAATAAGCGTAGCATAAAGATCAAGTCATTTCAATAGTTCAATTGCTATATGCTTTCTGATACATAGTAACCTAATTCCTTCTACCATGAGATCATGCATATCACCTTTACCGGATGGATGCTTTGATGACATCAAACACCACACCGTAACTGGGTGGCTATAAAGGTGGCATTAAGTGTTCGGAAAGTATTGGTTGAAACACATGGATCAAGAGTGGGATTTGTCCATCCACATGACGGATAGATATACTCTGGGCCCTCTCGGTGGAATGTCATCCAATTGGCTTGCAAGCATGTGACTTGGTCACAAGGGATCACATATCACGGGAACGAGAAAAGAGTACTTATTGGTAACGAGGTTGAACTAGGTATGCAGAGATACCGACGATCATAACCTCGGATAAGTAAACTATCGTGAGACAAAGGGAAATTGGTATCGTATGTAAGTGGTTCATTCGATCGCAAAGTAATTGTAGAAATATGTGGGAGCCATATGAATTTCCAGATTCCTCTATTGGTTATTGTTTGGAGAAGTGTCTCGATCATGTCCGCATAATTCACGAACCGTAGGGAGACACACTTAAGGATTCGACGTTGTTTGAGTAGTTATGGTATTATGAGAAAGAGACCGAATGTTGTTCGGAGTCTCGGATGGGATCCGGGATATCACGAGGTGATCCGGAATGGTCCGGAGAATAAGATTCATATAAGGAAAGTCCCGTTTCGGAGTTCGGGAATGATTCCGGTGTTTTCATCGGGAATGTTCTAGAAGGTTCCGGATTGTCCGGCACTCCGGGGGGGAAGGGGTACATGAATGTGTCATTACATATTGGAATGATTGCATCATGTACTAAGTGTTCTTGCTGTCCCAAATAAAGGATTAAATTGAATCCTAAAACAGAAAAGTCAAATGTCCAGTTTGAAAGTCAAACGGCTAAAACAAGAAACTGTGGGAAACAAGCAAGAGGAGTTGGAACCGACTTGGAGGAGGAGTTTCTCTCCTCCAAGCCGGCGGCCAGCCCTAGGCCGAGTTGGGGAGGGACTCCCTCCCTCCCCTGGCGTGCCAGCCCCCTCCCATCTATATAAGGAGGGGCAGGGCTCCCCTCCAAGAACACACAAGTTCCTATCTTCTACCTCCGGTTTAGAGCCGTTTTGGTTTAGAGCTTCTAATTGCTTTAGCCTGCGGTTTAGAGCCTTCTAATTGGTTTAGAGCCTTCTAATTAGTGTGTCTAATTACTAGACCACTAATAGCCTCTCTCATAAGCTCCACCATACTCGCACCGGCTTAAGGCGAAGCCCTGCGGGATTTCCCCTCTACTTCCGGTACCACGCCGTTGTGCTGCCGGAATCGCGAGGAGAGTGCTACAACCTCCGCTGCCTGCTGGAACAAGGGAGAGGAAGGTCTTCGTCGAGTACCGAACGTGTGACCGACTGCGGGAGCGCTGCCGGAACGTGGCGCCAGAAGGATCGTCTACGCGATCTTGAGATCGGAAGTGTACGACTACATCACCCACGAGAATCTGCTCTCGTTAACCGCTTTGGAATCTTCGAGGGTAAGTTATTCCATCGACTCGTTGCTACAATCTAGTAGATAGATCTTGGCTTGTTTGTTTGTATGCGATAGAAAATTTTTGTTTTCCATGCTACGAACCCCTACACTAGCTAACTAATACCCCTTTGGGTTCTAGGGTTTACTGTTTGGATCTTGGTCCCTACGATATGGGCCGGGTCACGGGCTTGTCCTAGCCCAATGGCCCAGTCCATAAATCTTGACAGCTAACGGTCTTCTGGTACGCTGCTTCCTGTTCCTTTTGGCGTCATGCTGTTACTTTGTACGTCAGCGTATGCTTTGGTCGTCACCCGACTCCTTTTGTGTCACCCGGTGTCGCCCTTCTCTTTTGACCATGCTTTACCATGGTCCCTCCTGAACCTTACTCGGAAATGTGCCACGCATCCTTCTTGACTCGGCCCTTCCTCGGCTGACTCGGCTCATCGGTTCCTGCAAGGATTACAACTTTTTCTTATGCGGGCCGACATAATTTATATGTCGGTCGCTCATGCTTATCTTACCCGGCCTGGTTCTTTCTTTACTCGGAACCAACCCAGCTGCGCTATGTTTCCCCTCTCGTGAACCTACCGGGGGTTATCCCCCGACAAGATTCAACAAACAAAATTGAAGCATGTTATGATAGTTCAAATACCTGGTTCAACCACCAAAGCTAGACAAATTTGCAAGGCTGTACCTATCAGAATCCATGGAATAGATTTTTATGATAATCTAATAGTACTTGGAACCAAAGGTTTGGAAGTAGTACTAGGAATGGATTAGATGTCGAAACATAAAGGATTAATCGACTGTGCCAAGAAAGCCATAACCATGACTAGTACCACTGGAGTGTCTGTAGAGTATGTATCTGAAACTGTGCCCCGTTAATTCAAGTGCAACAAGAGTCTAGCCTAACCAACCATTGACCAAGTCAGAGTAGTCTGTGAATACCCCGACATATTCCCAGATGTATTGCCTCGTATGTTGGGAATATGCCCTAGAGGCAATCATGTATGATGATATTTCCCATTGTATTCATAAAGTTATTAAGTAGTCCTTGTATGAACATCTGATGTGTATCATTGAATATGTGATTCGGTTGTGGAACTATGCATTCATGTTGTTTATACTAAATGTCCTTGGTCATTGAGGTTGTGCTGGACACACAACTTAGACCAATGTGAAAGTTGGCTTGATGACTCGGTTCCACTTGTCATGGGCATGGAGATGCTATTCCAACTTACACAGATTCGGCTAAAGAGTTTAGCGAGTCGGATTGACCCATATTGAGGTACAACGAACTAGTTGTCATTTGTATATCTCAATCAATGTAATCCTTAGACCTGAGGTTGTTGCATAGTCCGAGTTGAGGATCACCGACTTAGGTTCTGTCAAACGCTGATCCGTGACTTCGCAGTTATAAAGGCAGGGTTCGGGTCGACTGAGAATCAAGCTGCGTGATGTGGATAACCAAGATGGGATTTTGCCCCTCCATTCGGAGAGATATTCTCTGGGCCCTCTCGTGGGATATGATTCGGAAAGCATGGCCATGCACGACTCGGTTAAGTGTTAACCGAGTCGATCGGCTAAGAGTTAGTCGGGTGAATCACTTATCTCGGATCGAGAAGAGAGTCGGACTATTTAAGGGATGACATATATTCGCCTATAGTCTGACAAGATATATCGTGAGGCAAAAGGGACTCAGACGTAAGTCGCATTGGAAAGGCAAGTCGTCATGACTCTTTGGTACTTGGGAATCGGCAAGTTCTGCTAGGAGCCGATGCCGATTGATCGATTGTGAGTCGGACTCTAATCGTGTCCAAGTAACCATGAGCCTGCGGGGTCACACACTTAAGAGCGGGAGCAAGTTCGGATTGGATCCGAATCTGTAATCTGGTTGGGTTGGACCTAAACCGGATTAGGACTGAGTTAGTGAGTTGGACTCACGGTGACTAATGTTATATGGGCTTTAGTGAATGGGTCGCGTGAGCAGAGCCCACGTTCACTCCCTATATATAGTGGAGCACAGTAACCCAGAAAGGTTAATCGTTGTTCGGTTAGGTAATTCCATGTGTTGGAAACCCTAGCTCCACAACAGTCCAGCCGCCGTAACGAACCTAGCAGTTCGCCGCCGGCGCTCCTCCTTGTACGTGTGGATACCAGCAGAGGTGCTGTGCGATCAGCACCAGGACGATCGGATCGTGAGGACTACACTGCATCAACTGACGCGCTTCATTAGTAATCCGCAACCGCGCGTCTAGTGGTAAACCTCGTGGCCTTCTACCTCAGCTAGATCTTGGGATCACCACGTTAGAGGAAAAAGTTTTTGTTTTATCTCTGCGTGGCCCAACATCGTATACCCTCAGATCGAGATATCGAGTTTATCATTGAACTAATCCCTGGAACTAGACCCATAGCTTAGAGACCTTATAGCATGAACCCGTATGAATTAGTGGAGTTGAAGAAGCAACTAGATGCTATGCTGGAGATAGGTCTGATTCAACCAAGTGCGTCACCATGGAGATCACCTTTTTTGTTTATGGATAAGAAAGATGGAGGTAATTGTTTGTGCACGGATTATTGGAAGCTGAATGATGTCACCATTAAGAACAATTACCCACTGCCGAAGATAGAAGACCTGTTTGACCGGTTGACCGGTGCCAAAGTGTTTTCTAAGATTGATCTTAGAAGGGGTTATCATCAACTCAAGATTCGCACAGAGGATATTCCAAAGACTGCCTTTACCACCAGATATAGATTGTATGAGTACATGGTCATGTCTTTTGGATTAACCAATGCCCCCTCTTATTTCATGAACCTCATGAACAAGATTTTTATGAACTTCCTAGATAAGTTTGTCATTGTTTTCATCGATGACATTCTGATATATTCCAAATCAGAAGAAGAACATGAGCTACACCTAAGGACCATCCTTGAAACCCTTAGGGAGCATCAGTTCTATACCAAGTTTAGCAAATGTGAGTTCCGGTTAAAGGAAGTAGGATTCCTCGGACATATCGTGTCGGCATGAGGAATTGCTGTCGACCCTGCCAAGGTTAATGGCAAGACCCAACCACTCAAAGCCAAGTTCGTGCATTTCTCGGATTAGTGGGATATTACCGCAAGTTCGTAGAAGGATTCTCGAGCATCGCAAGACCCATGACCCAATTGTTGAAGAAAGATAAGAAGATTGAATGGACGGACAAATGTGAAGGAAATTTTTAGGAGCTTAAGAAGAGATTGATCTCAACTCCAATCTTGATTATGCCGGATATCACGAAGCCTTTTGATGAGTTTTGTGACGCATCCAAGATCGGTCTCGGATGTGTGCTAATGCAAGAAGGCAATGTATATCCTATCTATCCCGACAACTGAAACAACATGAGCAGAATTACCCTACCCATGACCTTGAACTAGCAGCCGTAGTTTTAGCCTTGAAGACATGGCGGCATTACCTCATGGGTAACCGCTGTGAGATTTATTCGGATCACAAGAGTCTGAAGTATTATTTCACCCAGAAGGAGCTGAATATGAGGCAAAGGAGATGGATAGAGATAATCAAGGACTATGACCTTGACATTCACTATCACCCCGACAAGGCCAATGTAGTAGAGGATGTTCTTAGTAGATTTCCTTGTCGATTGAACACCATGATTCTGAAAGAGAAACTAAGTTTGCACAAGGAGTTGGAAGATTTCAGAATGGAGCTAGTAAGTGAAGGATTTTTGGCTAGCATAGAACTTCAACCCACTTTAATCAGTCAGATCAAGGAGGCGCAGAAAGAAAATGCTAGTATCGACGGGATCAAACATCGTATCGGTATAGGAAAGGTACCCGGATTCACCAAAGATGAAGAAGGAGTTTTGTGGTACAAAGGACGTATCTGTGTACCAGCAGATTTAGAGTTGA
Source organism: Avena sativa (assembly GCA_916181665.1). NCBI lineage: Eukaryota > Viridiplantae > Streptophyta > Magnoliopsida > Poales > Poaceae > Avena > Avena sativa. The sequence goes on along the minus strand of OV702280.1, from coordinate 217,932,374 downwards.
AGCAAGCTATTTTGAAATAAGCCCATGATACTCTTTATTCTATCCACCCTGGAGGAACCAAGATGTATCAGGATTTGAAGGAGCAATTTTGGTGGAACAAGATGAAGATAGAAATCGGAAGCTACATAGCCAAATGTGATATCTGTTAGAGAGTCAAAGAGGGACATCAGAGATCTGCAAGACTTTTGGAACCATTGAAAATTCCGGAATGGAAATGGGATTTAGTTGGAATGGATTTTATCACCAGTTTGCTTAACTCTAGTAGGGGAAATGAATCTATCTAGGTCATAGTGGATAGACTGTCCAAAGTCGCTCATTTCTTACTAGTCAAGACCACTTACCAGAGTTCGAAGCTAGCAGGTGTGTAAATTGCTAGGATAGTCAGTTTGCATGGTGCAAGAACATTGTGTCGGATCGAGGAACTCTGTTTACATTGATATTTTGGAAGAAAGTCCAAGAAGGATTAGGAACAAGACTGGATTTCAGCACAACTTATCACCCTCAGACCGATGGAAAAATGGAGCGAGTAAACCAAATACTCGAATCTATGTTAAGAGCTTGTGTGTTGGAATATGGATCAAAATGGGAAGACTGTCTGCCTTTCGCAGAATTCTCATACAACAATAGTTACCAAGCCAGTTTGCAAATGGCCCCATTTGAATTTATGTATGGAAGGAAGTGTCGTACCCCTTTGAATTGGTCGGAAGTAGGAGAGAGTCATATTTTCAGACCCAACATCCTAGGAGAATCCGAAGAGAAAGTTCACAAGATTCATGAGCACCTTAAGACCACCGAATCCAGATAGAAGAGTTATGTCGATAAGAGACGTCGAGACGTAGCCTTCAATACTGGAGATTTTGTGTATCTCAAAATATCACCGTTGAAAGGAATGCAATGTTTCGAACTCAAAGGAAAGTAAGCCCCCACATATATCGGACCCTTCAAGATTTTGAATCTCCGAGGAGAAGTATCATATCAATTGGAACTACCGGAAGAGATGTTAGCCATGGATAATGTGTTTCATTTCTTGTTACTTCGTAAATGCCTGGAAGTCCCGAAGAAGACCGAAGTTTTCAAGAATATTGATCACAGAACCATAGAGATCAATGAGGACCTAACGTACCCCAAAGTACCCATTCGTATTTTGGAAGAATCCTTCAGAACCACTAGGACCAGGAGTATCAAGTTTCTCAAGATCTAGTGGAGTAACCACAGTAAAGAAGAAGCTACCTGGGAGCGAGAAGATTACATTAGGACTGAGTTTCCAGATATCTTTAAATCCTAGTTTTCTTTCACTTTAATCCCGGGACGGGATTTTGTTTAAGGGGGGAAGGTTTGTAACATCCCAAAAATATTAATAAAGATTATCAAGTTCCAATCACCCAAGTTTAGGGTTAACAAAAACTTTTGTTATTAAAATCATATGAATGCATGTGTGTGTGTGATGAATGCATGAATGCTTGAAATGACTTGTTTGATTGCTATGAATGGCAAGGATTGGTTTAAATATGAAAACAACATCATCTAAATCATTTCCAAGAAGAATCAAATGAAGAGAAAATAAAAAATAAACAATATGAGCTAATGGTCATTTTGACCAAAGTTAACCACTAGACCACTTTGAGTGTTTCTAGTCCAAGTTTTCTAACAGAAACAAATCCAATTCTTTTCACCCCTTGCTAGACCAAGTAAAAGTGAACCTAAGGACACTTTGGAAACCAACAGAAACATATTTAAAATCTATTCAAATGACAATTCAAAATTGAATTTTTAATAGGTATTAAGATCACCATTTGTCAAAAACCACTCCAACCAGTTCACCTTGCCAAACCCAAGGAACCAATTACTACCAAGTATGTGACCGGAGCGCCCACCAAATCTCAATCAAAAATTTCGAACTTAAAATCATGCGGCCATTTTGTCAAACACTTGGTGAGCATAGTAAACCATGCCTAACTATCACTGTTTTGGATCAATGCTTTGTTCCCCCATTGCACCCATCCTCCCACTTATCTCCCCCAGTGAGAACACAAGCATTGAACAAGCTAGAACTCTACCATTGCACTAGTGCTCAGCCAACCCGAGCCCTGCCTTACCAGCCAATAATGGCCAGCATGCAGGAGAAACAACCACGCCCGTTCACCATGTCCAGGAGGCAGCTGACCGTCCACCGCCACCCACTGTCCAGCCCTCATACGCAGCCAGGCCCTGGACCACAGAGGACACGCTGCGCCCATTGTCTCTGTGCCATACCGAGAGCACGCTAGAGCGCCGCGCCCGACATGCACATACACGCCACGCCTCGCCTTCACCGCTCGTTCCTGCAATCACCATGACACTAGCAACCCCACAGACATCCCCGTTCGCCGCCGCGACCCGTAGCCACTCTGCGTCGTGGAAAACGCCATCGGTCCCGCTCAGAGCACCAGCCTGTTCTGACCAACCTCGAGCGCCCCTTACCATGCCATTATGTCCTTGAGCATCATCAGGAGACCGCGCACCAGCCTACACCCTCAGCCATGTCATTAGCTCGTTGTACCATCGACCCCGACGAGCTCTGCCCATGTCGTAGTGCCTCTCTCGCTCGGCTATAAAAGGAGGCCACCGCAGCCCCAATTCGCCACACCATCTCACTCCCCACCTCTAACATAACCTCCCACACCTCTCCCCGGAGCAAGGTGAGCTCCGCATTTCCAGAGTTTCACCGGAGCCCGTCGTTGCGGAAGGAGAAGGGAGCCGTTGATTGGAGCCACCCTAGGATCCGCCGTGACCATCGTTCGAACCGCCGTTGTTGACAACATTGTTTTCCCAAAAAGACGACCCTAGCTGGAGCCCTGGTGAGCCTCACATGACCCCCACTGCCGCGTTAGGGTTTAGACCACGCCGGAGCTGTTCATCATCGTCGATGAACCTCGACCATTAGATTAGATTCTAATTGTAGGGCCTGGATAGAAGGATACCACTTAGATTAATTAAAGTAGCTGACGGATGGGGCCATAACTTAAGTCAGCCCAGGCGCTGCGCTGTGCGCAGTGGGCCGGCCCAGTTAGTACTCGCGCGACCCAGTAGATTCAAATAAATTTTTTCAATTTAATTCAAACTCTAGTTCTGGCAATAACTTTAAAAATCAATCCAGAGAGATTCATTGAGCCAAATTGCATAAAACCAATTTTGTTAGAAAGGTATTGAAAATATTAATCCAAGACCGTTGGATTCAAACCATTTGAAATTATAGATCATCTATAGTAAAAATAACACACAAAGACTTTTCTGCATTCAAACATTTTTCAAAAATCAACCATAAATGCTTTTGAGTTGATTCCAACTATCAAAAATCACATTTGACAAGATCTTTCTGGATATGTAAAAGGATCTAGGTTTACTTGCAGTAATAATGGACAAGTATTAAAAGAATGCCCCATAGGCATTTCTAGTCACTTTAATTAATTAAAATAATAATGTGAAACCTTATTAAATTGTGACACCACTTTAAATCACATTCCCAAGCATTAAAATATGTGGTGATGACATGTGTTAACATGATCCCATATTTTAAATTGGAGAATATTAAATCTTAAGTAGTTTTTCAATGAGTAGAAATTACTTTTCCAAAATAAATTAAATAAGACTAATGGTTTAATCCTTGTGATGATTGTGATGATGATAGATCATCAAGTGTGAACCTTTGTGTGCCAAATAGAAATAGTTAAGTATTGTTTGGTGATTGTGTACCTCGTATTTATTTATAGACGCTAGTACCGACCAAGGATACGAAGAGGAAGGAGACTACTATGAAGAGGAAGAAGAGGACAACTTCAACCACTGCACTACTCAAGGCAAGCTAACACTTGCAACTTTGCAAGCCATCCTAGCAAGCTATCTAATGCAAGCTAATACTTGCAAGCCCCACAATACCAATTAACCTATGCAATGTCTTAGGCATATTTGGTTATACCACTTTATTATACCAAATCCCAGTTTTACTTGCAAGGTTTATTATTATTTTCCTTATCAAAGTTAATTATTACTTCTAGTTATTATTTAGTGAGTTTTGGGAAATATATTAGAGGTAGCATAAAGAGCATAAAACTTGGCCTAAGTTAGATAGAACTAGATGTCACACTGAGGCATGAGACTAGATTTGGATAAGTCACACTTGATTAGCACCCCTCGTTAGTGATTACCCTCAACTTTAGTGCCTAGTGCTAAGAGTAAAAGTTGATTATTGTAGATGGGAATACTTGGTGAAAATGATTATGAAAAACTTAGAATGATGACTCATTCTAATGAAATGTTTTGACATGTGTAGTGAACACCATATGATTTGATGATGAAAATGTTGAGGCATGAGCCTTAGCCCCTTTATAAAATTGATGGTTGGGTTCGGATGCGATACCATTCCAATTTTACCGTACAACAACAATACCCAAAATTGGGTAGGGCTTGACTGGAAGTTTATATATCTTAGTATGGGTTCCCTTGTAGAAGAGGTTTGAGCTGAGGCTACCTCGTTATGATTGTCCACCTGTGCAGTTCCCAAGATGACAGATGGTCATGGTTGGGAGGCCAAACTCATAGGGGAGGTGCCTATACTAGGGTGTGTAATTGAAAGGTTAGGATTGATTTTCCGCATAGTGAGTATGGTGAATCAGGATTGATCCTGACGGATGTATTGAATGTTGTGGTGAAAGTGTACCACCTCTGCAGAGTGTCAAACTATTCCAATAGCCGCGTTCGTGGTTATGGACAGTTACAGTGGCCATACTGTTCCATCGTCAGATGTTTTCAAAATGACTTGTGAAATGAACTATGACTTTGACTTGACCATAACATGGTTGTGAACATGAAAACTAAGTGTAACATCCCAGCATTTAGGAACCAACGAAGGGTAGATTTAGGAATATGTGCATATGCATGCATTCATCTGTAAAATGTGGGTAAATTTTCGCCAAATAAAAAAACCTAAAGTGACCAGAGTTTCTTTCACTCTCTAGGTGTAGGAATAGCTCTGGAGAGTGATCGTTACAAATTTTGACATGATCTTTATGAATTAGTATGTTTTGGGGAAAAGAATTTGAATTCAAATTTGGAATTTGAACTTATATTTAAAAGTTAGGATTTGGTATTTTGGATTGAATTCCAAAATAATTTAGTAATATTATTTGCTTTAATAAAGAGATAGTAGATAGTAATAAGAATTCAATATAAAGAAATTCAAATGAGAAATAAATCTTTATTTCATAAACATGCTACAATAATGAATTGATTAAATCAATAAAGGTTCCTTACAATAAAGAAACTACAAGAAGGGAAATTCAAATATGAATAAACTATTACAATATTCTCACAAAAGAATATGTAGAGGTCCTTGGATCGAATAGCTAGAATACATAGTTTAAGATGTAATATCAAGAAACAAAGGTCATATTACAACTTATAACCAGGAATAAAATAATTCATTACATCTTACATAGCTCATTTGTCAATCTCATTACAATGCAGCAGATATAACTATATATCATGGGGTCCTTCATCTTCATATGCCACAGGAAATCATGTTGGTTGTAGACATGTAATCCCTACTCAACAAACTTCGCTAACATCAGAAAAACCTGCAACATAATAAGTTACAGCCACAAGGGTCAATACATTTGAATTGTATTGGCAAGTGATTTTATATTGCAATGGAGAATCTATAATCTACATGATTATTTGGATAAGTGGAGTTTTTACTTGCCTTTGCATAAAACAAGTTTTCCTTATCCTTTGAAAATAGTTTCTCTTTTCCAAACTTTTCATCACACAATGGCACACTGGATACCCTCTAAGTGTTTCCCTGATGCACCCAACAAGTTTTAACTAACAGAAATTGGAATGAGGATATACTTGATTGCTTCAATTCCTTTGATGCTCAATTTGTCCATTGTCGGGGACACGACTATGTACTTAGGTTTTACCCTCTCGAGAGGCGGTGCAATTTCCGCACAAGACTCGACATCCATCAAGACGAGATCTTTGAGAAGCCTTCCCTTAGACCAAATGGACGCATTCCATCCTATCATGACTACCACCTTCTGTCCATCTGGCTAAATTATTGCAACCTATATGATCAAGGCAGAGCCCATATGCCACGTGGCTGCACTGGAAGCTTCTCAACACAAAAAATCTCAAATCTCTTTGTTCCTGGGTGGCAATCCACAAGTGTGATACACAAGGTGAACCATAGAAATGGGCCTTGTGTAACCAATCAACACAAATCCATCCAAGCAATTACCACTCCACCCATGTGTTTCATTCACTTAGTTGTTTTGTTAATGAAAAAAACATAGTCATTGACTTTGCATAATATCATAACAATGAATGTTCCACCCTTGAAATCTTTTAGCTAGGCTAAGCATACTAGCAAAACATGTATCTGGACTAAGGAATAATCCTACCAATATATATTCTATAGGATCTAATATAGCATAGCAATATATATAAAATAGTCCTATCATGCATACTACAAAAATATCACTAATGCATTATTTAAAATATAGAACTTTTGATGAAAAAAGTATCACTTGCCTTTTTGGTAGAGAAACTAGGTAAACTCCTTGATCTTGTAATGGTCACACTCTTCAAAGTTCACTACAATTAAATCAAGCAAGGCACACATTCAAAACTAGCATTCAAACAATTCACCACATAAAAAATGAAAACAAAGCAATGTATGCAAGCATGCAAAAGGTTGTTTTATTGGAAAATTAGTTTCTAACAAGGTTCTAAACATTTCAAAACACCTACTGGTCATTTATAACAGTGGCAAAATCATTTGAAAACAAGGTAGTGAAAATAGGCCATTTAAATCATTTTTGTTTTGCTAGAAATGATTTTATTCAAAGGAATAATTTTCTAGTGTTAGCAAAATATATTTCTAAATTCAAATGTTAGTGTTTAGGGTCAGAGAGTTCAAATCAAAATCATTTTTAAAACAATTTTTATATCCAAAATAGTCCTAAACATGTTTCTGCAAAAACACCTAATTTTTCAGAAGAAAAATACTAAACTAAGTCCATAGTTGGAAAGTTTAAATTTTCCTCAATCCATTGATATAAAATTTGTAAATTTTGGACATGCAGAACAAAAGTTATGAAATTTTCAAACTCAACCATCTAGTAGATCTAATTTTTGTTTTAAAACAGCAGCCAGGACACGTGTCTTATTTCTATTGGCCGATACCATTTCGTTTGGATCGAGCTATACAGGTCCCATATAATTTTATTTAAATAATCTTTATTCCTTTTTATTATTCAGTAACTTTTATTCCATTTGCTTATGGAATTGGCCAAGATTTAATTTGCCTTTTAAATATTATTTAATTATTTATTTCTTTCTTTGTCTTATAAAATTCATATATTTTTATTTATAGTTCCAAAATTAGTTATTCCACTTGTATAAATTTATCTAATATTTATTTATCCTTTTAAATTATATTAGGATTATTTTGCTCACAATTTAGTAAGGAGCTTTATTAGCCTTGGAAATTACTTTCTTTTATCTTACTAAATTCATAAGTTTTTATCCATGTCTCCAAATTAAGTGAAACCAATTTCCATGGTTTTATATTATTTTTGTTTACCATTTTTTGGGGTCATTTATAATGTTTGTTGCTAATTTTTTTATATGGATCAAATCCATAGTCTTGGAGATATCTTGGATATGATTTCTTTCTTTAGGGTTTAGGGGTTTGGTTTATTTTTTCCAAGTGTTTAATTTCCAGATTCTTTCCATGCAAGATTGCAATTGATCTTTTGAATATTTGTTTTTTGCTTTATTATTCAAGTTTTTTTAAAGTAAGGTTTGATGTTTCCATTTAGAAGCAAAAAATTTCTTTTCACCCTAAATTTCAACAATTAAATCTTTTGTTTATTTATTTTTAACATTTCAAAATTTGAAGAATTTTGGGATGTGACAGACTACCACCCTTAAAAGGAATCTCGTCCCGAGATTAAGGAACGCTAGAGGTTACAAGTTAGCTTCAAGACAACTAGGGTACTACCACCCTTAAAAGATTTTCAAGTAGATTACAATTTGTCTTTCTTGGTATCTTGGTGAAACTTCTCTGGACAGTTGTTTGCATAGTGTGCTTTTTTACCACATTTGAAACATGTGACAAGGCTGAGATCTTTCACAGGCTTGCTTGTCTTGTTCTTCTTCTTTTCTGGACAATGTGATGCATAGTGGCCTGACTTTTTGCATTTGTTGTACATCACTTGTCTAATATCCTCTTTCATCTTTGGTATCACTACCTCTTGTTTGTTTTCTTGGCCCGTCCTCTTTTCTGGGTATTCATTGGCATAGTGTCCCATCTCTTTGCAATTGTAACATTGCACCTGGCTAATGTCTTGCTTGCTGGCGTTGGGGCATTTCTTTTTGTTCTTGGGTTTCTCCAAAGCTAGGAGGTCTCTTAGTTCATGTTCTTCATACTTGACCTCAAAGGTGGGAAAATTTCTGTAACATCCCAATTTCAGCACCTCAAAGGGGGAAAAAACTTTTTATTGCATTGTGTGACTACTTGCTTGCCTAGGGTCAAGCAACTGTTTGTGTATTGGTCGTGTACTCCTTATCTCAACCCTAGTTCACAAAAACTAATTCACAAAAGAGATGTCTTGGATCATCTTGCATATTCTAAAATGTTCTGGCATTTCAAAAACCTGAGCCAAGATGACTTTGACACAACCAAATACTTTACTAGCTTATATTCCAAAACTATGGAGACATATATGTATACTCTCCTTATGTTTTAAAGATAAAACCTTCAACTACAATTACCCCCAGGTTTTTCCAAAACCTTTATTAAAACCTTTTAATCCAACCTTGGTAGTAATACCAAGATGATACTTATCTTACTTCAAGCAAAAACCCTTTCAACCTACCCATGCTTACCTAAAGCTAGGCTTGATGGTAACCTTGGTAGTAGTTAGATAAGTAATATGATGAATTGCCTTGATCTGCTGGTTGATGAATTGCCTTGATCTACTCTCTGATGAATTGCCTTGATCTGATGATTGCCTTGTTTGCTTAGGAACTAGAGTGAGCTAATCTAGTAGCTCATCCCTTCGGACCCAATCCTTGCTTGTGATCATCAATCCCAAAGTAAGCATCCCTGTGTGGATCTATCCTAAGCCACTCAAGTGATCATCTCATCTCCTGCTTACATCAATCCTAGGACAACCCTTCTGGATGGTTTCCAACCCAGTGAAGACCCCATCCAAGCAGGGATAATATCTACTTATCCCTCACCTCAACATCCTCCATATGATCATGAGTTTGGAACCTAGCATCCTCTGAAAATCATCTACACTTACACTCTAGTCTAAAACCCTCAATCTGCCAAAATGGCTAAGTCTGGATTTCTTATCTAGATACCATTTTTGGAGCTCTACCTTTTCCAACCTATGCATTATTGAGAATGTACCTGAACCATTTTGTAGTATATCAGTAGTAATACCAAATCCCACTCTTTCCCTGGACTAAGCCACTCCATGTCCCACTCATCCATGATGGTTTTGTAGTCAAGATAATAATCTTTTCTACAAATCATATCATCTTGCGTACTTTGGCGGAACCCCACATCTATATGCCTCCTCCCCTTGACCAACTCATTGTTTTATTATGACCTACTCATCATGGCATATCAACCCCCACTTCACTTGTTTCCATTGGAGCCTTGTGCTTCTTAAACCCACATGGTTTAGGAGGCTAACTGATGCATCTGTTATGGCAGCCTTATTTTCAACAAAGTTTGCCATCTCTCCTAGATCACCTCAAATGCAACCGAGCCCCACTCTTGCTTCCATGATCATCTATATGACATGGTCTATCCATCCATATACCCCTTGTGCAAAGGTGAGCCCTGAGCTCCCTAAACCAACCCTGTTTAGAAGGCGTCGGAATAACTAAACCCTAGATCCTCCAGAATCTAGTTTCAATTCTTTTTACCAAATTTCTTCAAGACCAAGGTTGACCTTGATGCCTACACAAAGTGTACATAATTCACCTTGTATATCAGCATCCCCAAATAATTCCCACAATTATTTGGATTATTAAACTATTTAATTCCCATTATTTACCAAATTCCCAAAATCCTTGTCTATAAAGGAAAGTTTTGTTTTATCCAAATCACCTTGCCAACTTAAGGCACATTTGAGGTCTACTCATCATATCCCATCTTTTGCCAACTCAAAAATAAATATTTTTGAGATTCTTTATTATTTCTTTTTGCCCTTTTTCTTAAATGGCAGAAACAAGAAATAATTCCCTAAAAATACTTCTACACCTCAATAAATACCATTAAAATTCTCCAGTATGTGTTATGGTATTTAGGACCATACCACATCAAAAACTAAACTTGCCCAATGTAAAATTTGCATTCCTTATTCCATAATCTATTTCTGCACTTTTTGAAAAGGTGCATTAAATGGGATTGTAATCATCAGAAAAATCCCATTTAAATCATGAAGAGATTATTTGACCTATAACACCTACCAGTACTATTTCCACACTTTGTCCAATGCAACTTTTGCCACTTCCTTCACAAGCCACAGAAGGATCAATTTTGCCAAAACAATCAAACCTTGTTTTAAACTAACACCAAACCACAACCAAACTTGTCAAGCACTTCATCCTAGCAGCACCAACTCCACCCTGGTCGTGTGCACTGTAGCACTGAACTATCTTCTCCACCCCTCCTTTGTCCTCTTGTGTTTGGAGGAAGGAGAGAAGAGAACATATGCCTATTTATTTAACCCTCTTGCCTTGTCACCCTCTTTACTCACCACAGCAGCTGCAGTAGGCCTGTACCCTCCCCCTCCTCGACCAGAACCCCACCACACACTCACCCACCGCCCTTGCTGCCCAATAAGAAGCCACCATGGTCATTGACCATCCTACCCCCAACCCCTTGGGTATAAGGAGGGAAGAGGCCACCCCAGTGCCTCTCTGGCCCTCATTTGCCCCCAGAACGCTCCCCTCATCTCACCCGAGCTCCAGATCCTCTTCCCCGCTCCCCCTATCCATGGAGAAAGAGAGAAAACCCTCCTCGGGTAGAAGCTAGCATGCAAGCTTGCAGGCGACCCCGACCACCCCTCCTCTTCTACTTACTATCATCATGCTCCCCTACACCTAATATGCCTCCCCCTCACTTCTTTGGTAGCAGGAACACCGGAGGCAACCAACACGGGTGGTACGTCCGAACGGAGCACCACCCACGAGCCTCCATGCTCCCGAGCCCTCTCTACACCTGCATGCAGCACTGGCGCGGCCCCAGAACCACCGCCTCCAACTGAGCCCTTCAGACTCGACCGGCACCAACAACCCAAAGCTCTCCGACGATATCCCGAGCGCAACCCCGCCAGCGCCTTCGCGTGAATCTACTCCTGGCCTTGACCCCCACCTTCCCGCCCATATCCGAGGTCCCCGAAGTACGCCGCGTCTCCCCCACCACATCCCCGGTGCCGACATGCCCTGGAGAGCCCCCTCGGACGAAACCCCGCTGCCGTTAGGGTTTCCGCGCGGACGCACCGGTCTGAAAGAAGACGAGGGCGGGTGACCATCGAAACTGCTCTAATCGGACGGCCACGGTCGCTCGATACCCCTTCGCGCTCTGCCTCCCACTGACATCCGGGTCCCGCCTCGCGCCTTGCAACTCCCGGCCTCGCGCGCGTGGCTCTGGCGATAGCAAGCTAGCTGCCGCACTGCGTGGCCCACACCCCCCGGAAATAGGCCTAGTAAGCCTTTCCTCCCTCTCTTTTAATAAATCATATCACAGATCTGTTCAAATGCAGTTTAGTTTAAATCAAAATCAAAATGGAAAACCATTCCGATGGCCTAGATCTAAATTTCCCTAGATTCACAAATGTTTCCTCTAACATGCAGACCCAAATATGTACCAAAAGGTGGTCCAAAATAATTATGAAAAATCATCTACTCAGATCTGCCCATTTCACTAAATATTTTCTCCAGTAAGTTTGGTATATCCAAATGACCTAAGAAAATTTTTTACTATAAGTTTTGGACCATAGCTTTCAAGTCCCCTTGGCCCCACATTATTTTGCTTCCTAAATTACTGACAGCAAAAATAACAAAATAGAGAATTTTCTGCCTTTAGAATTTTCCATAGGTCAAACTAAATGAGGTTTTGACCTAAATCCAACTCTAAGTAAACACATATAACTATATCTTCCTAAATACATCAGTTCATAATTTTATGAGGCTCTGTTGAATTATGGTGAATTAAACTCTTCTATGTGTGGTTTATTCACTAATAAAATCACTACTATAGTTCTGCAACTCCAAATTGATTGATTTGAACTTCTGAAGAAAGGTATTTTCATCACCTAGAATGTGTCCTTTGAATCAACCAAAAATATTCTATAAGATAAATATTATGAAAAAGACAAATCCCATCCAGAATTGTTGTTGGAAAATTCTCAAGAGCATTCTGTTAATTGTTTTGAGGTGATTCCAACTCCTCTTGATTCAGTCCACCAAATACTACCTTTTCACCCAAGGAAATAACTTTTGGAACTCCAGAAAAGTTCTGGTGAATTATTTCCTTAAACTAGAACTTTAATCACTATCAAATCAATTAAAAACCAAGGGAATTTGATAAAATAGTGAAACCACTTTTGTTGGCTTAATTTTATCAATACCTATCTGATGGTATCATTTTTATATAATGGTATCATATAGATCAAGCCCTTGGCCAAAAACCCTCCCTTAGGTAGTTCTTAGACTATAATTAAAAGGGATCCTTTTTTCCCAATGCCTCCAAATCATTCCCCCAATCCAATCAAACCAAACCTCCACCATCCTGCAGATATTTATCCTTAGTTATCCTTTACTTGCTGTATGGTTTGATGTTTGTATGGTCGTAATTGATTGGTGTATTGTTTGTTTGCATGTATGCTCGATAATCGCGATAGTTGTGATTGTGTGACGCCGAGAAGAAGGAAGGATCGGGTTTATCTCTATTATTGTTATTGGTATTCTGGTTATCTAATGTCGTCAAGGTAATTCTCGCTGGTCACAAGCAAGCCACCATTCCTGAACTCCTATATTGCCCTACTTCTGTTTATATCAACTGCTTTATATCTCGTTTGTAAATTGCATGAAAACAGGCATGGTTTGTTTTAAATAAACAGACATGAGTAACTTGGCTCCTCCAAGTTATGAATAAGTGTCCACCGGACACCTACCCTATTTACACCTATCTTTACCCCTTTAGAACGAGGCTAAGATGATTAGAATCTTCCCTCTTGGAACCCACGGATTTTCGAGAATAAAAGTATTTTGGGTTTTTACCCTACTATAAAGTTTTCAAAATAAAACCCTTGGAAAGAGGCATCATTTCCGAGTGGAAGTTTTACCAAAAGAGAATATGAGGAGAATGAGGAGAAAATCAAGTAATAGAAAGGAAGGGATGTTCTAAGCCAATGTCCGGAACAATTTTATCCGTGCAACCACATTACCCCTGTCGTTGGGGCTTAGCTCGTAGTTTGTGGTCTTTAGCCGGGGCTTCTCTTACTCGCTAAAGGGGAGAAATCCCCTGAAATCTGGGCTACCTGTAGGATAAGGCATTGGTGCAACAATTGGGTCTCTCGCGAACGATATGCTTTTAGGTAGTACAAATGGAAGATTGTCACTATTGCTACCGGTCAGGCTTCGGTCTAGAGGTAGGGGTCAGTACAGGAGGAAGGACCAGGGTCGTCGTACCCCATACTTGTACCGGAGAGATAAACCCAAAAGGAAAAGCCGCCGTTGCTAGAGATTAACAAATGAAAGGTTCAAGTTTGATTATCTGAACCCCTGTCTACCGTGTGTAGCAGGCCATGGTTTTATCCCGGTGGATGTATTGATTCTTGTGGGTAAAGTGCACCAACTCTGCAGAGTCTAAACTATTCGAATAGCCATGTCCATGGACAAGGACGGTTGGAATGGAAAGTGCTAGGAGGAACCTTTGGTTAAGATTTGAGGAATTAAAGGATGTGACTTGGTCATGAGGAAAGATAAGAATAAGATGGTTTTGACCAGAGATGGTCGATAAGGTTTTAAAAGGGGTTTTACAACAAAACGTTTTTCCAAATCTTGTTAACAAGGATGTGGAGATGTCCAGATATTCTAAAAGGAGGCATGTTTTATAAAAAATATTTTCCAATAAAGATGTAGAGATGCCAATGTTAGGTTATTCAAAAACTACTATAGTGTATAGCTTTCTCGCCACAGCCAGATATGCATTAACTTATTACTTTGTCTCGGTGGTTTGCGAGTACATTCAAAGTACTCACCGGCATTGTCCCTGGCTATTTACCTGGCCAGATTGCAGATGTTAAGAAGGAACGAAGGAGATGACGTCTATGCGAGCTAGGCCGTCTCCCCAGTCAGTTTCCTGTAGGTTAAGGAATGGGCTCTGCACTGAAGACTTCCTCTAATTGTGTTGTGATCGCCATAAAGGCCTCCTTGTAAGTTATTGTACTCGTTATTCAAGGATGATGCAATGATACTTGTCGGTTATGCTCACGTCTCACTGATCATGGGAACGTGTACTATATGCATAACGGGTATTCTCGGACCGTAAATCCGGGGTGCCACAGACAAGGTATCAGAGCCATCCTAACTGTAGGAGACCTTAGTTAGCATGGACGTTAGACAGGACAACCCCTAATTCTGAAAACACCGGCTTGCGAAAACTATTTCTCAAAAGCTTTTTGAAAGGAATTCTTATCTCATCTTCTCTGATTTAAAAACAATTTGAAAATGGATTTTCTCTATATCTCAGCTACTTCAACTGTTCCGTTTTCACAACACAAAGTCCAACTTAGAGACTATGAAGATGGATATCCCGGAACGAAGAGACATCGAGACAAGCAAAGCAAAGAATCTACCAAAGACGTTAGACACTACAAGATCGCCCCACCAATAGAGTCCTTCATCACCCCCATCCAAGTACGGAACCAACAACAAAATACGACAAGATAAGAAGCTAAGACCCGTGATGTTCGTACTTAGGATTATCATCCCTAAAATAGGATTTCCCCTATGGCGTGTAGTCACCCCTTAGTACTTAAGGTATGCCTTGCTTGCTTATCATGTGCTTGCTTGATGCTTGGTATGTATGGTTTGTCTTTCGGAAATCATCCGAGACCTTAGTTTTGACCACTTAGCTGGTAGATCCCAATGCTAACCCTCGCAACCTCCTCGCCGGAAAACCTCTCCTCAGCAGGATGGCAACCTAAGAAAGACCTCGACAACCCCAAGTTAAAGCCTTAAGGTGGAAAGACGGTGTCTTTCCACTCAACTCCCATAACCCATTTCTACCTTTGTTATCATTGTTTAAACTACTAACTGTAAACCCTGTTAGATTTACACCTATCTGTTTTAACTCATCCCTAAACCACAAACACTCCTCTCTGTAGATGGAACCCATTGACGAAGCATGGCTAAGCGCCGGATTCCCCGCGCTCCTATGGGATTCTGTAGAGGTCCCAACCTTTAATAAGGTAGAGATTCCTGTGTTTACAATGCTAGTCCCTGGATCAATAGCTAGCATCCATAGTTAAGATGTAATATCAAGAAACAAAGGTCATATTACAACTTTATAACCGGGAATAAAATAATTCATTACATCTTACATACCTCATTTGGCTATCTCATTACAATGCAGCAGAATTAACTATAGCATGGAGTCCTTCATCTTCAAAGTGCCATAGGAAATCATGTTGGTTGTAGACTTGTAATCCTATTCAACACACTTCACTAACATCAAACAAACCTGCAACATAATAAGTTACAGCCACAAGGGTCAATACATTTGAATTGTATTGGAAAGTGATACTATGGTAATATAGTGGAGTCTATCATCTATATGCTTTTGGCTAAGTGGAGCTTAGGCTTGCTTTGCTCAAAATAGATTTTTCCTTATCATTTGAAAACACTTAGTTTTGTTTGGCGAAATATCACCCAAGGCATCCCCCAATAGAAATTGGTGATCCTTCAACCCTTGTTCAACCACAAGTTTTTAACTTAGAGACTGGGATGAGGAGATTCTTGATAGCTTCCATGTCTTGATGCTCAAATTGTCCTTTGCCAGGGACATGGCTAAGTACTTAGATTTTTCACTCTGAAGAGGTGGTGCACTTTCCCCCACAAGACTTGGTTTCACCAAGACAAGATCTTTCAGAAGACTTCCATTAGACCAGAATGGACGCGTTCCAACCTATCATCCCCTACCACCAACTGTCCATTTTGCTAAGTTATTGCAACCTATATGATCCAGGAAGAGCCCATAATGCCATGTGGATGCACTTGAAGCTTCTCAACATTTGACATCTCAAATCTCTTTGTTCCTGGGTGGCATTCCACAAGTGAGATACACAAGGTAAACAATAGAAATGGGCCTTGTATAACCAATCAACCAAAAACCACCAAGCAAGTCCCTTTCCACCCAGGTGATTCATTCACTTAGTTGTTTTATTAAACAAAACACAAGTACTTGACTTAGAAATATTCCATAGCATGAATATAATCCACCCTTGTTTTCTACTAGCTAAGCTAAGCATGATAGTAGGGAATCTTAACTTAGGAAAATTCTACTAAGGTTTCATCTACTAGGATTTCCCATGGCATAGTTTATACTTAGCAAAAATTCCATGCAAGTTCTACTTAGAAATATCACTAATGCATTGTGAAAATAATGGGACAAAAGTATGAAGCATCACTTGCATTTTTGGTAGAGATTATAAGTTTACTCTTTGATCTTTGCAATAGTCACACTCTTCAAATGTCACTTCAATTCAATCAAGCAAGGCACAATTTCAATCTATCATTCAAGCAATCATCACATAGAATAATAAAACAAAGCAATGCATGCAAGCATGCCAAATATTGTTTTATTTGGAGAAGTTGTTTCTAATAGGTTATAAACATTTGAAAACACCTATTGGTCATTTACAAAAGTGGTAAAACCATTTGATATTAAGTTAGTAAAAAATGGTCACTTTAAATCATTTTTGTTTTGCTAGAAAGGTCTTAAATCCAAGGAATATTCATAGTATTTACCAAATATAGTTTTTTAACACCAATGTTATTGTTTCGTGGTCAATTGTTTAATATTAAAATCATTTGCAAAGATTTTACCTATAAACCATTTTTATACCAAAACAATATTTTATGTTGTTGGAAATGCCTTTAGCAAAGTAATAATTTTTATAGGGTTCACCAAATATATTTTTAAATCATAAAACTTTGTGTTTAGGGTAAGAGAGTTTAAATCAAATCATTTTCCAAAGGTTTTACTCAAAAGCATTTTTAACACATAAAACATATTTTCATTTAACTAGAAATGATTTAATTCAAAGATTTATTCTTTAACTTCACAAAATATAGATTTAAATCCATAAGTTGGTTTGTATGGTCAATAGGTTCAAAAAAATCCATTTGCCAAAGATTTTACCATAAAAATATTGCTAGAATAATTTTTATATTCAAAATATACCTACACAAGTTTCTGCAAAAACAACCAATTTAACATACGCAATTTACTAAAAAAGTACATGGTTGGATAGAGTTTGTTTTTCTGATTCCATTGATATAAAATTTGCAACATTTGGACGTGTGGATCAAAAGTTATGAATTTTGCAAGTTTAAATATCTAATAGAATATTTTCTGATTTTTATAACAGAGTCAGTGCCACGTGGAATGTTTTGATTGGGCGATACCGTTTCGCGTGGATCGCTTGATTCTAGCCATCAGATATAATGTGCATCGCACGGCTCACAAACGCAATACCTCTTCGGTTAAGTCAATCTATCCTACTCGTCAGATCCAAATCGAACGGTGCACAGGCGCTTGGCCAACAATGGGCGGCGCTGGCGGCGGCGAGTGGCGGCGGCGCGCTCGGGCTAAGATCTTCCAGCGAAGTTAGGATGCAAGGGAGAGGAGGAGGTTGCTCACTGGGTTCGCCGCGACGTGCTGAAGCTCGAGGTGGTCGTCGCGGGGACAGGGGCGCACAGACGAGTCGGCAAACTCTCGCCGGAGTTGCTCCTGGCGACGGATGCGCTCGGGCGTCGTCAACGGTGAAGCTACAAGGAGCGCCAAGGAAAAGTAGGGGTCGTGTTAGATGCGCACGAGAGAGGGGAGTAAGCGAGCGTTAAAGAGAGGGAGAGGGGTGGTCAGAGGTTACCGGGGGAGCTCGACGGAGTAATGGCAGACGGTGGCGACGCTAAGGTGAGGACTCAGTCGAGCATATGGGGAGATCGCGGGCAAGCTCGTCGGAGACAAGGGCAGTTGAGGTCGAAATTTGGGCAGCCTAGTGGCTCCAGTGGAGTGAGATCTGAGGGGAAAGAAGGAGGAGGGCGAGGCAATTTATCGTGCGAGAAAAAGAGTGGGGTGTAGCGGTCATAGTCTGCACGGGTGTGGGTCTGGGTGGAAAAGAAAATGTTTCGAGGAGGGAAGAGGTGGGATGCTGGGCTGGACTGGGCTTGTTGTGCCTGGTTTGGCTGGTTCCCATTTTTTTGTTTTGATTCATTTTTCTTTTTCTATTTTCTTTTTATGTTTTGATTTTGTCCAAATGTTTTCAAACCTTGTTTGAATTCAAACCTTTTTCAATGTTCAGTATATTTCTATACTGTTTAAACATGTATTTGAAATAACATTTTAGGAATAATTCTTTTATTCTTCTTATGGATTTATTCTTTATTAAAATAGGCATTTGCCATTATTCAAATAAGATTAAATTTATTTTCAAACCTTTTATTTGAATTCTAATTTTCACTAACCTTTTCAGTAGGTTCTATTTATTAAAATGGGGAGTTAAATAATTTACTTTGAATTATTTGAAATATTTTAATATGATTTATTTATCATTTTGAATGAGTATTTGTCTTCAATTAAATAAAACTTGATTATGGTTTTAATACCATATAATTTTATTGGAATAATCTTTATCCATTTATTTTATTTGGATTATCTTTATTTCCATTTTCTTATGGATTTGGCCAAGATTTAATTTTTCTTTTCAAATACTCCTTATTTATTAATTCTTTCTTTATCTTATAAAATCCATATCTTTTTATTTAAAGTGCCAAATTTGGTGATTCCAATTTGTATAATTTTAATTTAATATTTATTTATCCTTTTAAATCTCTTTAGGATTAATTTCTCAAAATTCGGTATGGATTTTTAGAAAGGTGCTTTATTAGCTTTGGGAATTTAATTTCCTTACCTTATTAAATTTGTAATATTTTATCTATGGCTACAAATTAGGTGAAACCAATTTCCATGGTGTTATGATATTTCTCTTTATACCTTTTGATCATTTATAAATGTTTGTTGACAAATTTTATATGGATCAAATCCATGGTCTTAGAGATATCTTGGAAATCTCCCATTAGGGTTTTAGGGTTTTGGTTTATTTTCCAAGTGTTTAAATTTCAAGATGCATTTATGAAGAATGCATTTCTCTTGATTTGAATTTAGTTGGATTCAAACTTTATTCAAAGTTTGTTCAAGATGGGTTTTGATGTTTCCAATTAGAAACAAAAAGTTTCTTTTCACCCTAAATTTCAACAATTACATATTTTGTTTATTTAATTCACATTTCAAAATTTGGAAAATTTTGGGATGTGATAGGCTACCATCCTTAAAAGAAATCTCGTCCCGAGATTTGGGGAGGCTAGAGGGTACAAGTTGGATTCAAAACGACTAGGGTACTACCACCCTTAAAAAGTTTCCAACTAGACTACATCTTGGCTTGCTTGGGATCTTGATGAAACTTCTCTAGGCAGACATCTGCATAGTTTCCTTTGTTTCCACACTTGAAACATGTGACAAGGCTGAGATCCTTCATAGGCTTGTTTGTCTTGTACTTCATCTTTTCTGGACAATTGCTTGCATAATGTCCTTGGTTACCACAATTGTAACATGTGACAAGGTTGAGTTCTTCACGTATCTTCTATGGACAAGTTGATACATAATGGCCTAGCTCTTTGCAGTTGTTGCACCACACTTAGCTAATTTCCTTATACTTCTTCTTCTTCTTCTTCTCTGGACATTCATTGGCATAGTGTCCCATATCTTTACAATGCCAACATTGCACTTGGATTTTGTCCTTCTTCTTCTTGGGTTTCTCCAAAGCTAGGAGTTCTTCTAGTTCATGATCTTCATATCTCACCTCAAAGGTGGGAAAGTCTCCTGGTTTCCTTAATATTTTTCTTGGATAATACATATGTCTCTTCTTCTGTCCATCAGGGTGAGTCATATTGCATGGAGGTGCAAGCTGAGATTTTCCTTTGTCTTCATCCTTCTTGGTAGAAGTTGTTCCCTCATGGGGGTTTACAATCTGTTGATGCACTCCACCTTGTTTCCTTTGTTGAACTATGGAATAGATGGGGCATTGGATAGGGACATGATTATTTCCTTCACATAGGAAACAAGTAGCTTGAGATGTGGGGCATTGATTAGTTGGATGTTTCTCTTCACAGTTGGGGCATTGATCCTCATGCTCTTTGGAAGTGTGATCCTTGTCTCCACAAATATTGCAATCTTGAGTTCCTTCTATAATATCATCCTTGACATCATTGTTGTCACAAACTTCTTGGGAAAGGTTGTCTTTCATGTTTATCATTTGAGTGGTCATCCCTTGCAACAATTGGGATTGGATTTCCAAAAACTTTTGCATGGTTGGGTCTAACTCATTGTTGTTGGCTAAAAACTGAGTTGTCATCTGATTCAACTGGGTTTGATTTTCTAATAGTTGTTCTCTCATGTGCATCTCTTGGTTGTTGTTGTTGGCATCGTTCTTGATGTTGGAGTTTCTTGGAGTAGTCATCTGCTTGAGTTGGATTGGGATTAGAATAGGCAAAAGATTTCTAAAGGAAGACTTATAATCACACACATCACAATTCACACAAGCAATGTGCAAACAATCACAAACAAACATTCCACTCAAACAACAAGTTTCAAGCACATTTTTAGGCAACAAAATATTTTTGCTACACCACATAAGTTGGTGGGGTTGATCTAAACTAAATATTGTGGACCAACTATATGGTTCACTTGAGGTCATTCCATCCTTCTTAGTTGATTCTTCTTGAATGAGATAATGGTTTCCTTGGGTCTTGGTCACAAAACTTCAAAGGTGATGATGGTTCCTTCTAAGTTGTGTTTCCTTAGTCTTCAATTCTTGAGTAACATTTCTTGTCTCACTTGTAATCCTTAGTGATATCCAAGTTGAAGTCCTTGGAGGAACTAAGTTGAAGTCATTGGTGTTGTTGAAGTTGAAGTCATTTGAGTTGGTGAAGTCCTTTGCTCATGGTTGAGGTCTTTGTGCATCAAGTTTGAAAAGGAAGAGATGTAGAATCAAAACCAAAATGGTTGAGGAAAGAGTTTACAAGATTGTTTGTAAATAAGTTTTGAACAAATACAACTCCTATTTTTCTAAGGGGTTTTGTCCAATCCTAGGGTTACAATCCTACAGGCAACACAGTGCTCTGATACCATCTGTAGAGGTCCCAACCTTTAATAAGGTAGAGATCCCTGTGTTTACAATTCTAGTGTCTGGATCAATAGCTAGCATCCCCAAATAAGATATAATATCAAGAAAAAAGGTCATATTACAACTTTATAACCATGAATAAAATAATTCGTTACATCTTACATAGCTCATTTGGCTATCTCATTACAATGCAGCAAAATTAAATAAAGTGACACATGCAATCATGTTGGTTGTAGACTTGTAATCATATTCAACACACTTCACTAACATCAAACAAACCTGCAACATAATAAGTTACAGCCACAAGGGTCAATACATTTGAATTGTATTGGAAAGTGATACTATGGTAATATAGTGGAGTCTATCATCTATATTCTTTTGGCTAAGTGGAGCTTAGGCTTGCTTTGCTCAAAATAGATTTTTCCTTATCATTTGAAAACACTAAGTTTTATTTGGCAAAATGTCACCCAAGGCATCCCCCAATAGAAATTGGTGATACTTCAACCCTTGTTTAACCAAAAGTTTTTAACATAGAAATTGGGATGAGGAGATTCTTGATAGCTTCCATTTCTTGATGCTCAAAGTCCTTTGCCAGGGACATGGCTAAGTACTTAGATTTTTCACTCTGCAGAGGTGGTGAACTTTCCCCACAAGACTTGGTTTCACCAAGACAAGATCTTTTAGAAGCCTTCCCTTAGACCAGAATGGACACGTTATAACCTATCATCCCCTACCACCAACTGTCCATTTGGCTAAGTTATTGCAACCTATATGATCCAGGCAGAGCCCATAATGCCATGTGGCCGCACTTGAAGCTTCTCAACATTTGACATCTCAAATCTCTTTGTTCCTGGGTGGCATTCCACAAGTGAGATACACAAGGTAAACCAAAGAAATGGGCCTTGTGTAACCACTCAACCAAAAGCCACCAAGCAAGTCTCTTTCCACCCAGGTGATTCATTCACTTAGTTGTTTTATTAAACAAAACACAAGTCCTTGACTTAGAAATATTCCATAGCATGAATATAATCCACGCTTGTTTTCTAATAGCTAAGCTAAGCATGATAGTACCAGGAATCTTAACTTAGGAAAATTCTACTAAGGTTTCTGTAGGGTTTCGTAGCATGGAAAACAAAAATTTTCTACCGCATACAAACAAACAAGCCAAGATCTATCTACTAGATTGTAGCAACGAGTCGATGGAATAACTTACCCTCGAAGATTCCAAAGTGTTTAACGAGAGCGGATTCTCATGGGTGATGTAGTCGTACTCTTCCCGATCTCAAGATCGCGTAGACGATCCTTCCGGCGCTGCGTTCCGGCAGCGCTCCCGCAGTCGGTCACACGTTCGGTACTCGACGAAGACCTTCCTCTCCCTTGTTCCAGCAGGCAGCGGAGGTTGTAGCACTCTCCTCGCGATTCCGGCAGCACAACGGCGTGGTACTGGAAGTAGAGGGGAGATCTCGCAGGGCTTCGCCTTAAGCCGGAGCAAGTATGGTGGAGTATGAGAGAGCTCCTCGGCGATCTAGGGTTTAGACACACCAAGGAGGAGAGGCTAGAGCCGGCGGCTAGGGTTCCGGGACACCCAAGTCGGCGGATAGGGCAAAACCCTAGGGGGCGGCGGCGGCTACGGTGGTAGGCGCCAAGCTAGGGTTTGGAGGAGAGGTACTTGTGTGTCCTAGGAGGGAGCCCTGCCCCTCCTTATATAGGTGGAGGGGCCGGCGGCCAAGGGGAGGGAGGGGAGTCCCTCCCCAACTCGGCTTGGGTGGTGCGCTGGCTTGGGGAGGAGGACTCCCCCCCCAACTCGGTTTCACCTCCTCCTCCTCTTTTCCACTTTCCAAATTTAGCCGTTTGACTTTTCAATTTAGCTATTTGACTTTTCAAACTAGGATTCGATTAATCCTTTATTTGGAACAGCGATGACACTTAGTACATGATGCAATCATTCCAACTTGCAATGACACATTCATGTACCCCTTCCCCTCCGGAGTGCCGGACATTCCGGAACCTTCTAGAACATTCCCGATGAAAACACCGGAATCATTCCCCAACTCCGAAACGGGACTTTCCTTATATGAATCTTATTCTCCGGACCATTCCGGATCTCCTCGTAATATCCCGGATCCCATCCGAGACTCCGAACAACATTCGGTCTCTTTCTCATTCATTCCATAACTACTCAAACAACGTCGAATCCTTAAGTGTGTCTCCCTATGGTTCGTGAATTATGCGGACATGATCGAGACACTTCTCTGAACAATAACCAATAGAGGAATCTGGAAATTCATATGGCTCCCACATATTTCTATGATTACTTTGCGATCGAATGAACCACTTACATACGATACCAATTTCCCTTTGTCTCACGATAGTTTACTTATCCGAGGTTATGATCGTCGGTATCTCTGCATACCTAGTTCAACCCTGTTACCGATAAGTACTCTTTTCTCGTTCCCGTGATATGTGATCCCTTGTGAGCCAGTCACATGCTTGCAAGCTAATTGGATGACATTCCACCGAGAGGGCCCATAGTATATCTATCCGTCATATGGATGGACAAATCCCACTCTTGATCCATGTGTTTCAACCAATACTTTCCGAACACTCAATGCCACCTTTATAGCCACCCAGTTACGGTGTCGTGTTTGATGTCATCAAAGCATCCATCCGGTAAAGGTGATATGCATGATCTCATGGTCGAAGGAATTAGGTTACTATGTATCAGAAAGCATATAGCAATTGAACTATTGAAATGACTTGATCTTTATGCTATGCTTATCTATAGGAGTATGTCCATCATATCATTCTCCTAACGATATGATCTTGTTGTTGATAACATCTCAATGTTCATGATAGGGAAACCACAATCATTTATCAACCAACAAGCTAGTGATGTATAGAGGCTATACTAGGGACTTCAAATTAAGTTTACAAATCACACAAGTATCAATGTTTCCTTGTTAATACTATTATAGCATGAATGTAAACATTTATCATAAACACAAAGATATAATAATAACCACATTTATTATTGCCTCGAGGGCATATCTCGAACAGTCTCCCACTTGCACTAGAGTCATCTAATCTAGATTACATGGTAATATACCGAACACCCATGGCAGTTTGGTGCTGGTCATGTTTTGCCCTCGGGAGAGGTTTAGTCAACGGATCCGCCACATTAAGATCTGTGTGTACTTTGCAAATCTTTATATCCCCATCTTGCATATGTTATCGAATAGCGTGAAAACGTAGCTTGATGTGCTTCAGCTTCTTGTGTGACCTTGGTTCTTGCGCATTGGCTATGGCGCCCATGTTATCACAGTAGATAGACATTGGGTCCAGCGCACTAGGAACCACACCCAGCTCTGTAATGAACTCTTTCATCCATATCGCTTCTTGTGAAGCCTCCGAAGCAGCCATGTATTCCGATTCAGTTGAAGATCTCGCCACAACGCTTTGCTTTGCACTCCTCCAGCTAACTGCTGCACCATTCAAAATAAATACGTATCCAGATTGTGATTTAGAATCATCCGGATCGGTGTTCCAACTAGCATCGGTGTAACCATTAACAACGAGATGTTCATCACCTCCATAAGAAAGAACCATATCCTTAGTTCTTCTCAAGTACTTAAGGATGTTTTTGACCGCTGTCCAATGATCCACTCCTGGATCACTTTGATATCTGCTAGTCAAACTAACAGCATATGCAATGTCGGGTCTAGTACATAGCATGGCATACATTAGAGATCCTATGGCTGAGGCATAGGGAGTCTTACTCATCCTTTCTCTATCTTCTGCCGATGTCGGACTTTGAGTTTTACTCAAGGTCGTATTGGGCAACATGGGCAAGAACCCTTTCTTGCTATCTTCCATTCCAAACCTCTTTAGAACTTTGTCCAAATATGTACTCTGTGACAATGATATTTGGCGTTTCGATCAATCTCTATAAATCTTTATGCCTAATATGTAAGCTGCTTCGCCAAGATCCTTCATTGAAAAACTATTATTCAAATATTCCTTGACACTATTAAGAAGGTCTACATCATTCCCAATCAACAATATGTCATCCACATATAGTATTAAGAATGCTACAGAGCTCCCACTCACTTTCTTGTAAATACAGGCTTCTCCATAAGTTTGTATAAAACCAAAACTTTTGATCACCTTATCAAAACGTTGATTCCAACTTCGGGATGCTTGCTTCAATCCATAGATGGACCGTTGAAGTTTACATACCTTGTTAGCATCTTTAGGATCGACAAAACCTTTGGGTTGCATCATATACAACTCTTCATCAATGTCTCCATTGAGGACTGTTTTGACATCCATCTGCCATATCTCATAATCGTAATATGCAGCGATTGCTAACATAATCCTCACAGACTTTAGCTTCGCTACTGGTGAGAAAGTCTCATCGTAGTCAACTCCTTGAATTTGTCGAAACCCTTTTGCGACAAGTCGAGCTTTATAGACAGTAACATTACCATCAGCATCTGTTTTCTTCTTGAAGATCCATTTGTTCTCGACAGCCTTCCGGCCATCCGGTAAGTCCACCAAAGTCCATACTTGGTTTTCGTACATGGATCCAATCTCGGATTTCATGGCTTCTTGCCATTTATTGGAATCTGGGCTCATCATCGCTTCCTCATATGTCTCAGGGTCATCGGTGTTGTCCACCAACATGACATTCATAACGGGATCATACCAATCTGGAGTGGTACGAGTTCTCGTTGACCTCCGAGACTCTGTAGAAACTTCAACCGAAGTTTCATGATCATCATCATTAGCTTCCTCTCTAATTGGTGCAGGCATCACAGGAACTTCTTCCAACGCTGTGCTACTCGCAATTTCGAGAGAAGGTTCGACAACCTCGTCGAGTTCTACTTTCCTTCCAGTCACTTCTTTCGAGAGAAATTCCTTCTCTAGAAAGGATCCATTCTTGGCAACGAAGATTTTGCCTTCGGATCTATGATAGAAGGTATACCCAATAGTTTCCTTCGGGTATCCTATGAAGACGCATTTTTCCGCTTTGGGTTCAAGCTTGTCCGGCTGTAACTTCTTTACATAGGCTTCGCAACCCCAAACTTTAAGGAACGACAATTTAGGTTTCTTCCCAAACCATAATTCATACGGTGTCGTTTCAACGGATTTAGATGGTGCCCTATTTAAAGTGAATGCGGCTGTTTCTAATGCATAACCCCAAAATGATAGCGGTAAATCTGTAAGTGACATCATAGAACGAACCATATCTAAGAGAGTTCGATTACGATGTTCGGACACACCATTACGCTGTGGTGTTCCCGGTGGTGTCAACTGTGAAAGTATTCCGCATTTCTTTAAATGCTCGCCAAACTCGTAACTTAGATATTCACCTCCACGATCAGAACGCAGAAATTTAATCTTCTTGTTACGTTGATTCTCTACCTCACTTTGAAACTCCTTAAACTTCTCGAAAGTTTCGGACTTATGTTTCATGAAATAGATATACCCATATCTACTCAAGTCATCCGTGAAGGTAAGAACATAACGATAACCACCGCGCGATGCTACACTCATTGGACCACACACATCGGTATGTATGATTTCCAATAAGTCCGTAGCTCGCTCCATCATACCAGAAAATGGAGTCTTAGTCATTTTTCCCATCAGACATGCTTCGCATCTTTCAAGTGATTCGAAATCAAGTGATTCAAGAAGTCCATCGGAATGGAGTTTCTTCATACGCTTCACTCCAATGTGACCAAGACGACAGTGCCACATATAGGTCGAGTTATCGCTCGATTTCAAACGTTTAGCCTCAATGTTATTAATGTGTGTATTTCCACTATCGAGATTCAACAAGAATAGACCATCTATCAAAGGTGCATGTGCATAAAACATATTACTCATATAAATCGAACAACCATTATTCTCGGACTTAAACAAGTAACCGTCTCGCAATAAACAAGATCCCGATATAATGTTCATGCTCAACGCAGGCACCAAATAACAATTATTTAAGTATAAAACTAATCCCGATGGTAGATGAAGGGGTAGCATGCCGACCGCGATCACATCAACCTTTGATCCGTTTCCCACGCGCATCGTCACCTCGTTCTTCGCTAGCTTCCGTTTATTCTGCAGCACCTGTTTCGAGTTACAAATATGAGCAACCGAACCAGTATCAAATACCCAGGCACTACTACGAAAACTAGTGAGATACACATCAATAACATGTATATCAGATATACCTTTCTTCTTGATGTTGCCGTTCTTCAAATCCGCCAAGTACTTTGGGCAATTCCGCTTCCAGTGACCTTCTCCCTTGCAGTAAAAACACTCAGTTTCAGGCTTAGGTCCAGCCTTGGTCTTCTTCGCCGGCGTGGTAACTTTCTTACCACCCTTCTTGAAGTGTCCCTTCTGCTTAGACTTGCCTTTCTTGAATTTGGTGGTCTTATTGACCAACAACACTTGGTGCTCTTTCTTGATCTCCACTTCTGCAGACTTTAACATAGCAAACAGTTCTGGCAACTGCTTGTTCATGTTCTGCATGTTGTAGTTCATCACAAAGTTCTTGTAACTTGGTGGTAGTGATTGGAGGACACGGTAAATCCCCAAAGCATTAGGAATCACTATACCCAAGCTTTGAAGTTTGTTTGCGTGCCCAGACATCTTAAGCACATGCTCACTGACGGAGCTGCCCTCTTCCATCTTGCAGTTAAAGAACTTTTCAGAAGCCTCATAACTTTCAATTGCCGCATGAGTCTCAAAAATCAATTTGAGATCCTCGACAATATCATATGGGTCTGAATTCTCAAACCTTTTCTGAAGCTCCGATTCCAAACCATACAAGATAGCACACTGAACTATGGAGTACTGATTCTTCTGAGCGAGGTAAACATTCATTACTTCATCGGAAGCATCAGCTGCAGGTGGGTCACCCAGCGGTGCATCCAGCACATAGGTCAAATTACCAGCTGTGAGGACAATCCTCAAATTGCGGAACCAATCCGCGAAGTTGCTTCGATTGTTTTTCAACTTTTCTTTCTCTAGGAACGCATTAAAATTGATGGTAGGGGCTGCCATTGATCTACAACATATTTGCAATAGTTTAGACTAAGTTTATGACAAATTGAGTTCAAATTAATAATAAAGTTAATCTAGGTGAACTCCCACTCAAAACAATATCCCTCACATTGTTTTAGTGATCACACAAACCAAATCCACCACATCAACACCGATCATCACGAGAGTTGATATAGTTTCAATGGAGAACAATCGTCATGTTCATCATATCTACTATATGATTCATGCTTTACCTTTCGGTGATCCATGTTCCGAGACCATGTCTGTACATGCTAGGCTCGTCAAGATCAAACCTTAGTTTCCGCATGAGAAAATCTGGCTTGCTCACATTGTATACACTTGCGGAATCTAACACACCCGATCATCACGTGGTGCTTCGAAACAACAAGCTTTAGCAACGGTGCTAACTAAGGGTGAACACTTTATGACTTGAAATTCATGTGCATGAGGGATCATCTTATAATGCTACCATCGTCTACTAAGCAATACAAGATGCATAAAGGATTAACATCACATGCAATTCATAATATGTGATATGATATGGCCTTTCTTCTCTGTGCTTCCGATCTCCATCTTCTAGCACGAACATGATCTCCATCATCACCGGCATTGCATCAAGGTCAATGACGCCTCTCCATGGTTGTCGTCCACCGGATTCAACTATTACAACTACTTTGAATAGACACGCGGGTCTTAACATAAATTAAAGACAACCATATGGCTCCTGCCGGTTGCCAACTTACAATAAGGAACATTGCATACATCAAATATAATCACAATCATGGCCATATCACATCACTGCACACCCCTGCAAAACAAAGTTAGACGCCTCTACTTTCTTTGCATGTTTTACGTGGTTTGGGGCTTTCAATAAGTGTCGTTCTAACTTACGAACATGAACCACAACATTGATACTAGTATTGTTAATCACCCGTTGTAAATTGGATCTTAACTATGCTAGGAGAAACAGGCACCCGCAAAGCCACTTATGCAATACAAGTTGCATGTCAAGCGTGGAGCAAGTCTCATGAACGATGTCATGTAAGGTTAGCCCGGGCCGCTTATTCCCAACATACCGCAAGATGCAAAGTACACAAGAAGCAATCGACAATAAAAGCATCAACGCCCACAATGACCATTGTGTTCTACTCGTGCAACAGATCTACATATAGACACGGCTCTGATACCACTGTAGGGTTTCGTAGCATGGAAAACAAAAAATTTCTACCGCATACAAACAAACAAGCCAAGATCTATCTACTAGATTGTAGCAACGAGTCGATGGAATAACTTACCCTCGAAGATTCCAAAGTGTTTAACGAGAGCAGATGCTCGTGGGTGATGTAGTCGTACTCTTCCCGATCTCAAGATCGCGTAGACGATCCTTCCGGCGCTGCGTTCCGACAGCTCTCCCGCAGTCGGTCACACGTTCGGTACTCGACGAAGACCTTCCTTTCCCTTGTTCCAGCAGGCAGCAGAGGTTGTAGCACTCTCCTCGCGACTCCGGCAGCACAACGGCGTGGTACCGGAAGTAGAGGGGAGATCTCGCAGGGCTTCGCCTTAAGCCGGAGCGAGTATGGAGTATGAGATAGCTCCTCGGCGATCTAGGGTTTAGACACACCAAGGAGGAGAGGCTAGAGCCGGCGGCTAGGGTTCCGGGACACCCAAGTCGAAGGCTAGGGCAAAACCCTAGGGGGCGGCGGCGGCTATGGTGGTAGGCGCCAAGCTAGGGTTTGGAGGAGAGGTACTTGTGTGTCCTAGGAGGGAGCCCTGCCCCTCCTTATATAGGTGGAGGGGCCGGCGGCCAAGGGGAGGGAGGGGAGTCCCTCCCCAACTCGGCTTGGGTGGTGCGCCGGCTTGGGGAGGAGGACTCCCTCCCCAACTCGGTTTCACCTCCTCCTCCTCTTTTCCACTTTCCAATTTTAGCCGTTTGACTTTTCAATTTAGCTATTTGACTTTTCAAACTAGGATTCGATTAATCCTTTATTTGGAACAGCGATGACACTTAGTACATGATGCAATCATTCCAACTTGCAATGACACATTCATGTACCCCTTCCCCTCTGGAGTGCCGGACATTCCGGAACCTTCTAGAACATTCCCGATGAAAACACCGGAATCATTCCCCAACTCCGAAACGGGACTTTCCTTATATGAATCTTATTCTCCGGACCATTCCGGATCTCCTCGTGATATCCCGGATCCCATCCGAGACTCCGAACAACATTCGGTCTCTTTCTCATTCATTCCATAACAACTCAAACAACGTCGAATCCTTAAGTGTGTCTCCCTACGGTTCGTGAATTATGCGGACATGATCGAGACACTTCTCCGAACAATAACCAATAGAGGAATCTGGAAATTCATATGGCTCCCACATATTTCTACGATTACTTTGCGATCGAATGAACCACTTACATACGATACCAATTTCCCTTTGTCTCACGATAGTTTACTTATCCGAGGTTATGATCGTCGGTATCTCTGCATACCTAGTTCAACCCTGTTACCGATAAGTACTCTTTTTTTGTTCCCGTGATATGTGATCCCTTGTGAGCTAGTCACATGCTTGCAAGCTAATTGGATGACATTCCACCGAGAGGGCCCAGAGTATATCTATCCGACATATGGATGGACAAATCCCACTCTTGATCCATGTGTTTCAACCAATACTTTCTGAACACTCAATGCCACCTTTATAGCCACCTAGTTACGGTGTGGTGTTTTATGTCATCAAAGCATCCATCCGGTAAAGGTGATATGCATGATCTCATGGTCGAAGGAATTAGGTTACTATGTATTAGAAAGCATATAGCAATTGAACTATTGAAATGACTTGATCTTTATGCTATGCTTATCTATAGGAGTATGTCCATCATATCATTCTCCTAACGATATGATCTTGTTGTTGATAACATCTCAATGTTCATGATAGGGAAACCACAATCATTTATCAACCAACAAGCTAGTGATGTATAGAGGCTATACTAGGGACTTCAAATTAAGTTTACAAATCACACAAGTATCAATGTTTCCTTGTTAATACTATTATAGCATGAATGTAAACATTTATCATAAACACAAAGATATAATAATAACCACATTTATTATTGCCTCTAGGGCATATCTCCAACAGTTTCATCTACTAGGATTTACCATGGCATAGTTTATACTTAGCAAAAATTCCATGCAAGTCCTACTTAGAAATATCACTAATGCATAGTGAAAATAATGGGACAAAAGTATGAAGCATCACTTGCCTTTTTGGTAGAGATTATAAGTTCACTCCTTGATCTTTGCAATTGTCACAGTCTTCAAATGTCACTACAATTCAATCAAGCAAGGCACAATTTCAATCTACCATTCAAGCAATCATCACATAGAATAATAAAACAAAGCAATGCATGCAAGCATGCCAAATATTGTTTTATTTGGATAAGTGGTTTCTAATAGGTTATAAACATTTGAAAACACCTATTGGTCATTTACAAAAGTGGTAAATCCATTTGATATTAATTTAGGGAAAAATGGCCACTTTAAATCATTTTTGTTTTGTTAGAAAGGTCTTAAATCCAAGGAATATTTATAGTATTTACCAAATATATTTTTTAACACCAATGTCAGTGTTTTGTGGTCAAGTGTTTAATATTAAAATCATTTGCAAAGGTTTTACCTATAAACCATTTTTATACCAAAACAATATTTTATGTTGTTGGAAATGCCTTTAGCAAAGTAATAATTTTCATAGGGTTCACCAACTATATTTTTAAATCATAAAACTTTGCGTTTAGGGTCAGAGAGTTTAAATCAAATCATTTTCCAAAGGTTTTACTCAAAAGAATTTTTAACACATAAACCATATTTTCATTTAACTATAAATGCTTTAATTCAAAGATTTATTCTTTAACTTCACAAAATACAATTTTAAATCGATAAGTTGGTTTGTATGGTCAATAGGTTCAAAACAATCCATTTGCCAAAGATTTTACCATAAAAATATTGCTAGAATAATTTTTATATTCAAAATATACCTACACAAGTTTCTGCAAAAACAACCAATTTAACAGAAGCAATTTAGTAAACAAAGTACATGGTTGGATAGAGTTTGTTTTTCTAATTCCATTGATATAAAATTTGCAACATTTGGACGTGTGGATCAAAAGTTATGAATTTTGCAAGTTTAAATATCTAATAGAACATTTTCTCGTTTTTATAACAGAGTCAGTGCCACGTGGAATGTTTTGATTGGGCGATACCGTTTCGCGTGGATCGCTCGATTGTAGCCGTCAGATCTAATGTGCATCGCACGACTCACAGACGCGATACCTCTTCGGTTAAGTCAATCTATCCTACTCGTCAGATCCAAATCGAACGGTGCATAGGCGCTTGGCCAACAATGGGCGGCGCTGGCGGCGGCGAGTGGCGGCGGCGCGCTCGGGCTGAGACATTCCGGCGAAGTTAGGACGCAAGGGAGAGGAGGAGGTTGCTCACTGGGTTCGCTGCGGCGTGCTGAAGCTCAAGGTGGTCGTCGCGGGGACAGGGGCGCACGGACGGGTCGGCAATCTCTTGCCGGAGTTGCTCCTGGCGACGGGTGCGCTCGGGCGTCGTCAACGGTGAAGCTACAAGGAGTGCCAAGGAAAAGTAGGGGTCGCGTTAGATGCGCATGAGATAGGGGAGCAAGCGAGCGTCAAAGAGAGGGAGAGGGGTGGTCAGAGGTTACCGGGGGAGCTTGACGGAGTAATGGCAGACGGTGGCGACGCTCAGGTGAAGACTCAGTCGAGCATCTGGGGTGCACGCGGGCAAGTGGAATACACTGGTAGGTGCAGAGGTTGATGGGGAACAGGATCGTGTGGTCGAGGGGGCAAGGCGCGACGGTTGCTGGCCGGAATTGCTTGCGAAGTTCGTCGGAGACAGGGGCAGTTGAGGTCGAAATTTAGGCAGCCTAGTGGCTCCGGTCGAGTGAGATCTGAGGGGAAAGAAGGAGGAGGGAGAGGCGATTTTATCGTGCGTGATTGCTGGCCAATTCAACGCGGCAATTAACGAGGATTGAAGCGAGCTTAAACGGCAGAAACGGCCGGCGAGGTTAGCACGAGTAGGGAGACAGTGAGCTGGTGGTGGGGCCGGGGCGTCAGCGAGAGAGAGAGAGAGAGAGAGAAAAAGATTGGGGTCCAGCGGTCGTAGTCTGCGCGGGTGTGGGTCCGGGTGGAAAAGAAAACGTTTCAAGGAGGGAAGAGGTGGGCTGCTAGGCAGGACTGGGCTTGCTCGGCCTGGTTTGGCTGGTTCCCATTTTTTTGATTCATTTTTCTTTTTCTGTTTTGATTTTGTCCAAATGTTTTCAAACCTTGTTTTAATTCAAACCTTTTTCAAATGTTCAGTATATTTCTATACTATTTAAACATGTATTTTAAATAACATTTTAGGAATAATTCTTTTATTCTTCTTATGGTTTTATTCTTTATTAAAATAGGCATTTGCCATTATTCAAATAAGATTAAACTTATTTTCAAACCTTTTATTTGAAACCTTTTCAGTAGGTTTTATTTATTCAAATGGGGTGTTAAATAATTTACTTTGAATTATTTGAAATATTTTAATATGATTTATTTATCATTTTGAATGAGTATTTGTCTTCAATTAAATAAAACTTGATTATATACCATATAATTTTATTGGAATAATCTTTATCCATTTATTTTATTTGGATTATCTTTATTTTCATTTGCTTATGGATTTGGCCAAGATTTAATTTAGCTTTTCAAATACTCCTTATTTATTAATTCTTTCTTTACCTTATAAAATCCATATCTTTTTATTTAAAGTGCCAAATTTGGTGATTCCAATTTGTATAATTTAATTTAATATTTATTTATCCTTTTAAATCTCTTTAGGATTAATTTCTCAAAATTCTGTATGGATTTTCAGATAGGTGCTTTATTAGCTTTGTGAATTTAATTTCCTTACCTTATTAAATTCATAAGATTTTATCTATGGCTCCAAATTAGGTGAAACCAATTTCCATGGTGTTATGATATTTCTCTTTATCCCTTTTGATCATTTATAAATGTTTGTTGACAAATTTTATGTGGATAAAATCCATGGTCTTAGATATATCTTGGAAATCTCCCATTAGGGTTTTAGGGTTTTGGTTTATTTTCCAAGTGTTTAAATTTCAAGATGCATTTATGAAGAATGCATTTCTCTTGATTTGAATTTAGTTGGATTCAAACTTTATTCAAAGTTTGTTCGAGATGGGTTTTGATGTTTCCAATTATAAACAAAAAGTTTTTTTCACCCTAAATTTCAACAATTATTTATTTTATTTATTTATTTTCACATTTCAAAAGTTTGAAAATTTTGGGATTTGACAGATTCCCTGCAGCTTTGCGGATATACCCAACCTCCAAGCTTCCAACTCCACAAGGGACTGATAACCGGGCTATATCTAGGCCAAGTGACCATCCAACCAAAATATGGAGTACCCGGAGAACCCATTCGCGACACAAGATTCCGTATGCCAACCCAGGGCTGGCCCTGCAAATGGCAGCAAGAGAAGCCCTGTTCCGCATCCGGGATGTCCTTCCGGAAATGAGGCAGCCCACAACCTTCTATCTACCCATCAAAGGCAATGTGGATTCATCCGGACAATCCAAAAACACCTGCTTGACCTACCCGGCCTTGCAGCTCCAAGCCCGTTATAGCTATGCTGGAAATGAGCTCCTCACCATAGTTGTTGACGAATACAGCCACACCCAGATGGAACTTCATCGCGTGCAAGCTATACTGGATCGCAAAGAAGCTCTGGAAGTCCAGCAAAAGAATCAAGCCTTAATCAAGGACCCGGAAGAAGCCTCTGGAAGCCGCATCCCCCAAGGAAGAAAGAGGTGTGTCACCGCTCGGCAATATCTCAAAAGGTTCAAGCCAATTCAAGACCTCCACCCACCTCCCGGAAGACGAAGATGAAGCCAAAGAGGATTCCCCTAGATCATCCACCCGCGACAACTAGTCTAGTGTGGTACCGATATATCGTAGTACCTATGTATCGCCCCGGAACCTGTTTTGTAAAATTCTAGGTGCCTTGTTGCCCTGCGGCATAGACCTGTTTTGTAAACCCTTAAGTACCTCGCCACCCACCGGTTTGAACCCTACTAAATCTTTGATATTGTGCCAGTATTATAGCCTTCTTTGCATGTTTTACCCACGACGTTGCATCAGACCAAACCCCCGTAGTTTTGTTCTAAGGGGGAAAGACTGCGTCTTTCCCGCCTCAAAAACCCTAGAGACCCCGGTAAACGACCCCTAGTAGCACTACGCAAGGACCATCCCTCCAAAACCCAAATCGTCGACCCTGCAAGAAGAACGACAATCGGCGCATCTCCAAAATCAAAAGATTCTTCAGGAAGATTCTTCGCTCCAAGTTCGACCGTCAAACCAACAACCGTTGTACCAAGATCATGAAGAAAGAAGGTCGACCGCAACACGAAGAGATAGAAGACTCAACTCGCCACTCGCCTCAAGAAGGAAGTACCCGTCGACGCAAAACCTTCCTAGACTTGTCCTAAGGGGAAAATACTGTGTCTTTTCCCAATTGTTTAAAGCTAAA
Organism: Avena sativa; assembly: GCA_916181665.1. Taxonomy (NCBI): domain Eukaryota; kingdom Viridiplantae; phylum Streptophyta; class Magnoliopsida; order Poales; family Poaceae; genus Avena; species Avena sativa. The sequence goes on along the minus strand of OV702280.1, from coordinate 217,896,173 downwards.
CCGCCCGACCCAAAGCCACTCAGCTCCGATCTGCAACCAACCACGTCGGGTATTTATAAGACTTGTTATCGCATATTTTCTTCCACCACTGAAATTGTTAAGCGGATGTTATTACCCCAACTCTACTCCTCCCTAATCTCGGGAAGAGATTATTTTAACGGGGAAAGGTCTATAACATCCCAATTTTAGCAACCCTGATTAATTGTCCAAAAGACAAAAATCAGGGGGAACAAAAACTTTTTCTTGCATTGTGTGACTACTAGCTTGCCTAGGGTCAAGAAACTATTTGTGTAATGGTTGTGGACTCCTCATCACAACCATAGTTCACAAAAAATATTTCAAAAAAGAGATGTCTTGGCTCATCTTGCATATTCTCAAATGTTCTGGCATTTCAAAAACCTGAGCCAAGATGACTTTGACACAACCAAATAATTTACTAGCTTGTATTCCCAAAACTATGGAGACATTATATATACTCTCCTTATGTTTTCAAGATAGAACCTTCAACTACACTTACCACCAGGTTTTTCCAAAACCTTTATTAAAACCTTTTAATCCAACCTTGGTAGTAATACCAAGATGATACTTATCTTACTTCAAGCAAAACCCCTTTCAACCTACCCATCCTTACCTCAAGCTAGGCTTGATGGTAACCTTGGTAGTAGTTAGATAAGTAATATGATGAATTGCGTTGATCTGCTGGTTGATGAATTGCCTTGATCTGCTCTTTGATGAATTGCCTTGATCTGCTGATTGCCTTGTTTGCTTAGGAACTAGAGTGAGCTAATCTAGTAGCTCATCCCTTAGGACCCAATCCTTGCTTGTGATCATGAATCCCAAAGCAAGCATCCCAGTCTGGATCTATCCTAAGCCACTCAAGTGATCATCTAAATCTCCTGCTTACATCAATCCTAGGACAACCCTTCTGGATGGTTTCCAACCCAGTGAAGACCCCATCCAAGCAGGGATAATATATACTTATCCCTCACATGAACATCCTCCATATGATCATGAGTTTGGAACCTGGCATCCTCTCAAAATCATCTACACTTACACTCTAGTCTAAAACCCTAAATCTGCCAAAATGGTTGTCTCGATTACTTATCTAGATACCATTTTTGGAGCTCTACCTATTCCAACCTATGTGCATTCTTGAGAATGTACCTGAACCATTTTGTAGTACATCAGTAGTAAAACCAAATCCCACTCTTGCCCTGTGCTAAGCCACTCCATGTCCCACTCATCCATGATGGTTTCGTAGTCAAGATAATAATCTTTTCTACAAATCATATCATCTTGCCTACTTTGGCGGAAGACCACTTCTATATGCCTCCTCCCCTTGACCAACTCCTTGTTTGATTATGACCTACTAATCATGGCCTATCAACCCCCACTTCACTTGTTTCCATTGGAGCCTTGTGCTTCTTAAACCCACATGGTTTAGGAGGCTAACTGATGCATCTGTTATGGTAGCCTTATTTTCAACAAAGTTTGCCATCTCTCCTAGATCACCTCAAATGCAACTGATCCCAACTCTTTCTTACATGATCATCTATATGAAATGGTATATCCATCCATATACCCCTTGTGCAAAGGTGAGCCCTGAGCTCCCTAAACCAACCCTGTTTAGAAGGCATCAAAATAACTAAACCCTAGATCCTCCAAAATCTAGTTTCAATTCTTTTTACCAACTTTCTTCAAGACCAAGGTTGACATTGATGCCTACATCAAGTGTACATCATTCACCTTGTATATCAGAATCCCCAAATAATTCCCACAATTATTTGGATTATTAAACTATTTAATTCCCTTTATTTACCAAATTCCCAAAATCCTTGTCTATAAAGGCAAGTTTTGTTTTCTCCAAATCACCTTGCCAACTTAAGGAGCATTTGAGGTCTACTCATCATATCCTATATTACCAACTCAAAAATAAATATTTTTCAGATTCTTTATTATTTATTTTTGCCCTTTTTCTTAAATGGCAGAAACAAGAAATAATTCCCTAAAAATACTTTTACACCTCAATAAATTCCAATAAAATTCTCCAGTATGTGTTATTGTATTTAGGACCATACCACATCAAAAACTAAGCTTTCCCAATGTAAAATTTCCATTCCTACTTCCATAATCTATTTCTGCACTTTTTGGAAAGGTGCATTTAAATGGGATTATAATCATCATAAAAATTCCATTTCAATCATGAAGAGGTTATTTGACCTATAACACCTACCAGTACTATTTCCATAGTTTGTCCAATTCAATTTTTGCAACTTCCTTCACAAGCCACAAAAGGATCAATTTTGCCAAAACAATCAAACCTTGATTTAAACTAACACCAAACCACACCCAAACTTGTCAAGCACATCATCCTAGCAGCACACTCCACCCTGGTCGTGTGCACCGTAGCACTGAAATATCTTCTCCACCCCTCCTTTGTCCTCTTGTGTTTGGAGGAGGGAGAGAAGAGAACATATGCCTATTTCTTTAACCCTCTTGCCTTGTCACCCTCTTTACTCACCCCAGCAGCTGCAGTAGGCCTGTACCCTCCCCCTCCTTGACCAGAACCCCAACACACACTCACCCACCGCCCTTGCTGCCCAATAAGAAGCCACCATGGTCATTGACCATCCTACCCCCAACCACGTGGGTATAAGGAGGGCAGAGGCCACCCAGTGCCTCTCTGGCCCTCATTTGCCCCTAGAACGCTCCCCTCATCTCTCCGCGATCTCCAGATCCTCTTCCCCTGCTCCCCCTAGCCATGGAGAAAGAGAGGAAACCCTCCTCGGGTAGAAGCTGGCATGCAACCTTGCAGGCGACCCCGACCACCCCTCCTCTTTTACTTACTATCATCGTGCTCCCCTACACCTAATCTGCCCCCTCACTTCTTTGGTCGCAGGAACACCGGAGGCAACCACCACGGGTGGCACGTCCAAACGAAGCACCACCCACGAGCCTCCACACTCTCGAGCCCCCTCTACACCTGCATGCAGCACTGGCGCGGCCCCCAGAAACACCGCCTCCAACTAAGCCCTTCATACTCGAACGACACCAACCACCGAAGCTCTCCGGCGAACTCCCGAGTGCAACCCCGCCAGCGCCTTCATGTGAATCTACTCGCGGCCTCGACCCCCACTTTGCCGCCCATCTCCAAGGTCCCCGAACTGCATCGCGTCTCCCCCACCACTTCCCCGGTGCCGGCGTTCCCTGGAGAGCCCCCTCGGACGAAACAACGCCGTCGCTAGGGTTTTTGCACGGACGCGCCGGTCTGAAGGAAGACGAGGGCGGGTGACCATCGAAACCGCTCTAATCGAACGGCCACGGTTGCTCGATACCCCTTCGAGCTCTTCCTCCCACTAACATGCGGGTCCCGCCTCGCGCCTTGCAACTCCCGACCTCACGCGCGTGGCTCCGGCGACAGCAAGCTAGCTGCCGCGTTGCGCGGCCCACACCCCCCCAGAAATCGTCCCAGTAAGCCTTCCCTCCCTCTCTTTTAATAAATCAAATTACAGATCTGTTCAAATGTAGTTTAGTTTAAATCAAAATGAAAATAGAAAACCATTTGGCCTAGATCTAATTTTCCCTAGATTCACAAATGTTTCCTCTAACATGCAGACCCAAATATGGACCAAAAGGTGGTCCAAAATAATTATGAAAAATCATCTACTCAGATCTTCCCTTTTCACTAAATATTTTCTCCAGTAAGTTTGGTATATCCAACTGACCTAAGAACAATTGTTACTAGAAGGTTTGGACCATATCTTTCAAGTCCCCCTGGCCCCACATTATTTTGCTTCCTAAATTACTGACAGCAAAAATAACAAAATAGAGACTTTTTTGCCTTTAGCATTTTCCATAGGTCAAACCAAATGCAGTTTTGACCTAAATCCAACTCTCAGTAAACACATATACCTATATCTTCCTAAATCCATCAGATCATATTTTATTAGTCTCTGTTGAATTCTGGTGAATTAAACTCTTCTATGCATGGTTTATTCACTAATAAAATCACTACAGTAGCTCTGCAACTCCAAATTTATTGATTCCAATTTTTAAAGAAAGCTATTTTCATCACCTAGCATGTGTCCTTTGAATCAACCAAAAATCTTCTATAAGATAAATCTTATGAAAAAGGGAAATCCCAGCTAAAACTGTCTTTGGGAAATTCTCAAGGGCATTCTGGTAATTGTTTTGAGGTGATTCCAACTCCTCTTGATTCAATACACCAAATACTAACTTTTCACCCAAGAAGAACTCCAGAAAAGTTCTGGTGAATTATTTCCTAAAACTAGAACTTTAATCACTATCAAATCAATAAAAAACCAAGGGAAATTGATAAAATAGTGAAACTACATTTGTTAGCTTAATTTTATCAATACCTATCTGATGGTATCATTTTTATATAATGGTATCATACAGATCAAGCCCTTGGCCAAAAAACCTCCCTTAGGTAGTTCTTAGACTATAATTAAAAAGGGATCCTTTTTCCCCAATGCCTCCAAATCTTTCCCCCAATCCAATCAAACCAAACCTCCACCATCCTACATATTTTTATCCTTAGTTATCCTTTAATTGATGTATGGTTTGATGTTTGTATGGTTGTAATTGATTGGTGTATTGTTTGTTTGCATGTATGCTCGATAACCGCGATAGTTGTGATTGTGTGACGACGAGAAGAAGGAAGGATCGGGTTTATCTCTATTATTGTTATTGGTATTCTGGTTATCTAACGCCGTCAAGGGACTTCTCGCTGGTAATAGGAAAGCCACCATTCCTGAACTCCTATATTGCCCTACTTCTGTTTATCAACTGCTTTATATCTCGTTTGTAAATTGCATGAAAACAATCATGGTTTGTTTTAAATAAACAGACATGAGTAACTTGGCTCTCCAAGTTATGATTAAGTGTCCTCCGAACACCTACCCTATTTACACCTATCTTTACCCCTTTAGAATGAGGCTAATATGATTAGCATCTTCCCTCTTGAAACCCACGGATTTTCAAGAATAAAACTATTTTGGGTTTTTACCCTACTATAAAGTTTTCAAAATAAAACCCTTGGAAAGAGGCATCGTTTCCAAGTGGAAGATTTACCAAAAGAGAATATGAGGAGAATGAGGATAAAATAAATCAAGAGAAAGGAAGGGATGTTCTAAGCCAATATATGGAACAATTTTATCCGTGCAACCACATTACCCCAGTCGCTGGGGCTTAGCTCGTAGTTTGTGGTCTTTAGCCGGGGCTGCTCTTACTCGCTAAAGGGGAGAAATCTCCTAAAATCCAGGCAACCTGTAGGGTAAGGCACTGGTGCAACAATTGGGTTTCTCGCGGACGGGATGCTTTTAGGTAGTACGGATGGAAGATTGTCACTATTGCTACCGGTCAGGCTTCAGTCTGGAGGTAGGGGTCAGTACAGGAGGAAGGACCAGGGTCGTACCCCATACTCGTACTGGAGAGATAAACCCAAAAGGAAAAGTCACCGTAGCTAGGGATCGATAAATGAAAGGTTCAAGTTTGATTATCCGAACCCCTATCTGCCGTGTGTAGTAGGCCGTGGTTTTACCCCGGGGGATGTATTGATTCTTATGGGTAAAGTGCACCAACTCTGCAGAGTCTAAACTATTTGAATAGCCGTGTGCATGGAAAAGAACAGTTGGAATGGTAAGTGCTAGGAGGACCGATCGGTTAAGATGTGAGGAATAAAGAATGTGACTTGGTCACGAGGAAAGATAAGAATAATCTGGTTTTGACCAGAGATGGTCGATAAGGTTTTAAAAAGGGTTTTACAACAAAACATTTTTCCAAATCTTGTTAACATGGATGTGGAGATGTCCAGATTTTCTAAAAGAAGGCATGTTTTATAAAAACTCTTTTCCAATAAAGATGTTGAGATGCCAATGTTAGGTTTTTCGAAAACTACTATAGTGTAGAGCTTTCTCGCCACCGCCAGATATGCATTATCTTATTACTTTGTCTCGGTGGTTTGCGAGTACATTCAAAGTACTCACCGGCATTGTCCCTGGCTATTTAACTGGCCAGATTGCAGATGTTAAGAAGGAACAAAGGAGCTGACGTCTATGCGAGCTAGGCCGTCTACCCAGTCAGTTGCCTGTAGGTTAAGGCACGGGCTCTGCACTGAAGACTTCCGCTACTTGTGTTGTAATCTCCATAAGGGCCTCCTTGTAAGTTATTGTATTCGTTATTCAAGAATGATGTAATGATACTTGTCGGTTATGCTCACGTCTCACTGATCATGGGAACGTGTACTATATGCATAACGGGTATTCTCGGACCGTAAATCCGGGGTGCCACAATTTCCTCGGTTCTTAGAACAATGCCTAGGATAACATCCATGTTCCCTCTTTTGTCCACTATAGTGGGTCACAATGTATGGAGGTGCAAACTGAGGTTTGACTTTGTCTCCATCATTCTTGCTAGAAGTTGTTCCTTCATGGAGTTTTCCAAACATTTGATGGTTTCCATCTTGTTTCATCTATTTAACTATAGGATAGATGGGGCAATGTATAGGGACATGATCATTTCCTTCACATAGGAAACAAGAAACTTGAGATGTGGGGCATTGTGTAGCTGGATGTTTCTCTTCACAATTAGGGCATTGGTCCTTCTGCTATTTATAAGTGTGTCCTATGTCTCCACAGATTTTGCAAGCTTGTGTTCCTTCTATAATATCATCCTTGATATCATTGTTGTCACAATCTCCTTGGGAAAGGTTGCTTCTCATGTTGATGATCTGATTGATCATCCTTTGCAACAATTGGGATTGGGTTTCCAAGAATTTTTGCATGGCTGGGTCTAACTCAATATTGTTGGCTAAAAACTGAGTTGTCACTTGATTCAACTAGGCTTGGGTTGCTAGTAGTTCTTCTCTCATGTGCACCTCTTGGTTGTTGTTGTCACCATCCTTGATGTTGGAGTTGTGGTTTCTTGGAGAATTCATCTATTTGGGTTTGATTGGGATTAGATTAGGCAAAAGATTTCTAGAGTAAGAATTCTACTCACACAAAACAATTCACACAAAGCAATGTGCAAGCTATCACAATCATGCATTCCACTCAAACAACAAAGTCTAAGCATATTTTTGGCAACAAAATATTTTTGCTACACCACATAAGTTGGTGTGATGAATAAATCGATTTAACCTAAACAATAGTGTGGTGGTCCAACTATGGGGTTCACATGAGATCATTCCATTCTTCTTAATTGTTTCTTCATGAACTAGATCATGGTATACTTGGAAAAATTCTTGCATTTTGGTCACAAAGTTTCAAAGGTGATGATGGTTCCTTCTAAGTTGTGTTTCCTTAGTCTCCAAGTCTTGAGTAATATTTCTTGTCTCACTTGTAGTCCTTAGTGATTTCCAATTTTTAAGTACTTGGTGAAATTGAAGTTGAAGTCATTGATGATGTTAAAGTCTTTGCTCATGTTGAAGTTTTTGTCCAACAAGTAGAAAAAGGGAAAGATGTAGAATTAAATCAAAATGCTGAGGAAAGAGTTTATAAGATTGTTTGTAAATAAGTTTGAAATACAACTCCTATTTTTCTAAGGGGTTTTGTACAATCCTAGGGTTACAATCCTACAGGCAACACAGTGCTATGATACCATCTATAGAGGTCCCAACCTGATAAGGTAGAGATCCATGTGTTTACAATGCTAGTACCTGGATTGAATAGCTAGCATCCACACTTTAAGATGTAATATGAAGAAAGAAAGCTCATATTACAACTTATAACCAGGAATAAAATAATTCATTACATCTTAGATAGCTCATTTGGCAATCTCATTACAATGCAGCAGATATAACTATATAGCATGGGGTCCTTCATCTTCATATGCCAAAGGCAATAATGTTGGTTGTAGACTTGTAATCCCTACTCAACAAACTTCACTAACATCAGACAAACCTGCAACATAATAAGTTACATCCACAAGGGTCAATACAGTTGAATTGTATTGGCAAGTGATTTTATATTGACATGGAGAATCTATCATCTACATGATTATTTGGCTAAGTGGAGTTTTGTCTTGCCTTTGCATAAAACAAGTTTTCCTTATCCTTTTAAAATAGTTTTTCTCTTTTAAAACTTTCCATCACACAATGGCACACTAGATACCCTCCAGGCGTTTCCCTTATTCACCCAACAAGTTTTAACTTAGAGAAAATTGGGATGAGGAGATCCTTGATTGCTTCAATGCCTTTGATGCTCAAATTGTCCATTGCCGGGGACACGGCTAAGTACTTATGTTTTACCCTCTCGAGAGGTGTTGCACTTTCCCCACAAGACTCGACATGCATCGAGACGAGATCTTTCAGAAGCCATCCCTTAGACCAAATGGAAGTGTTCCATCCTATTATAACTACCACCTTCTGTCCATCTGGCTAAGTTATTGCAACATATATGATCAAGGCAGAGCACATATGCCATGTGGCTGCACTGGAAGCTTCTCAACACAAAACATCTCAAATCTCTTTGTTCCTGGGTGGCAATCCACAAGTGTGATACACAAGGTGAACCATATAAATGGGCCTTGTGTAACCACTCAACACAAATCCAACCAAGCAATTACCATTCCATCCATGTGTTTCATTCACTTAGTTGTTTTATTAATCAAAAAAAATATAGTCATTGACTTTGCATAATATCATAACAATGAATGTTCCACCCATGAAATCTTTTAACTAGGCTAAGCATACTAGAAAAACTTGTATCTTGACTAAGGAAGAATCCTACCAAGATATATACTATAGGATCTACTATAGCATAGCAATATATATATATATAATAGTCCTATCATGCATACTACAAAAATATCACTAATGCTTTATTGAAAATATAGGAATTTGATGAAAAAAGTATCACTTTCCTTTTTGGTAGAGAAACTAGGTACACTCCTTGATCTTGTAATTGTCACACTCTTCAAAGTTCACTACAATTAAATCAAGCAAGGCATACATTCAAAACTAGCATTCAAACAATTCACCACATAAAATAAGGAAAACAAAGAAATCTATGCAAGCATGCAAAAGGTTGTTTTATTGGAAAAGAGGTTTCAAACAAGGTTCTAAACATTTCAAAACACCTACTGGTCATTGATAAAAGTGGCAAAATCATTTGAAAACAAGTTAGTGAAAATAGGCCATTTAAATCATTTTTGTTTTGCTAGAAATGATTTTATTCAAAGGAATAATATTCTAGTGTTAGCAAAATATATTTCTAAATTCAAATGTTAGTTTTTAGGGTCATAGGTTTCAAATCAAAATCATTTGCAAAAGGTTTCACTCAAAAATCATTTTTAAAACAATTTTTATATCCAAAATAGTCCTAAACATGTTTCTGCAAAAAAACCTAATTTTCCGAAGGAAAATACTAAAATATGGCCACAGTTGCAAAGTATACATTTTCCTGAATCCATTGATATAAAATTTGTAAATTTTGGACATGCAGAACAAAAGTTATGAATTTTTCAAACTCAACCATCTAATAGATCTAATTTCTATTTTAAAACAGTAGCCAGGACACGTGTCTTATTTCTATTGGCCGATACCATTTTGTTTGGATCAAACATACAGGCCGCAGGATATAAGTTACATCGCACGGCACATATCAGCTCATACCGCTTCGATTAGTCATTCTATCCTAGCTGTCAGATCAACATCCAATGGATTATAGAGCAATGACCTAAGATGGGCGGCGTGGCCTGGCGACGCATGGCGGCGGCGGCTCTGTCAGCACCGGTCCGGCGAAAACATGAAGCAAGGAAGTGGGAGGAGGGGCTCACCGGGTTTGCCGAAGCGTGACGAAGCTCAACATCGTAGTGGATGGCGAAGGGGCGAACAGAGTTGGCCTAAATCGCTCATCGGAGTTGGCGTCGGCGTCGGGCACGCTCTGGTGTGGTATTTGGTGACGCTACGAGGCACGACAAGGCACACAAGAAGTGTCGTTAGATGCACAAGGAAGATGAGAGTGCGAGAGCGTTAAAGAGAGGGAGAGTGGCGGTCAGGGATTACTAGGAGAAGTCGTCGGAGTTGCGGACTCTGTCAGTTGCTCTCAGACGAGGTCGGAGTTGATGCTCTGGCACACGCGCGAGCAACTGGGAACTACTGGCAGGTGCGCGAGACGATGGCGAGCACATCTGTGTGATCTAGGGCAAGGGGCGTGGTCGGAGCTGGCCGGAATCATGGCCGGAGCACGTCGGAGCAGTGGGGGTTCGAGCGAGAAATTCGCGGAGGCTAGGGGCTCTAGTGGGGTGGTAACTGAGGGGAAAGAGTAAGGAGGGAGGGGTGATTAAACGATCTTGGTCGCTGGAGGAATTACTGGCAGCATTAACGCGAATTGAAGCCGAGAAATCAACGCAGGAAATGGGAGAGGGAAGAGGGGAAGAGGATCTAGGCCAAATTTAATGCTCTTTATGCAACCTTCAATTATCTTCCTATAATATACAAGTCACTTAAGTAGACTCTAAGTAATAGCTTTGATAAAGAAATAAAGTAGAAAGCTTGCAAGTAAAACTAGGATTGGGTTATCAAGTGAGTATGATCACATATGCTTAAGGCATATAGTTGGCATGGTAACAATCAAGTATTAGCTTGCATAGGTCAACTTGATTAGTAAGGCTTGCTAAAGTATAGTATCTTGCAAGTGTTATCTTGCTCAATCAACTAGTAGTATTCGGCTTGACTTGTGCAGAGCAGTGGTTGAAGTTCTCCTCGGCTTCTTCGTAGTATCCTCCTTCCTCCTCGTATCCTTGGTCGGTACTAGCGTCTATGAACAAATACGAGGTACACAATCACCAAACAATACTTAACTACTTTCAATCATCACACAAAGGTGTTCTATAGATGATCTAGCATACACTAATATCACAAGAATAAAGCATGTAGCATCCCAATTGTCTAACAATTGCAATGCTACTAGCCTAGTCTATATAATGGCTACTTCATATATATAATTGTTGCATTATCATTATATCATGCTCATGTCATCATGCCACCTTGCATTTGAGCATCATATAAAACCTTTTTGGTTTGGTTCTTCTCTCCTATGCATTGTTAATTGTATTTGCCTCTTGATATTGTATTTGGTTCTTGATATATTGTTTAAATGCCCAAGTTGAGTTGGGGGCATATCTTTTACTAACTCCACCACCTTTCTTGTCACCACCCCAACATTCCACCGTTCCACCACATGTGAGCATTGCATTTTAGTTTATCTCTAGCTCATGTTGTTGGAATGGACTCTTTTCCATTCTACCTGCTTCCATATGGAATGATATGGGAAGGTTGTTCATGTTGGAATATTTTGAGGATAATATGCAAAAAGTGGAATTTACACACTAGCATGTCCAAAATATATTCAAATATGGTCATCCCCATTCACTCCACATGGAACATTCCTTCAATCCTTAGCTTGGCCCTTACTCCATCTTTTGAGGATGCACATAAATAAATGCCATGAGATTTTATTTTTGTTTTCACAAGATTAACACATGGCATTAAATGCTTGCATGGGCCATGCAACAATCACCATCTTTTGATCTCCTTTGGGTTTTCTTTGGTTTTTGAGTGGATCATGTTCAAACCCTAAATCCCTCACATCTTGCCCTCCTCTATTTGTCTTGGGCACTAAAACCCTAGGCTTTTCATCTCTCTATCTCTCCACCAACACCATGTGTCCAACCCAAAGCCCCTCAAACCCTAGCTCATTCTTTGTTCTCCTCCTAACCTTGTTCATCTTTTCCCTTGCATATGATCATATATGTAACCTAAATCTCCCTCCCCTTTTTCTTTTCTAACTACATCTAGTCCTTCCCTCCTTCTTTTTTTTCATCACTTAATGTTATCCTTTCCCACCATCACCATAGCTTCACCTTAACCCTTGCATAACCTTGGTAGAACATTTCTAGCCCTTAATTCTCCCTCTCTCTAACCCTAAACAAAACCCTAACCCGAGCCCTACCTAGCTAACCCGAGCTACCCCTCCCCTCCCCCTCTCTCTCGGCTCCCCCTCTCTTCCTACCAGGAAGGCCCACCACGCCACCTCCCTTGGTCCCTCCCCAGCCCTCTCTCGGCTACAAGACAGAAAAGGAGGCAAGAGAGAAGACCTAGCCCGAGCTACCCTCCTCACCTTTATGCAAAGCCACCACCACCCCATGTGCCTCTCCCCTCTCTCCCTTATCACCCCAACCACCCCACCTCTCCGATCTCAATCTAGGATCATCTCCATCCTCTCCTTCCTCACCTATCTCCTCTCCTCAACCACCATGGCCATGGCCAACTCGAAAACCCTAGCCGGCCACCTCTATCTAGCCGATGTTCTGGAGCAGTCCAGGAGCATCCACGAGCACCTGGAGCTCCCCCGGAGTCCCCTGCATCATGCTGTACATGGAGCCGCGCCTGGACCCCGCTGGAGAAGCTGCAGCGCCGCCATCCCCGAAGTTCCAGGAGCACGCGGAGCGCGAGCCCCTCCGTTGATCGCCTTTACCTCGCCTCGCTTGGCTTGCACAGGGGTCCAAGGTGAGCACCGCAAACCTCCCTGACATTCTCCCGTCACTCCCGGATGCATGCGCCACGAGATACTTCTGTCGAGCACTCTCGCTGTAGCCGCTGTGTGCGCTCGCCGCCGCGCGCCGCGCTCTGACCAGCAGCAGCGGAGCTTGGCGCACCCCTCTGTTCCTTTGCGTTTTCCGGGCGATGTGGTCCGCCTCCATGCGATCTTGCTTAACCAAAGTTGTAGCCCGAGCAATCCTCTTCAACTCTACTTTTTACGGCAGGGCGAATTTCGTCTCCATTCGGTCGCAATCATCGTCGCAAACCAGCCCGATTTCAGCCCGTTTCTGCAAATTTTTCCGTCAGTTTTTAAACCGCGAGATCTCCTCTGTTCATCTCCTTGCCCCGTCCGCTGTAGACCTCCGTTGGCGAAGCTCCAAACACCAAAGTTGTAGTCCGACGTTGGCTCTACATCTTTTGTTTTTGCAGCGTCTCAAAATTTCCAACGGATTGCTCACCATCTTCGACACAAATTTGAGTCAGCTAGCAGTTTTCGCCGGATTTAAATTCAGTTTCGTCAGTTCCAAAACCACCTCCCCGAACATTTTATAAAAAGGCCCCTGTGGTTTTCTCTTTCTCAACCCGCCGTCCTTGGCTCCACCACGTGGCATCCCCCATCTGGCCACACGTGGGTGGACCCATTATGCTCCTCTGGCCCACTTGTCATCCTCTAGGTCTAGCTCAACTCGCGGTGACAGAAACCTGTTCTGCCACTGTGTCACCCAGTCAGCACTGCGGCCCACCTGTCATCCTCCTTGGGTAGAATCCTGCGAGTAACAAAAGTCCAGAGAGCTTTTCTGAATTCAAATTCAAATTGTTTATATTCTGTTTAAATATGAATTAATTCATAACTTTCAAATGGTTTGGAATTTGAATTCAAACTCTATATGAAATATGTTTTGTTTTTGAATGTTAATTCAAATCTTTAGTCAAATATTTTCAGAACTAATTCAAACTAGTCAAACCTTTGACTTTGACTCCATTTGACTAATTTTGACTTTAAAATAAATTTAAATTCATAATTTCTAATAATACAAATAATATGTGTTTTTGAATCAGAAAAATGTGAGGAATCTGTTTATGCTATTCATAATATCATTTGAGAAATTTAAAAAATTTGAATTAATAAATGCTAATAATTGTCCATTTCTTAATAATTGCATAACTTTAAATTCGTAACTCCGAATTTGACAAATGATATGTCTAAAATGATTAGCTCGACGAGACCTTTCTGTTTATGCATTCCATGTTCTGAATTGCAGCATGCATCATATAAATATAAAGTTTACAGCAACTTATTGGAGTATAAAATGTGACCCAAACTCAATAAAATGCTTATTTCTTGTATTCCACACCTCACCCATGCCATGCTACTTTATTGCCATGCAAATTGTGCATCATTCATCATGGCATGGTTGTTTGCTTGTCGCATTTGATTCATATGCTTGTGCACTTTATTTATGTTGGCCTTGTTTGTTTGGTTCTTCTTCGAATAGACGCTGAGCAGGGGATATACCAAGAAACCCAGGAGCACTACCCAGATCCTTCTCTCGCTTCAACTTAGCTGCCAGGCAAGCACTACCACATGCTTGCATACATATAGTACCTATTGCCTCTATCTTATTCTTGCATCATTGAGTCGCGATTGCATTAAACCGAATCCCAAGTATTGCATAGCCTTTACTTTTAAACCCCACCAAAGCTTGTTCCTCCATCCCATGAGCCATTACTACAGGAGTTGTTTGAGCCATGCGATTCGTAGAACAACATGTGTAGGGTATGTGAGAGTCTGATGGATAACGAGGTACCTAAACAACTTAACCTGAGTAGTAATGGGATAACTAATGAAAGTGTCACCGATGAGCAATATCTGCTATTTGGTTTTTCATGCTCACTTGTGTCCCGTAGGACCCCGAGTACTTGATTCCTGTTCCTTGAATATTCGCGCTATCCACATCCGGGAGGATTATGGGACCCCCCTGAGCCAGAGCTTGATTCATTCTTATTTCTTGGGGCCACAAACTAGTTTGAGGTTTTATTTACTATCCTGTACCTATGCCATGCTTTACTGCTTTATTTACGATTGTGCGAGGAGCACCTGTACTGTTTAGGATCGTGACACGTTTTCGCTGTATCGACAAGCCCAGTCACATTTTCGGGTTCCCAGTCGTTTACAGCCGTCCCCACAAACCTTGAGTCCGTCTCGAAGTTAGCTAACTTCGTTGCGGGTATACTTAATGGGGTGGCCCCCTGAAATATTTCTGAATCCTGTGATTGCTTTGTCGTGACTGCCTCGTTGGGTTTTGATTTGGTTTTTCCGAGGTTGATCGAGTGGGTGTTGCTATTTGTGCACCCCTGCAGGGTAAAACTTTCTGAAAGCCGTGTCCGCGGTTATGGACGACTTGGAGCACAGTTTCTCGATCATAGATAAGTATAACTAAAGTACCGCTTTTAAGTTTGACTAAGTAACTGACTAGTAAATAGTGCAACACTCATGGAATGGATAATAAAACTGCCAACGGATGGGGGGGTTGTTCGTCCGCTTCCTCATTGGTAAGCGAGGAGGAGGATGGATCTGTTAATATTACTATGATAACTGTTGTCATTAATCCACGGACATCCGTCTATCTTTGGTTAGGCGGATGGTTAGCGAGTATCTATAGAATTGCTAGGTATTATCTTTTGCTGCAATTGCGTCACCCCAGGTTGTGTCCCCTTTAGAGGCATAAAGACTTGCTGAGTACCCCTAGGGTCTCACACGATAAATTATTTGATTCAGATGAACAGGTACACTCACAAGATGGATACTGGGTGGAGGAGACGGACGATATGGGCAACGATCATTCGGTGTAGAGATTCCGGGAACGGGGATCCGTGAGATCTGTGGGCGGGATGTGTTTATTTTATGGGGCATCTTATGCCAATTTGCTTCTTATCCGTACTCGGATCTTGTTGCCACTTCCGCCTGATACTCTGATGTTTGATGTATGAGGAGATATCCTAAACTATTATATCTATCTAGGATATTTGGATCTTGCCGTATGGCGTTGCAATATTTCTATTTCTTTTAGATGGAATGGCTCTGATGTACTGTTGTATGGTGGCTTGCATACATACCCATTTGTGTATGTAGTTGATCCCTTCGCCTTACGCCGCCCGTTCTTGTCCCGATGTTTGGAAATGGTTGGGACGGCCGAAAGGTCTACCTGTGAGTGGCATTTGGGCCCCACCGTACTATTTCAACCATTTCCGCTCATCCAGGCTTGTAACTAGGAGCGTAATTCACCGAGGTAGTTACAATTGGTATTAGAGCCATCCCGCCCTTCAGGGTCTCAGCCAAATGGTCGTTGTCAGTCTAGCAAATGTTTTTGGTAGCTATGTATACTAGGGAAAAACAAAGCGCGAGAGTAGGACTGCTTCCACTTTTCTTCTTACCCACCCACCCACCCTTTTCTGGCAAGGAAGTGTAACGTTTTCAATCCTCTTCTTAAAATTCAAACTAGGATTCACGTGTTCTGGGTTTCCGTAGTACCATAGAATGTGTGTGTGTGTGTAATTCCTTGTCTATCTGTTGCATCCAACATGTTATCTTTATCTGCCTTTGGTTATCAACTGTTGGTACATTCCATACTGACAGGCTTTTGAAAACCGGCGCGAGCTATCTGACTCCTTGTTAACCGGTGCCATCTTCTTAAGGGTGTCCTTCCTTCTAGCAACTCCACATTCTGTGAAACCACCAGTTGCTAATCGCTACCTGATAAGTGTTTTTGCGCATCTATTGGTATTTTAATGCCGAAAAATGCGGAAAAAATTTCTTTGATACATCTGTGCTTCCACACTCCTTTTCAGTCGTGTGTGAAACATTATCTATCTCCCTTTTACCAGCATGTCCATGCTAACTCATTCTTTTGTCACCGGCGCTTAATCCTGAAGTTTTACTTCATCTTCAAATTCTCTTGGGCTAATTACATAACATGTGTCGATCCGATGCTGGTGATTGTAATTTGGTTCTTGGCCTAGCTATATTCCACTCATGATAAGTGTCATATCGATCTGAATGATGGAGTGGAATATGGAAAATGCTATCAACTCTATCCTCCAAATGGTGACGGTTATCTCCTGTGATTTTGAGTACACCGCGATCATATCTACGCATATTCAAGCATCTTTGGCAATCCAGAGTTTCTCCAAGCACTACGGCGGTCTATCATCTGTCCAACATGCTGCACATCCTTTTGAACCCCATATCTGCACAATTCTCCTGGATACGAGGGGATTGCATCTTTTCGTCTCTGATAGCTTTGCTTAAGGTATGAGCTATCATCGGTTCTTATCCAAGATCTCTTTATCTTTGTAACCGGTGATCCGATCGACAATGTGAACCAGGTGACATCTCTTTTTCTTCCGAAGGACCAGTTAACCTATTCTGTCAGCGCATATTCTTCAACAGGAATCCTTACTCGTAGCGTTGATCTTTCAAGGAGCGTTGAGCTCAGAAAGTGTTTCGAGCATTTGTTCGTTCTCCCGCCTCTTGAACTTGGTATTCTGGGAATATCTTGTTAATCCATGGTGGTATATGTTGATAATATGCTTGCCTATTCGATATCAATGGAAGGACATGGAAGATCATCTGTGTCTCTTTCTCTCGGGCTTCGTGAGCACTGCCTGTGTGCAAAGTCTCAAAGTGAGAATTCTGACTTTTTGAAGTCACATATCTCGACCACGTCCTTCTGCTAAATACATTACTTCAACTCTGGAATCAGCAAGTCAATTGTTAATTCCATCCTCCATCTTCAACCAATCCGGAGTTGTTCCTTGTTGGCAAGTTATCATCGTCGTTCCGCTGAAGATTTCCTCAAGGCTGCTAAATCTCCCTCAATCAATTCAAGAAGAACATGGAGTTCTTTCACCTCAATCTCGTTAAGTAATCTCTTGAAACCCTCTCGCTCTATCGTCTATGCTCAATCCACCGGAGGCCATGAAGACCTTCCAGATCTTGTATTCCTTGGTTCAAGTGGTGCTATCTTTTTCTATATCTGTGAAATTTTGCAGTTGTCTCCATGATCTTCCTTTATATCTTTCCGGTGGCTTGGTACTTCCGACATGACGACAACATCATCATCTTTATCTATCTATGAATCCGGCAAATCGTTTGCATCTATCCTTGTTTTCTAACGGAGTTCTATGAGTTTTTGCCAACACCTTCAGTCTGTTTCGGTAGTTGGGTTACATGATTTTCTTATTCATGTGCGGAGTAATGCTTTGAGTGCGGGATGGAGTAGCTACCATACCACTACTCTTATCATTCGCTCTTGTACATTGAATTGGTGAATTAATGTGATTTCACTCATTCCACGGAAGTTAGAAGTGGCCTTATCCCTTGATACTTTTACTTCCGTCCTTGTTTTCCGGAGTGCTCTTTCGAAGAAAGTAATCAATAATCTCTTGTTGGTGATCTGACCCTTTCTACACGGAGCAAAATCCTCAATTATCTGGTGGAAACATACGCAAACCTTTTTATATCCTCGTCTTTCTACCGATGCTCGACATCCCCAAACAAGATGAAAGGAAACTATCTCTCTTTTTGTTTAATCAATTCTTTTCTGTGGTAAAGCCAATTATGGTTGATGCCATCAGCCGCAAATATATTGCGTTAGCCTCAAGGCTAAAGAAAGCAATAAGTATCTCTACAATAAACTCCAGATCCTCCATATTCTTTGCTTCTCGGTATTCCACCATGATCTGGCTTCACATCCATCTCTGGAAGTTATATCCGCGCACCTCAATTGCGTGATCCTTTGGGTCTTACCGGCGCAACAAGAATCTAATCCGACGATGTCTAACTAAATCTTTCTGTTGATATCAAGGGACTCTATTGTTTGAAGGCAATATTATTTCCGAACTTCATTTCTCAAATCCGAGAGAAGATACGATGCTATTGTCATAGTGGTTCAAAACCTCTCCAATCTAGCTCCTTTCTTCCGGCGAGACAAAGATTCATCCTCTCTCGTATCGGCAAATCTTTAATCTTAATGGTGTGTCTTTCTTTATCCATGATACATCATCTTCTACTTTTCTTTCACAAGTGGTTCTATTCTTTTGTCATGATTCTTGGGAAAACCCGGAGCTATGTCCATCCTATCCTTCTTGTCTCACGACAATCCTTCAACTCTTCTAACCCGTTGTTTCTCAAGCAAAACGTAAGACTCGAAACAAGTCTAGCAGGTTTTGCAAGGTGTAGTGGTCGCACCATTCCGTTGTTCATCAACTTGGGAACGTGAGGGTCACCTTCGTTCGAACACCTGCCTCTCCTTGTGTTGTTTTCTTTTTCCTAGGAATCTCAGGGCGAGATTCTTGTTTAGTGGGGGAGAGTTGTAGCATCCCAATTGTCTAACAATTGCAATGCTACTAGCCTAGTCTATATAATGGCTACTTCATATATATAATTGTTGCATTATCATTATATCATGCTCATGTCATCATGCCACCTTGCATTTGAGCATCATATAAAACCTTTTTGGTTTGGTTCTTCTCTCCTATGCATTGTTAATTGTATTTGCCTCTTGATATTGTATTTGGTTCTTGATATATTGTTTAAATGCCCAAGTTGAGTTGGGGGCATATCTTTTACTAACTCCACCACCTTTCTTGTCACCACCCCAACATTCCACCATTCCACCACATGTGAGCATTGCATTTTAGTTTATCTCTAGCTCATGTTGTTGGAATGGACTCTTTTCCATTCTAACTGCTTCCATATGGAATGATATGGGAAGGTTGTTCATGTTGGAATATTTTGAGGATAATATGCAAATAGTGGAATTTACACACTAGCATGTCCAAAATATATTCAAATATGGTCATCCCCATTCACTCCACATGGAACATTCCTTCAATCCTTAGCTTGGCCCTTACTCCATCTTTTGAGGATGCACATAAATAAATGCCATGAGATTTTATTTTTGTTTTCACAAGATTAACACATGGCATTAAATGCTTGCATGGGCCATGCAACAATCACCATCTTTTGATCTCCTTTGGGTTTTCTTTGGTTTTTGAGTGGATCATGTTCAAACCCTAAATCCCTCACATCTTGACCTCCTCTCTTTGTCTTGGGCACTAAAACCCTAGGCTTTTCATCTCTATATCTCTCCACCAACACCATGTGTCCAACCCAAAGCCCCTCAAACCCTAGATCATTCTTTGTTCTCCTCCTAACCTTGTTCATCTTTTCTCTTGCATATGATCATATATGTAACCTAAATCTCCCTCCCCTTTTTCTTTTCTAACTACATCTAGTCCTTCCCTCCTTCTTTTCTTTCATCACTTAATGTTATCCTTTCCCACCATCACCATAGCTTCACCTTAACCCTTGCATAACCTTGGTAGAACATTTCTAGCCCTTAATTCTCCCTCTCTCTAACCCTAAACAAAACCCTAACCCGAGCCCTACCTAGCTAACCCGAGCTACCCCTCCCCTCCCCTCTCTCTCGGCTCCCCCTCTCTTCCTACCAGGCAGGCCCACCACGCCACCTCCCTTGGTCCCTCCCCAGCCCTCTCTCGGCTACAAGACAGAAAAGGAGGCAAGAGAGAAGACCTAGCCCGAGCTACCCTCCTCACCTTTATGCAAAGCCACCACCACCCCATGTGCCTCTCCCCTCTCTCCCTTATCACCCCAACCACCCCACCTCTCCGATCTCGATCTAGGATCATCTCCATCCTCTCCTTCCTCACCTATCTCCTCTCCTCAACCACCATGGCCATGGCCAACTCGAAAACCCTAGCCGGCCAACTCTATCTAGCCGATGTTCTGGAGCAGTCCAGGAGCATCCACGAGCACCTGGAGCTCCCCCGGAGTCCCTGCATCATGATGTACATGGAGCTGTGCCTGGACCCCGCTGGAGAAGCTGCAGCGCGGCCATCCCCGAAGTTCCAGGAGCACACGGAGCGCGAGCCCCTCCGTTGATCGCCTTTACCTCGCCTCGCTTGGCTTGCACAGGGGTCCAAGGTGAGCACCGCAAACCTCCCTGACATTCTCCCGTCACTCCCGGATGCATGCGCCACGAGATACTTCTGTCGAGCACTCTCGCTGCAGCCGCTGTGTGCGCTCGCCGCCGCGCGCCGCGCTCTGACCAGCAGCAGCGGAGCTTGGCGCACCCCCCTGTTCCTTTGCGTTTTTCGGGCGATGTGGTCTGCCTCCGTGCGATCTTGCTTAACCAAAGTTGTAGCCCGAGCAATCCTCTTCAACTCTACTTTTTACGGCAGGGCGAATTTCGTCTCCGTTCGGTCGCAATCGTCGTCGCAAACCAGCCCGATCTTAGCCCGTTTCTGCAAATTTTTCCGTCAGTTTTTAAACCGCGAGATCTCCTCTGTTCATCTCCTTGCCCCGTCCGCTGCAGACCTCCGTTGGCGAAGCTCCAAACACCAAAGTTGTAGTCCGACGTTGGCTCTACATATTTTATTTTTGCAGCGTCGCAAAATTTCCAACGGATTGCTCGCCATCTTCGACGCAAATTTGAGTCAGCTAGCAGTTTTCGCCGGATTTAAATTCAGTTTCGTCAGTTCCAAAACCATCTCCCCGAACATTTTATAAAAATGCCCCTGTGGTTTTCTCTTTCTCAACCCGCCGTCCTTGGCTCCACCACGTGGCATCCCCCATCTGGCCACACGTGGGTGGACCCATTATGCTCCTCTGGCCCACTTGTCATCCTCTAGGTCTAGCTCAACTCGCGGTGACAGAAACCTGTTCTGCCACTGTGTCACCCAGTCAGCACTGTGGCCCACCTGTCATCCTCCTTGGGTAGAATCATGCGAGTAACAAAAGTCCAGAGAGATTTTCTGAATTCAAATTCAAATTGTTTATATTCTGTTTAAATATGAATTAATTCATAACTTTCAAATGGTTTGGAATTTGAATTCAAACTCTATATGAGATATGTTTTGTTTTTGAATGTTAATTCAAATCTCTAGTCAAATATTTTCAGAACTAATTCAAACTAGTCAAACCTTTGACTTTGACTCCATTTGACTAATTTTGACTTTAAAATAAATTTAAATTCATAATTTCTAATAATACAAATAATATGTGTTTTTGAATCAGAAAAATGTGAGGAATCTGTTTATGCTATTCATAATATCATTTGAGCAATTTAAAAATTTCGAATTAATAAATGCTAATAATTGTCCATTTCTTAATAATTGCATAACTTTAAATTCGTAACTCCGAATTTGACAAATGATATGTCTAAAATGATTAGCTCGACGAGACCTTTCTGTTTATGCATTCCATGTTCTGAATTGCAGCATGCATCATATAAATATAAAGTTTACAGCAACTTATTGGAGTATAAAATGTGACCCAAACTCAATAAAATGCTTATTTCTTGTATTCCACACCTCACCCATGCCATGCTACTTTATTGCCATGCAAATTGTGCATCATTCATCATGGCATGGTTGTTTTCTTGTTGCATTTGATTCATATGCTTGTGCACTTTATTTATGTTGGCCTTGTTTGTTTGGTTCTTCTTCGAATAGACGCTGAGCAGGGGATATACCAAGAAACCCAGGAGCACTACCCAGATCCTTCTCTCGCTTCAACTGAGCTGCCAGGCAAGCACTACCACATGCTTGCATACATATAGTACCTATTGCCTCTATCTTATTCTTGCATCATTGAGTCGCGATTGCATTAAACCGAATCCCAAGTATTGCATAGCCTTTACTTTTAAACCCCACCAAAGCTTGTTCCTCCATCCCATGAGCCATTACTACAGGAGTTGTTTGAGCCATGCGAGTCGTAGAACAGCATGTGTAGGGTATGTGAGAGTCTGATGGATAACGAGGTACCTAAACAACTTAACCTGAGTAGTAATGGGATAACTAATGAAAGTGGCACTGGTGAGCAATATCTGCTATTTGGTTTTTCATGCTCACTTGTGTCCCGTAGGACCCCGAGTACTTGATTCCTGTTCCTTGAATATTCGCGCTATCCACATCCGGGAGGATTATGGGACCCCCCTGAGCCAGAGCTTGATTCATTCTTATTTCTTGGGGCCACAAACTAGTTTGAGGTTTTATATACTATCCTGTACCTATGCCATGCTTTACTGCTTTATTTACGATTGTGCGAGGAGCACCTGTACTGTTTAGGATCGTGACACGTTTTCGCTGTATCGACAAGCCCAGTCACATTTTCGGGTTCCCAGTCGTTTACAGCCGTCCCCACAAACCTTGAGTCCGTCTTGAAGTCAGCTAACTTCGTTGCGGGTATACTTAATGGGGTGGCCCCCTGAAATATTTCTGAATCCTGTGATTTCTTTGTCGTGACTGCCTCGTTGGGTTTTGATTTGGTTTTTCCTAGGTTGATCGAGTGTGTGTTGCTATTTGTGCACCCCTGCAGGGTAAAACTTTCTGAAAGCCGTGTCCGCGGTTATGGACGACTTGGAGCACAGTTTCTCGATCATAGACAAGTATAACTAAAGTACCGCTTTTAAGTTTGACTAAGTAACTGACTAGTAAATAGTGCAACACTCATGGAATGGATAATAAAACTGCCAACGGATGGGGGGGTTGTTCGTCCGCTTCCTCGTTGGTAAGCGAGGAGGAGGATGGATCTGTTAATATTACTGTTATAACTGTTGTCATTAATCCACGGACATCCGTCTATCTTTGGTTAGGCGGATGGTTAGCGAGTATCTATAGAATTGCTAGGTATTATATTTTGCTGCAATTGCGTCACCCCAGGTTGTGTCCCCTTTAGAGGCATAAAGACTTGCTGAGTACCCCTAGGGTCTCACACGATAAATTATTTGATTCAGATGAACAGGTACACTCACAATATGGATACTGGGTGGAGGAGACGGACGATGTGGGCAACGATCATTTGGTGTAGAGATTCCGGGAACAGGGATCCGTGAGATCTGTGGGCGGGATGTGTTTATTTTATGGGGCATCTTATGCCAATTTGCTTCTTATCCGTACTCGGATCTTGTTGCCGCTTCCGCCTGATACTCTGATGTTTGATGTATGAGGAGATATCCTAAACTATTATATCTATCTAGGATATTTGGATCTTGCCGTATGGCGTTGTAATATTTCTATTTCTTTTAGATGGAATGGCTCTGATGTACTGTTGTATGGTGGCTTGCATACATACCCATTTGTGTATGTAGTTGATCCCTTCGCCTGCCGATTACGCCGCCCGTTCTTGTCCTGATGTTTGGAAATGGTTGGGACGGCCGAAAGGTCTACCTGTGAGTGGCATTTGGGACCCACCGTACTATTTCAACCATTTCCTCTCATCCAGGCTTGTAACTAGGAGCGTAATTCACCGAGGTAGTTACAAAGCATTTGTCCTATTTATTTATTTATTTTTAGAAAAGTAATTTCTACTCATTGAAAAACCACTTAAGATTTAATATTCTCCAAACCAAACATGGGATCATATTGGCACATGTCATCACCACATATTTCAGTACAGGGGAATGTGATTTAAAGTGGTGTCACAATTTAATAAGATTTAACCTTTTTATTTTAAATAATTAAAGTGACTAGAAATGCCTATGTGGCATTCTTTTATTACTTGAACATTATTTCTGTAAGTAAACCAATATATATTTATATATTCTGAAAGGTATGATCAAATGTGATTTTTGAGAGTTGGAATCAACTCAAAAGCTATTATGGTTTAAATTTGAAAAATGTTTGAATGTAGAAAAGCTTCTGCCTTGTTATTTTTACCAAGGTTGATCTATAGGTCCAAATGATTTGAATCCAACGGGCTTCGCTTAAGCATTTCAATATCTTTCTAACAAAATTGGTTTCATTCAATTTGGTTCACTGAATCGAGCTGGGTTGATTTTTGAAACTAGGTACAGAACTGAGTTTGAATATAAATAGAAAGAGCTAAATTCAAACGAGTGGGCTACGCGGGAAGGGGTAATGGGCCGGCCCAGTGTCACTCCACAGCGCGGGGCGCAGCTGACAGGGGGGTCTACTGGTCAGTGGCTCTTTAAACGCGAAGCGGTACGGGGCGATGTGGTGCGTTGGATTAGAATGAAGATCGACGGTTGAGGGTCGTCGCCAACGATGAACTGGTCACCGGCGAGCTCGAACCCTTGCGGCCCAGTGGGGGTCATGGGAGGCTCACCGGGGCTCAGGCAAAGGTTGCGATGCGGGCGAACGGTGAAGTCGACGACGGCGATTCTCCTAGCACCGGCACCTTCTCCTGGGGCGGCTCCAATCGATGGCTTCCTTCTTCTCCAGCAGCGGCGGGCTCCGGTGAAATTCCGGTGATGCGCTGCTCGCCTTGCTCCGGGAATGAGGTGGGGTGGTTCTGGGTGATAGGGGAGTAGAATGGTGTGAAGAATTCGAGTGGGGGATGCCTCCATTTATAGTGGCGAGAGGGCACCGACGGGCGCAAGCTAAGCTCGTCGTGGTCGACGGTACAGAGGGCTATCGGCGTGAGCGACGGTAGGGGTCGGTGCTGTGCTCCCTGGCGAAGCTCAATGGCGTGGTGGCGAGGCGTGTGGCGGTGCTGATCGGTCGGAACGCTGCGGTGCTCTGAGCTGGTCCGACGGAAGTTTTGATTGGGCACAGCGCGCGTGGTCCGCGCGGCGGCGAACTGTCGTGTCTGCGGGGTTGCTGGGGTGTTGGCGATCACGCGTGCATGCGGCGAGGGCGGCGCACGGTCTGTGGGCGTGTGTCGAGGGTGACGCTCTAGCACGCTCTCGGCATGGTCGCAGAGAAGGTTGGCATGGCCTGGGCGTGTGGTCCAGTGGCTGGCATTGCTCGCGGCTAGGACAGGGAGTGGAGGTGGGGTGCTAGGTAGCTCCTATACAAGGTTGGCGAGGATAGTGTGGCCTCTAGCTCGCCGGCGACAACGGGGTGGCAAGTTTTCTCTCAGCCTGCTCACCATTGATGGCTAGGCTTGCTTACAGTGCTGCTAAGGTTAGTTAAATGAGCTAGATGATCTAATAAGGACTAGTTGTAACCAGAGAGGGAACAAGTTAGGCCCAAAACACTGCTCAACATAGTGTTTTGATTTTGTTTGATTTGCATCTGCAACCTGTTTGATGAAATGGCCGCATGAACTTAAGTTTTGAATTTTGAAAATATTTTTGGTGGGTGTTCTAGGCATGTGTTGAGGATTCTGTGGATGCTTGGGTTTTGAAAATTGAGCTTGTTTGAGTGGTTTTTGAAATAGTGGGATCTTCCCATATGAAATAGATTCAATTTTAAACTGTCATTTAAACTAAGCATTTAAATGTTTTTGGATGATCACAAAGTGGGCCTTGGTACCTTGTTATGAGTACTATCAAGGGGTGCAAAGATCTATACATGTTTCTGTTAAGTTCTGAAAGTTAGAGATAGCCAAAGTAGGCATGGGAGTTAATTTGGCCAAAGTGACCATTCACTTAATTTGTTTGTTTTGACTTGTTTGTCTTTGGGAAAAGTTTGGGGATTGTTTAGATGATGTTTATTTCACCTAAGAATCATTTTACAAGCAAAGAAACACAGAACCATGGCAATTCAAAAGAATCCAAATTTTGAAGGCTTCTTCCGAAATAAGGATGGGTACTTTAGGATAGGTCAGATCATCGTTGATTTCTATGGTCCGGTGATCAATATTCTTGAACACTTCAGTCTTCTCTGGCACTTCGAGGCACTTGCGAAGTAATGAGATATGGAACACATTGTGCAGGGCTGACATCTCTTCGGGTATTTCCAATTGATACGACACTTCTCCTCAACGGTTCAGAATCTTGAAGGGTCCGATATATCTGGGGGCTAACTTTCCTTTCAGTTGGAAACACTGTATTCCTTTCAATGGCGACACCTTCAGATACACAAAATCTCCTATGTTGAAGGCGAGGTCTCGACGTCTCTTGTCGGTGTAACTCTTCTATCTAGACTGGGTTGTCTTGAGGTGCTCACGAATCTTGTGAACCTTCTCTTCTGCTTCTCGTAGGATGTCGGGTCCGAAAATCTGACTCTCTCCTACTTCCGACCAGTTCAAAGGGGTGCGACACTTCCTTCCATACATGAATTCAAATGGGGCCATTTGCAAACTGGCTTGATAACTGTTGTTGTATGAAAATTCTGCAAACGGCAGATAGTATTCCCACTTGGATCCATATTCTAACACACATGCTCTTAGAATATCTTCGAGTATTTGATTTACTCGCTTTGTTTGTCCGTCGGTCTGAGGGTGATAAGCGGTGCTGAAATCTAGTCGGGTTCCTAAACCTTCTTGGACTTTCTTCCAGAATCTCGAGGTAAACTGAGTTCCTCGATCCGATACGATGTTCTTGGGGACTCCATGCAAACTGATGATTCTAGCGATGTATAACTCTGCTAGCTTCGAACTCTTATATGTGGTCTTGACGGGTAAGAAATGGGCGACTTCGGACAATCTGTCCTCTATGAACCAGATAGAGTCATTTCCCCTACTAGAAGTAGGAAATCTGGTGATAAAGTCCATTCCAACGGAATCCCATTTCCATTCCGAAATCTGCAATGGTTGCAACAATCTAGTGGGTCTTTGATGTCCCACCTTGACTCTTTGACATATATCACACTTCGCGATATAGCTTCCGATTTCTCTCTTCATCTTATGCCACCAAAATTGCTCCTTCAAATCTTGATACATCTTTGTTCCTCCGGGGTGGATAGAATAAAGGGTATCATGAGCTTCCTTGAGAATAACTTCTTTCAACTCAGAATCTGCGGATACACAAAGGCGTCCTTTGTACCACAGAACTCCTTCTTCGACTTCGGTAAATCCGGGTACTTTGCTTGTACCAATACGACGCTTGATTCCGTCGATACTAGCATTTCCTTTCTGCGCCTCTTTGATCTGGCTGATCAAAGTGGGTTGAAGTTCTATGCTAGCCAAAAATCCTTCACTCACTAATTCCATTCGAAAATCTTCCATCTCTTTGTGCAAGCATGGTTGCTCCTTCAAAATCATAGAGTTCAAGCGGCATGGCAATATGCTAAGGGCATCTTCTACCACATTGGCTTTACCGGGGTGATAGTGAATGTCTAGATCGTAATCCTTGATTAGCTCAATCCATCTTCTCTGCCATATATTCAGCTCCTTCTGAGTGAATATATACTTCAGACTCTTGTGATCCGAATAGATCTCACAACGGTTTACCATCAAGTAATGCCTCCATGTCTTCAGGGCTAGAACTACGGCTGCGAGTTCGAGGTCATGGGTTGGGTAATTCTGCTCATGTTGTTTCATTTGTCGAGATAGATAAGATATGACTTTGCCTTCTTGCATTAGCACACATCTGAGATCGATCTTGGATGCGTCACAATACACATCAAAGGGCTTCGTGATATCCGGCATGATTAAGATTGGGGCTGAAATCAATCTTCTCTTGAGTTCTTGAAAACTCGCTTCACATTTGTCTGTCCATTCAAACTTCTTGTCCTTCTTCAGCAATTGGGTCATGGGTCTGGTGATACTCGAGAATCCTTCTACGAACTTGCGGTAGTATCCCGCCTATCTGAGAAATGCATGAACTTGGGTTTGAGTGGTTGGGGCTTGCCAATCTTCGACATCTTTCACCTTTGCAGGGTCAACGACAATTCCTCCGGCTGATACAATGTGACCGAGGAATCCTACCTCCTGTAACCAGAATTCACATTTGCTAAACTTGGCATACAACTGATGCTCTCTAAGGGTTCCAAGAATGGTCCTTAGGTGTAGCTCATGTTCTTCTTCCGATTTGGAATAAATCAAAATGTCATTGACGAAAACAACGACAAACTTATCCAGAAAGTCCATAAAAATCTTATTAATGAGATTCATGAAATAAGCGGGGGCATTGGTTAATCCAAAAGACATGATAGTATACTCGTATAATCCATATCTGGTGGTAAAGGAAGTCTTGGGAATATCCTCTGCGCGAATCTTGAGTTGATGATAGCCTGTTCTAAGATCAATCTTAGAAAACACTTTGGCACCGGTCAACTGATCAAACAAATCTTCTATCTTGGGAAATGGGTATTTGTTCTTGATAGTGACGTCATTCAACTTTCAGTAATCCGTACACAAACGGTTACCTCCATCTTTCTTGTCCACAAATAAGACAGGTGATCTCCATGGTGACGCACTTGTTTGAATCAATCCAATTTCCAACATGGCATCTAGTTGCTTCTTCAGTTCTTCTAGTTCAGACGGGGTCATACTATATGGTCTCTGGGCTATGGGTCCTGTTCCGGGGATTAGTTCAATCATAAACTCGATATCCCGATCTGGGGGCATACCGGGCAAAACATCTGGAAATACATCGTGGTATTCACAGACTATCCGGACTTGGTCAATGGTAGGTTGGGCTATACTCTTGTTGCACTTGAATTGACGAGGTAAGGTTTCAAATATATGCTCGACTGATATTCCGGCTGTACTGGTCATGGTTATGGCTTTCTTGGCACAGTCAATCAATCCTTTATGTTTGGACATCCAATCCATTCCCAGTACTTCTTCCAAACCTTTAGTTCCGAGTACTATCAGATTATCATAAAAATCTATGCCATGGATTCGGATAGGGACGGCTTTGCAAATTTGCCTAGCTTTGGTGGTTGAACCGGGGATTTGAACAATCATAACATGCTTCAGTTTTGTTGTTTGAATCTTACTAGTGCATGCAAATTCTTCGGTGACAAATGAGTGCGATGCACCAGAATCAAACAACACTCGAGCAAGTACTAAATTAACAGAAAACATACCCAGCATGACATCGGGCGCTTCCTGGGCTTCTTCAGCATGCATGAGAAAAAGACGGCCGTTGCGGTTGAGCGACTTCCCTAGGGCAAATCTTCTTCCAGGCTGAACACTACGCTGCTGCTGAGCTGGGGCATTTGCATGGGGGGCTGCGGCATTCTTCTTGGGGCACTCATTGGAGTAGTGACCCTTATTTCCACAGTCATAACAAGTCACTTGCGACTTGTCCTTTGCTGCAATAGGCACAGCATTGCTTCCCGTCCTCGGGGCAGTGTTGGTGTTGGCGGTAGCATTGTTGTTGTTGAACTTGGGTGGTGCACGGTTGAAATTGCCAGAGTTGCCGGGGTTGTTGTGGTTTCCTCCGGGCCTTGGGTTTCCACGATTGGGATAGGTCGAACGGTTCATCGGGGGTCTGTTGGTTCTCGGGGCAAATCCTTGAGATGGGTTAGGGCGATACTTTGGGGTCTGATGGGTTCCTGGCTGATGCATCATGCGACGCTTGCGGTTCTCATTGGCTTGGTTGATCTTTCCTTCCATCTAGATGGCAGAGTCGACAAGGGCTTCAATATCATCAAAGGGGATATTGACCAACATAGTCTGCATCTCATCATGCAAACCATTCAGGAATCTCTCTTTCTTCTTGGCTTCAGTGTCGATCTCATCCGGGGCATACCTATCTAATGACAAGAATTTGTCATGGTATTCCACTACGGTCATCCTTCCTTGCTTCATTTCTCTGAACTCATCTCTCATTCTCTTGATCAAACCCGGTGGCACATGGGTTCTGCTGAACTTGACCTTGAATTCCTCCCAGGTCATCATCTGTCCTCTGGTCATTGCACGAACGCTGTTCCACCATGCTCTTGCATCTCCTGCTGATAGTGGGTGGCGAACAGAACTTTCTCGTTAGCTTCCACTCCGGCGACTTCCAGGTTGTTTTACATGGTTTGCAGCCAATCGTCTGCATCTAGGGGCTCTTCCGACTTAGTGAAAACAGGTGGGTTGGTGTTCTGTAAATTCTTGAGCTTAGATCCATGGTTGTCATGATTTCCTTGGCCTTGATTGTTGTGGGCTAGCTGACCTATCTGCTGAAGGGTGGCTAGGTTGGCTTGACGTTCGGCTCATTCGGCTTCGTGGTCAGAAACCAACATTTGCAGGATCTGCAACATCGGGTCCGGGGATGAACCACTTCCTCCACGTGGCATCTGAAGATTTGAGATAGATCGTGAGAAAATAGGGAAATTTCTAAGATTTAGGGTCTTTGGAAAAAATTTAAAGTTTGACTCAAATTTTCTAGCAATTTGATTTTCATTTATTCGTTCATAGCACACGATACAAACACACACCACAAAACAAGAAAAACGGATGGTTTCAAGAACCATTCCGGAAACTACGATACAGTGGGACCGAATACAACTCACTACGCTAGTGCCCAAGTGCTACTACTCCTTAGAGTCGGTGTAGTTGTCATCCTCATCGTCATCGATGAAGGAGAAATCATCCTCATCGGTGAAGAAGTCCATAGCCTGATCCTCTAGAAAATCATCATCGTCGCTGAGATAGGAGTAGGGGTCTCCACGAAGATCCTCTCCGGCATTCTCCCTTTCCTCCAACTGCATGTCTCTCTCGTGGATGGTCTCCTTCAAATCCAAGATACGGTGGCGAAGACGAGCAATGATGCGCTCCTTCTTGTTGAGCTGATGGCGGCGAGAGTTGCGATCCTTCGCTAGCATGGCGATGGTTTGATCCTTTGTCTTGATGATGGCGGACTTGTGGTTGGAGTAGTCACGGCAATTGTCCAATTCCTGCTGACGATCGTACATCATGAAGCTAAGGTGGTCCAACTGAGTCTTCGGCTCATGGTGGTATGGGGCTTCCAGTGGCTGTCCCATAGCATCACGCCTTGGACAAAACTCAAAGCGGGTACCCTTGATCTGGTTGATACTCTGCCCACACAGATGGGCAAGAGCTTCCTGCATGGCCCTGGCAAGTCCATCGAGCCAGTTGTTCTCTCTTCAGGTGAATTGAATTCCCTCGGCAGTGGGAGGTTCAATATTTCCTCGGAGACTTGCAACAATTAGCCACTGCAGATCTTCTCCTCCTTGATCATTGAGCTGAGATCTAAAGAACTCGGGGTGCGGACGCTCCAGAATTTCCGAAATCTAGTCCAAATCCCGCTCAAAGATAAGGTCTCCTCCATTCCCCAACTGATAAAACTTGATGTACTTCACGTCCATCTATAAGAATATAGGATGAGTAAGTTAGTAGAGTGATCAAGTGTGTCAAATTTTATGCATTTTGCAAGAGTTGTTGAGGAACATGAATATTTATGAAAGAAACAAGGTGATAAGAATGGGAATAAGTTTTTGTAAATATTTTCTTCCTTTGGTTTTGAAACTAAGTTTCTGATTCAAACGTATAGTCTAACTAGGGTCTCCTATGGTCAGGATGGCTCTGATACCAACTCGTCAACACCCGGATTTTTAATCCCAGATGCCTGTTATGCCATACATCGCAATCCCAGGATTACCATTTTTGCGAGACATAACAAAATTGGATACCACAGTACATCATCCATTACAAACCATACATAAGGTCTTACACGAATAAGGATCTCATGATCCAGTTCTTAATACAACTCAAGCAGTGGAATAACGTAATAATAAAGGTAGCGTAGGCGAAGCTCCATCTTCGGGGTCACAGGCAATGGTGACGATGGGAGATGATCCTAGTTGTCGTAACCTTCCTGGGGTCCTTCGTCCTGGTACTCCTCTTCATAGTCTGGCCACGAGAATAGCCATGGACAAAGCCATGAGTACTCTTTAAGTACTCGCAAACTAATACTAACAAGTGAAGGGGGTTTTTGTAGTAGGACACTAAGCTCTAGGGTTATTTCGCAAAAGCCAGATTTACCTCTACTAAGTTCAGAAGCAAGAAAAGCTAGTTGAAGTTTTATAACACCTAAGTGGGAACTTGAATTTCATATCACTACTCTGTTGTGGTCAAGTCAAAATCTCAATTCATTTCACAAGTCATTTTGAAAACATCTGACGGGGGAACAGTATGGCCACTCCAACTGTCCATAACCGCGGACGCGGCTATTCAAATAGTTTGACACTCTGCAGAGATTGTACACTTTCACCACAACATTTGATACATCCGTCAAGAACAAATCCTGAATTCACCATACTCAGTAATCCTAACCTTTCAATTACACGCCCTAGTATAGGCACCTCTCCAGTGAGTTTGGCCTCCCAACCATGACCAACTGTCATCTTGGGTACTGCACAGGTGGACAATCTTCACAAGGTAGCCTCAGCTCAGACCTTGGCCGTGAGGGAACCCATACTAAAGTATATAAGTTTCCAGTCAAGCCCTACCCAGTTTTCGGGTATTGTGGTTGTACGGTAAAATTGGAATGGTATCGCATCCAGACAACCATCAGTTTTATAAAGCGCTAAGGCTCATGCCTCAACATTTTCATCACCGAAATCATCTGGTGTTCGGAAACACATGTAAAAATATCTCAGTAGAATGACTTATCATTCTAAGGTTTTCATAACCATTTTCTACCAAGTATTCCCATCTAAAGTTGATCAAGTTTTATACTTAGCACTAGCATCTACAAGTGGGGGTGAGTACTAATGAGGGGTGGTAAAGAAGTGGAGTTTTAACTAAGTACCATCTCATGCCTTAGGATGACATCAAGATTATCTAGCTTAGGCCAAATTTAATGCTCTTTATGTAGGGTTTCGTAGCATGGAAAACAAAAAAATTCTATCGCATACAAACAAGCCAAGATCTATCTACTAGATTGTAGCAACGAGTCGATGGAATAACTCACCCTCGAAGATTCCAAAGTGTTTAACGAGAGCGGATTCTCGTGGGTGATGTAGTCGTACTCTTCCCGATCTCAAGATCGCGTAGACGATCCTTTCGGCGCTGCGTTCTGGCAGCGCTCCCGCAGTCGGTCACACGTTCGTTACTCGACGAAGACCTTCCTCTCCCTTGTTCCAGCAGGAAGCATAGGTTGTAGCACTCTCCTCGCGATTCCGGCAGCACAACGGCGTGGTACCGGAAGTAGAGGGGAGATCTCGCAGGGCTTTGCCTTAAGTCGGAGCTAGTATGGTGGACTATGAGAGAGCCCTCGACGATCTAGGGTTTAGACACACCGAGGAGGGGGCAACCCGGTGGCTAGGGTTAGCTAGGCGGCGGCGGCGGTTTGCCCTAGGGCGGCGGCGGCAGTGGAGGTGGCGGCGCCGGCGGCTAGGTTTTAGAGGTGGAGGTGTCGGGTGTCTAGGAGGGGAGCCCTACCCCTCCTTTTATAGGTGGAGGGGCCGGCCTAGGGGAGGGGAGTCCCTCCCCAACACGGCTTGGAGGTGGGCCGGCGGTGGAGGGGAGGAACTCCTCCCCAACTCGGTTTCCACCTCCCTCTCCACTTCCCAAAAATAGCCGTTTGACTTTTCAAACTAGGATTTGATTAAACCCTTTATTTTGTTCAGCGATGACACCTAGTACATGATGCAATCATACCAACTTGATATAACACATTCATGTACCCTTCCCCTCCGGAGTGCCGGACATTCCGGAACCTTCCAGAACATTCCCGATGAAAACACCGGAACCATTCCCCAACTCCGAAATAGGACTTTCCTTATATGAATCTTATTCTCTGGACCATTCCGGATCTCCTCGTGATATCCTGGATCCCATCCGAGACTCCGAACAACATTCGGTCTCTTTCTCATCATTCCATAACTACTCAAACAACGTCGAATCCTTAAGTGTGTCTCCCTACGGTTCGTGAATTATGCGGACATGATCGAGACACTTCTCCGAACAATAACCAATAGAGGAATCTGGAAATTCATATGGCTGCCACATATTTCTACGATTACTTCGCGATCGAATGAACCACTTACATACGATACCAATTTCCCTTTGTCTCACGATAGTTTACTTATCCGAGGTTATGATCGTCGGTATCTCTGCATACCTAGTTCAACCTCGTTACCGATAAGTACTCTTTTCTCGTTCCCGTGATATGTGAGCCAGTCACATGCTTGCAAGACAATTGGATGACATTCCACCGAGAGGGCCCAGAGTATATCTATCCGTCATATGGATGGACAAATCCCACTCTTGATCCATGTGTCTCAACCAATACTTTCCGAACACTCAATGCCACCTTTATAGCCACCTAGTTACGGTGTGGTGTTTGATGTCATCAAAGCATCCATCCGGTAAAGGTGATATGCATGATCTCATGGTCGAAGGAATTAGGTTAATATGTATCAGAAAGCATATAGCAATTGAACTATTAAAATGACTTGATCTTTATGCTATGCTTATGTATAGGAGTATGTCCACCATATCATTCTCCTAACGATATGATCTTGTTGTTAATAACATCTCAATGTTCATGATAGGGAAACCACAATCATTTATTAACCAACAAGCTAGTGATGTATAGAGGCTTTACCAGGGACTTCAATTTAAGTTTACAAATCACACAAGTATTAATGATTCCTTGTTAATACTATTATAGCATGAATGTAAAAATTTATCATAAACACAAAGATATAATAATAACTATATTTATTATTGCCTCTAGGGCATATCTCCAACAGTCTCCCACTTGCACTAGAGTCATCTAATCTAGATTACATGGTAATATACCGAACACCCATGGCAGTTTGATGCTGGTCATGTTTCGCCCTCGGGAGAGGTTTAGTCAACGGATCCGCCACATTCAGATATGTGTGTACTTTGCAAATCTTTATGTCCCCATCTTGGACATGTTCTCGAATAGCGTGAAAACGTAGCTTGATGTGCTTCAGCTTCTTGTGTGACCTTGGTTCTTGCGCATTGGCTAAGGCACCCATGTTATCACAGTAGATAGACATTGGGTCCAGCGCACTAGGAACCACACGCAGCTCTGTAATGAACTCTTTCATCCATATCGCTTCTTGTGAAGCCTCCGAAGCAGCCATGTATTCCGATTCAGTTGAAGATCTCGCCACAACGCTTTTCTTTGCACTCCTCCAGCTAACTGCTGCACCATTCAAAATAAATACGTATCCAGATTGTGATTTAGAATCATCCGGATCGGTGTTCCAACTAGCATCGGTGTAACCATTAACAACGAGTTGTTCATCACCTCCATAAGAAAGAACCATATCCTTAGTTCTTCTCAAGTACTTAAGGATGTTTTTGACCGCTGTCCAATGATCCACTCCTGGATCACTTTGATATCTGCTAGTTAAACTAACAGCATATGCAATGTCAGGTCTAGTACATAGCATGGCATACATTAGAGATCCTATGGCTGAGGCATATGGAGTCCTACTCGTCCTTTCTCTATCTTCTGCCGATGTCGGACTTTGAGTTTTACACAAGGTCGTATTGTGCAACATGGGCAAGAACCCTTTCTTGCTATCTTCCATTCCAAACCTTTTTAGAACTTTGTCCAAATATGTACTTTGTGACAATGATATTTGGCGCCTTGATCTATCTCTATAAATCTTTATGCCTAATATGTAAGCTGCTTCGCCAAGATCTTTCATTGAAAAACTATTATTCAAATATTCCTTGACACTATTAAGAAGGTCTACATCATTCCCAATCAACAATATGTCATCTACATATAGTATTAAGAATGCTACAGAGCTCCCACTCACTTTCTTGTAAATACAAGCTTTTCCATAAGTTTGTATAAAACCAAAACTTTTGATCACCTTATCAAAACGTTGATTCCAACTTCGGGATGCTTGCTTCAATCCATAGATGGACCGTTGAAGTTTGCATACCTTGTTAGCATCTTTAGGATCGACAAAACCTTTGGGTTGCATCATATACAACTCTTCATCAATGTCTCCGTTGAGGAATGCTGTTTTGACATCCATCTGCCATATCTCATAATCATAATATGCAGCGATTGCTAACATAATCCTCACAGATTTTAGCTTCGCTACTGGTGAGAAAGTCTCATCGTAGTCAACTCCTTGAATTTGTCGAAACCCCTTTGCGACAAGTCGAGCTTTATAGACAGTAACATTACCATCAGCATCTGTTTTCTTCTTGAAAATCCATTTGTTCTCGACAGACTTCCGGCCATCCGGTAAGTCCACCAAAGTCCATACTTGGTTTTCGTACATGGATCCAATCTCGGATTTCATGGCTTCTTACCATTTGTTGGAATCTGGGCTCATCATCGCTTCCTCATATGTCGCAGGGTCATCGGTGTTATCCACCAACATGACACTCATAATGGGATCATACCAATCTGGAGTGGTACCAGTTCTCGTTGACCTGCGAGGCTCTATAGCAACTACAACCGAAGTTTCATGATCATCATCATTAGCTTCCTCTCTTATTGGTGCAGGCACCACAGGAACTACTTCCAGTGCTGCGCTACTCGCAAGTTCGAGAGAAGGTTCGACAACCTCGTCGAGTTCTACTTTCCTTCCAGTCACTTCTTTCGAGAGAAATTCCTTCTCTAGAAAGGATCCATTCTTGGCAACAAAGATTTTGCCCTCGGATCTATGATAGAAGGTATACCCAATAGTTTCCTTCGGGTATCCTATGAAGACGCATTTTTCCGCTTTGGGTTCAAGCTTGTCCGGATGTAACTTCTTTACATAGGCTTCGCAACCCCAAACTTTAAGGAACGACAGGTTTCTTCCCAAACCATAATTCATAAGGTGTCGTTTCAACGGATTTAGATGGTGCCCTATTTAAAGTGAATGCGGCCGTTTCTAATGCATAACCCCAAAATGATAGCGGTAAATCTGTAAGTGACATCATAGAACGAACCATATCTAAGAGAGTTCGATTATGACGTTCGGACACACCATTACGCTGTGGTGTTCCGGCCGGTGTCAATTGTGAAAGTATTCCGCATTTCTTCAAATGCTCGCCAAACTCGTAACTTAGATATTCACCTCCACGATCAGAACGTAGAAATTTAATCTTCTTGTTACGTTGATTCTCTACCTCACTTTGAAATTCCTTAAACTTCTCGAAAGTTTTGGACTTATGTTTCATGAAATAGATATACCCATATCTACTCAAGTCATCCGTGAAGGTAAGAACATAACGATAACCACCGCGCGATGCTACACTCATTGGACCACACACATCGGTATGTATGATTTCCAATAAGTCCGTAGCTCGCTCCATCATACCAGAAAATGGAGTCTTAGTCATTTTACCCATCAGACATGCTTCGCATCTTTCAAGTGATTCGAAATCAAGTGATTCAAGAAGTCCCTCGGAATGGAGTTTCTTCATACGCTTCACTCTAATGTGACCAAGACGACAGTGCCACATATAGGTCGAGTTATCGCTCGATTTCAAACGTTTAGCCTCAATGTTATTAATATGTGTATTTCCACTATCGAGATTCAATAAGAATAGACCATCTATCAAAGGTGCATGTGCATAAAACATATTAATCATATAAATCGAACAACCATTATTCTCGGACTTAAACAAGTAACCGTCTCGCAATAAACAAGATCCCGATATAATGTTCATGCTTAACGCAGGCACCAAATAACAATTATTTAAGTATAAAAGTAATCCCGAT
Organism: Avena sativa; assembly: GCA_916181665.1. Lineage (NCBI taxonomy): Eukaryota > Viridiplantae > Streptophyta > Magnoliopsida > Poales > Poaceae > Avena > Avena sativa. The sequence goes on along the minus strand of OV702280.1, from coordinate 217,858,277 downwards.
GGTATATAAAGGGGTAGCGTGCCGACCGCGATCACATCAACCTTTGATCCGTTTCCTACGCGCATCGTCACCTCGTTCTTTGCTAGCTTCCGTTTATTCTGTAGCACCTGTTTCGAGTTACAAATATGAGCAACCAAACCAGTATCAAATACCCAGGCACTACTACAAGTACTAGTGAGATACACATCAATAACATGTATATCGGATATACCTTTCTTCTTGATGTTGCCGTTCTTCAAATCCGCCAAGTACTTTGGGCAATTCCGCTTCCAGTGACCTTCTCCCTTGCAGTAAAAGCACTCAGTATCAGGCTTAGGTCCAGCCCTGGTCTTCTTCGTCGGCGCGATAACTTTCTTACCACCCTTCTTGAAGTGTCCCTTTTGCTTAGACTTGCCTTTCTTTAATTTTGTGGTCTTATTGACCATCAACACCTGGTGCTCTTTCTTGATCTCCACTTCTGCAGATTTCAACATAGCAAACAGTTCTGGCAACTGCTTGTTCATGTTTTGCATATTGTAGTTCATCACAAAGTTCTTGTAACTTGGTGGTAGTGATTGGAGGACACGGTAAATCCCCAAAGCATTAGGAATCACTATACCCAAGCTTTGAAGTTTGTTTGCGTGCCCAGACATCTTAAGCACATGCTCACTGACGGAGCTGCCCTCTTCCATCTTGCAGTTAAAGAACTTTTCAGAAGCCTCATAGCTCTCAATCGCCGCGTGAGTCTCAAAGATCAATTTGAGATCACGGACAATATCATGTGGGTCTGAATTCTCAAACCTTTTCTGAAGCTCCGATTCTAAACCATACAAGATAGCACACTGAACTGTGGAGTACTGAGTCTTCCGAGCGAGGTAAACATTCTTTACTTCGTCGGTAGCATCAGCTGCAGGTGGGTTACCCAGCGGTGCATCCAGCACATAGGTCAAATTACCAGCTGTGAGGACAATCCTCAAATTGCGGAACCAATCCGTGAAGTTGCTTCCATTGTTTTTCAACTTTTATTTCTCTAGGAACGCATTAAAATTGATGGTAGGCGCCGCCATTGATCTACAACATATTTGCAATAGTTTAGACTAAGTTTATGACAAATTGAGTTCTAATTAATAGTTAAATTAATCTAGGTGAACTCCCACTCAAAACAATATCCCTCACATTGTTTTAGTGATCACACGAACCACATCCACCACATCAACACCGATCATCACGAGAGTTGATATAGTTTCAATGGCGAACAATCGACATGTTCATCATATCTACTATATGATTCATGCTTTACCTTTCGGTGATCCGTGTTCCGAGACCATGTCTGTACATGCTAGGCTCGTCAAGATCAAACCTTAGTTTCCGCATGAGCAAATCTGGCTTGCTCACGTTGTATACACTTGCGGAATCTAACACACCCGATCATCATGTGGTGCTTCGAAACAACAAGCTTTAGCAACGGTGCTAACTAAGGGTGAACACTTTACGACTTGAAATTCATGTGCATGAGGGATCATCTTATAATGCTACCGTCGTCTACTAAGCAATACAAGATGCATAAAGGATTAACATCACATGCAATTCATAATATGTGATATGATATGGCCTTTCTTTTTTGTGCTTCCGATCTCCATCTTCAAGCACGAACATGATCTCCATAATCACCGGCATTGCATCAAGGTCAATGACGCTTCTCCATGGTTGTCGTCCAACGGCTTCAACTATTACAACTACTTTGAATAGACACGCGGGTCTTAACATAAATTAAAGACAACCATATGGCTCCTGCCGGTTGCCAACTTACAATAAGGAACATTGCATACATCAAATATAATCACAATCATGGCCATATCACATCACTGCACACCCCTGCAAAACAAAGTTAGACGCCTCTACTTTCTTTGCATGTTTTACGTGGTTTGGGGCTTTCAATAAGTGTCATTCTAACTTATGAACATGAACCACAACATTGATACTAGTATTGTTAATCACCCGTTGTAAATTGGATCTTAACTATGCTAGGAGAAACATGCATGTAAGTTGCATGTCAAGCGTGGAGCAAGTCTCATGAACGATGTCATGTAAGGTTAGCCCGGGCCGCTTCATCAAAACATCCCGCAAGATGCAAAGTACACAAGAAGCAATCGACAATAAAAGCATCAACGCCCACAATGACCATTGTGTTCTACTCGTGCAACAGATCTACATATAGACACGGCTCTGATATCACTGTAGGGTTTCGTAGCATGGAAAACAAAAATTTTATATCGCATACAAACAAACAAGCCAAGATCTATCTACTAGATTGTAGCAACGAGTCGATGGAATAACCCACCCTCGAAAATTCCAAAGTGTTTAACGAGAGCGGATTATCGTGGGTGAGGTAGTCGTACTCTTCCCGATATCAAGATCGCGTAGACGATCCTTCCGGCGCTGCGTTCCGGCAACGCTCCCGCAGTCGGTCACACGTTCGGTACTCGACGCAGACCTTCCTCTCCCTTGTTCCAGCAGGCAGCGGAGGTTGTAGCACTCTCCTCGCGATTCCGGCAGCACAACGGCGTGGTATCGGAAGTAGAGGGGAGATCTCGCAGGGCTTCGCCTTAAGCCGGAGCGAGTATGGTGGACTATGAGAGAGCCCTCGACGATCTAGGGTTTAGACACGCCGAGGAGGGGGCAAGCCAGAGGCTAGGGTTAGCTAGGAGGCGGCGGCGGTTTGCCCTAGGGCGGCGCGGAGGCAGTGGAGGTGGCGGCGCCAGCGGCTAGGTTTTAGAGGTGGAGGTGTTGGGTGTCTAGGAGGGGAGCCCTACCCCTCCTTTTATAGGTGGAGGGGCCGGCCAAGGGGAGGGGAGTCCCTCCCCAACTCGGATTGGAGGTGGGCCGGCGGTGGAGGGGAGGAACTCCTCCCCAACTCGGTTTCCACCTCCCTCTCCACTTCCAAAAATAGCCGTTTGACTTTCAAATTGCCGTTTCACTTTTCAAACTAGGATTTGATTAAACCCTTTATTTTGTTCAGCGATGACACCTAGTACATGATGCAATCATACCAACTTGATATAACACATTCATGTACCCTTCCCCTCCGGAGTGCCGGACATTCCGGAACCTTCTAGAACATTCCCGATGAAAACACCGGAACCATTCCCCAACTCCGAAATAGGACTTTCCTTATATGAATCTTATTCTCTGGACCATTCCGGATCTCCTCGTGATATCCTGGATCCCATCCGAGACTCCGAACAACATTCGGTATCTTTCTCATCATTCCATAACTACTCAAACAATGTCGAATCCTTAAGTGTGTCTCCCTACGGTTCGTGAATTATGCGGACATGATCGAGACACTTCTCCGAACAATAACCAATAGAGGAATCTGGAAATTCATATGGCTCCCACATATTTCTACGATTACTTTGCGATCGAATGAACCACTTACATACGATACCAATTTCCCTGTGTCTCACGATATTTTACTTATCCGAGGTTATGATCGTCGGTATCTCTACATACCTAGTTCAACCTCGTTACCGATAAGTACTCTTTTCTCGTTCCCGTGATATGTGATCCCTTGTGAGCCATTCACATGCTTGCAAGACAATTGGATGACATTCCACCGAGAGGGCCCAGAGTATATCTATCCGTCATATGGATGGACAAATCCCACTCTTGATCCATGTGTCTCAACCAATACTTTCCGAACACTCAATGCCACCTTATAGCCACCCAGTTACGGTGTGGTGTTTGATGTCATCAAAGCATCCATCCGGTAAAGGTGATATGCATGATCTCATGGTCGAAGGAATTAGGTTACTATGTATCAGAAAGCATATAGCAATTGAACTATTAAAATGACTTGATCTTTATGCTACGCTTATCTATAGGAGTATGTCCACCATATCATTCTCCTAACGATACGATCTTGTTGTTAATAACATCTCAATGTTCATGATAGGGAAACCACTATCATTTATTAACCAACAAGCTAGTGATGTATAGAGGCTTTACCAGGGACTTCAATTTAAGTTTACAAATCACACAAGTATTAATGTTTCCTTGTTAATACTATTATAGCATGAATGTAAACATTTATCATAAACACAAATATATAATAATAACTATATTTATTATTGCCTCTAGGGCATATCTCCAACACTTTATGCAACCTTCAATTATCTTCCTAGAATCTACAAGTCACTTAAGTAGACTCTGAGTAATAGCTTTGATAAAGAAATAAAGTAGAAAGCTTGCAAGTAAAACTAGGATTGGGTTATCAAGTGAGTATGATCACATATGCTTAAGGCATATAGTTGGCATGGTAACAAGAAAGTATTAGCTTGCATAGGTCAAATTGATTAGTAAGGCTTGCTATAGTAGAGTATCTTGCAAGTGTTAGCTTGCTCTATCAACTAGTAGTATTAGGCTTGCATTGTGCAGAGCAGTGGTTGAAGTTCTCCTCAGCTTCTTCTTCGTAGTATCCTCCTTCCTCCTTGTATCCTTGGTCGGTACTAGCGTCTATGAATAAATACGAGGTACACAATCACCAAACAATACTTAACTACTTTCAATCATCACACAAAGGTGTTCTATAGATGATCTAGCATCATCACTAATATCACAAGAATAAAGCATTTGTCCTATTTATTTATTTTTAGAAAAGTAATTTCTACTCATTGAAAAACTACTTAAGATTTAATATTCTCCAAACCACATATTTCAGTTGACACATGTCATCACCACATATTTCAGTACAGGGGAATGTGATTTAAAGTGGTGTCACAATTTAATAAGAGTTAACCTTTTTTATTTTAAATAATTAAAGTGACTAGAAATGCCTACGTGGCATTCTTTTATTACTTGAAAATTATTTCTGTAAGTAAATCCATATGTTTTTATATATTCTGAAAGGTCTGATCAAATGTGATTTTTGAGAGTTTGAATCAACTCAAAAGCTATTATGGTTTAAATTTGAAAAATGTTTGTAATGCAGAAAAGCTTCTGCCTTGTTATTTTTACCAAGGTTGATCTATAGGTCCAAATGATTTGAATCCAACGGTCTTGGATTAAGCATTTCAATATATTTCTAACAAAATTGGGTTCATTCAATTTGGTTCACTGAATCTAGCTGGGTTGATTTTTGAAACTAGGTACAGAACTGAGTTTGAATATAAATAGAAAAAGCTAAATTCAAACGAGTGGGCTGCGCGGGAAGGGTAATGGGCCGACCCAGTGTCACTCCGTAGCGCGGGGCGCAGCTGATAGGGGGGTCTACTGGTCAGTGTCTCTTTAAACGCGAAGCTGTACAGGGCGATGTGGTGTGTTGGATTAGAATGAAGATCGACGGCTGAGGGTCGTCATCGACGATGAACAGGTCACCGGCGAGCTCGAACCCTAGCGGCTCAGTGGGGGTCGTGGGAGGCTCCCCGGGGCTCAGGCAAAGGTCGGCGATGCGGGCGAACGACAAAGTCGACGACGGCAATTCTCCTGGCACCAACAGCTTCGGCTACAATCGATGGCTTCCTTCTTCTCCAGCAACGGCGGGCTCCGCTGAAATTCCGGCGATGCGCTGCTCACCTTGCTCCGGGAATGAGGTGGGGTGGTTCTGGGAGAGAGGGGAGTAGAATGGTGTGAAAAATTCGAGCGGGAGATGCCTCTATTTATAGTGGCGAGAGAGGACCGACGAGCGCAAGCTGATCTCGTCGTGGTCGACTGTACAGAGGGCTATCGGCGTGGGCGACGGTAGGGGGCGGTGCTGTGCTCCCTGGCGAATCTCAATGGCGTGGTGGCGAGGCGTGGGGCGGTGCTGATCGGTCGGAACGCTGCATTGCTCTGAGCTGGTCCGGCGGAAGTTTTGATGGCGCAGAGCGCGTGTGGTCCGCGCGGCGGAGAACAAGCGTGTCTGCGGGGTTGCTGGGGTGTTGGCGATCACGCGTGCACGCGGAGAGGGCGGCACGCGTTCTGTGGGGGTGTGTCGAGGGTGACGCTCTGGCGCGCTCTCGGCATGGTCACAGAGAAGGTTGGCATGGCCTGGGCGTGTGGTCCAGTGGATGGCATTGCTCGCGGCTGGGACAGAGAGTGGCGGTGGGGTGCCAGCTAGCTCCCAGACAAGGTTGGCGAGGCTAGTGTGGCCTCTAGCTCGCCGGCGACAACGGGGTGGCAAGTTTTCTCTTGTCCTGCTCACCATTGATGGTTAGGCTTACTTACAGTGCTGCTAAGGTTAGTTAAATGAGCTAGATGACCTACTAAGGACTAGTTGTAACCAGAGAGGGAACAAGTTAGGCCCAAAACACTGCTCAACATAGTGTTTTGATTTTGTTTGATTTGCATCTACAACCTGTTTGATGAAATGGCCGCATGAACTTAAGTTTTGAATTTTGAAAATATTTTTGGTGGGTGTGCTAGGCATGTGTTGAGGATTCTGTGGATGCTTGGGTTTTGAAAATTGAGCTTGTTTGAGTGGTTTTTGAAATAGTGGGAACTTCCCATATGAAATAGATTCAATTTTAAACTGTCATTTAAACTAAGCATTTAAATGTTTTTGGATGATCACAAAGTGGGCCTTGGTACCTTGTTATGAGTACTATCAAGGGGTGCAAAGATCTATACATGTTTCTGTTAAGTTCTGAAAGTTAGAGATAGCCAAAGTAGGCATGGGAGTTAATTTGGCCAAAGTGACCATTCACTTAATTTGTTTGTTTTGACTTGTTTGTCTTTGGGAAAAGTTTGGGGATTGTTTAGATGATGTTTATTACACCTAAGAATCATTTTACAAGAAAACAAACATAGAACCATGGCAATTCCAAAGAATCCAAATTTTAATACTTACACATATGAATGCTTTCATATTTTAACTGGAAAAGTTTTTGTTAACCCTAAGTTTGATGTTTAGAGTTTGATGATCCAAGTTTAGTATTTTTGGGATGTTACAAAAAAGCTCCCCATTGACCTTCTTAGTAAAAAGTGTAGGATCGATTTTACCAACATCAAATCCACGGTAACACAACAACTCTCTAAGGTGCTCATACCACGTGCATGGGGCTTGCTTGAGCCCATAGAGCGCCTTATCAAGTTTGTAGACATGGTTTGGGAAATTGGGATCCTCAAATCCCGGGGGTTGCTTAACATATACCAACTAATTTAATGGACCATAAAGAAATGCACTTTCTACATCCATTTGTTGCAACTTAAAATTATGATGTGCTGCATAAGCAAGAAGGATACGGATGGAATCAAGGAGAGTCACGAGTGCATAAGTATCTCCATAGTCAATGCCTTCAATTTGAGAGAACCCTTGTGAAACCAATCTAGCCTTTTTCCTTACTACAATTCCATGCTCATCTTGCTTTTTCTTGAATACCCACTTAGTTCCAATAACATTGCGGCAATCCTTTGGCTTCTCAACTAACTTCCATACTTTGTTTCTCTCAAAGTTGTTGAGCCCTCTGTGCATAGATTCCAACCAATCCGAATCTTCAAGAGCTTCCCACACTTTATTTGGTTCAATCATGGAGATGTGTGATTGGTGTTCACTGAACCTCTTCAATTGTGCTCTTGTGGAAATGCCTTTCCTTAGGTCACCAACCACATTTTGCAAAGTGTGGTCTCTTAATTCCAACATTCTCTCCTTTCTAGCTTCGCCACGAGTGTGGATCTCCGTGTTGTTTCTTGGGGGACCCTCTTCATCATTTTGGTCCTCTTCTTGACCATCAACTTGACCTTGATCATCATCTGTAGCATTCTCTTCATTTAGAGGAAAAGATTGACCTTGGTCTTGATCAAGTGCTCTTCTAGCATCAATTTGAGATTGTCTCAAAGCAGTTTGTACGGATCTTTCTTGAGTAATTTCCTTAGCACCACTTGACATCCTAGAGAATGAGTCAAGCTCCCCTTGACTAGAGTTGACACTATGATCATCATGTTGAGGGTCCACATCTTGTCTTTGGCTTGAGTCATTCCCCTCCTCGATGGATGGAGCTTGTTGATGTTGTGAAGATGAGGGCTCCACTTGAGTGGAGCATAGTTCTTCTTGATCCGCCATAAGGGGTTCCTCAACGGGGCGGATATATCCCACACCCATTCTTCCTATGGCATCCTGAGGCATTTCATCATCTGCATCACAAGCATCAACACGCCCCCTTGGGGACCATCATATTCTTCGAAGGTCAAACTACAAGATTCTATGATGGCTCCGGAGAGCTTGTCATAGATTCTATAAGTGTGAGATTCGAGACCATAGCCAACAAAAATACCCTCTAATGCTTTGGACTCTAATTTGGACAAACGAACACCTTTTATGAGATAGAAACACTTACAACCGAACACCCGGAAGTAAGATATGTTGGGCTTGTTACCGGTAAGTATTTCATATGGAGTCTTGTTGACTTCTTTGCGGAGGTAGAGATGGTTTGAACCATGGAAAGCGGTGGAGATGGCTTCGGCCCAAAAGTTGTATGGAGATTTAAACTCCGCCAACATGGTCCTAGCCATCTCAATAAGAGTCCGATTCTTCCTTTCGGCCACACCATTTTTTTGAGGGGTGTATGCAGCGGAATTTTGATGTTCTATCCCCTCATCACTAAGGAAATCATTCAAGGTGTAGTTTTTAAACTCGGTGCCGTTGTCACTTCTTATAATAAACACAGGAAGATTATATTAACGTTGAACCATGTTGATAAGTCAATGAAGGTCTTTTGGGTCTCACTCTTCAACTTGAAGAAATATACCCACGAGTATCTTGAAAAGTCATCAATAATCACCAAGCAATATTTCTTCCCACCAATACTTGCATGAGATGGAGGACCAAAGAGCTCCACATGGAGGAGCTCCAAGATCTTGGTTGACTTGATGTGGTTCTTAGGCTTGTGAGGAGCATCATGCATCTTCCCTAGAACATATGCCCTGCGAACACGATCTTTGGCAAAGGAAACATTTTCTTTTAGTCCAACAATATGGCCCTCCTTGTGGAGACTTTTCAAAGTTCTCATATTGACATGGGCTAGTCGGCGATGCCATAACCAACCCACATCGGCCTTTACGAATAAGCACATCATACTTGTAGTGGCTTGCCCCAAAAAGTCCACCACATACAAGTCATGTTCGACGTACCCAACAAAAGCGACCTTGAGAGACTTGCTCCACAAGAGAACCACAATATCAACATCAATAAAGACGGCAAAGCCCATCTTTCCAAGAGAACAGACTGAAAGTAAATTGTATCCAAGGGTCTCAACAATCATGACGTTCACGAGTGTAATGTCGTGAGCAACCACTACCTTGACGAAACCCATTACCTTAGACTTTGATTTGTCGGCATATGTCACGGTGATTTTATCATCATTTGGCTTTAAGTCCTTGGCAATAGACGAGCTTCCGGTCATATTACTTGTGCAACCACTATCAAGCACCCACTTTGACCCTCTGGAAGCATAAGTCTACAAAATATCAAGCTACTTTTTTAGGTACCCATTTTTTAATGGTTCCTCTTTTGTTAGCAACAAGGGTCTTGGGAACCCAAATAGACCAAGCAATATAACCATCATATGGGCCAACATATTGTGCATACACATCACCATAATAATCACGCATTAGAACATAGTGAGGGTTAGCACTTCCCGCAAAGTCATCATGAGACATAGTTTTACCACTTGTGGTCTTACTATCCACAATGGCTTTGTTGGTATCTTGTGCGGGTTTGGCCTTCTTCTTCTTATTGTTCTTCTTCTTGGTTTTGGAGACAAAACCAATGCCCCCCTTTTTCACCACAAGTCCTTTGCTTACTCAAAATATCATCAATGGACTTGTTTCCTTGTGGAAATGTGGCCTTGGCTAGCTCCCTTCAACCTAGCATTTTCTTCAAGAATAGTTGTACTACTAGATGGAATGAAGTTACTAGGTGAAGGAATATTGGCCAATTGAGTTTGAAGCATTTCATGGGACTTTGTGAGTGACAAGAGTTCACTTTCCAAAGCCTTGTGAGCCTTGTTAAGCAAACTAAAGTCCTCGGCAAGTTTTTCATGAACCACACCAAACTCAATCTTGTCCTTTTTAGCCCTTTTGTATTTAGCAATAGCATGATCACGTTCTTTGATGAGTTTATTAACAATAATGTTATTGGCCTCATCAAGTCCTTCAAGTTTTAATTCAAGTGACATCCTAGTCTCTTGTTCTTCTTCTAGTGCATTGTTTAAAGCCTCTAGTTGAATCATGTGTTCATGCCGAAGTTTACATCTTACATCTAGGAGCTCTTGTGTGTGGGAAAGTTGATCTAGGATGTTACCAAAATGTATCTTAGCATCCCCTTGTAGGTTAGTCATAAACTCATCGAAAGCAATTAATTCCATTTTAACATCAAGATACATCTCATCATCAATTTCATCATTAGCTAAGGGAGTGGAGTGAGATGATGACGATACCTCCGTTCCTCTTGCCATAAGGCAAGTGACGTTCTTGATGGGAGAATTCTCATTTGGAGAATTGAAGAGTGAGAATGTCGGAGTAGAAGTAGTGGCTAGAGCAGCCACACCATTAGAAGTTTCCTCTTCCTCATCTTCATCATCTTCATTGTCGGAGGAGTACTCTTCATGAGTGATCAAGACAATTTCTCCTGACTTATTGTTTATGGGATTCTTCTTGATGAAGGGTTTCTTGTAAGGTGCTTTGAGAGTCTTCTTCAACGCAAGCTTACCCCCATGATCTTCTCTCTTCTCATAGGGGCAACTTGCCACAAAGTGATAGCGGTCACCACAATTGAAGCAAGTTCTCAATCTAGTATTATTTTCTCTTTTCCCATTTGGATTGCTTCTACGTTGCATTTCCATCTTGGCCTTGGCGGGGTTCTTCCAAAAGTTCTTTGCATAGAAGGACATATATTGACTATGAGAAATCTTGAATTCATCGGGGTGGTCCATGGAGAGGCCTTCATCACTATCATCTTCATCCCCATGGTCCACAACTTTGTCCTTCAAAGCAACATTGACAACGTTGCTCATACCAAGGGCACGAGCACGGACATCTTTGGCATTCTTGGCGGCAACTTTGAAAGCGTCCATCTCTTGCATAACTTCGTTGGAGGTCATGAGATGGTAGTTATGTCTTCCTTGTAGGCTCTTCAAGTCGGTGGACTCAAAGGGCATGAGTGCACTCACATATTTCCTTTTTATCCACGCATCATCCACATGTGAGGCACCCATGTTTCTAAAAGCGGTGGCGGTTGTCTTGAGCCTTAGATACATGTCTTCATGATCTTCACCTTCCATCATGTAGAAGCCTTCGGCTTCACTGCTTAGTGCATCATACCGATTCCTCCTCATACTCTCATTTCCAACAAACAATACAGTGAGTGCATCCCAAGCTTCCTTGGCAATGCTAAAGTGCTCAATGTGTGGATAATCCTTTGTACCCAATCCTTGTTGAATCATATGCAAGGCAGTGGCATTGAGTTGACTATTGACAACCTCTCTTCTTGTCAAGTTATTTGGATCCCCAATAAAGAGTTCATGCTCGATGATGTTCCATAGTTCAATGCAAGAGCTGCACATATGAGTTCTCATTAGTGATTGTCATTGAGCAAAAGTAGAAGATTCTTAAAGCTTAGGTGGGTCACCTCTATTGTATACATGAGGGTGAGGTATTGGAGGGTCGTGATAGTACCATGAATCACGGTGCTCACCCTTCCCCCCATCATTTTGTGTGGAGGAATTAGTGTTGTCTTGTTTACCCCTTACCATCATATCCTCGGGGGATACCGGAGTATTCCCTTTAGGTAAAACGGATGGAGGATCCTCTTGAAGAGAGGGGGATGATGATCCATCTTTGTCTTTAAGAAGTTGCTCAAGCATCTTCTTGACTTTGTTGACCAAGGAAGAGATCAATCTTGTTTCCAAGTTTTTGATATCTTCCATGGTCACCATGGTGGGCTCACCATCACCATCCCCTTCGCGGCTAACCATATTCTCTTAGGCGGTAAAGCCCAAATAAAGAGACGAGGCTCTGATACCAATTGAAAGGATCATATGGGCACCTAGAGGGGGGGGTGAATAGGTGCTACTTCAAATTTTCTTATTTTTCAAATTAGGGTTTGACAAGAAAGGTAAATTCTCTAGATTATGCAACTATGGTGAATTTACCTATATGTCAACCAAACAATGATTATCACAACACTAAGCAAGAACAAGTAAGTAAAGTGCGGTAAGGATAGAAGTAACGAAAGGAGAGGACGCGGAGACACAAGGATTTTTTTCCCGTAGTTCCTTCCTTTTGAGGGGAAGTACATCTATGTTTGGAGAGGGAGTGGTTTCAAACCACCAACGCCACGAGAGGCCTCCCTTGTTCTCCGATGAATCTCACCCCAACGGGATCGATCCACCTTCCACTATATCGGCAACCTTCGAGGTGGAAGCCGGCACCTTTACAACAAGTTCGGGGCACACATCCACAACTCAATTGGAGGCTCCCAAATACAAGCAAGCTGCCAAGACAAATCAAAGACAAGCTTGTAAGAACCAAATCAAAGTTAGGGTTTCCAACGAAACACTAGAGCTTGGGGGCCCTCAAGTAAATGAGGGGGAAATGAAGATCTCTCTTGGTGAAGATGTAGATCAAGGCCTCCTCCTTCGATTCTCCAAAGATCAATGACTTTGGATGGTTTGATGAAGAGATCTTGTAGATTTGGTGGCTCTAATGGAGTTGGTGTTCTTGAGCAGCTCGAGCAACTGAAGGAAGAAGATAAGGGTCCCTTTTTATAGGCAGCTCAGTCCACGAACCGTTTTATGACCGTTGTAGAAAAGTCAGACCGGAGACTCCGGTCTACACCGGATATTCCGGCCAATCTCCGGACCAGCCTCCGGACCACCCATCTGAATGACCCAGGCCATCCATGACCTAACAAGACCGGAGACTCCGGACTTCCAACACCAGAGACTCCGGGGTATCCTCCGGACCTGGCTCCGTACCCCCACACAGTATGTCCTAGCCCAGATTCTGAAGACACCACCGGGGACAGATCCAGAAACTCCGGACCACACCGGAGACTCCGGTCTAGGCAGACCGGAGACTCCGGTATGGAATTTCCAGAATTGTGTCACATGAGTAGGGGATTTTCCCAAGTGTGAGGGTCCTTTTCACTTATCAAAATACCAACCTGTGGAGAGTGACAAATTGTAAAATGATCTACTTGTTGTTAAGGAACACCAAAAGTGATTATGACAATAAATGCCCTTTCACTAGCCAAATCACCAGCCAAACCACATACACAAGATCATCCTTGTATCACCAGATGGTGACATAAGGAGTTGTGGATCAGGTGGATAGCAAGGCCAAGTTGCAAGAGCTAGGAGGTGATGGGCAGATCAAGGCCAAGCTTCCAGGAACCAGAAGTAGCAGATATCAACCAGCAACAACACCAACAACTCAACTGGTATGGTGAGTAGTATAAAACCTTCACATGATCTACCTAAATTAGATAAGAATTCATGTGTTGCCTTATATTAAATCTCTCACAAATCACCCAAGTGGGGTGAATCCGTCATAGAGGATTTTTTAATGCTAAAGTCATAGTCATAAGAAAACCATACAAGTAAATCCAGGATCTCGGACCAACATCAAAGATCCTGGATATAAAGGCCAAATCCTATATTCCAATATGACCATATCCAAGAGTAAGAATTCTGGGCACATCTCTTAAAAGAGTAGCACCCCAGAATCCATAAATCTTATGGATCCATACAAAACATGAGCATACCAATCACTTTATCAAAGGGAATTCATAATAAGTAACTGGTATCACTACCAGAACATATCTATGAGGGTAGCAAGATAGGAACCTAGTTCCTAAGCCTCAGACCAACATCATAGGCATAAATGTTAAAAGAATCTTTCAACTTATCTTTGGCATTTATCCAATCTTAAGCACTAGCCAAAATAAAGCCTAGTAGTAGAACCACAACTTGTGTGCCATTCTAAGATGGTGTCACAAGACCAAGTTCTAAAACCCAAGTAAAACAATTACTTAACTTTCATAGATAAACTGACAAGCCTTTAACTATCATTTTCCTGGAATCAAACACCAGAAATCATCATCAAGCTTATCTATACATCATTAGAGCATCTTTGTAGTAACATGTTAACACTCAATCTGTATGTGACTATACATGCCAACATTTAAAGATGCAGTGATTAAATCACTGGCAAAGCCACTATCAATAACAAGATCATGACAGTAGTGAACTTCCAAATCACTAGGATCAACAAGTAATGATTCCACAGTAGCACTAGCATTTAAACCATATCCAATTACCAATTGGAATTAGCCTGATAAGCCACTAACATCGCAAAAAACCAATTTTAGACAGTAATCCGCATCAAATAACCATTCACAATCCTCAATTACAATTACTACTAATTTCAATCCATCATATATAACCAAAACAGAGGGATGAACCCTAATAAAGTCATGAACCCTAATTAGGGATGGCAACTAGAGGCACACAGATGAAATCAAAGGAGACAGAGGACAGAGGGAACGGGAGGTGATCAAGACCAAACTCACCAGTGGTCCTCGCTGTAGTTTAGAAGACGAAGTAGAGGGGCCGATGAGCGCACGGGGGCACGGGGAGCACCCAAAGGGCGCTGCAACACGCACCGAGCCGAGGTAACAGCCACAGCAGCGCACGAGAACGAACAACACCACCAGAGCAACACACGAACACCACACAACACCACGGGAGCAGCAGCAAAGGCATCACCGACAGCACCCCAAACCCTAGGGTTCAGGACGGAACCAGCCTGGCCGAAGGAGAGCCCCAGAGCCAAATCGAAATGGACCAGACGAAGGAGCGGGGTCAACAACCTCGCCATGCACCACGACGGCGGCTAGGGAGACCCAAGGCAACATGAATCGCACGGCGGCGGTGCCAGCGACCACGAGGGCGAGGAAGAGAAGGGGTGAGGTCGAGAGAAGATGAGGTAGTGGACTGGGACGATAGGGCTAGTACAACTTCGGGGAGTTGTTTTGACCTGGCAAATTGGGCCAAGTTTGGCCCAAATAGACAATGGGGTTGTCCCAAATATAAAAAGAGCAAGAATTTAATAATTTAGCAAAAGACCAAAATACCCCTAGGATTTAATAAATTATAGTAAATAAAAGAAACACCTTAAAAATACAAGTAATATATTCTTAGGTTTATAATAATTCAAGCTACTTTAATAAATTAAGAAGTCTATTTTTAATATCATAAATTTAGGTTAAAGATTTTTATAATATATATATTCCTTATGGAATTTTATAAAAATCAATAAAATACCTAAAAATAAATAAAAATAACTTTTATCATCCTTAATTATTATAGTATTTTAGAAAAATACTAAAGGTATATTTAAGATATTAAAATAAAGTCTGCTAAAGTAAAATATATTCTTAAAAAGAATATTAAGAAAATAATTATAGGAGTTATAATTAAATAAAAAATAGTTTTTAACTCTATTAATAATATATTATATTATAAAGATAGTGAATATAATATTTATGAAATGTTAAAGGTTATTCCTTAAAATGAATTCCTTTATTGTAACATCCCAATTTCAGCAACCCTGAGTTGTTGTCCAAAAGGAAAAAATTAGGGGGAACAAAAAGTTTTTCTTGTTACATGTGTAATGTTTGTTTACTTGTTTGCTTGTGTTCTTGAAAACTAATTGTGTATTAGGTGTTATACTTCTTATGTCAACACTAGTTGACAAAAGCTATTTTAGAAAAGAGATGTCTTGGCTCATCTTTCATATTCTCAAATGTTCTGGCATTTCAAAACCAAGCCAAGATGACTTGCTAAAACAAAATACTTCAATAGTTTTCTCTTTTAACAAAACTATGGAGACCTATATATAGAATCTCCTTATGTTTTCAAGGCAGGACTCCAACTACTCTTACCTCTAGGTTTTCCCAAAACCTTTCCAAAAATATTTTCACTCCAATCTTGGTAGAACTACCAAGATGTACTTATCTGACTTCAAAACATAACCAATTCAAAATACCCATCCCTACCTCAAGCTAGGCTTAATGGTAACCCTAGTAGCAATTGGATAAGTTTGATAGGATGAATTGCCTTGATCTGCTGTCCGATGAATTTCCTTGATCTGCTGTCTGATGAATTGCGTTGATCTGCTATTAGATGAATTTCCTTGATCTATTGTCTGATGAATTGCCTTGATCTGATGATTGCATTGTTTGCTTAGGAACTAGAGTGAGCTAATATAGTAGGTTATCCCATAGGACCCCATCTATGTTTGTGATCATCAATCTCAAGCCAAGCAACCAAATCTGGATCTATCCTAAGCCACTAAAGTGATCATCTCAGCTCCTAATCAGATCAATCGAGGGATAATCCCTTTCTGATAGTTTCCAGCTCAGTGAAGGCCTAATGTAAGCATGGATCCTATATACTTAGTTAGCACTTCAACATCATCTCCTTTACCATGAGTTTGGAACATAGAATCCTCTGAAAATCATCTACACTTGAACTCTAGTCTAAAACCCTAAATCTGCCAAAATGGCTGTCTGGATTTCTTATCTAGATGTAATCTTTAGAGCTTGACCTTTTCCAACCTATGGGCATTCTTGAGAATGTATTTGAACCATATTGTAGTAAATCATGAGTACTACCAATAACCACTCTTGCACTTGGATAAACCATTGCGGTTCCCACTCATCCATGATGGTTTTGTAGTCAAGATAATAATCCTTTTTGCAAATCTTATCATCTTGCCTACTTTGGCAGAAGCTCACATATATATGCTACCTCCCCTTGACCAACTCTTTGCATGGTTATGATTTACTAACCATGGTCTATGAATCCGTAACTCACTTGTTTCCATTGGAGCTTTGTGCTTCCTAAACCCCCATGGTTTATGAGGCATCATGACAACTCTGTTATGGCAGCCTTATTTTCAACAAAGTTTTACATCACCCCTGAACCACCTCAAATCCAACCAAGCATAAATCTTGCGTCCATCATCATATATGTAACTTGGTCTATCTATCCATATATCCCTCCTACCAGGGTGAGCTCTGAGCTCCTAGGTCCAACCATGTTTTGGTGGTATAAAATTATCAAAACCGTAGATTCCCAAAAATCTAGTTTCTTCCCATTTCACCAAAAATCCTTCAAAACCCAAGGTGACAATGATGTATGAAGAAATCTTACGTCATCTACCTTGGATATAATCTTTTTCCAAATAATTTCCATAATTAATGGGAGCCTAAAACTATTTAAATTCTTTTTCTGGTAAAATCCTCCAAACCTTGTCCTTCAAGACAAATTTGTTTTTCTCTAAACCACTTTGCCAACTAAATCCACATATGAGTTCTATACATCATACCCTACCTTCCCATCACAAAAAAAATATTTTTGAGATTCTTTTTTATTTCTTTTTGCCCTTTTTCTTAAATGGCAGAAACAAGGAATAATTCCTTAAAAATACTTTTCCACCTCAATAAATTCTCCAATGAGTAATATGGTTTTTATACCCATTTCCCATCAAAAACCAACTTTCCCTAATGTAAAAATATTACATTATCTTCCATAATCCATTTTTGCACTTTTTGAATAAACAAGTTTAAATGGACTTTTAATCACTGGAAAAATCCCAAACAATTCTTATACTGGTATCTTGATCTTATATACTAGTACCCTCTCCCCACTTTGTCCAATACAAAATCATAAACTTCCTTCATAACTATTGCTTTTCCCAAATTTCCAAGTTAAGAAAACCCACTTATGAAAACCCCCAAAACCTCCACTCCACCACTTACAAACTTGCACAGCACAACTCCACACTCTCCTGGTTGAGCTACACTATAGCTTGGCAGTGTTCCCTTTGTCCTCTAGCTTTTGGAGAAGAAGATAGGGAGGGAGGGTGGCCACACAATACATGTCTAGTAAAAATATCCACCCTCCAGCCCTGCAACGACCCCTCTGCCCTTCCAGGCCCCACACACACCCTCTCCACTGCCCCTTGAAGCCAATGGACAAGCCCTGGACTAGCCCTACCGCCTCCATGGTCTAAGCCCACCATGAACCACTCTACCTTGGTATAAGAAGGCCAAAGCCTCTCCAGCACTTCCCTCTGCCCCTCATTTTCCTCTACTCGCTCCCACCTACCTCCCAGAAGCTCCAACCCTCCCCTCTGCTCTCCTTCGCCCTGGCAGGTGTAACATCCCAAAACTATTGATCAAGGTTATCAAATTCCAATTATCAAAATTAGGGTTAACAAAAACTTTTATTAATTTAAAATCATATGAATGCATGTGTGTATGTGATGATTGTATGAATGCATGAATGGACTTCTATGATTGTTATAAATAGCAAAGAATGGTTTAAATATGAAAACAACATCATATAAATCATGTCCAATCAGAAACAAATCAAGATAAATTCAAAAACAAACAAAATAAGCAAATGGTCATTTCTGCCAATCTTGCTCACTAGGACACTTTGAGTGTTTCTAGTCCAAGATTTCAAACAAAATCTATTCCAATTCTTTTCACCCTTTGCTAGACCAAGTAAAAGTGAACCCAAGGCCAGCTTTCAAACCCCCAGAAACATTTGGCAACTTGATTCAAATGACAACTCAAAATTGAAACTATATCATATGTGAAGATCACCAATTCTCTGAAACCAACCAAACCAGTGCACCTTGACAAAACCAACTAACCAGAGACTACCTAGTATGTGACTAGTACACCCACAAATTTTCATCCAAAAATTCATATTCAAATCTCTTTCGGCCATTTCATCAAACACCTTGCAAACACAAATCAATCAAAACACAAAACACTATAGCTAGCAGTGTTTGTTCCTAACTTGTTCCCTCTATAGCTCACAGCATGCTCTTAGTAGATCATCCAGCTCAGTTAACAAGGTTTAGCTCACTGTGAGCTTGCCATTGCCATCAATGGTGAGCATGCCGAGCCCCAAACGGCCACCACATTTTTGACAGCCAGCTAGGAGCTTCCCTAGCCTGTCTAACCTTGTTTGGGACACTGACCACCGTCCACCGCCACCCCCTGTCCAATGCCCAAGCACAGCCAGCCCCTGGACCACTCAGGCCGAGCGTTCCCAGCTTCTCTGCAAGCATGCCGAGAGCACATACCGCGCACCGCCCTTGCCGCTTGTGTGCGTGATCACCACCGCCAGGACATGCCCGTTCGTCGCCGTGCGACCGGGAGAGCCCGTGCGCCATTAAAATGCCCTTCGGACCCGCCCAGAGCACCACAACGTTCCGACCATCTCGCACCGCCCCAAGCCTCGTGACCATGCCGTTGAGCTTCACCGGGGAACACAGCATCGTCCCCTACCGTCACCCATGCCAGTAGCTCACTGTGACGACGACCACAATGAGCTCCACACGCGCCCTTCGGTCCCCTCACTGCACTATAAATAAGGGCCACCCCCGTTTTATTTCTTCACACCAACACACTCCCCTCTCTCTCAGAACCACCCCCACTCATCCCTGGAGCAAGGCGAGCATCAGGTCACCAGAATTTTGCCGAAATCTGCCGCGGAGGAGGAGAAGAGGAGCCAGCGATTAGAGCCGCCCCAACAGAAGCCACCGGTACCAGGAGGTTCACCATCGTCGACTTCGTCATTCGTCCCCGTCGCCGACCCTCGCCTGAGCCACGATGAGCCTCACATGACCCCCACTAGCCGCGCTAGGGTTCTGTCTCGCCGGTGTTACCCGACGGAGAAGATAAGTCATAGCCATTCGATTAGATGTTGATCGTGTGATCTAGATTGCCCCGTTCCCCTTCGCACCCCCCTTTCTTGCTGACTGGTGGGGATGATCACTTAAACCCACCGCGCGCGTGCTGCGCGCCATGGGCCAGCCTAGTTAACCTCCCACGCAACCCTTTCCAATTTAGCTCAAAAACTAGTACTGCCCGCTGATTCCAAAATCAACCCAGATCGATTCACTGAACCAAATTGCATGAAACTAATTTTTCTAGAAAGGTACTGAAATTCTTACTCCAAGCCCATTGGATTCAAACCATTTAGATTTCTAGATCACCTATAGTAAAAAATAACAAGGAAGAAGCTCTTCTGCATTCAAACATTTTTCAAAATTCAACCACAAAATCTTTTGAGTTGATTGCAACTCTCAAAATTCACATTTAACAAGACCTTTCTGAATATATAAAAATATCTCGTTTTACTTGCAGAAATAATGGTCAAGCAATAAAATAATGCCCCATAGGAATTTATAGTCACTTTATTTAATTAAAATAAAAAGGTTAAACCTTATTAAATTGTGACATCACTTTAAATAACATTCCCAAGTACTGAAATATGTGATGACAAGTGTCAACATGATCCCCTGTTTTAGTTGGAGAAAATTAAATCTTAAGTAGTTTTTCAATAAGTAGAAATTACTTTTCTAAAATAAAATAAAGAAAACTATTGCCTTAATCTTTGTGATGTTTGTGATGATGCTAGATCATCTAGTGAAAACCTTGGTGTGATAAATAGAACTAGTTAAGTATTGTTTGGTGATTGTGTACCTTGTATTTATTTATAGACGCTAGTACCGAACAAGGATACGAGGAGGAAGAAGGGTACTACGAGGAAGAAGCCCAGGAGAACTTCAACCACTACTCTGCACAAGGCAAACTACTGTATTAGCAAGCTAAGCTAAACCATGCAAGCTTTACTTGCAAGCTTCACTATACAAGTTAACTTTGCAAGTTAACCCTTGCAAGGTAACTATGACAAATAGATGCCTTAGGCATATGTAATTATACCACTTATGTTACCCAATCCCAATTTTACTTGCAAGCTTAGTATTTTATTTCTTTATCAAAGCTATGTATTAGTGTTTACTTAGTGAATGGTAGATTCTAGAAGATATTTAAAGATACCATAAAGAGCATAAAACTTGGCCTAAGATAGATAAACTTGATGTTATCCTGAGGCATGAGATTGAACTTAGATAAGTTACACTTGATTACCACCCCTCATTAGTGTTTATCCCCCACTTGTACTTGCAAGTGCTAAGCATAAAACTTGATCATTTTAGATGGGACTACTCGGTGAAAATGGTTATGAAAACCTTAGAATGATGAGTCATTCTACTGAAATGTTTTGACATGTGTTCTTGAACACCAGATGATCTTCATGATGAAAATGTTGAGGCATGAGCCTTAGCCCTTTATAAAACGGATGGTTGTCTGGATGCGATACCATTCCAATTTTACCGTACAACCACAATACCGAAAATTTGGGTAGGGCTTGACCAGAAATTTATATACCTTAGTATGGGTTCCCTTGCGGCCAAGTCTTGAGCTGAGGCTACCTTGTGAAGATTGTCCACCTGTGCAGTTCCCAAGATGACAGTTGGTCATGGTTTGGAGGCCAAACTCACAAGAGAGGTGCCTATACTAGGGCATGTAATGGAAAGGTTAGGATTCATTATCCACATACTGAGTATGGTGAATTCAGGATTGTTCCTAACGGATGTATCGAATATTATGGCAAAAGTGTACCACCTCTGCAGAGTGTCAAACTATTCGAATAGCCGCTTCCGCAGTTATGGACAGTTGGAGTGGCCATACTGTTTCGTCGTCAGATGTTTTCAAAATGACTTGTGAAATGAATCATGATTTTGACTTTACCACAACAGGGTTTTGTTATGAAACTCAAGTTCCCACTTAGGTGTTATAAAACTTTCAACTAGCTTTCTTTGCTTCTGAACTTAGTAGAGGTAAATCTGGATTTTTGCAAAACAACCTAGAGCCTAGTACTTCCTACTCAAAAGCCCTTCGCTTGTTAGTATTAGTTTGCTAGTACTTAAAGAGTACTCATGGCTTTGTCCCTGGCTATTCCTTTGGCCAGACTATGAAGAGGACTATCAGGAGGACGGACTGTAGGAAGGTTACGACAACTAGGATCATCTCCCATCATCAGCATTGTCCGTGACCATGAAGATGGAGCTTCTCCCACGCTACCGTTATTATTACGTTATTCCCTGATATGATTGTATTAAGACTGGATCATGTGATCCTTTATTTGTTGTAAGACCTTATGTATGGTTTGTAATGGATGATGTACTATGATATCCAATCTGTTATGTCTTGCAAAAATGGTAATCCTAGGATTGCGATATATGGCATAACTGGCATCTAGGATTAAAAATCCGGGTGTTGACAAGTTGGTATCAGATCCATCCTGACCATAGGATACCCTCGTTCAAATGGACATTTGAATCAAAAACTTAGTTTCAAAACAAAGGAAGTGAGTATTTATGAAAACGTATTATCATTCTTATCACTTAGACTCTTTCATGAAAATTCATGTTCCTCCAAATTTCTTGCAAACTTACATAAAATTTGACACACTTGATCACTCTACTAACTTACTCATCCTATATTCTTATATATGGACGTGAAGTATAGAAAGTTCTATCAATTGGGGAATGGAGGTGACCACATCTTTGAGCGTGACTTGGACCAACTCTCGGAACTTCTGGAGCGTCTCACCCCGAGTTCTTCGGAGCTCAGCTCAACAATCAGGAAGGAGAGGAACTGCAATGGGTTATTGTTACAAGTATCCAAGGAAATATTGAAGCCCCCACCTCAGAGGACTCAGTTCACCATGAGAGAGAACAACTGGATCGATGGACTTCACAGGGCCATGCAGGAAGCTCTTGCTCGTCTGTGTGGGAAGAGTATCAACCTGATCAAGGGTACCCGCATTGAGTTCTGCCCAAGGCGTGATGTTATGGGACAGCCACTGGAGGCACCATATCACCCTGAGCTGAAGAATCTAGTGGACCTCCTCAGCTTCATGATGTATGACCAACAGAAGGAGTTAGACAATGACCACTCCTACGCCAACCACAACTATGTCATCCCTGCCCAGAGGATCAGACCATTTCCATGCTAGTGAAGGATCGCCAGTCTCGTCGCCGTCAACTTGACAAGAAGGAGCGCATCATTGCCCGTCTTCGCCACAGGATCATAGACTTGGAGGAGACCATCCACAAGAGGGATATGCAGCTCGAGGAGAGGGAGAATGCAGGTGAGGATATCCATGGAGACCCCTACTCCTATCTCAGTGACGATGATGACTTTCTAGAGGATCAGGCCATGAACTTCTTCACCGACGAGGATGACTTCGCTTTCATTAATGATGATTATGAGGATGATGAGGACACCGACTCCAAGGAATAGTATCACTTGAGCACTAGCGTTAGTAGTTTCCCATAATGATTCTTAAAACCATCTATTTTCCTTTTTGTGGTGTGTGTTTGTATCGTGTGATATGAATGAATGAAATGCAAGTTGCTAGAAAATTCTGAGTCAAACTTTGAAAACTTTTCCCAAAAACAAAACACTAAAGCTTAGAAGTTTCCCTCTTTTCTCATGATCTATCTCAATCTTCAGATGCCTCGCGGAGGAAGCACTTCATCCCAGACCCGATGTTGTAAATCTTGCAAATGTTGGTTTCTGACCGTGAAGCTGAAAGAGCCGAACATCAAGACAACTTAGCAACCCTTCAAAACATTGCTCAGATGGCCAATAACAACCAAGGCCATGGAAATCAGGACAACCATGGATCCAAGCTCAAGAATCTCCAGAACACCAATCCATCTATCTTCACTAAGTCTGAAGAGACCCTAGATGTCGATGATTGGCTGCAAACTATGGAGAACAACTTAGAAGTTGCAGGAGTGGAAGACAATGAGAAGGTACTGTTTGCCACCCACTATCTGGCCGGAGATGCAAGAGCATGGAGGAACAGTATTCACGCCATGAATGGAGGACAAATGATGACTTGGGATGAATTCAAAGTCAAGTTTACCAGAACCCATGTGCCACCAGGTTTAATCAAGAGGATGAGAGATGAATTTAGGGAATTGAAGCAAGGAAGGATGAGAGTTGTTGAGTACCGTGACAAATTTTTGTCATTGGCTAGTTATGCACCGGATGAGATTGACACTGAAGCCAAGAAGAAGGAGATATTCCTGAATGGTCTGCATGATGAGATGCAAACAGTATTGGTCAATATTCCGTTTGCTGATATTGAAGCCTTAGTGGATTCGGCAATCCAGATGGAAGGCAAGATCAACCAAGCCAATGAGAATTGCAAGCATAGAATGATGCATCAACAAGGAACCCATCATATCCCAAAGTATCGCCCCAACCCATCTCCAGGATTTGCCCCAAGAAAAAATAGACCCCCTATGAACCTTCCAACCTATCCCAAATGTGGAGGAGGAAACCCAATGCCCGAAGGAAACCACAACAATAACCCTGGCAACCCCAGCAATTTCAATCGTGCACCGCCCAAGTTCAACAACAACAATGCCGCCACCAACAATAATACTACCTCGAGGACTGGAAGCAATGTTGTGCCTATTGCAGCAAAGGACAAGTCCCAAGTGACTTGTTATGAATGTGGAACCAAGGGTAACTATTCCAATGAGTGCCCCAAGAAGATTTCCGTAGCCCCCAATGCAAATGCCCCAGCTCAGCAGCAGCGTCATGTTTAGACCGGAAGGAGATTTGCCCTAGGGAACTCGCTCAACCGCAACGGCCGTCTGTTTCTCATGCATGCTTAAGAAGCCCAATAAGCGCCAGATGTTGTGCTGGGTATGTTTTATGTTAACTCAGTACTTGCAAGAGTGTTGTTTGATTCTGGAGCATCGCATTCGTTTGTGCGAAGAATTTGCACACTAGTAAGATTCAACCAACAAAATTGAAGCATGTTATGATAGTTCAAATACCGGTTCAATCACCAAAGCAAGACAAATTTGCAAGGCCGTACCTATCTGAATCCATGGCATAGATTTTTATGCTAATCTAATAGTACTTAACTAAAGGTTTGGAAGTAGTAATAGGAATGGATTGGATGTCAAAACATAAAGGATTAATCGACTGTGCCAAGAAAGCCATAACCATGACTAGTACAGCCGGAATATCAGTAGAGCATATATCTGAAACCTTGCCCCGTCAATTCAAGTGCAACAAGAGTCTAACCCAACCAACCATTGACCAAGTCAGGATAGTCTGTGAATACCCCGATGTATTTCCAGATTTTTTGCCCGGTATGCCCCCAGATCGGGATATCGAGTTTATCATTGAACTAATCCCTGGATCTGGACCCATAGCCCAGAGACCGTATAGTATGAACCCGTCTGAACTAGTGGAGCTAAAGAAGCAACTGGATGCTATGCTGGAGATATGATTGATCCAAACAAGTGCGTCGCCATGGAGATCACCTGTCTTGTTTGTGGACAAGAAAGATGGAGGTAAATGTTTGTGTACAGATTATTAGAAGCTGGATGACTTCACCATCAAGAACAAGTATCCACTTCCGAAGATAGAAGACCTGCTTGACCAGTTGATTGGTGCCAAAGTGTTTTCTAAGATTGATCTTAGAACTGGTTATCATCAACTCAAGATTCGCGCAGAGGATATTGCAAAGACTGCCTTTACCACCATATATGGATTATATGAGTATATTGTCATGTCTTTTGGATTAACCAATGCCCCCGCTTATTTCATGAACCTTATGAATAAGATTTTTATGGACTTCCTGGATAAGTTTGTCGTTGTTTTCATCGATGACATTCTGATCTATTCCAAATTAGAAGAAGAACATGAGCTACACCTAAGGACCATCCTTGGAACCCTTAGGGAGCATCAGTTGTATGCCAAGTTTAGGTAATGTGAATTCTGGTTGTAGGATTCCTCGAACATATTGTATCGGCCGAAGGAATTTCCGTTGACCCTACAAAGGTGAAGGATGTTGAAGATTGGCAAGCCCCAACCACTCAAACCCAAGTTCATGCATTTCTCGGATTAGCGGGATATTACCGCAAGTTCGTAGAAGGATTCTCGAGTATCGCAAGACCCATGACCCAATTGTTGAACAAGGACAAGAAGATTTCAAGAACTTAAGAAGAGATTTATCTCAGCCCCAATCTTGATCATGCCGGATATTATGAAGCCCTTTGATGTGTATTGTGACGCATCCAAGATCGGTCTCGGATGTGTGTTGATGCAAGGAGGCAAAGTAATATCTTGTCTATCCCGACAACTGAAGCAGCATGAGCAGAATTATCCTACCCATGTCCTTGAACTAGCAGCCGTAGTTCTAGCCCTGAAGACATGTAGGCATTACCTTATGGGAAACCGTTGTGAGATTTATACCGATCACAAGAGCCTGAAGTATAATTCACTCAGAAGGAGAAGAATATGAGACAAAGTAGATGGATAGAGATAATCAAGGACTATGATCTAGACATTCACCATCACCCCGGTAAAGCCAATGTGGTAGCAGATGCCCTTAGCAGATTGTCGTGCCGCTTGAACTCCATGATTATGAAGGAGCAACCAAGCTTGCACAAGGAGATGGAATATTTTAGAATGGAATTAGTAAGTGAAGGATATTTGGCTAGCATAGAACTTCAACCCACTTTCATCAGTCAGATCAAGGAGGCGCAGAAAGGAAATGCTAGTATCGACGGAATCAAACGTCGCATCGGTATAGGCAACGTACCCGGATTCACCGAAGATGAAGAAGGAGTTTTCTAGTACAAAGGACGTATCTGTGTACTAGAAGATTCCGAGTTGAAGCAAGATATTTTGAAAGAAGACCATGATACTCTTTATTCTATCCACCGCAGAGGAACAGAGATGTATCAAGATCTGAAGGAGCAATTTTGGTGGGATAAGATGAAGAGAGAAATCGAAAGCTACATAGCCAAGTGTGACATCTGTCAGAGAGTCAAGGCGGCACATTAGAGACCCGCAGGACTGTTGCAACCATTACAGATTCCAGAATGGAAATGGGATTCAATTGGAATGGACTTGATCACCGGTTTGCCTACTTCTAGTAGGGGAAATGACTCTATTTGGGTCATAGTTGATAGATTGTCCAAAGTAGCCCATTTCTTACCTATCAAGACACCTTATTAGAGTTAGAAGCTAGAGGATTTGTACATTGCTAGAATCGTCAGTTTGCAAGGAGTCCCCAAGAATATCGTGTCGGATCGAGGAACTCAGTTTACCTCGAGATTTTGGAAGAAAGTCCAAGAAGGATTAGGAACCCGACTAGATTTCAGCACAGCTTATCACCCCCAGACCGATGGACAAACGGAGCGAGTAAACCAAATACTCGAAGATATATTGAGAGATTGTGTTCTAGAGTATGGAACTAAATGGGAAGATTGTCTGCCGTGCGCAGAATTTCCGTACAACAACAGTTATCAAGCCAGTTTGCAAATGGCCCCATTTGAATTCATGTATGGAAGGAAGTGTCGTACCCCTTTGAATTGGTCGGAAGTAGGAGAGAGTCAGATTTTCGGACCCGACATCCTATGAGAAGTAGAAGAGAAAGTTCACAAGATCCACGAGCACCTCAAGACCGCCCATTACAGACAGAAGAGCTACACCGACAAGAGACGTTGAGACCTCGCTTTCAATATCGGAGATTTTGTGTACCTGAAAGTCTCGCCTTTGAAGGGAATGCAACATTTCCAGCTCAAAGGGAAGTTAGTCCCCAAATATATCAGGCCTTCAAGATTCTGAATCGTCGAGGTGAAGTATCGTATCAACTGGAACTGCCAGAGGAGATGTCAGCAGTGCATAATGTGTTCCATATATCGCTACTTCGCAAATGCCTAGAAGTCTCGGAGAATACTAAATTTTTCAAGAACATTGATCACCGAATCATAGAGATCAACAATGACCTGACGTATCCTGAAGTACCCATTCGTATTCTGGAGGAATCTTTCAGAACCACCAGGACCCTAAGCATCAAGTTTCTCAAGATCCAATGGAGCAAGCACACTGAAGAAGGAGCTACCTGGGAGCGAGAAGATTACATCAAGACGGAGTTTCCCAATCTCTTTAAATCCTAGTTTTCTTTTTCTTCTTTCTCAAATCTCGGGACGACATTTTGTTTAAGGAGGGAAGGTTTGTAACATCCCAAAACTATTTATCAAGGTTATCAAATTCCAATCATCAAAATTAGGGTCAACAAATTTTTTTGTTAATTTAAAATCATATGAATGCATGTGCGTATGTGATGATTGTATGAATGCATGAATGAACTTGTGTGATTTTTATAAATAGCAAAGAATGGTTTAAAGATGAAACTAAAAAGATCTAAATAATTTCCAATCAGAAAAAAAATCAAGAGAAATTCAAAAAAAAAAACAAAATAAGCAAATGGTCATTTTTGCCAATCTTGCAGGCCACTTTGAGTGTTTCTAGTCCCATATTTAAAACCGAAACTATTCCAATTATTTTCACCCTTTGCTAGACCAAGTAAAAGTGAACCCAAGTCCACCTTTCAAACCCCCAAAAACATTTGGCAACTTTATTCAACTGACAGCTCAAAATTTAATCTATATCATATGTGAAAATCACCAATTTTCAAAAACGACCCAAACCAGTGCACCTTGACAAAACCAACTAACCAGAGACTACCAGTATGTGACTAGTACACCCACGAATTTTCATCCAAAAATTCAAATTAAAATCTCTTTCGGCCATTTCATCAAACACCTTGCAAACACAAATCAAACAAAACACAAAACACTATAGTGAGAAGTGTTTGTGCCTAACTTGTTCCCTCTCTAGCTCACAGCATGCTCTTAGTAGATCATCTAGCTCAGTTAACAAGCTTTAGCTCACTGTGAGCTTGCCATTGCCATCAATGGTCAGCATGCCGAGCCCCAAATGGCCACCACATTATCGACAGCCAGCTAGGAGCTTCCCTATCCTCGCCAACCTTGTCTGGGACACTGACCACCGTCCACCGCCACCCCCTATCCAATGCCCAAGCACAGCCAGCCTCCGGACCACTCAGACCGAGCATTCCCAGCATCTCTACAAGCATGTTGAGCGCACGCCAGAGCGCCGCACTAGAGATGTGAGCACAGACCGCGCGCCGCCCTCGCCGCTTGCGTGCGTGATCACCACAGCCCTAGGAAGTGCCAGGACATGCCCGTTTGTCGCCGCGCGACCAGGAGAGCTCGTGCGCCATTGAAATGCCCGTCGGACCCGCCTAGAGCACCGCAACATTCCGACCATCTCGCACCACCCCACGCCTCGCTACCATGCCGTTGAGCTTCGCTGAAGAACACAGCACCGTCCCCTACCGTCGCCCAAGCCATTAGCTCACTGTGACGACGACCACAACGAGCTCCACTCGCACCCTTCGGTCCCCTCGCTGCACTATAAATAGAGGCCACCCCCGTTCAATTTCTTCACACCAACACACTCCCCTCACTCTCAGAACCACCCCCACTCATCCCCGGAGCAAGGCGAGCATCAGGTCACCGGAATTTTGTTGGAATCTGCCGCGGAAGAGGAGAAGAGGACCCAACGATTAGATCTGCCCCAAGAGAAGCCACCGGTACCAGGAGGTTCACCGCCATCGACTTTATCGTTCGCCCCCTTCGCCGACCCTCGCCTGAGCCACGGTGAGCCTCACACGACCCCCACTGTCCGCGCTAGGGTTCTGTCTCGCCGGTGTTGCTTGACGGAGAAGATAAGTCACAGCCGTTCGATTAGATGTTGATCGTGTGATCTAGATTGCCTTGTACCCCTTCGCACCCCCTTTCTTGCTGACTGGTGGGGACGATCACTAAAACCCACCCGCGCGCATGCTGTACTCCGTGGGCCGACCCATTTAACCTCCCGCCCAACCCTTTCCAATTTAGCTCAAAACCTAGTACTGCCCGCTGATTCAAAAATCAACCCAGATCGATTCACTCAACCAAATTGCATGAAACTAATTTTTCTAGAAAGGTACTGAAATTATTAATCCAAGCCCGTTGGATTGAAACTATAGTAAAAATAACAAGGCAGAAGCTTTTCTGCATTCAAACATTTTTCAAAATTCAACCACAAAAGATTTTGAGTTGATTCCAACTCTCAAAAATCACATTTAACAAGGCCTTTCTGAATATATAAAAATATCTAGGTTTACTTCCAGAAATAATGGTCAAGCAATAAAAGAATGCCCCATAGGCATTTCTAGTCACTTTATTTAATGAAAATAAAAAGGATAAACCTTATAAAATTGTGACACCACTTTAAATCACATTACCAAGTACTAAAATATGTGGTGATGACATGTGTCAACATGATCCCCTGTTTTAGTTGGAGAATATTAAATCTTAAGTAGTTTTTCAATGAGTAGAAATTACTTTTCTAAAATAAAATAAAGAAAACTATGCCTTAATCTCTGGATGTTTGTGATGATGCTATATCATCTAGTGAAATACTTTGTGTGATAAATAAAAATAGTTAGGTATCGTTTGGTGATTGTGAACCTCGTATTTATTTATAAACTCTAGTACCGAACAAGGATACGAGGAGGAAGAAGGATACTACAAGGAAGAAGCCGAGGAGAACTTTAACCACTGATCTGCACAAGGCAAGCTACTGTATTAGCAAGCTAAGCTAAACCATGCAAGTTTTACTTGCAACTTCACTATACAAGTTAACTTTGCAAGTTAACCCTTGCAAGATAACTATGTCAAATAGATGCCTTAGGCATATGTAATTATACCACCTTATGTTTCACAATCCCAGTTTTACTTGCAAGCTTAGTATTCTATTTCTTTATCAAAGCTTTCTATTAGTGTTTACTTAGTGAATGGTAGATTCTAGAAGATATTTAAAGGTAGCCTAAAGAGCATAAAACTTGGCCTAAGATAGATAAATCTTGATGTCATCCTGAGGCATGAGATTGAACTTAGATAAGTTACACTTGATTACCACCCCTCATTAGTGTTTATCTCCCACTTGTAGTTGCTAGTGCTAAGCATAAAACTTGATCATTTTAGATGGCACTACTTGGTGAAAATGGTTATGAAAACCTTAGAATGATGAGTCATTCTACTGAAAAAAATTTACATGTGTTCTTGAACACCAGATGATTATGATGATGACAATGTTGAGGCATGAGCCTTAGCCCTTTATAAAACTGATGGTTGTCTGGATGCGATACCATTCCAATTTTACCGTACAACCATAATACCCGAAATTTGGGTAGGGCTAGACCAGAAATTTATATACCTTAGTATGGGTTCCCTTGCGGCCAAGGTTTGAGGTGAGGCTACCTTGTGAAGATTGTCCACCTATGCAGTTCCCAAGATGACAGTTGGTCATGGTTGGGAGGCCAAACTCACAGGAGAGGTGCCTATACTAGGGCGTGTAATGGAAAGGTTAGGATTCATTATCCGCATACTGAGTATGGTGAATTCAGGATTATTCCTGATGGATGTATCAAATATTGTGGTGAAAGTGTACTACCTCCGCAGAGTGTCAAACTATTCGAATAGTAGCGTCCATGGTTATGGACAGTTGGAGTGTCCATATTGTTCCGTCGTCTGATGTTTTCAAAATGACTTGTGAAATGAATCATGATTTTGACTTGACCACAACAGGGTTGTGTTATGAAACTCAAGTTCCCACTTAGGTGTTATAAAACTTTCAACTAGCTTTCTTTGCTTCTGAACTCAGTAGAGGTAAATCTGGCTTTTTGCAAAACAACCTAGAGCCTAGGACTTCCTACTCAAAACCCCTTCACTTGTTAGTATTAATTTGCGAGTACTTAAAGAGTACTCATGGCTTTATCCCTGGTTATTCCCGTGGCTAGACTATGAAGAGGACTATTAGGATGATGGACCGTAGGAAGGTTACGACAACTAGGATCATCTCCCATCATCAGCATTGCATGTGACCATGAAGATAGAGTTTCGCCCATGCTACCGTTATTATTACGTTATTCCACTACTATGATTGTATTAAGTCTGGATCATGTGATCCTTTATTTGTTGTAAGACCTTATGTATGGTTCGTAATGGATGATGTATTGTGATATCCAATCTGTTATGTCTCGCAAAAATGGTAATCCTGGGATTGCGATGTATGGCATAACATGCATATGGGATTAAAAATCCGGGTGTTGACAGCAGGAGGAGGCCATGTGCCCTCCCTACTGCATCTCCTCCCCTCATTTTTGTTCTGGTGCGACCCCCTGCTCCAGCCGCAACTAAATCTCCCCCTCTTTTGATTTGCACGTGCCCCTAGGACGTGCTCCGATGAGACACCGAGGATGCACCGCCACCGTCCTCGCGCGAGGCCACTCCCAAGGCCGCACCCACCTTCGCTGCCCGTCTCCGAGCTCCCCTCCGAGCACCGTGTCCACCACGACCGCCCATGGCACCTCCCCGCCCTCCGATGAGCCTCCCCCGCCCTCTCTCTACCCCTGCTAGGGTTTCCACCCCACGCGGGCAGTGCTGGGGAGAAGACGACCCATTCGGCCTCCCTAGGCTGTTTTGAGCCACGGCCGCTGCAAGCCTGCCCCACTGGCTAGGCCGGATCAGCCTCTGCGCAGCCCAACTCGCCTCTAGACCTAGCCCGCGAATCCCCTGTCTTTTTCTTTTTTTCAGTAGGTGTTATTCATCCCAGATCTACATGTTTACTTTAAATCAAAATGAAAATCTAAAACCCCATGTTTTTCCCATATCTAAATTCCAACATGTTCCCAAGTGTTTTACCAAACATACATAATAGGTGCTGCACCCAATTAATTTGTAGTTATTTTCTAGTAAAAATAATACCAGAACTTATCTTATCCACTACTTAATTATTTCTGGGAGTTTGGTAGACCCAATTGGGGTGAAACCACTTCCCCATGGTTGGTATTTGAAATACACAACCTTTGGATCAGACCCCTTTTCAAGGTGAACCCTGGTTGCCCATAAAAATAACAAAAAACATCCCATTCTTTACTTTATAATTTTCCCTAGGCAAAACCAAAGATGGTTTTGACCTAATTCCAACTCCCTCCACACCTATATATCAACATCTTTCAAAACCCAGTAGCTCAAAATTTTATGAACCCCTTTTGAATTTTTGTGAATTAAACTGTTCTGTGCATGGTTTATTCACTAATAAAATCACTAAAGTTTGTATGCTAATCCAAAAAGGGTGATTCCAATTTATACAGAAAGGTATTGCCCATACCTAACATGTGCCATCAGTATCATATCAAAGTCCCTTATATTTTTAATCTGGTGAAAAAGACAAATCTCCCCCAGAACTGTCTTTGGGAATTTATCAAGGGCATTCTGGTAAAAATTTTAGGTGATTCCAACTCTTAGTGAATTATTGCACCAAATACTATCTAATAACCCAAGGAAATAATTTTTGGAACTCCAGAACAATTCTAGTTAATTATTTCCTAAAACTAGAGTTTTATTCACTATAAAAATAACTATAAATCACTGGTAATTGATAAAATAGTCAATCCTCTTTTGTGGGCTTCATTTTATCAATACCTATCTCTGGGTATCATGTTTTCCCATTTATCTCATGCAGAATTTTTCCTTGCTAGAAAACCCCTTATCTAGCAAGTTTTTGACTAAATATTAAATAGAAAATCCACAAATGCAACCAAAGCATTTCCTTTGTATCCCCAAACAAATCCTCAACCCTTACTAATCTACAAACTTGTTGTATGTATTGATGCTTGTATTTCATGTCTTGATCATGGTGTTGTTTGTTTGCATGTATTCTCGATAACGACGATAGTTGCGAATTGTGAGACACCGAGAAGAAGGAAGCATCGGGTTATCCCATTATTATTATTAGATTTATGGTATTCTAAAGGAGTCACGGGACATTCTCACTGGTCACAGGCAAGCCACCTTTTTGCTCATATGCCTTGTCCTATTATTTTGTCTATGCATGTTTTACCTACCCATTTATCAAATTGCATTATTTTATTATTTCATGTTATGTGGGAATGTTTGGCTCCGCCAAACCATTATCCCTTAGTACCATTATGTACAACCCACATTTATGATACCTACCTGCCCCTAGTATGGTAGATGGTGTATAACAGTATGCCCCATGGGATACCCCGCTTTAGCCGAAACAAAAACTATGGGATGTGAAGACCCCAGAGAAAGGATTACAAAATTGTTTTATGAGAAAACCTTGGTGAGGCTTGGCCTACCAAGTGGATTGGAAAATGAGAAAGGTTTTTGTTTTACAAAATGCTCGGACATATGATGGAGGAGAAATGTTGATGAAAACGCACCCGGTTCTTTGCAGTTTTGCTAGAACAATTAACCCGTGCAACCACATTACTCTGAAATGGGACGGGGCTGGACTAGAAGTTTGTCCAACCTGGTATAGGTGCCTCGAACTACTACAGGGGAGAACAAATCCCCGGAGGCTGGGCCTTCACCTGTAAGGCCCATGTGAAACATCGGTCTAGAGAAGGTAAATACTGTCTAATGGTGGCCAGACGTACTATGACCCTCTCATTGAAAGCGCACACCGACGAGGTGCAAAACGCGCTCCAGTTGGGTTTTGACTATATAGGGCATCCCGGTTTTGAGGGGATTAACTTCATAGGGTAGGCACTTGTATCGGAGAGGGCATCCAGAAAGTAATGACCGGTTATTCGACCCATGATCGGTGTAGATCAGGGACGGGTAATCGGATGGTGTGGGTGAAGTGTACAACCTCTACAGAGTGTAAATCTATTCGAATAGTCGAGTCCACGGTCATGGACGGTTGGGAAGGTTGCTGTAGAGAGGTGCTGGTTTTGTTTCCAAAAAGGGCTTCGGAAAGGCAATGGCTTGGAAATGATGTGACCATGAGATGGTCGGGAAAAAGTAGGAAGGAGTTGGTCATGCGATGAATGGAAGGAAAAACAAATGGGTGACCCAAATCCTGGTGTTTTCTTAAAACTTTTCAGAAAGGTTTCCAAAATGGCTTTACAAAGTTTTCAACAAAGATATAGAGATATGCTATATCTACAAGAGAAACTAGTTTATAAAAGAACCTCTCATGGAGCCATCCTACTACATCGAAATTGCATATCAGTTATTATGGTTATCTTAAGGTGGTTTGCGAGTACATTCAAAGTACTCACCCGCATTGTCCTTGGCTATTTACTTGGCCAGGCTTTCAGAAGGAAGAGGAATGATGGAGTTTGCTAACATCAATGCGGGCTAGGCCGTCTTCCCAGTCAGTCACCTATAGATTAAGGCATCACATGGGCTCTGCGCTTGAAGACTTCCGCTATTGATGTTGTATCGCCATAATAATGGCATAAATGTAAGTACTTGCATTCATTAATTATGGATGTTGTAAGGATACTCGTCGATTATGCTCATGGCTCACTGATCATGGGAACGTGAATTGCAGGCATAATGGGTATTCTCCGACCACTTGGTATCAGAGCCATCCTGACTATAGGATACCTTAGTTAGCATGGACTTTAGACAGGACAACCCCTATTTTGGAAAACACCGGTTTTCGAAAACTATTTCGCAAAAGCTTTTCGAAAGATGTCTTATCTCATCTTCTCTGACTTAAACTATTTGACAAATGACTTACTCTACCTCTCGTCTATCTTCAAATGACGTTTTCAAAAAACAAAGTCTGACTTGGAGACTATGAAGACGGTGATCCCGAAATGAAGAGACAATAAGACAAGGAAACCAAAGGAGCTACCAACGACGAAAGACCCTACAATATCGCCCTACCAACGGGGTGCTTCTTCACCCTCAAATCGATCAAATATGGCACCGAAGACAACAGATGGCAAGATAAAAATCAATACCCCCATAACGCCCGTACTTAGGATTAACATCGCTAATGTAGGATTCCCCTTATGGCGTGTAGTCATCCCTTATTATCTATGTTACGCCTTGTTTGCTTGTCATGTGCTTATATGATGCTTGGTATATGTTATTTGTCTTCCTTGGATCATCCGATCCTAAAGTTTTGATCACCTTATTGGTGTATTTCGACGCTAAACCTCGCAACCCCATAGCTGGAAACCTCTCCTCGGCAGGATGGCCACATAAAGAAATCCCCGACAACTCCTACTCGTGCCTTAGTTCTAATCGCCCCAAAGGAGCAACGATCCTATTCGACCCTCTGTCGAATCAAAGGGAAGTCCTCACCATAGCCAAAATGCCCCAAGAAGACGGAAGATAAGGATGCCGAAGACAACAAGTCTACTCCGGCATCAGTCCAAAGACACACAAAGTGTACAAGTGAAGACAACCCCTCTGAAGATAAATTGCCCCCACCCCGAATAAGGACTAATAAGAAGCGTCGCTAACTGCTAAAACTACCCCGATATAACCCTTACGGCTTCGTTAGGTACCCACCATATGAAGGTAGTCGCAATAAGGCGTCACTCAAGGATCTCAACTCAAGCGTCACGCCTTTCTCAAAGACGAAGGATCTACCCTCAACCTCGACGACCCCAAGTAAAGATCTAAGGTGGAAAGACTACGTCGTTCCACTCAAAGCCAGAAGACCGCTTATGAGGAGATAATCTAGGAGGATCTCCAATCCAAGAAACTACCCCAAGCACAACCTAGAGAGTCTTCAAAGGAACAAAAAAACAGACCCCATAAACAATCCTTAGAAGTTTGCTCGATCCTCCCAACAACCGGGACATTCATAATTAAGACGACAAGACTACCCGACGCCGTCAATACTACTCCCCAAGGAGTATAGAGAAACCCAAGACATCAAGTTTCTATGAAGACGTTGAAGGGATACAGGTAGGCTACACTAGCGCAAATCAAAAAAATTCTACCGCGTAAACCAGGATTACTGTTGTCATAGATCACGGGATTACCACTAGACGCGCAATTGCGGAACTTGATGAAGCGCGTCGTGGCAGTGCAGATGATCTACGACTCCTCCTCGTTCTCGTCCCACGAGCATCTCCCCTTGTGCGGCTCGTCCAAACTCTACTGATGCAGCGCCTCCGAGGTATCCACACATACAGGGTGGAAGCGTCAGACGCTGGACTGCTAGGTCCGCGCGCGCGACACAGGCGTGAGGAGTGGCGGCTGGCTTGAATGGTCTGAGGTCTAACTATGGTCAGCACGCCCCACCCTCTCTTATGTAGGCATCCCTAGTGGGTTCTACATTAGCAGCCCATTAGCAGCCTAAGCCTGGTTTAATTTGGATCTAATCCTCATTAGGCTTCTAGCCCCTTAAGTGTGTGACCCTATAGGTTCATATACGTGCAGACATGACACGAATACACTTATTCTGTCAATAGTTGGTAGCGGCCTCTAGCAGGACGTGCCAACTCCTAAACGCATACAAAGATCATATCGGACGAACCATCACAATGTTTAGTACATGTCTTTCCCTTTGCCTCACGATATTTGGTCTAGCTCCAAGCTGACCTCTCTTTCTCGATACCATAACTCGGAATCCCTTTACTAGGTTAACTCTTAACCTTATGTAGCACGGCCATGCATTTCTGGATCCGACCACTCGAGGGGCCCAGAGATATCTCTCTCAAGTAGAGAGGGGAAAATCCCATCTTGATTGACCATGCCTTGCATCATGTTTCAGGACAAACCCAAAATCTACCTTTATAACTACCCAGTTACGGAGTAGCGTCTGATAGCCCCAAAGTAGGTCGATCCACATCTCAAGTACATGCGACAATCTCAGGTCTAAGGACAAAACGTACACGATGTGTAAAGAGAGGTGCAAGTCTAATTGCCAGTCTCATGTTGGGTCAGTCCAACCCCATGTTCATAACATGTGTCCAAATCCTTGGTTTGGCATCTCCATGTCTATGACTTGCAAAACATAGTCATCAACCAATCGATGTGCTAGTCTAATATTCATGTGTGTCCTCACATGAACTCCGACTAGGGACAACTATTAAATAACCATACAAGTAAAGAGTTTCACAAACAATTCACATAATTGCCAATCAATACAAGTTGCCTAATATGGATATTCAAGGAACATTACAATAACTCATGGATATATGAAATATAATCATCTCTATGATTGCCTCTAGGGCATATTTCCTTCAGTCTCCCACTTGCACTAGAGTCAATCTAAAATGTATCTAATACCAATTGCTCTTGTGTGCGCTTCATGCGCGGGCTGCGGGAGAGGCTTAGTCAATGGATCAGCAACATTTGAGTCTGTATGTATTTTGCATATCATGACACTACCATCCTCAACGAACTCTCGAATCTGATGGTAACGCATGCAAATATGTTTGTTCTTCTGGTGCTGTCTAAGTTCCTTGGCTTGTGCAATAGCACCATTGTTGTCACAATAAACGTCCAAGGGACTGGACGTGCCCTGAACCACACCGAGAGCGATCAGGAAATTCCTAATCCAAACAGCTTCCTTTATGGCCTCCGAGGCAACAATATATTCAGCTTCTGTTGAAGAGGAGGTGACCGTATCTTGCTTGGAACTTTTCCAGCTCACAGCACCACCATTCAAGACAAACACATAACCCGATTGCGATGTCGAATCATCTGAGTCGTTAAGGTAACTCGCATCTGTGTAACCCTTTACACTGAGTTCATCCTCACCTCCATAAACTAGGAACATATCCTTAGTCCTTTTCAAGTACTTAAGGATATTCTTATCGCTGTCCAGTGACCTTCACCTGGATCAGCCTGGTACCTGCTCGTAACACTTAGAGCATAGGAAACATCTGGGCGAGTACATATCATTGCGTACATGATGGATCCAATAGACGAACCATATGGAACCCTTCTCATGCGCTCACGCTCATCAGTAGTCGAACGACACTGAGTCTTGCTGAGTTTAATGCCGTGAGACATGGGAAAGAACCCCTTCTTAGCCTCCTCCATGCTGAACTGTTTCAGCACTTTGTCAATGTATGTACTCTGGCTTAATCCAATTAGCCTCCTTGATCTAGCTCTATAGATCTAGATGCCCAGAATATATGCCGCTTCTCCCAAGTCCTTCATCGAAAAACTATTTTTTAATGAGGTCTTAACAGACTCGAGCATAGGAATGTCATTTCCAATCAACAATATGTCATCTACATATAATATTAGAAATACCAGCGCTCTCCTACTTCCCTTCTTGTAAACACAACGTTTTTTATGAAGCCAAACTCCTTTACAATTTCATCAAATCGAATATTCCAACTCCGAGATGATTGCTTCAGCCCATAAATTCATTTCAGAAGTTTGCGTACCTTTCTAGCATTGTTTGGATCGACAAAACCTTTGGGCTGCATCGTATACACGTCCTTAGTTAGGATTCCATTTAGGAAATCCGTCTTGACATCCATCTGCCATATTTCATAGTCGAAACGTGCAGCAATGGCTAGAATTATCCGTATAGATTTAAGCATCTCTACGGGCGAGAAAGTCTCGTCGTAGTCAACTCCTTGAACTTGTCGAAAACCTTTTGCAACAAGTCGAGCTTTATGGATGTGAACATTTCCATACATATCAATCTTCTTCTTATAGATCCATTTGCACTCGATGGCCTTAAAACCATCAGGCAGGTCAACCAAGTTCCAAACTTGATTGTCTCCCATGGACTCTATCTCGGATCTCATGGCGATCAGCCATTTCTTAGAGTCTGGGTCCACCATAGCTTCTGCGTAGGTCGCAGGCTCATCATTGTCTAACAATAATAATTCCCGCGCTTCGCGGAGCCTAGCTG
Organism: Avena sativa; assembly: GCA_916181665.1. Taxonomy (NCBI): domain Eukaryota; kingdom Viridiplantae; phylum Streptophyta; class Magnoliopsida; order Poales; family Poaceae; genus Avena; species Avena sativa. The sequence continues at coordinate 217,818,772 of OV702280.1, read as the reverse complement.
ACCTTCGTGGTTGTGGTGCTTCTGTTGCCACGGGTTCCTCAACTTGTTCTGCTACAATAGCATCACTCGTAGAAGCATCCCCAACTGGCTCATCTTGAACTTCTTCAAGTCGCACCGACCTTCCACTTGTTCCCTTTGTGAGAAACTCTTTCTCTAGGAAAACACCGCTACAAGCGACAAACACTTTGCCCTCTTCTCGGTTGTAGAAGTAATACCCTAAGGTTTCCCTCGGATATCCCATGAAAATGCACTTATCCAATTTAGGTGTTAACTTGTCCGACTGATGTCGCTTGACAAAAGCATCACAACCCCAAATCTTTAGAAAAGACAAACTAGGATTCTTTCCAGTCCACATCTCATATGGTGTCTTCACTACAGATTTAGATGGTACCCTATTAAGTTTGAAAGCTGCCGTTTCTAGAGCGTAACCCCAAAATGATAATGGCAAATACGACTGGCTCATCATCGATCGAACCATGTCCAACAAAGTTCGATTACGCCGTTCGGAGACCCCGTTTCTTTGAGGCGTTCCGGGCGGCGTAAGTTGTGGAACAATTTCGCAACTCTTAAGATGATCGCTAAACTCGTGACTCAAATATTCACCTCCACGATCAGATCGCAAGGCTTTTATTTTCTTGCCACGTTAATTCTCTACTTCACTCTGAAACTCCTTGAACTTTTCAAAAGTTTCAGACTTATGCCTCATCAAGTAGACATAACCATATCTACTGAAATCATCAGTAAAAGTAATGAAGTAGTGATATCCTCCTCTGGCTGTCGTGCTCATTGGTCCACATACATCAGTATGTATGAGTTCCAACAAGTCTGTCGCTCTCTCGGGTAAACTCGAAAAAGGCGACTTGGTCATCTTTCCAAGTAAACAAGCTTGACATGTCTCATATGATTCAAAATCAAACGAAGTTAGAAGACCATCACCATGGAGATTCTTCATGCGCTTTTCACTTATATGTCCCAAACGACAATGCCATAAATAGGTAGGACTCAAATCATTAGTCCGAAGCCTTTTAGCACTAAGATTGTAAACAGATGCATCATCAAGATTTAAAATAAATAACCCATTCACAATGGGAGCATTAGCCATAAACATATCATTCTTAGAGATTACACAACCATTGTTTGCACTCACGAATGAATAACCATCCCTCATCAAACATGAAGGTGATAAAATGTTTCGACCCATACTAGGAATATACTAACAATTATTAAACTCCATAATAAATCCTGACGGAAGGTGAAGTTGCATGACGCCGACGAACTATGCAGCAACCCTTGCTTTATTTCCGACGCGAAAATCCACTTCGCCTTTCTGCACTTCACTAGTCCTTATTAGCCCCTGCATCGAATTGCAAATATGAGCAACCGATCTGGTATCAAATACCCAAGAGTTAACATAGGAATCAGCGAGAAGAATGTCCACAACATTTACAACAAGGGTACCTGAGTGGGAAAGTACTCTTACTTCCACTCTTCTTCAAAGAAGCTTGGTACTTGCCGCAGTTTCTCTTCCAGTGGCCATGTTCATGACAAAAGAAGCACTCAATGTCATCTACAGGTCCAGCCGTTTGCTTGGGTGCAGACTTAGGGATCGTATCCTTAGCCTTGCCCTTCTTCGTCCAAGAAGTACCCTTTTTCTTGAAGCTAGGATTGTTCTGCACAGCCATCACATGGCTTTGCCCTGCACACTTCTACATGTCACTTTCTGCTGTTTTAAGCATCCCACATAATTCATTAAGGCCCTTCTCCACCCCATGCATATGGTAGTTCAAAATGAACTGCCCATAGCTGGATGGAAGAGATGCCAAAATGAAGTCAGTGGCCAACTCTTGGCCTTGTGGAAAACCAAGCTTTTCCAAAGTTTGACTGTAACCAACCATTTTGATCACATGGGGGCCTACAGCTGCTCCATCTGCCAGCTTGCATTCGACGAAGGACTTGGCAACATTGTACCTCTCAGTCCTTGCCTGATCTTGGAACATGCCCTTAAGCGCGACGATCATATCGTACGCTTTCTGATCCTCAAACTTCTTTTGGAGTTCAGGTTCCATGCATGCAAGCATAAGACAACTAACCTCAAGAGAATCATCACATGCTCTCTTGTAGGCATTCTTGAGGGCAGCAGATGCATTATCAACAGGTTCATCGGGGATTGGGGTATCCAGAACCGTTTCCTTTTTATCAGACCTGAGAACAATTCTCAGGTTACGGACCCAGTCCGAATAGTTTGTTCCATTTAGTTCATCTTTGTCAAGAATCGAACGCAAAGAGAAAGGTGATGTAGTGTTTGGTGCCATTGATCTTCAACAGAAAACATGCAAAATACTAAGACCATGTAACCATGAAAGAGTAAAACATATCAAACAATTTAATAGCATATACTCCCACTTAAATCAATATCCCTCTATTGATACTAAGTGATTCAAGATCCACAATTAACAAGTCGACTAGTGAGCTTTAACATCACTTCTTGAAGACAAGGTAAATCGGTAAGCAACACTTGCTAATCATATCACATATGACTCTTGTTGTTGGGTGACATCTCTATGTCAAAAATAGGCGCCCAACCTTTATGCCCCAAGGTCCTTAACTGTTAAGATGACCTTGTCAAGCTCACCAACCCTTATGCGTTTAGGTATCCGATACAAACCCATCCAGCCAAGGAAAACCGTGGCACCCTAATTTCATAGGCCCATCAACGATTGTACAGGGCATAGGATGGTGCAAGGTTTGGTTGGGAGGGAATGGTTAAACTTAAACTTTCTGAGGGATCGTTCTACTTCTATCATCTAAGCATGCATAGTAGTAAAACACATAAGAATAGCATTCACATAGATGTGACATTGTATGGCCCATTTTCTCATGGTGATCTCCATCGCTATAGAACCTGTCCACCATGATGATCTCCATCTTCATGTTCCATGTGAGCCATCTTACAGGTGATGAGTCCTCCAAGAACTAATATAAGCTATTACTCCTAACAGCTAGTAATCAAAATTACATAGTATTGGGATCATCACAAGTTGGCACGCAGGCCATTACAATAAATGATAACACATATGGATCCAGCCGTGTTGCCCTACTCACGACACGCAGGTCATGCAAAATTTCATACATGCATCACATACACATATGGGCCATACTGATCACATACAACCTGCAAAAACAAGTTATGCATAGAATCGCATTCTACCGGATCATGTGACATCGCAGCACCTAGTTACCTTAACGAGATACAAAAGGGGCTACGATTACGGGGGGTCTAGGGGGTCTCCCCCTGCCGGTTTTGAAAAATGAGAGATTGAATCTTCACAATTTTCTTAAGGATTTTGATCAACAAATCAAATTTACCATAAACCGACTCCTGTCCCGATTCAATCAAACTCCTTTGATCACGGTACATCGATTTTAGATCTAGGTTCCAATTCGATCAATCATATTGATCTTCGCATGATTCAACAGGATTTATGTCTCACTGTCTACCCCGATGGCGGAAACCGACTAGTAGGGGTAAGTTGTTCGACAACCTCAGAATCACGATCACAGAAAGCAAGATCATAGATCAATCCTGAACCACCGCCATATAAACGATCAGATCATTCATATCAATCTGCATATCACCATATGCAAACAGCCTGAACCTATAACTGAACATCATCGGCTCTGATACCACTGAAGGGATACGGGTAGGCTACACTAGCGCAAATCAAAAAAATTCTACTGTGTAAAACAGGATTACTATTGTCATAGATCACGGGATTACCACTAGACGCGCAGTTGCGGAACATGATGAAGAGCGTCGAGGCAGTGCAGATGATCTACGACTCCTCATCGTTCTTGTCCCATGAGCAGCTCCCCTTGCGCGGCTCGTCCAAACGCTAGAGATGCAGCGCCTCCGAGGTATGCACACGTACAGGGTGGAAGCGTCAGACGCCGGACTGCTAGGTCCGCGCGCGCGACACAAACATGAGGAGTGGCGGCTGGCTTGAATGGTCTGAGGTCTAACTCTGGTCAGCTCGCCCCATCCCCTCTTATATAGGCGTCCCTAGTGGGCTTCTACATTAGCAACCCATTAGCAGCCTAAGCCTGGTTTAATTTGGATCTAATCCTCATTAGGCTTCCAGCCCCTTAAGTGTGTGACCCTATAGGTTCATATACGTGTAGACATGACACGAATACACTTATTCTGTCAACAGTTGGTAGCGGCCTCTAGCAAGACGTGCCAACTCCTAAACGCATACAAAGATCATATCGGATGAACCATCACAAGGTTTATTACATGTGTTTCCCTATGCCTGACGATATTTGGTCTAGCTCCAAGCTGACCTCTCTTTCTCGATACCGTAACTCGGAATCCCTTTACTAGGTTAACTCTTAACCTTATGTAGCACGGCCATGCATTTCTGGATCCGATCACTCGAGGGGCCTAGAGATATCTCTCTCAAGTAGAGAGGGGCAAATCCCATCTTGATTGACCATGCCTTGCAGCATGTTTCAGGACAAACCCGAAAGCTACCTTTATAACTACCTAGTTACGGAGTAGCGTCTGATAGCCCCAAAGTAGGTCGATCCACATCCCAAGTACATGCGACAATCTCAGGTCTAAGGACAAAACGTACACGATGTGTAGAGACAGCTGCAAGTCTAATTGCCAGTCTCATGTTGGGTCAGTCCAACCCCATGTTCATAACATGTGTCCACATCATTGGTTTGACGTCTCCATGTCAATGACTTGCGAAACATAGTCATCAAAAAATCGATGTCACTACTAGGAAAACGGCTATAGGTAATCCAAACTTCCGTGGCTCACGTGGTTGAAGTGCCCCACGTGTAAAACAGGCGTGGCTCACTTGTGGGCAGTGCCCTACTAGTAACTACAACAACTATGGCGAACATGGTGATGGTGCGCCACAGATGTGTGTGGCCCAGGGGCCTGCTGGCCGCATGCCGCATATCTATAGCGCACATGGGGAAGGTGCGCTACAGATGTTATGGTTAACCGTGGCGCACGTGGAGGGGGTGCGCTACGCATAAGTGGAGGCCTCTCTGTTCTGTAAATGGACAGACACATCCGTGGTGCACTAGGGCCATGTGCGCCACGGTTGTGTTTTGTTCCTGTGGCGCACTAGGGGCATGTGCGCCACTGTTGTGTCGACCAGTATTTTTTTGGTAGCTCCACTTTGTGCACATGTGTGATCATCTACCACCTCACACTTCACTTTCCCCTTCTTCTTCCTCCTTAGATCTAGTCGGGATCCTTCTCCTTCCCACCTCAATTTCTCCACTCATTCACCATTTTTAGCATGTGGAACTTGCCTTGGATGTTACATACGTAATAGAGGAAGCTCTTCGGTCTCTCGCATCTCCTTCTCCGGTCTCGCGCGCACCTCTCCTTTCCATCTACTCGCGATCTCGGTCTCTCATATCGGTAAGTTGTCCATGTAAGGATGTGCTCATATGTATGTAGATGATTGGTGCTCATGATGTGTGTATGGAGAGGATCGATGGTCATGTGTTTGTATATATATGGAGAGTATCGATGCTCATATGCATGTGTGTATGGAGAGAATAACGATATGTTCATGTGTGTATGGATCGGTCTCTCTCTCTTGTGTTTGTGTGTGAACAAGTTGCCATTTGTTTTGCCAAAATGTTGATTCATTTCCATTTTGGCAAGACTTTGGCATTTCGCAAAGGTCCTAATTTTAGGATAGGTCATGCCGAAATTTTCTATCGACCATTGCATGCATGCATTCATTATGTGGTTCTAATAGACTTCTTATTGTACTGTGTACACCGTGCAGGCAAAAATGGTCCGCATAATGAGCGAAGGCATTGTGGCTAGATTTTTGAAATGTGCGACGGCCGACATGATACGAAATAACAAGACAGATATAAGATGTCCGTGCAGAAGATGAAAACTCAACTGGGTGATCGACCCAGATTCCGGGAATCTGCAGGCGCACCTGCTCCGCCATGGTTTCATGGATGGATACACTCGTTGGATAAGCGATGACAAAGACGATGGAGACGGTGAAGGTGGGCAACATGACGATGATCATCATCACAGCGAGAACGGGCGAGATGATGAAGAGTCTCCTGGAGATGGTGAAGGTGCGAAAGGAGACCGGGATGATGATGATCTAGATGCCGGAGGAGGATACGACGATGGAACAACGTCAGGCTAGGTGTGGGACCCTTATGTGCAAGAGCTGCTTCTCAAGCAGACGAGTAACGCCAGGGCTGCCGCTAGAGAGAAAACCAAGCTTGTGCAACTTGAGAAAGACGCGGTTACTCCATTGTATGAAGGATGCATGCCCGATGATACCCGGTTGAATGTAACTCTCAAGGCTATGGAGATGAAGGCAAAACACAAATTGAGCGACGCAAGCTTCGACGATATGATGGCATTCTGGCACGATCGTCTCCCGGAGGGGAACACATGTCCAACTAGTATCAAGGACGCCACGAAAATCGGCTGTCCTCTCGATCTACCACACGTTAGATATCACGTATGCATCAATTATTGCATCATTTATCGGGGCGAGGACGCGGAGAAAACCACATGTCCGGTGTGCGGCGTGATTCGATACAAGAAAGGGAAGAAATCACCTCGAAAAGTGGTATGGTACTTTCCTATCACTCCTCGTCTACATCGCTATTTTGTGGACTCTAAGGAAGCGAAGCTCATGCGATGGCATTCGGAAAGGAAGAAGCCAGGAGATGACGATGATGACCCCGAAAAGGATGAGCTGCTGATGCACCCTTCAGATGCTAGCCAGTGGAAAGCATTGGACCTCGAATTCCCAGAATTCGGTGGAGATTCGAGGAACATCAGGCTTGGCGCGAGCACCGACGGACTCAATCCGTTCGGTAGCCAGAGAAGCACGCACAACACTTGTCCCATGTTTGTATGGATGTACAACCTCCCTCCATGGTTGTGCATGAAGAAGAAGTACATACAAATGAGTATGCTAATTCAAGGGCCAAAACAACCTGATACCGACATCAATCTGTATCTCGGGCTGTTGAAAGAGGAGCTAGCCACATTATGGGAATCTGGAGCCAATACTTACGACACCGTCGCACAAGATTATTTCACTATGAGAGCCGTGTTGGTCACTACGGTGCAAGACTATCCAGGTTGCGGGTATATCTCGGGGCAAGTTATCCAAGGATTCTGTGCATGCGTTAGGTGCATGGATAACACAAGCTATCTCCAACTAGAGAAAGATTGGGTCATCAAAAACCGTGTTCATGGCGCACCGGAGGTGGCTTGGCAAGAATGATCCATGGATAAAACATGGAGACCTGTTCGTTGGCAAATCCGAGACCCGAGGAATCCCAGAGAATAGGAGCAGCGAAGAAGTGGAAGAGTTGCTGAAAAACTGGAAAGATTGTCCTAAGCCTGGAAAGAAGCAAAAGAGGCAGCAACAAGAGAAGCCGCTTGTCGTAGGAATGACCACGGCAGATGCTGCAATCGGCAGCGAGTAGTAGAACATGGGGCAAGGGCGGCCAGCCATCTGCGGTGCGAGATGAGGGCTGAGACACAAGGATTTACCCAGGTTCGGCCCCCCGGAGGGTAAAGACCTACTACTGCTAGATTATATTATGGTGAGAGTACAAGGGGGCGAGCTCGGCGGCTAGGCAGCGAGTTGCTTGGGTGTATGATGGAACGTATCCTCTATGCGTCCTCTAGGGAGGTTTATACAGACTCACCTCCCTAGGGTTTACAGATATCAACCGAATGAGTTAAAGTTTCAGTGATTCTTTAACCTAATCCGACTGGGCTTATCTACGCTGTCTGCGTGTGCGGTGGGCCAGTAGAAGCCGTGTCGTATAGCCTTTGCGACCAGAGAGCAGGCGCCGGCGTGGTGGCCGTAGTCGCCGGAGTGAATGTCTTGTAGGATTTTGCGTCCTTCAGCGGGTTGAACGCAGCGTTGGAACACGCCGGTCACGCTGCGCTTGTGGAGCTCGCCGTTGATGATGACGAAGGATTTGAAGTGGTGTGCTATCATCCGGGCATCCGTTTCATCCGCTGGCAGGGTGCCTCCCTCCAAGTAGGCAGTGTGAGGCGCGGTCCAGTCGTCTGGCTCGGCGATAAGTGCGACCAGGGCTGCCTCTGGTTGCAGCGGGATTCCAATGTCGATCTCCCTTGGGGAGAGACGGAAGGCTTGGTGATGGTGTCGAGGAAGACGTCGGCGGGTGGTGCGAGTCGAGCCGAGACGATGCGAGAGAGTGCGTCGGCCTCCTCGTTCTTCCGCCTGTCAATCCACTCGACGGAGTAGCCTGCGAAGTGTCCACCCAGCTTGTCCAGTGTTTGGTGGTATGCCGCCATGGTGGGGGAGACGGCGTCGCAGGTGCTAGCGACTTGCCCGGCGACGAGTTCGGAGTCTCCGTAGCAGCGCAGGCGGTTGACGTTCATTTCCTTGGCAGCTCGCATGCCGTGGAGTAGCGCCTCGTACTCGGCCATGTTGTTGGTGCAGGGGGTGATGTCGAGGCAGAGGACGTAGTGGAGCTTGTCGCCCTTTGGAGAAGTTAGCACGATCCCTGCTCCTGCGCCGTCCGCGTTCTTGGAGCCGTCGAAGTGTAAGCTCCAGTAATGGAGGTATGGCAGTTTTTCTGGCTGCTGGTCCTCTTCCCAGTCGGCGATGAAGTCCGCGAGAGCCTGCGACTTAATTGCTTTGCGCAGCTCGTACTTGATGTTGTGGACGCCGATCTCGACGGCTCACTTGGCGACTCGCCCAGTCGCCTCACGGTTGCGGATGATGTCCGGCAACGGTGCTGAGGAGACGACCGTTATCGGGTGCTCCTGGAAGTAGTGTGGCAGTCGCCGCTGTGCTCTGAAGACCGCGTATACCAGTTTTTGGTATTGCGGGTAGAGCTGGCGCGACTCGGTGAGGACTTCGCGGATGTAGTACACTGGTCGCTGCACCGGGCGCTCCTTTCCGTCCTCTGGTCGCTGCTCGATGACCATGACGGCGCTGACGACGCGCTTGGAAACCGCGACGTAGACCAGCATGGGTTCCTTGTCGACGGGGGCGGTGAGTAGCGGTGCTGTGAGTAGCACCTTCTTGAGGTCGCGGAGCGCAGCATCCGCCTCCTTGTCCCACTAGAAGGTGGGATTCTTGCGCATCAGGCGATAGAGGAGCATCGCCTTTTCGCCCAATCAGGGGATGAAGCGACGGAGAGCCGCGACTCGCCTGGCCAGCTTCTGGACGTCGCGCAAGCACTCGGGTTTGCCGAGTCGAGCGATCGTGTCGATCTTGGTGGGGTTCGCCTTGATCCCGCGCTTGGAGACGACATATCCCAGTAGCTGCCCAGCTGGTACACTGAAGGTGCATTTGCCTAGGTTTAGCTTTATCTTGTATTTCCGCAGGTTGGCGAATGTTTCCGCCAGGTCAGCGAGTAGGTCGCTCTGGCGAGCGGACTTCACCACCACGTCGTCGATGTAGACGTGGATATTGCGGCCAATTTGGCTCGCAAGGCACTCATGCATGCACCGCTGGTAGTTCGCCCCGGCGTTCTTGAGGCCGAAGGTCATGGCAGTGTAGCAGAAGGCTCTGAATGGCGTGATGAACGCCATCTTCTCTTCGTCCTCAACGGCCATTTTGATCTGGTTGTACCCAGAGTAGGCGTCGAGGAAGCATAGCGACTCCGAGCCCGCGGTGGAATCGATGATTTGGTCGATCCGTGGGAGGACAAATTGCTCCTTTGGGCAGGCGCTATTTAAGTTTGTGTAATCGATACACATCCTCCAGGTCCGATTTTTCTTCCCGACCAGGACTGGGTTTGCCAGCCACTTGGAGTACTTTATTGGCCGGATGAAGCCTGCAGCGAGTAGACGCTGCACCTCCTGGGCGATGGCTCGGCGGCGCTCTTCATTGAAGGGCCACAGTGACTGCTTGACATGGCACACTTTGGGGTCGGTGTTGAGTTTGTGCTCAGTGAGTTCCCTAGGGACACCAGGCATGTCAGAGGGCTTCCATGCGAAGATGTCCCTGTTCTCATGGAGGAACTCGATGAGCGCGCCTTCCTATGCTGGGCTCATGCCCGTCCCGATCGTCACCGTCTGGCTAGAGTTGCCTGGGACCAGCTTGACGGTGCGGGTATGCGTCGTTGCCTCGAAGGTTGTGGGGTTGACGCCCTCCGAGTTGGGCTTCTTGAGTATGGTGGGGTCGTCGTTGTTGACCCCGCTCGCGTACTTGGCAAGCTCGTCGGCGTGGTTGGCCTCTGCCGTGATGACGGCGTTGGCGAGTTCGGCTCCTTTGGCCTCGCACTAGGCGGCCATGTCGGGGTCGCCGTGGATGGTGATGACACCGCACGGCCTGGGGAGCTTCATCGCGTTGTACGCGTAGTGGGGCGCTGCCATGAACTTGGCTAACGCCTGGCGCCCCATGATGCAGTGGTAGGGGCTGTCGAAGGGCACCAGCTCGAAGACGATCCGCTCGGTGCGGAAGTTTGCCGGTGTGCCGAAGGTGACTGGCAGCGTGACCTTGCCGATCGGGTACGCCTTCCGACCGGGGATGATGCCGTGGAACGTGGTGTAGGTCGTCTCGATCATCGACTGCGGGAGCCGCAGTCGCCTGAAGGTGTCCAGGTACAGGATGTTGATGGAGCTGCCACCGTCCATCAATGTCTTGGGCAGCCAGTAGTCTCCCAGCTTGGGCTTGACCACCAGGGTAACTCGGCCTGGGTACTCGATTCGTGGCGAGTCGTCCTGGCGGATCCAAGTGATTGGTTTCTCAGACCAGTTGAGGAACTGGGGGACGTCCACCTGGGCCACCGCTTTGACGGTGATAGAGCGGGTGATGACCTTCTTCTCGCGCTTCGTGTTGAAGCCTGTGAAGGTGTGGAGCGAGCCGACCACGCTGCCGAATTTTCCGCCGTTTGGTGGGTTGTTGTCGGGGTCTTCCAGCGCGCCGTGCCTTCTCGATCTCCTTGAGAGAGTGGCAGTCGGCGGTCGTGTGTGTAGCGGGCTTTCCTTCCTTGCTGTGAAATACACAAGGTTGGTTAAGAAGGTGCGCGGGGTCGAACCTCGGCTTCGCCTTGTTGTTGCCACCGTCGCGGCGTTGCCCCCGTCGCGGAGGAAGCTCTTGGGCTCGCGCTGCGCGTATCCAGCGTTGGCGACGAAGTCGACTCACCCGTCATTGCGGCGCTTGCCGGTGAGGCGAGTGTTGCTGTAGCGTAGATCGGATCGTCTTCCGTTGTCGTTGCCGCTCGTGCGGCGTTGTCCTCCCGACTCGTCGTCGGTTTCTTGGTTTGGGTCTTCTTCCGCGTACCTTTTGGCGATCTCCAGGAGATCCGGTATGTTGTCGAGTGTGTGGTACGCTCGTTTGAGCTTGGCGACCAGGGGCTCCTAGCGGCACGAGGTCTTGAAGCAGTGGGTCGCGGTGTCTGGGTGGATGCCGACCGTGTTGTACCACAGTTACTGCCACTGTTGGACCCAGCTGCGGGTCGACTCGCGAGGTCACTGGACGCATTGTTCCAGGTCCTCGATGGTGGTGGCGTGGGTGTATGAACCCTCGAAGTTCCTGACGAAGGCGTCACGCATCTCTTCCCAGGAGTCGATGATATCCGCGGGAAGAGTGTTAATCCACTGCTTGCACGCTCCCTCCATCATCACGGGAAGGTAGCGGGCGGCTAGTAGATCGGTGTGCCCGGCGATCGCCATCGCCATGAGGTAGGTATCCAGTCACATGGAGGGATCGTACGAGGGGTCGTACTTCTCTATTTCCTTCGGTGCTTTGAAGTTCGCTGGGTATCTCTCGCGTCGGATCATCGGTCCGAAGCACCGGGGCCCGAGTCAGCTTAGCGAACCCCTCGTCTCACCGTCACGACGGTTGGTGAGGGTATGCCGCAGGCCGTCGGGCTGGCGTGCGCGCCAGCTCTAGTTGTTGATGATGTTGGTGCGGGTGTCGACGGGTTGACCGTTGGCGGCGACGAAGTTGGTCACCGGCCAGGGGTCGTTGGTGGAGAGTGCCGCGTTCTCGGGTCGGTGTTGGAGCTGTAGTGGTTCGGGTGGCGGGCAGTTGAGGGTGTTTGCCGCCATGGGGCGGCCGCTTGAGGCCGCTCTGCTGCCCGATGAACGCGAGTACATCCGACCCTGTGAGTCGACGCCTACGTTTTGTTGCTCGACCGCTTTTGCGAGCAGGGCCTTGGCGTACTGGATCTGCAGGGCGCATTCACCAGTGGCTGCGATGTTGTCGACTGCTGCTCGGCCGATGACGAGGTTGTCCATTGGGGTGGAGAACAGCGGTAGGCTGTTCTCGTCTCGCTCCCGTGAGGAGACCATGATCTTCGGCTGGTCCTTGGGGGGTGCGCGGTTGGGTGGTGGCGGGGCGCCATTGGCCGTTGACCCTGGTGGGGGCCGAGTGCTTCCTCCTGGTGGCGCGTTCTTGCAGATCGCGTTCTCGGCCACGTGGGCCGGGTCGTTCTCGTCGTCAAAATTCAGGGCGCGCCCATGGACAGTGGGGTTCATGCGCGACCTGATTCGGAGCTGGTGGTAGCACGACAGCTCCTGCGCTGTCACCTGCTCGAGGCGAAATTTTTTGCGCTCGGCTTGTTCCTTGCGGACTGGTTCCGCCAGCTTCAGGCGGAGTTCCTCGACCTCTGTTGCCGTCGTGTTGGGAGGGATCGGCGTGGAGAATGGATCTTCCGGCGGGTCGGCGCCAGTCGCCATGTAGGTCGCGGCGTGGCGGCCGGTTCCGTCGTGGAGGTCGGCGGAGTTCTCCAACCCGGAGTCGAAGTCGAAGATCCCAAGGATAGAGGGATCCTCGAAGTCTCCGACGTTGGAGACCTGGGTGATGGAGCCCGCGGGTGACACGGCGACAATGGACCCGGCGAGTGACGCCGGGGTCGCCGAATCGGCGGCGTTGTTGAGGGCCGCGTCTTTCCCGGCCGCGGTGGTTTCGGCCATGTTGCTGTGGGCCGAGTCGTACTCGGAGGCGAGGCGGTGGATCATGCGGACCTGACTCTCAGAGAGTCGGTCGCGTTGCGGCGACTCACGGATGCGAGCCGAGTCCTCCGAGAAGATGACGTCGGTGAGGCCGACGAAGAGGCTGATCATGCCGACCGGCAGGATCATGCTATGTGTGACGGGCCGGGCCGCCGGGACGTAGCTGCTCGGCAAGATCTGGAGCATCTCGCCGATCGCGATCATGCGACCGGTGGCGATCTTCTTGTTGATGGGCAGATTGGATCTCGCCGCAGAACACCGGCCTGACCGGCCAGGCCCCACGGTGGGCGCCACTGTCGTAGGAATGACCACGGCACATGCTGCAATCGGCAGCGAGTAGTAGAACATGGGGCAAGGGCGGCCAGCCATCTGCGGTGCGAGATGAGGAATGAGACATAAGGATTTACCTAGGTTCGCCCCCCCGAAGGGTAAAGACCTACTCCTGCTAGACTGTATTATGGTGAGAGTACAATGGGGCGAGCTCGGCGGCTAGGCAGCGGGTCGCTTGGGTGTATGATGGAACGTATCCTCTATGCGTCGTCTAGGGAGGTTTATATAGACTCACCTCCCTAGGGTTTACAGATCTCAACCGAATCAGTTAAGGTTTCAGCGATTCTTTAACCTAATCCGACTGGGCCTATCTACGGTTATGGGCCTTCAGCTTCCAGTCGCTTGAGTCCACGCCAGATCTTGATCTAGTCGCCGTCCTGCAGGCCCACTCGTTGGCACCTGGGCCAATAGGAAACGTCCTGCTGGGTATACCCCAGTAGGCATATCCCCATCACCACTGATGAAGGTATGGAAAACAAGGTATGTTTTCTAGGAGTTGCCATAGTGGAAGTTTCTCCGCACGCCTCATAGCCTCGACATCATGCATATCACGAAAAACGTGTGCGAGAGTCTGGTCGCCACCATAATCAACATGCCAGATAGGACGAAAGATGGTCCGAAAGTAAGGCACGACCTGATATGCTTGGGTATCCGGAAGGAGCTTCACAGAAGATGCACTACTCCTGATGATCAGGAAGATGACGATGATCATGAGTCGGAGACGACACAAGGTCGTCGAAAGGGTAAAAATTTCAAGAAGAACGAATATTACTGCCCTCCTTCTTGCTTCACTCTAAGCCAAGATGAGATCAAACAGTTTTTCAAGTGCCTTCTTGCTTCACTTGGCCAGGGTGCGCTACGCCTAAGTGGGGTGGACTAGTCAACCCGCCGCGCCGGCCCTACCCTCCCCCATCGTCCTTAGACACGGATCGAACCCATCTGCATAAACGCGCCGCCGCCGCATCGACACGCCCATCGACGCCCCGCCGCCACATCGACGCGCCGCCGCATCCCATCTGCATCAACGCGTACCTCGCCAGCCAGGAGGAGGAGGAGGCCGCCACGCTAGGAGAGGAGGAGGAGCATCGCCAGCCAGGAGGAGGAGGAGGAGCAGGCCGCCGCGCCAGGAGAGGAGAAGGAGCGTCGCCCGCGCGCTCGCCTCGCCAGCGGCTCGACCGCCTATAGCCCCGCCTCGCCAGTCACCTCACCCGCGGGCTCGTCCTCGTCCTCGTCTCAGAGGTGAGTCTTCTCCCCTCTGTTAGAAATAGAGATTAGATTTAGGTTTAGGTTGATTTAGGATTAGATGTAGGTTGATTTAGGATTTAGGATTTCTAACAGTGAGGTTTAGGATTTCTAAAAATGAGGTTTAGGTTGATTTAGGATTCTTTTTTTAGTATGGTTTGTGAGTGCCTAGTTATATTTTGCCAGTCATTGTACAATTTGTTCTTCTCAAACGCACATTTAATTATGTGTGATTGTATATTACAAGAAGAACACCAAATAGGGCGCAGAATGAAGCCAAAAAACAGGGCAAAATCTCCATAAACCAAGTTGCATAGGCAAGCTAAAACTGGCAAACAAATAACAAAATCCCTAATCTAGGAAGCTACAGGTGTCTGGTGGGACCAACTGACGAAGCTCTTTCCTTTCTGTAGTACATTTTGTAAGATGTGTTCTTCCGGAGGATGCTGCTCCTACTGAACACACACAAAAAAAAGCTCAGTGTGTTGATTATTGTTAATGTGGTCCAGTGCAAAAGTTATTTATTTATTTTGCTATTGTGGTTCATGTCTTTCTTAAGGAAAGAAACAGAACAAGTTGTTAGGGTGTCCCTCAGGGCAAAAAAATGCAAATGTAATATAGTTCCCTTTTAGGACTAGAAATACCATGTGATTTCCATGTTTTGATAACAAATACCCAGTTTTACATTGCTCTTTATCAGGTGGCTAGAAATGTTTTGATTTACATGTGATTTCCATGTTTTGACTTGCTACTTTTAGTGTTTAAGGCTTAGTTAGCGGTTGCTGAACTGTACTGCACTCTACTTATTTATAATCTGTTGCGAAAGAATAGCCACAATAAAAGAATTTTTTTTGGCTAGCCAAACTGTAGGCAAAAGTTGGCAGGACAAGTGGGATTATCATCATCTACCACAATGCCAAATGCAGCCTAAGAGTGATTTTTATCTGCATAAATTTGATTGTTTTGGAAATTGGAGCATGAGCATCTTAGTTACTGTTCCTAATATGTACAGATTTTTCGATAAAGTGCTGATATGTACATATATGAACATCTCAGTATTTCTTAGTTGATAGAGTTTGCTGCATATTATTGAAGAATAATGCAGAATAGAATAGATGGTTCTGATGGTTCACAACAAAGTGAATAATAATGCTGATGTTATTGCTGTGCAGTGTTGCTGTTATTGTTGTAGCTATGTATAGATTGTTTTTTTACTGCTATGAATCTCCTATGCAACATATCAGTTTTGAAATGGCAAGTCCATGATATAGGTGTATGATCTGTATGCAGGTTCTTGTATGAAATGAATCCTGATTTTTGCCGGAATGTTGATTAACTTCCGTTTCGGCAGAAATCGGGCACTCCTAGTTTAAGAAAATTAGCAAAGGTCATGCCCGATTTTTCCATGCATTTAACCAATTATTTGTTTTTTATTAGTGCAAAGATGTGTGACAACGACGAGGCTGGATGTTCTAAGCGCATCAGCGCTGAAGGAGAACTCAGACCTTCGAATAAAAAATTGACATTCTGGGAGGCGGCCCAGCGGCTAGAAGACGATGAAGAATACCATCCTTCGGAGGATGATGAGATGGAAGACGCGGAGGAAGAAGCCGAAGGAATGGCGGGTGATGAAACCACTGATGGCGGCGAGGGCACAGGGAGTGGTAGCAATCCTCCTAAGAAGAAGAATAAGCCGAAGGAATGGCGCCCGAACACGGTCGGCACCGTCAGGGAGGAAATTACCGAAGTCAGCCCATCAGGGGTTCCTTTGGAGCCCGCCCTTGTCGTCAAAGGGTACGGTGGGCAAGTGGCGGCGATCACCCGGACAACCATCTCGATCAACACCGAGAATCTCCGGCATAAAAATAATGGCCACTTGTGCACACTCCTCTTCGAGAAGTTGCACGCAAGATACAAGTTCCCCGCTAAGTAACAGAACACAAATTATCATGGGAACGAAGTAAACAAATACGCCCTCACAAAGATGAGCACCGCCCTGGCCAGCTGGAGAACCCGGATAAAGAAGATCTATAAAGAAGGCAAAAGTCTCGAGGAGATCTAGAAGAATGACCCGCAGATCACCGAAGATCAGTTCCGGGAGTTCAAGGAGAGGTGTGAATCCGAAAGAGCCCTAGCCAATAGTAATTGAGGAAAGGTGTTGCAGGCGATGAATATAGGTCATCACCATCTCGGATCTGATGGATACAGAACCGCGGAGGCCAAATGGAATAAGGAGGACGAAGAATATAGATCCAAGGGGATAGAAAACCCCTTTGCGAAATTCGAACCCGGGCAGGTTCGAAACTTCATCAGGGCCCGTTACCATGTGGACCCAAAAACGAAACAACTCACCGCGGATCCTGCGGTGAAGGAATTCGAGGAAGTTGTGGTAAGTAATCTAATTACCGCGGATCAACTCGATTGCATTCTAATCGATGATCTAAATGATTCACTGTTACTTCTTCTGTAGGAGGAGGAAATTGTTGCTAGTCATGGATCCCAGGGTTCCTCATCCCAGGGGTCGACGGCGGCCACCCGGTGGGATAACCCTTTTAACAGGGCGATGAACCGGGCCAAGAAAATAGAGCCGGTTACGAAGAAGCCATCGTCGGCTGGCCCTCTGGCCGGCCTCGGGGGTAAGAATTGGGTGGATCATTTTGGTCCACCGCCGAGGACGCATGTGGCGCCGTCGGGAAGGAGCGAGGAGGAAAACTGCGAGGTTCATGAACTTAAGGAACAAGTGGCGCGGATCCCGCAGATCGTCCAAGACAACCTGGCAATCACCCTCACGTCCTTCCTGCCTACCTTGGTGGATTCAATAGAGAACTGGAGTGCGGGTGGTCGAGTAGGGCCGTTCCCGAATCCAAGCATGGTCAGCAGCCACTCGAACAACGCGGCGCCGACGAATCAGGCAAACTACATGTTCGTGACTCCGCCCGCTAGCACCGCGGCGCCGCAAGTGTTGGTGACTCCCCCTGCGATCACCGTGGCGCCAGAGTACATGTTGGTGGCCCCCCTGCCATCGTCGCGGCGGAACCAGAGCTCCAAGCACCCGATGGTAGGGAGAATACAACGGCGGCCAGCACCACGCCATCAAACAGCCCTTCCGTCTCTTGCACGCCCATCACCTTATGCGATGCCTCGACATTAGCAGATCTCAACGCCATCACGGTAAACAAATTGCTTTACCGCCTTTCACGCCATCTATTACTCTTATGGCATCTCTAACGATGCCGTACATGTTTTCTGCAGACGGATGTTCCTTGCACTCTCTTATGCTACGTGAACAACGAGCTGAGGGATGTTGCCAAGGGTACCATCGTTCAACCCTTGCAGCGCACGTTCCACTCAAGGTCGATGCCAGATAGCGTGCACAGGGTTAAAATTAGTCGGGTGCTAAGGGGCTGCGATGACCTGGAACCTCCCATTCAACCCCCAGGAGCGGATGAAGAAGAGCCGGCTGTCCTTAGAAGTTGCTTCGGCTTATTATTGCAATGGACAAAGAGCATGATCCATTTGGGGACGGCGGGGGCCGTCACGCCACAGACAACAACACCGTCTGTCGTGCCAGCGACAAGCGGTGGCAAGGCCCCCTTACCGCCCTCACCGTCACCTCCACGCGGTGGGTCGGATGATCATGTTGATGATATGCACATGGAGCAGGATCCGGCCGAGGACGACGAAGACTGGAATGATCACTTCTTCAACACTCGGTTTAGCAACGAAGACCTAGTTGGTGGCCCCGCAGAGAAAGCCACTATCACCAAGCGTATGTTTGGTTCTCAGGAGACGCCTCCAGCTTGCGCCTTTACAGAGCCAGCTGATACAACCAACCGGCCCTTTATTCTAGGCCCTGACACACTACATAGGCGGCCGGTGCTCAGATTGCGGTGCCTACCTGCTCTCCAAAAGGAAAAAAGGAAGGAAAAGAAAATCTAGCAGCTCAAGCCAGCCAATGGCGTCAACAACTGCAAATCCGATCAGGTTTCGGGACGGGCCACCAAGACCCGAGGGTATTATGTGGAGAATTCATGTGGCGGGTGAGCCCATGCTACCTAAGAATTTGTGGAGGCTCGCCAGTTCGGAACTGCAGAGTGTGCATGGCGGCGTGGTGATGATAGAGAGACGCCTTCTATCAGAGAAAGATCCCTCGCACCCGGTATTCATGGTTCAGGTGCCACCAGGCTTGGGCTTCGTCGACAATGCCCCTGCGGATCTGTTCTTCCTGCGGTTTGAAGACATCTTCAATATGTTCCACCTATACCCGTTGCACTATACCATGCTCTACCTGTTTTCTCTTAGCCTGGCTATGAAGATCATTAGAGAGAATACACCGGGCATCGCTATAGTGGACCCCTACTACATGTGTGACGGCTTCTTGGGTTCCCCTGCCGAACGACGTATGGTGGCCTCGTACCTAAAAAGATTCCTCGTGGCGAACAAGACAAAGGAATACATTCTCGTGTCTTACTTTCCCGAGTAAGTCGTTATTCACTCGCCACCATCGATTGGCTTTATTAGATTATCATCATTCTTTTTCCAACACATTCCATTTGAATTTTTTGCGCAGAGATGAACACCGCACGCTCATCTCCTTATCGCCGAAGCATTCCCACGCCACGTATTTCGACTCGGGGAGTCTAGAAAAGAAGAAAAACTACGACAAGATCAAGGGAGTTCTGGATGATGCTCTCACTGGCTATGCCTCGACGGAAGGCACCACCTTCGTGCGTACGAAGGTCAAGTTCGGCAGGCACGTCTTCAACCACGTAACGGAGTTCCCCTGCGTGAAGCAGCCGGAAACAGTAAGAAGGAAGCCTACTGCGCACTCCATCACATGAGGGCGTTCCTACTTGACCAGCCAAATTCTACGCTGCCAGATCATCTCAAACAGTGGGCCGGAGCAAAGGCCAAGATCACTGATTCAGATATTAAACAAGAGATGTATCACATCTAGCAGCAGTTTGGGGCAATCATCTTTCGTGATGTCATGACTTCGGAGGGGGGGGATCTTTTATGGAGGAAATATCCCGAATAACCGTGACATAGAAGATCGCCTAGAGATGCATGGTGACTATAGGAAGTTCATGACCAGACAAGGCGTCCTCCCGTTACCTAAGCCGAGCCAGAAGGCTTGATGTTGTCCTAGTTGTAGTTACAAACTATAGATGACCTTTGTGTGTGTGTGAACAAGTGTACATGCTACTATACTTATCTTATTAGGTTTATGAATCATCGCTTACTTCTTTTGCTTATTATTATTATATATCAATCAATGCTTGGTTTTTTTGCTTACTCTTTGGTCCTTCTTATTTCCTTACTCTTTTTTCGAGAATAATGCCGATGATTGAAATATCGTGGCACACTATATATCTGAATGTGCTACGACAGGATTGTGAGCCTTGTGATATGCACAAGTCCAGGTCTTATGCATCCTACTTGGCTCACGGTTCCGTCGTAGCATATTCCTGTGTCCAACGACCTATGTATATATATGAGGCAGTCCTTTTGATTTACTTTGGTCTTTTTCGAGAATAATGCCAATGATTGAAATGTCGTGGCACAATATATAATTGAATGTGCTACGACGAGATTGTGAGCCTTGTGATATGGACAAGTCCAGGTCTTGTGCATCCTACTTGGCTGACAGTTCCATCGTAGCATATTCCTGTGTCCAACGACCTATGTATATATATATGAGGCATTCTTTTCGAGTTACTTTTGTCTTTTTCGAGAATAATGCCGATGATTGAAATATCGTGGCACACTATATGTGAATGTGCTGCGATGGGATTGTCCGCCTTGTGCTATGCACAGGTCCAGGTGTTGTGCATCCTACTTGGTGGACAGTTCCATCGTAGCATATTCCTGTGTCGAGCAACCTAGTTATATATGAGGCATGCTTTTTGAGTTTCGTCTTTTTGATTTAGGAGTACTTTCTATAAGTGTATATCATATGCGACTTTAATTATATATGTTTTTTTTCAATCATCGGTTAATTATTATTGTTAACTTGTAGATGACGTGGTACGTCGTGTACAAGGGACGGGTTCCCAGAGTCTACGATGATTGGGAACACTGCAGGAGACAGGTGCACTATTTTAGCGGCAATAGCTACAAAGGGTACAACACTATGGCGGAGGCGGAAGCTAGATACACGCGCTATCTAGCGGGAGTTAGGACGAGGAACCGGATGAAGACCTACACCTTCGTCGCTTTGATCATGCTTATCTTCTTTGGTTGTTTATCCCGCGTTTGTGTCTAGCTAGTTTAGATGTCTAGGCGAGCTTCCGAGCTCTAACTTGTTCGATCGACACATGTATTCGCATGTAACCAACTACTTTATAACTTGATCGAAACAATGTATAACTTATGTATTCATGTATGAGACTTATCTATATGTATTTGTTTCAATCTTGTTTTGCGAATTGTGTATATATATAACTGTATATCTTATATCTGTGTGTATATCTGCTTACATAATCTGTATTTTATATCATATGGCCCTGAAATTAAAAAAAAAGACACCCATGGCGCACATGGCACAGCTTCTGTGGCGCACTGCAACTAAAGCGCACCTACGCAGCTTAGTGGCGCACTGCAATGTGCGCCACAAAAGATCCAAGGTGTAGCGCACCTGCCAACATATCCGTGGCGCACTAGCAGGTGCGCTACGCCTATCTCGACATAACCGTGGCGCACCAGGCAGTGCGCCACGGCTAGGAGATAGCCGTTGCACAAGGCTCGTGGCGCACCACTAGTGCGCCACGGATGGGCCTTTTAGGTGCGCCACATACGACCGTTTTCCTAGTAGTGTGTGCTAGTCTAATATTCACGTGTGTCCTCACATGAACTCCGACTAGGGACAACTATTAAATAACCATACAAGTAAAGAGTTTCGCAAACAATTCACATAATTGCCAATCAATACAAGTTGTCTGATATGGATATTCAAGGAACATTACAATAACTCATGGATACATATGAAATATAATCATCTCTATGATTGCCTCTAGGGCATATTTCCTTCAGACGTCACGAAGCCCCTTCTCTATTTCTGCTACTAATGATGGAGAATGAAGAACTGTCCTCCTTCATGAGTATCAACCCCTCTTCAAGTCACCACCCCTGGAAGATCCACTCATCGAAGCAAAACATGAGAGAACACACGACCCTCGCTCCTGAAGAGCTGAATGTCCCTCAGACCCCTGACGAAATACAGTAACCAAAGTTGGTACCCATCCCAAGGACGGCTACAAGATTCAAGGAACACTCTCGATATAGTCCTTCGTACCCTACCAACTCACTCTCCCAACCTCTAGAAAGTGATGGATCGTTTCAAAACCTGATCAGTAAGGCGTCAAGTACCTTCGCCATTGGCCGGCAAAAATCTGCTGAACTCTGGATAGACCCTGTTGGATGGTATGCAAGAATAATGCCCTTCTTTGCGTGTTTTACCCACGACGTTACATCAGACCGAACCCGAAAAGACCCCTTTTCTAAAGGACCGCGTTCCGAGACCGGAAACAGCCCACGTCAATCCTCAACCTATTGGACCCTACCTAGCTCAGAACTAACTACCCGGAAGCTAGTAGACGCCCTTTTTTTCCAGTAGACCTCGTAATCCAAGAAGTGATATCGACGTCTCTCACGAAGTGGATTATACAAGGTCGACAGAAGATGACCACCTCTGGGCGAAAGGTGCAATGCCATCCCCCAGCATCAACATACGACTCCAATCAAGAAAGTCGGCGACTCAACCAAAACCCCCTAGTGTCGCTATAAGGGGGGAAGATTTTGTCTTTCTCGCCCAAAACCCGATAGAACCCTGGAGTTGAAAACTAGTTATTTGTTAAGTGATGACCAGCCCTGCAAAATCCGAATCATCGACCCTGCAAGAAGGACGGAAATCGGCACTTCTCCATAATCAGAAGGTACTTCAGGAAAGTTATCCATCGCAGAGTCGACATCACTTCTAGCATTTCAAGACCAAGAAGGCATAGAAGCTGACTTCAGCGGTAAAGGTTTGAATAAGGCTCAACCCGACGTATCTCCTCAAGAAGAAAGGACCCGATCGACACTAAACCGACCTAGAATCGTCCTAAGGGGAAAAAACTTCGTATTTTCGATTTGTTTAATCTAAACCGCCCCAATCCGAAGCCACTCAGCTCTGACCCGTAACTGACCGCGCTTGTTCGATTGTAAAACCCATTAGCATCTAATATTTCCACCCCTGAAATTGCCAAGTGGATGTTATTACCCAATCCTACTCCTCCCTAATCTCGGGACGAGATTATTTTAAGGGGGGAAGGTCTATAACATCCCAATTTCAGCAACCCTGAGTTGTTCTCCAAAAGGCAAAAATTAGGGGGAACAAAAAAAATTCTTGTTACATGTGCAATGTTGTTTACTTTTTTGCTTGTATTCTTGCAACTGATTGTGCTTTAGGTGTTATACTTCTTATCTCAACACTAGTTGACAGAAGCTATTTTACAAAAGAGATGCCTTGGCTCATCTTTCATATTCTCAAATGTTCTGGCATTTCAAAACTGAGCCAAGGTGACTTGCTAAAACAAAATACTTCGTTAGTTTTATCTTTTGACAAAACTATGGAGACCTATATATAGAATCTCCTTATGTTTTCAAGACAGGAATCCAACTACTCTTACCTCAAGGTTTTACCAAAACCTTTCCTAAACCTTTTCACTCAAATCTTGGTAGAACTACCAAGAGGTACTTATCTTACTTCAAAACATAACCAATTCCAAATACCCATGCCTACCTCAAGCTAGGCTTGATGGTAACCCTAGTAGAAGTTGGATAAGTTTGATAGGATGAATTGCCTTGATCTGTTGTCTGATGAATTGCCTTGATCTGCTGATTGCATTGTTTGCTTAGGAACTAGAGTGACATAATCTAGTAGCTCATCCCATTGGACACCATCTATGTTTGTGATCATCAATATCAAGCTAAGAATCCAAATCTGGATCTATCGTAAGCCACTAAAGTGATCATCTCATCTCCTAATCAGATCAATCTAGGGATAATCCCTTTCTGATAGTTTCCAACTTAGTGAAGTCCCAATGTAAGAATGGATCCTATCTACTTAGTTAACACTTCAAAATTATTTCCTTTATCATGAGTTCAGAACATAGCATCCTCTCAAAATCATCTACACTTGCACTCTAGTCTAAAACCCTGAATCTGCCAAAATGGCTAAGTTTGGATTTCGTATCTAGATGCAATCTTTAGAGCTTGACCTTTTCCAACCTATGGGCATTCTTGAGAATGTATTTGAACCACCTTGTAGTAAATCATGAGTACTACCAAACACCACTCTTTCACTTGGATAAACCATTGTGGTTCCAACTCATCCATGATGGTTTTGTAGTCAAGATAATAATCTTTTCTGCAAATCTTATCATCTTGCCTACTTTGGCAGAAGCTCACATCTATATGCTACCTCCCCTTGATCAAATGATCTACTAACCATGGTCTATGATAACCAATTATCAAAACCCTAGATTCCCAAAAATCTAGTTTCTTCCCAATTCACCAAAAGTCCTTCAAAACCCAAGGTGAAAATGATGTATGAATAAATTTTACATCATCTACCTTGGATATAATCTTTTGCGAAATAATTTCCATAATTAATTGGAGCCTAAAACTATTTAAGTTCTTTTTCTGGCAAAATCCTCCAAACCTTGTCCTTAAAGACAAGTTTGTTTTTCTCCAAACCACTTTGACAAATAAATGCTCATATGAGTTCTATACATCATACCCTACCTTCCCATCTCAAAAATAAATATTTTTTAGATTCTTTATTTTTTCTTTTTGCCCTTTTTCTTAAATGGCAGAAACAAGAGATAATTCCTTAAAAATAATTTTCTACTTCAATAAATTTCAATAAAATTCTCCAATGAGTAATATGGTATGGAGAACCATTTCCCATCAAAAACCAAATTTGAATAATGTAAAAATATTATATTAGCTTCCATAAGCCATTTTTGCACTTTTTGAATAAACAAGTTTAAATGGACTTTTAATCATTGGAAAAATCCCAAACAATTATTATAAGGGTATATTGATATTATCTACTCACCAGTACACTCTCTGCACTTTGTCCAATACAAAATCATAAACTTACTTCATAACTATTACTTTCCCCAAATTTGCAAGTTAAGAAAACCCACATACGAAAACCCCCAAAACCTCCACCCCATCACTTACAAACTTGCACAGCACAACTCCACACTCTCCTGGTTGAGCTACACTGTAGCTTGGCACTGTTCCCTTTGTCCTCTAGCTTTTGGAGAAGAAGAGAGGGAGAGAGGGTGGACACACAAGACTTGTCTAGTAAAAATCTCCACCCTCCAGCCCTGCAACCACCCCTCTGCCCTTCCAGGCCCCACACACACCCTCTCCACTGCCCCTGGCAGCCAATGGACAAGCAATGGACTAGCCCTACCCCCTACATGGTCTAAGCCCACCATGAACCACTCTACCTTGGTATAAGAGGGCCAAAGACTCTCCAGCACCTCTCTCTGCCTATCATTTTCCTCCACTCGCTCCCACCTACCCCACCTGAAGCTCCAACCCTCCCCTCTGCTCTCCTTCGCCCTGGATAGAGAGCTTCGATATCGAACTGCTGCAAGGTAGGAGGAGGTCGTGTGCCCTCCCTACTACATCTCCTCCCCTCTTTCATTTTCTGGCATGACCCCCTGATCCAGCCAAAACTAAACCTTCCCCTCTTTTGATTTGCATGCGCCCCTGGGAGGTGCTCTGACGAGCCACCGAGGATGCACCGCCACCGTGCTCGCGCGGGCCACTCCTGAGGCCGCACCCACCTTCGCCGCCCATCTACGAGCTCCCCTCCGAGCACGCACCTTCGCTTGTGCCATGACCACCCTCGGCACCTCCCTGCCCTTCATTGAGCCTCCCCCTCCCTCTCTCTACCCCTGCTAGGGTTTCCACAACATGCGGGCAGCGCTGGGGAGAAGACGACCCCCCATCCATCGATCTCCCTTCAGATCGAACGACCAGGGCGCCGTCGTACCCATTCGGCCTCCCTGGGCTATTTTGAGCAGCGGCCCATGCGAGCCTGCCCCACTGGCTGGGGAGGATCAACCTCCGCGTGGCCCAACTCGCCTCTAGACCTGGCCCACGAATCCCCTGCACTTTTCTTTTTTTAGTAGGTGTTATTCATCCCAGATCTACATGTTTACTTTAAATCAAAATGACAATGTAAAACCCCATGTTTTTCCCAGATCTAAATTCCAACATGTTCCCAAGTGTTTTACCAAACATACAGAATAGGTGTTGCACCCAAATAATTTGTAGTTATTCTCCACTAAAAACAATACCAGAACCTATCTTATCCACTACTTAATTATTTCTGGGAGTTTGGTAGAACCAATTGGGGTGAAACCACTTCCCCATGGTTGGTATTTTAAATACACAACCTCTGGGTCAGACTCCATGTCAAGGTAAACCATTGTTTGCCAGTATTAAAAATAACAAAAACAGCCCATTCTTGATGTTAGAATTTTCCCTAGGCGAAACCAAAGATGGTTTTGACCGAATTCCAACTCCCTGCACACTTATATATCAACATATTTCAAAACCCACTATCTCAAAATTTTATGAACCCCTGTTGAATTTTGGTGAATTAAACTGTTTTGTGCATGGTTTATTCACTAATAAAATCACTAAAGTTTGTCTGCTAATCCAAAAAGGGTGATTCCAACTTATACATAAATGTATTTCAGATACCTAACATTTTCCATTGGTATCATATCAAATGCCCTTATATTTTTAATCTGGTGAAAAAGACAAATCTCCCCTAGAACTGTCTTTGCGAATTTATCAAGGGCATTCTGATAATTGTTTTGAGGTGATTCCAACTCGTAGTGAATCAATCCACCAAATACTATCTAATAACCCAAGGAAATAATTTTCGGAACTCCAGAACAATTCTGGTGAATTATTCCCTAAAACTAGAGTTTTATTACCTATAAAGATCACTATAAATCATTGGTAATTGATAAAACCGTGAAACAACTTTTGTTGGCTTCATTTTATCAATACCTATCTTAGGTATCATGTTTTCACACTGATATCATGCAAAACTTGTCCTTGCTAGAAAACGCCTTATCTAGCTAGTTTTTGACTATAAATCTTAAATAGAAAATCCACAAATGCAACCAAAGCATTTCCTTTGTATCCCCAACCAAATACTCAACCCGTACTGATCTACAAACTTGTTTGTCAATTTCTTGTTGTATGTATTTATGCTGGTATGTCATTTCTTGATCGTGGTGTTGTTTATTTCCATGTATTCTCGATAACGGCGATAGTTGCGAATTGTGAGACAACGAGAAGAAGGAAGCATCGGGTTATCCCATTATTATTATTATTTGCTTTATGGTATTCTAAAGGAGTCACGGGACATCTCGCTGGTCACAGGCAAGCCACCTTCTTGCTCATAGGCCTTATCCTATTATTTTATCTATGCATGTTTTACCTACCCGTTTATGCAAATTGCATTGTTTTATTATTTCATGTTATGTGGGAATGTTTGGCTCCTCCAAACCATTACCCCTTAGTACCATTAGGTACAACCCACATATATGATACCTACCTGCCCCTAGTATGGTAGATGGTGTATAACACTATGCCCCATGGGAAACCCTGCTTTAGTCGAAATAAAAACTATGGGATGGGAAGACCCCAGAGAAAGGATTACAAAAATGTTTTATGAGAAAACCTTGGTGAGGCTTGGCCAACCTAGTGGATTGGAAAATGAGAAAGGTTTTTGTTTTAAAAAATGGTCGGACATATGATGGAGGAAAAATGTTTATGAAAATGCACCCGGTTCTTTGCAGTTTTGCTAGAACAATTAACCCGTGCAACCACATTACTACAGGGGAAAACAAATCCCCTGAGGATGGGCCTTCACCTGTAAAGGCCCATGTGAAACATCGGTCTGGAGAAGGTAAATACCGTCTAATGGCGTCCAGACGATACTATGAGCCCCTCATTGAAAGCGCACACCGACGAGGTGCAAAACGCGCTCCGGTTGGCTTGTGACTATATAGGGCGTCCCAGTTTTGAGGAGATTAACTTCATAGGGTAAGAACTTGTATCGGAGAGGGCATCCGGAAGGTCTTGACCGGTTATTCAACCCACGATCGGTGTAGATTAGGGACAGGTAATCGGATAGTGTCGGTAAAGTGTACAAGCTCTACCGAGTGTAAATCTATTCGAATAGCCGTGTCCACGGTCATGGACGGTTGGGAAGGTTGCTGTAGAGCGGTGCGGGTTTTGTTTTCAAAAAGGACTTCGAAAAAGCAATGGCTTGGAAATGATTTGACCATGAGATGGTCGGGAAAAAGGAGGTAGTAGTTGGTCATGAGATGACTGGAAGGAAAAACAAATGGGTGACCCAAATCCTGGTGTTTTCTTAAAACTTCTCAAAAAGGTTTCCAAAATGGCTTTACAAAAATTTTCAACAAAGATATAGAGATATGCTATACCTACAAGAGAAACTAGTTTATAAAAGAACCTCTCATGGAGCCATCCTACTACATCCATATTGCATATAAGTTATTATGGTTATCTTAAGGTGGTTTGCGAGTACATTCAAAGTACTCACCGGCATTGTCCCTGGCTATTTACTTGGATAGGCTTTCGAAGCAAGAGGAACGATGGAGTTTGCTGATGTCAATGCGAGCTAGGCCGTCTTCCCAGTCAGTCGCATATAGGTTAAGGCATGATATGGGCTCTACTCTTGAATACTTACGCTATTGATGTTGTATCGCCATAATAATGGCATAAATGTAAGTAATTGTATTCGTTAATTATTGATGTTGTAAGGATACTCGTCTATTATGATCACGGCTTACTGATCATGGGAACATGAATTGCAGACATAATGGGTATTCTCGGACCGTAAGTCCGGGTGCCACATTTATTACATGAAGAAATTCCAGAAACTAAAATATTGGGTAAAACACACAAAGAAGATAAATATTAAATAATGCATTACATTACTATGCATATTCATCTTGCTTCTTTAAATATTGTCCTTACTGGGCAATAATGATGTTTTATAGACATATACGCTCAAGGTCCAGTGCAAGCATCCGACTTCACTACCTTGCAATCACAAGGCAAGTTCATCACTTGCTCATGTCCTTTGAAGAGTCTTTACCAAAGTATTTATAAATTGTGTATAATCATCTATGTTTCAAGGAAAGAAATTATTATTTTCTCAAATAAATAAAAATTGTTGGTATCATCCTAAGTGATGATATGGTGGAGCAAAAGAACATAGGTTTGTATTTGCAACAATGATAATCACCTAGGAATTTAACAACCCATGACATCAGTGATTCTAGCACCTATATAACGCGTTAACCATGAGATTTGGAATGGGACAAAGAAGTTAGATGTATCCTTTTCCTTTCGTATGGAGGCAAGACGACCTTAACGTCACGTTGTGATTCCTTGTGCGGATCCAACATATGGTTGGGCACCCTTAGGCCCATGTTTTTGGTGTCTAAATTATCTATGAGTGGCTGTCCGAGGTATAGCCGGACCTATATGGTACTTGCGAGGGGCATCACCTACTCATAGAGTATTCGGGAACTCATCAGGGTTGTAGCCTGCCCGAAAGGGGGCTTAACGGAGGTGAGCCGGACCCGAAGGATCGTGCAGACATATGGGGTCACGAAAAGGGCAGTGATTGGCTTGGATCACCTACTGGGCCCCACATCATGGAATTGTGGACAGGAAAGTATGCCCGGTTATGCAACAAGGATTTGATCTCTCATGGGTAAAGCAACGCACCTCTGTAGAGTGTAAGAATTGTTACTTGTTACTCCCTGTTCCGGGAAGGAGCTATGAACGCGGCAGGAAAGGATCTTCGTGAAAGTTTTGGTAAACCTGTGAAGGTTGATGGGCATAGTTTTTAACAATAAAATCAATCTTTGAAGAAAGATTTACGAAAACTACGTAGTGCCCAGGACTTATAGTTTGAGGTGGTAGATAGAGCATCAAACTTCCCACTTTTCATATAATGAACTTGCTAGGTAACGCTGTTACTGTCAACACCCGAATTTTTAATCCTAGATGCATGTTATGCCATACATCACAATCCCAGGATTACCATTTTTGCGAGATATAACAGATTGGATATCACCATACATCATCCATTACAATCCATACATAAGGTCTTACAACAAATAAAGGATCTCATGATCCATTCTTAGTACAATCAAAACAGCGAAATAATATAATAACGATGGCGTGGGCGAGGCTCCATCTTCATGGTCATGGGCAATGCTTACGATGGGAGATGATCCTAGTTGTCGTAACCTTCCTGTGGTCCATCCTCCTGATAGTCCTCTTCATAGTCTGGCCACGGGAATAGCCAGGTACAAAGCCATGAGTACTCTTTAAGTACTCGCAAACTAACACTAATAGGTAAATGGTTTGAATAGGAATACTAAACTCTAGGTTGTTTTGCAAAAATCCAGGTTTATCTCTAACTGAGTCTAGAAGCAAAGAAAACTAGTTTAAGGTTTTATAACACCTAAATGGGAAGTTAGGTTTCACTTTCACAACCCTGTTGTGGTCAAGTCAAAGTCATGATTCATTTCATAAGTCATTTTGAAAACATCTAACGACGGAACAGTTTGACCACTCCAACTGTCCATAACCATGGACGCGGCTATTCGAATAGTTTGACACTCTGCAGAGGTGGTATACTTTCACCACAATATTCGATACATCCATCAGGAACAATCCTGAATTCATCATACTCAGTATGTAGATAATGAATCCTAACCTTTCATTTACACATGCTAGTATAGGCACCTCTCCTATGAGTTTGGCCTCCCAACCATGACCATCTGTCATCTTGGGAACTGCATAGGTGGTCAATCTTCACGAGGTAGCCTCAGCTCAAACCTCGGACGCAAGGGAACCCATAATAATGTATATAAACTTCCAGTCAAGCCCTACCCAAATTCAGGTATTGTGGTTGTACGGTAAAATTGGAATGGTATCACATCCAGACAACCATCAGTTTTATAAAGGGCTAAGGCTCATGCCTCAACATTTTCATCATCAAAATCATTTGTTGTTCAACAACACATGTCAAAACATTTCATTAGAATGACTCATCATTCTATGGTTTTCATAAACATTTCCACCAAGTAGTCCCATTTAAAGTGATCAAGTTTTATGCTTAACACTAGCCACCAGAGGTGGGGGTAAACACTAATGAGGGGTGGTAAACAAGTGTGACTTATCTAAGTTCAATCTCTTGCCTCAGGATGACATCAAGATCTATCTAACTCAGGCCAAGTTTTATGCTCTTTATGCTACCTCTAATATCTTTCCAAAAATTAAAAGTCACTAGGTAAAAGTAATCAAGCTTGCAAGTAACTCAGGCCAAGCTTTGATAAAGAAATAAAAAATAATCAAGCTTGCAAGTAAAACTAGGATTTGGTGTAATTAAAGGGGGTATAATCACATATGCCTAAGGCATCTAGTTTGCATAATCCACTTGTAGTGTTAGGCTTGCAAAATTTCAAGTGTAAGCTTGCACAGGTAACATGCAAGTGGTAGCTTGCCTTGTGCAGAGCAGTGGTTGAAGTTCTCCTCGGCTTCTTCCTCGTAGTAATCTCCTTCCTCTTCGTATCCTTGGTCGGTACTAGCGTCTATAAATAAATACGAGGTACACAATCACAATCACAAAACAATACTTAACTACTTGTATTTGTCACACCAGGGTTTTCACTAGATGATCTAGCATCATCACAATCATCACAAAGATTAAGGCACTAGTTTCATTTATTTTATTTTAGAAAAGTAATTTCTACTCATTGAAAAACTACTTAAGATTTAATATTCTCCAACTCAAACATGGGGTCATGTTGACACATGTCATCACCACATATTTCAGTACTTGGTAATGTGATTTAAAGTGGTGTCACAATTTAATAAGGTTTAACCTTTTTATTTTAATTAATTAAAGTGACTAGAAATGCTTATGGGGCATTCTTTTATTACTTGTCCATTATTACTGCAAGTAAACCTAGATATTTTTATATATTTTCAAAAAGGTCTTATCAAATGTGATTTTTGAGAGTTGGAATCAACCCAAAAGCTTTTATGGTTGAATTTTGAAAAATGTTTGAATGCAGAAAAGTCTCTGCCTTGTTATTTTTACTATAGGTGATCTATAATTCGAAATGTTTTGAATCCAACGGGCTTGGATTAAGAATTTCCATACCTTTCTAAAAAAATTGGTTTCATGCAATTTGGTTCAATGAAACTCTCCGGAATGAATTTTGAATCTACTGCCAGAACTAAGTTTGAACTTAAATAGATAAACCTAATTTCAAACGAACTGGGTCACGCGTGAAAGTTAACTCGGCCGGCCCACTGTGCACATCGTGCGTAGGCTGGTTAAGTGGTTGTCCCCACTAGTCAGTGAGATAGGGGGTGCAAAGGGGTATGGGGCTATTACAACCGTAGGATTAGATGTAAGATCTACGGCTGAACAGAACGAGACGAGCACGAACCCTAGCGTGACCAGTGGGGGTCTGTGGCGGCTCAACGGGGCTCAGGCGATGGTTGGCGATGGGGGCGAACGAAGAAGTTGACGATGGGGATTCTCCTAGTACTGGTGGCTCCTCCAGGGGTGGCTCCAATCGACGACGTCCTTCTCCTACAGCAGCGGCAAGCTCCGGCGAAATTCCGGTGATGCTGTGCTCGCCTTGCTTCGGGAATAAGTTGGCACAATTGATACGTTGGAAAGGTATCTATAATTTTTGATGTTCCATGCTTGTTTAGTATCTACTTTGCTTTACTTGTCCACACTTTGATGTGCTTTTTACATGTTTTCTGGTACTAACCTATTAACAAGTTGCAATAGTGCTAGATGCCTGTTTTCTGTTGTTTTTGGTTTCAGAAAATTTATTAAAGAAATATTCTCGGAATTGGACGGGACAAACGTCAAAGTCAATTACTTTCTGTGGGGAACAAGAAGTCCAGAGGAGAGCCAGAGGGGCTGGCCAGGGGGCCAGACCCATCCTAGGCGCGGGGGCAGGTGGGCCCGCGCCTGGCTAGGGTTTGGTGCCCCTGGCCGCCTTCCGGTCTCACCCCTTCCCCTATAAGAAGCCCCTGATGCAGAAACACTAGGTACCCGATTAGAAATCCATGAAATTGTCTGTTGTCGCCGCCACCATCGTCCCAAGATCTGGGGGGGATCTGAAGTTCTTCCCGGCACCCTGCCAGAGGGGAGATCATCCCGGAGGCCTGCTCTCCGGTATAATTCGTGAGTAGTTCCACCTTGGACTATGGGTCCATGTAGTAGCTAGATGGTTGTATCTCCTCCTTTGTTCTTGCATGTATAGATCTTGTGAGCTCCGTTCATGATCAAGATCTAATCTATTTGTAATCATGCATGTTGTGTTTGCGGGGATCCGATGGATATTGAGATTATTATGTTGGTTTGATTAATGGTTTTATGTTTATGATTATATCATGTCTGTGTTGTTTGTGAACTTGCATGCTCTCCGTTGCTAGTGGTTATCTTGGCCAAGTAGTTGCTAGTGACTCCAAGAGGGGGTATTTATGCTCGATAGTGGGTTCATGCCTCT
Organism: Avena sativa; assembly: GCA_916181665.1. Lineage (NCBI taxonomy): Eukaryota > Viridiplantae > Streptophyta > Magnoliopsida > Poales > Poaceae > Avena > Avena sativa. The sequence continues at coordinate 217,785,553 of OV702280.1, read as the reverse complement.
AGTTTTCAAGGGAAGTGAAGGAAATCTCTTCGGTTGTAGATGTGCTGTTGCTACTAGGGAGAAAACAACGGTATCTTGTTCATGGAACATGTGGACTGTTTACCTTACCCACTTTGCTTAAAGCAGTTGTCTGTTGCTTGCAACTTAGTACTGGAGGGGGTTCGGATGATAACCTGAAGGGGACTTCTAGTCATTGATGCAGTTGGATGACGGTCTATGTATATTGTTGTATTGCCCAATCATCCTCATAGGATCTTTCTGGCTAGTAATTGCATTGTTATGCCTTGCTCAGTTCCTGTCAATTGCCCCGCTGTAATTTGTTTACCCTTCATGCCATGTTGTTTATCTAAGGAGAGCACCTCTAGTGAACTATGGACCCGGGTCCAATCTTTACCATTGATACATCTTCAACTATTACCTGTTTACTTGTTGCAAACCACCATTAGCTTCCACAGCATACGTTTAATCCTTTGTTACAGCAAACCGGTGAGCTTGACAACCTCACTGATTCGTTGGGGCAAAGTCTTGAGTTTGTGTTGTGCAGGTCTCCGCGTTTCTTGCAACACCTGTGTGACATTTCCTTCCTCCTACTGGGTCAATAACCTCGGTTTCTTACTGAGGGAAACTTGCTGTTGTGCTTCTTCAGACCTTGCTCTTGGGGTTTCCAACAAAGCGTCCCACGACAAGTGGTGGGGGCCATCAAGATATTTTCTAGTGCCATTCCCGGGGAGGCTAAGGACGTCTTCACTAGGGGATTCCTTCACTTCCTTTCTCTTTTCTTTGTTTTTAGTTTGCTTTGTTTATTTTTCTTGGTTTTTTTTGCCTCTTTCCAAAAAACACCAAAAAATTAGTCTAGTTTGGTTTGCTTGCTTTTTTTCAAAAACAGAAGAAATTAGTTCCTGCTCTAGTTGCTGGTCTGTCATTGCCTTGCTTGGCCATGCTTTCTATCAATGGATGGTTTCTTTGAAACTAGTTATTATTGGCAAGGTGGGTTCACGGAAGAACAAAAGTATTATTATAAGGAACACCGTTTGTCACAAAAATGGAAACACTTATGGGAGCAAATTGATAAGTTGAATACTATTGCTACAGAGGTGTGCTCCACTTATAATGTTACTTATTACTTTGATAAAGCCTGTTGCTGTAGGAGGTATAAACACCTACCTTTTTAGTGTGAGTATAATTATAATGTTACAATATCCTCTTATGTTAAAGGAATTTATGACTTTTATGATGTGGAACAAATTTAAGAATTTATTGCTTTCAAGGGTGCATTTGAACTTGCCAGTTTGCTTGAAAATACTGATGATGCACCTTATGAAGATGAGGTTTATGAGATAATTAAATTTTGCTTTGATAATTACAAGGAAGCAAATGGCTTTCCACAAATGGAAGAGACTAATGCCTTGAAGGAGCCTATGGAAGAAGAAATAGTTGAAACTGGAAGCTCATTAGATGAAAAAGAGGAGGAGAGTGATGAACAAAAGGAGGAAGAATGGATTATCTACCAATGCCTACCTTCTAATGAGAGTAACTTTGTACCTGTTATATTATTTGATTGCCCCCCATGCTTACCAAAGGAGGATGAATGTTATGTTCCTATGGATCCTTTTGAAATATCTACTTTGGGTAAAATCTGTGACGGTTTTAATCCCACTATTTTCGAGCTTGATAGAAATTATGTGATTGTAGATCATCAAAAGCATGCTTTATGTGATAGCTATATTGTTGAGTTTATTCATGATGCTACTGAAAATTATTATGAGAGAGGAAAATTTGGTTGGAGAAGTTTTGATGGTATTGAAACGCCTCTCTTTGTGCTGAAAGTTTTGAAGTTACTCTTGTCTTATCTTCTTATGCATGTGACTTTGTTGTTCATGAATTTATTTGTGTACAAGATTCCTATGCATAGGAAGAGGGTTAGACTTAAATGTGTTTTGAATTTGCTTCTTGATGCTCTCTTTGACTTCAATTCATATTTCTCATGAGAGCATCTTCTCAAACTTTCCGTGCCTAACTTAAAGGCATTAAAGAAAAGTTCTTGTTGGGAGATAACCCAAGATTTTCTTGAGTCTTGGAAGTCATTACTTCTGTAATGACCTCTCCTTATCCTTTTTTTATTTTGTGCCAAGAATGACCTCTAATGAGAGGGAAGTAAGATTTGGGGAGTTGCTGTCCTGAAACAGATTTCTGTCCTCCACCAAAAAAATTAGTGAGGAGGCTCTATAAGTCGTATTGAGATCAAAATTTAGTAATAGATCCCAAGTATATTAGCTAACTTTCGTTAGTTCAACACTCTTTGATTTGAGGAACATAAGATTTTCGAAAAAAATCGTTTCTACCTGCTAGTCTGTTTTGACAGATTTCTGCCATTATTTGCATTTGCATCTTATTGATTCCTTTTTAAGATCTCTTCAGGTAAATTGAGTTTATTTGAAGGAGTTACTACAGTAGCTTGTGTTTTTAGTGAAAAGAATTGATGTTCCAAATCTTTTCTAGTGGTCTAATATATTTTGAATAAGCTAATGTTTCTAATGAAGATTGTGTGAAGTTTTGTATGAAGGAAAAATTTCAGGTGTAGAGAGAGAATGATGCAATGAGATGAAGAATGGACAAAAGCTCAAGCTTGGGGATGCCATCATGGTGTCACCCCAAGAAATATCCAAGAGGTACAAGCTTCAAAGCTTGGGGATGCCCAAGGCATCCCCTTCTTCATCAATAAAAAGCTTAGGTCTGTCTAGACACTTCGTTTTTATTGTTTCATGCATAGTTGTGTTGTTCTTGGAGCATCTTAGTTTTCGTTTTCTTTGCTTAGTTTGTTAAGTTTGATTTAGTAGTTTGGACCCCCGTTCTCGCTGTGTTTTTTTCAAATAAGTTTGCTTGGTGTTTGGAAAGGAGCAGTAAGTTATGTCTTAAAGTGCAAGAGGAGCTTGCATTGACTGCGACTTAGACTTTAGCATGACATGCTAGGTGTTGTTTTAGTATTATGCTTAGTGATTATTGCTGTAGCATGTCTTGTTCCGAACAATTGGTATTGCTTAGTGTGCCTTGAAGAAATTATGCGTTGTTTTAACATGCAAAAGCATAGTATTGTGGTATTCTCCTATGATGTTTTGCTTGGGTTGACTTGGCACATGCTCACACCATGTTATGACTATGACAAGTCACCATTAGCCTATATGATCATTGAGTACTTCACTTGTAGTACCACTCTTTGCTTTGATTAGTTTTCTTTGTTGCATTGCATGATTATGGTCATTATTGCTCTCTTAGTTGGTTGCTCCCAGTCTTTTGCTAGCCTCCACTTGTATGAGTAAGTTCTACTCATGCTTCCAACTACCAAGAAACCAAGTTATTCCAAAGTGTCCACTATAAATTCCTATGCATGGTGTGCTACATCATTACAAGTATATTCTTGTTTTCATCTATATTCCAGTTAAAACCTATTTTGTTATGTGAAAACTTAGTGATTAAACCCCCACGAACTTGATGGAACACTTTATTCTTTGCCCCTAATAAACTTGAACCATTGTGACAACTTTGTTGTATATGCTTGCACTTATAAGTTGGAATTAGCAGAACCGTGCTGTCATGGGGAACGTTTTCAACATTTCACTTGTACTTTGTACTCAGTTGATATCATGTTATTTTGTCTATGGATGTCACCAGTGTGAAATAAAGAGGGAACATGTAAGTCCATGGATTTTTTATCCTGTGTTAGAGAAACGCCTAGGTCGCTAGCCTAAGCCATGCCTAATCATGGTCGAAACTTGTAGCATCACCATAGTGACATCTATGAAGCATTCTTCTTATAAAAAAGAGACACACTGAGAAAAGAGGAAAGAGAGAAAAAAGCACCATATTCCCATGGTACATAAGAAGAATTGTTGAGATGCTCATTGTCTTCTTGCCTTGTCATTTTGGTTATGGGAAAGCTCTTGTACCATGTGCAAGGGGTACCCCGTTGGCGGTTCTCAATGATATGCAAATACTTACAGTGACAAGAACTTACCTAGACCCAAAGTTGAGTATGCATGAGGTGTGGCCCTCGTATTCAAGGAGCATGAGATTGCCAACTTATACTTCGTCAAGCATATACTCCAGCTTTGCCACTTTAACCTTAACCACTTCAAGATGCTTATGATAGGGGCAATGAGGGCTGAAAGCTAACTAGTACCATAATTTTTGGAAGCTCTTTTTGAATCTTGTAATCCCTGCTTCCTTTAGAAAAAATGCCTTTCTTCCACCATTATTGAGTCTCCACATTCTACCTTTAGGCACCATTAAGAGAGCACAGTTGTCATTCTGTGTGCAGTGTTCTAAAGCTTATTAATTGATGCATATTGTGTCATTACTTGTTCTTGTTCTATTTGTTTCTAGTCACCCTTGTGAACTTTGCAGGTGTCCTATGCATTATATTGCTACTCTATGAGGGACATGCTGATTGCCACTATGCTATGTTTTCTTCATGTGAAACAAACAATCGTTTTTCAATGCATATTATTCACGGTCTTTGTTTGTAGCTTTCCAAGTTGCATGCATAGTTACTATGTCCTATTGTTAGAACTCCATCTTTCATGCACATGTTTAGAGTTCTTTGATCCCAGCTTTCAATGTTTGCAAATGGTTGGATCTTTTTTGTGAGGGTGCATGTCACCTTTAAAATTATTCTATTTGTCAGTTACCTACTCGAGGACGAACAGGAGTTAAGCTTGGGGATGCTGATACGTTGTAAACGTATCTATAATTTTTGATGTTCCATGCTTGTTTAGTATCTACTTTGCTTTACTTGTCCACACTTTGAGTGCTTTTTACATGTTTTCTGGTACTAACCTATTAACAAGTTGCAACACTGCCAGATGCCTGTTTTCTGCTGTTTTTGGTTTCAGAAAAGTTAGTAAAGAAATATTCTCGGAATTGGACGGGACGAAGGACAAAGTCAATATCTTCTCGTGGGGAACAAGAAGTCCAGAGGGGAGCCCGGAAGGCCAGCCAGGGGGGCCAGACCCACCCTAGACACGGGTGGGCGCTATCCCGCGCCTGGCTAGGGTTTGGGCACCCTGGCCGCCTCCCGGTCTCGCCCCTTCGCCTAAATGAAGCCCCTGATGCAGAAACTCTGAGTACCCAATCAGAAATCCACGAAACCGTCTGTAGCGCGGCCACCATCGTCACTAGATCGGGGGTATCTGAAGTTCTTCCCGGCACCCTGCCGGAGGGGAGATCATCCCAGAGGCCTTCTCTCTGGTATGATTCGTGAGTAGTTCCACCTTGGACTATGGGTCCGTGTAGCAGCTAGATGGTTGTATCTCCTCCTTTGTGCTTTCATGTATAGATCTTGTGAGCTCCGTTCATGATCAAGATCTAATCTATTTGTAATCATGCATGTTGTGTTTGCGGGGATCCGATGGATATTGAGATTATTATGTTGGTTTGATTAATGGTTTTATCTTTATGATTCTATCATGTTTATGTTGTTTTTGATCTTGCATGCTCTCCGTTGCTAGTGGTTATCTTGGCCAATTAGTTGCTAGTGACTCCAATAGGGGGTATTTATGCTCGATAGGGGGTTCATGCCTCCAGTTTCCAAGGGAAGTGACAGAAATCTCTTCGGTTGTAGATGTTCTGTTGCTACTAGGGAGAAAACAACGGTCTCTTATTCATGGAACAAGTGGACTGTTTACCTTACACACTTTGCTTAAAGCAGTTGTATGTTGCTTGCAACTTAATACTGGAGGGGGTTCGGATGATAACCTAAAGGTGGACTTCTAGTCATAGATGTAGTTGGATGATGGTCCATGTATATTGTTGTATTTCCCAATCATCCTCATAGGATCTTTCTGGCTAGTAATTGCATTGTTATGCCTTGCTCAGTTCCTATCAATTTCCCCGCTGTAATTTGTTTACCCTTCATGCCATGTTGTTTATCTAAGGAGAGCACCTCTAGTGAACTATGGACTCCGGTCCAATCTTTACCATTTATACATCTTCCACTATTACCTGTTTACTTGCTGCAAACCACCATTACCTTCCACACCATATGTTTAATACTTTGTTACAGCAAACCGGTGAGCTTGACAACCTCACTGATTTGTTGGGGCAAAGTCTTGAGTTTGCGTTGTGAAGGTCTCCGTGTTGCTTGCAACACCTGTGTGACGTTTCCTTCCTCCTACTGGTTCGGTAACCTCGGTTTCTTAATAAGGGAAACTTGCTGCTGTGCTGACTCATACATTGCTCTTGGGGTTTCCAACGTAGCATCCCATGACAAGTGGTGGGCGCCATCAAGCTATTTTCTAGAAAAGAGCTTGATGTCTACGCACTTCTATTCTTGTAGACAGTTTTTGTGCCTCCAAGTGCATAGGTTTGTAGAACAGCGGCAAGTTTTCCCTTAAGTGGATCACCCAAGGTTTATCAAACTCAGGGAGGAAGTGGTCAAAGGTATTCCCTCTCAAGCAACCCTGCAATCAAGATACAAGAAGTATCTTGTGTCCCCAACACACCCAATACACTTGCCAGGTGTATAGGTGCACTAGTTCGGCGAAGAGATAGTGAAATACAAGTGGTAATGGTTCCAGAAAATAGCTTCTGACTTGTTGTTGACGTGGGGTAACGGTGCCAGAAAAGAGCTTATGGCTTGGAGGTACAGACTAAAGGCAAACTGAAGGAAGCAAGCAAACATGCAATAGATCTAGTAGCAAACGGTGTTTCAATGCTTAGAAACAAGGCCTAGGGATCATACTTTCACTAGTGAACACTCTCTCATATAAATATCTTCTCTTAATGATACTACTCTTAACTACTCTCCGGTTGGACACTCTAATCCATGGTAGGGCCTTCCCCAATATAGATAACCCCACACTGTCACCTTGAGCGCTAGATGGTTCCAACAAACACCACAATTTCATAGAGCATCCAACTCCAAATATAACTCATAAAAATATTCAATCTAGCCAAAGTGCCACACACGGTATGCACGCTGTCACTTTCACACACGTGGGGAAAATCATAGATCTATTAAAGCACAAAGAGTATTTATGTAGACTCAAACCTAAGTGCCACCATGGCATGCACGCTGTCACTTTCACACACATGGGGAGAGAAGAGATCTAATGAAGAACTTTAGTAGCAACGTAGATCTACTTGATTACAAAGCTCATGACCACAAGATCATGCATAGAGAGAAAGATGAACACATAGCTACCGGTAGATCCCTTAGCCTCGAGGAAGAACTACTCCCTCCTCATCATGGGAATTAGCAATGATGAGGAAGATGGCGATGGAGATCGATGGAGATGGCTCGGGGGGCACTTCCCTGTCCCGGCAGGGTGCCGAAACAGATACTTTCTATTCCCCAAATCTCCCCTTTGGTGGTGGCGGCCCTACGAAGGTTTTCGTGGATTTCTTCTGGATTCTTTTAGGGTTTTCCCATTGGAGGCTTCTTATAGGCGTAGGAATCAAGGTCGGTGGGGGTCCAGGGCCCACACCCCCTCCAGGCGCCTCCAGGGCTTGCCCGCGCCTAGGGGGGTTTGGCCACCCTGTGGCCCCCCTCCGACTCTGCTTCGTGGTTCCGTGTTGCTCCGGTAAAAATAATAAATTTTGCTTTTGTCTCGTCCAATTCCGAGAATATTGATTTTCTGCCTTTCTGGAACCAAAAACAGAAGAAAATAGGCAACTGGCACTATGGCAACTTGTTAATAGGTTAGTTCCAGAAAATATATATAAACACCTCAAAGTATAGACAAAGCAAAGCAAAGTAGATACAAAACAAGCATGGAGCATCAAAAATGATAAATACGTTTCCGACGTATCAATGAGAGGTGGGAAGTGGAATGGTGTGAAGAAATCGAACGGGGAAGACATCTATTTATAGTTCAATGAGGGAACCGAAGGGTGCGGGCAGAGCTCATCGGGGTCGGCATCACACTGAGCTATGGGCATGGCCGAAGGTAGGGGACGGTGTGCGGTCTCCTGGCAAAGCTCAACATCTTGATGGCGCAACAAGGGGTGGTGCGATTCGGTCGGAATGCGTCGAAGCCCTGGGCGGCACTGACGGTAGTTTTGATGGTGCACACTGGCTAGGGGTCACGTGGCGGCGAACGGGGTTGTCTTGGAGGTTACTAGGGCGATGGTGATCACGTACACGGGCGGCGAAGACGGGGTGCGGTCTGTGCGAGTGTGTCGAGCACGACACTCTGGCGCGCTCTGGACATGGTCGCAGAGAAATGGGCGCATGTGTTCTAGGTGGTCCAGTGGCTGGCAGGGCTCGAGGGTTGGACAGGGGGTGGCGATGGATAGTGGCGTGCTTGCTAGACACGGTGGCTAGGCTCGGCGCTTGCTCTGTCTAGTTAGCCATGGTCGGATCACAAGGGTGCTCTTGGGTTGGCACGGCATAGTGCACTGTGTAGGGGATAGGTGTTTTGAAAGCATTGGTTGGCACTGGGGGAGACAAGTGTGATCAATGGTGAACAATGCTTAGCCAAATTACTGCTAAAAAGAGTGAAGTTTGGCCAAATTGATTTTCTATCTCCAAGTGTTTGATGAAATGGCCGCAAGAAATTCAAATTTGAATTTTGGATGAAACTTGGTGGGTGCAATGGTCACATACTAGGTAGTCTCTGGTTGCTTGGATTTGTCAAGGTGCACTGGTTTGGTTGGGTTTTGAGAAATGGTGATCTTCCCATATGAACTAGATTCAATTTTGACTTGTCATTTGAATAAGGTTGCCAAATGTTTATGTGGGTTTGCAAGGTGGGCTTGGGTTAACTTTTCACTTGTTCTGGCAAGGGTTGAAAAGAAATAGAATTTTTTCTGTTTGAAATCTTGGACTAGAAACACTATAAGTGGTCTAGTGAGCAAGATTGGCAAAAATGACCATTTTCTTGTTTTGTTTGTTTTTGAATTTCTATTGATTTGGTTCTGCTTGGAATTGATTTAGATGATGTTGTTTTCATCTTTAAACCAATCCTTGCCATTCACAACAATCAAACAAGTCCATTCAAGCATTCATGCATTCATCACATACACACATGCATTCATATGGGTTTTAATTCACAAAGTTTTTATTAACCCTAAATTTGGGTGATTGGATTTGATAACCTTGTTTAATATTTTTGGATGTTACAAACCTTCCCTCCTTAAACAAAATATAGTACCGAGATTTTAGAAAAAGAGAAAACTAGGATTTAAAGAGATCTGGAAACTCCGTCCTAATGTAGTCTTCTCGCTCCTAGGTAGCTTCTTCTTCGGTGTGGTTACTCCACTTGATCTTAAGAAACTTGATACTCCGGGTCCTGGTGATTCTAATAGCTTCCTCCAAAATACGGATGGTTACTTTGGGATATGTCAGGTCATCGTTGATCTCTATGGTTTGGTGATCAATATTCTTGAATACTTCGGAATTCTCCAGGACTTCTAGGCATTTGCAAAGTAACGAGATGTGAAACACATTATGTATGGATGACATCTCCTCTAGCAGTTCCAGTTGATACGATACTTCTCCTCGACGATTCAAAATCTAAAAAAGGTCCGATATATCTGGGGGCTAACTTTCCTTTGAGATGGAAACATTGCATTCCCTTCAATGGTGACACTTTGAGATACAAAAAATCTCTGATTTTGAAGGCGAGGTCTCGACGTCTCTTGTCGGCATGACTCTTCTGTCTGGATTGGGCGGTCTTGAGGTGCTCATGGATCTTTCGAACTTTGTCTTCTGCTTCTCATAGGATATCGGGTCAAAAAATCTGACTCTCTCCTACTTCCGACCAATTCAAAGGGGTACAACACTTCCTTCCATACATGAATTCAAATGGGGCCATTTCCAAACTGGCTTGGTAAATGATGTTGTATGAAAATTCTGTGAAAGGTAGATAGTCTTCCTATTTTGATCCATACTCGAACACACAGGATCTCAACATATCTTCGAGTATTTGATTTACTCGCTCTGTTTGTCCATCGGTCTGAGGGTGATAAGATGTGATGAAATCTAGTCGGGTTCCTAATCCTTCTTGGACTTTCTTCCAAAATCTCGAGGTAAACTGAGTTCCTCGATACGATACAATTTTCTGGGGGACTGCATGTAAACTGACGATTCTAGCAATGTACAACTCTGCTAGTTTTGAACACAGATACGTCCTGATACATCTTCGTTCCTCCGGGGTGGATAGAATAAAGAGTATCATGTTCTTCTTTCAAAATAGGTTGCTTCAACTCTGAATCTGCTGGCACACAGATATGTCCTTTGTACCATAAAACTCATTCTTCATCTTCGTTGAATCCGTGTACTTTGCCTGTACCGATGCGACGTTTGATTCCGATGATACTAGCATTTCCTTTATGCGCCTCCTTGATCTAACTGATCAAAGTAGGTTGAAGTTCTATGCTAGCCAAAAATCCTTCACTTACTAGTTCCATTCTAAAATATTCCAACTCCTTGTGCAAACTTGGTTGTTCATTCAAAATCATAGAGTTCAATCGACACGGCAATCTACTAAAGGCATCTGCTACCACATTTGCTTTACCAAGGTGATAGTCGATGTCAAGATCATAGTCCTTGATTAACTCTATCCATCTCCTTTGCCTCATATTTAGCTCCTTATGAGTGAAAATGTACTTCAGGCTCTTGTGATCTGAATAAATCTCACAAAGGTTAACCATAAGGTAATGCCGCCATGTCTTCAAGGCTAAAACTACGGCTGCTAGTTCAAGGTCATGGGTAGGATAATTCTGCTCATGTTGTTTCAGTTGTCGGGATAGATAAGATATAACTTTGCCTTCTTGCATAAGCACACATCCGAGACGGATCTTGGATGCGTCACAATACACATCAAAAGGCTTTGTGATATCCGGCATGATCAAGATTGGGGCTGAAATCAATATTTTCTTTAGTTCTTGAAAACTTGCTTCACATTTGTCCGTCCATTCAAACTTCTTATCCTTCTTCAACAATTGGGTCATGGGCCTTGCGATGCTCGAGAATCCTTCTACAAACTTGCGGTAGTATCCTGCTAATCCGTGAAATGCACGAACTTGGGTTTGAGTGGTTGGGGCTTGCCATTCTTCAACATCCTTAACCTTGGAGGGGTCAACGGCAATTCCTCCAGCTGACACAATATGTTCGAGGAATCCTACTTCCTGTAACCAGAATTCACATTTGCTAAACTTGGCATACAACTGATGCTCCCTAAGGGTTCTAAGGATGTTCCTTAGGTGTAGCTCATGTTCTTCTTCTGATTCATGAAATAAGCGGGGGAATTGGTTAATCCAAAAGACATGACAGTGTACTCATATAGTCCATATCCGGTGGTAAAGGCGGTCTTTGGAATATCCTCTGCACGAATCTTGAGTTGATGATCACCAGTTCTAAGATCAATCTTAGAAAACACTTTGGCACCGGTCAACTGGTCAAACAGGTCTTCTATCTCCGGCAGTGGGTAATTTTTCTTGATGGTGACATCATTAAGCTTCGATAATCTGTACACAAACGGTTACCTCCATCTTTCTTATCCACGAACAAGACAGTGATATCCATGGAGAAGCACTTGGTTGAATGAATCCTATCTCCAGCATAGCATCCGGTTCCTTCTTCAGCTCCACTTATTCAGATGGGTTCATACTATACGGTATCTGGGTTATGGGTCTAGTTCTAGGGATTAGTTCAATGATAACTCGACATCCCGATCTGGGGGCATACCGGGCAAAACATCTGGGAATACATCAGGGTATTCACAGACTACTATGACTTGGTCAATGGTAGGTTGGGCTAGACTCTTGTTGCACTTGAATTGATGGGACAAGGTTTCAGATACATGCTCTACTGATATTCCCGCTGTACTGGTCATCGTTATGCCTTTCTTGGCACAGTCGATTAATCCTTTATGTTTCGATATCCAATCCATTCCTAGCACTACTTCCAAACCTTTGGTTCCGAGTACTATTAGATTAGCATAAAATCTATGCCATGGATTCTGATAGGTACGGCCTTGCAAATTTGTCTAGCTTTGGTGGTTGAACCAGGTATTTGAACTATCATAACATGCTTCAATTTTGTTGGTCGAATCTTACTAGTGCATGCAAATTCTTCTGTAACAAACCAATGCGATGCTCCAGAATCAAACAACACTCTTGCAAGTACCGAGTTAACAGAAAACATACCCAGCACGACATCTGCCGCTTCTTGGGCTTCTTCAGCATTCATGAGAAATAGACGGCCGTTGTGGTTGAGCGAATTCCCTAGGGAAAATCTTCTTCCAGGCTGAACACGACGCTGCTGCTAAGCTGGGGCATTCACATTGGGGGTTGCGGCAAGCTTCTTGGGGCACTCATTGGAATAGTGAACCTTAGTTCCACATTCATAACAAGTCACCTGAGACTTGTCTTTTCCTGCAACAGGCACAGCATTGCTTCCAATCCTTGGGGCGGTATTGGTGTTGGTGGCGACATCGTTGTTGTTGAACTTGGGCGGTGCACAGTTGCAATTGTTGGGTGTTGTCGAGGTTGTTGTTGTGGTTTCCTCCGGGCCTTGGGTTTCCTCCTCCACGGTTGGGATAGGTCGGAAAGTTCATCAGGGGTCTATTGTTTCTTGGGTCAAATCTTGCAGACGGGTTGGGGCGATACTTTGGGGTATGGTGGGTTCCTGGTTGATGCATAATTTGACCCTTGTGGTTCTCATTGGCTTGGTTGATCTTGCCTTCCATCTGAATGGTACAATCCACTAAGGCTTCCATGTTAGCAAATGGGATGTTGACTAACACTGTCTGTATCTCATCATGCAGACCATTCAGGAATCTCTCCTTCTCGGCTTCAGTGTCAATCTCATCCGGTGCATATCTAGCTAAGGACATAAATTTGTCACGGTACTCAACTACTGTCATTATCCCTTGCTTCCATTCTCTGAATTCATCTCTCATCCTCTTAATCAAACTCGGTGGCACATGGGTTATGTTGAACTTGAGTTTGAATTCATCCCAAGTCATCATTTGTCCTCCAGTCATGGCGCGAACACTGTTCCACCAAGCTCTTGCATCTCCTGCTAGATAGTGGGTGGCAAACAGTACTTTCTCGTTGGCCTCCACTCCTGCGACTTCTAAGTTGTTCTCCATAGTTTACAGCTAATCATCTACATCTAGGGGCTCTTCAGACTTACTAAAGACGGGTGAATTGGTGTTCTGAAAATTCTTGAGCTTGGATCCATGGTTGTCCTGGTTTCCATGGCGTTGGTTGTTGTTGGCCTTCTGAGCTATGTGTTGGAGGGTGGATAAGTTGGCTTGACTTTCGGCTCTTTCAGCTTCGCGGTCAGAAACCAACATTTGCAAGATCTGCAACATTGGGTCTGGGGATGAACTGCGTCCTTCGCGAGGCAACTGAAGATTGAGATAGATCATGAGAAAAGAGGGAAATTTCTAAGGTTTGGGGTTTTGTTTTTGAAAAGTTTTTGAAGTTTGACTCAGGTTTTTCTAGCAACTTTCTTTTCATTCATTCATTCATTCATAGCACGCAATACAAACACACAATACAACAAGGAAACAGATGGTTTTAAGAACCATTCTGTGGAACTACGATACAGTGGGACCGGATACAACTTCACTAACGCTAGTGCTCAAGTGCTACTACTCCTAGGAATCGGTGGCTTCAGCATCATCATCAATGAAGGAGAAGTCATCCTCATCGGTGAATAAGTCCATGGCTTGATCCTCCAGAAAGTCATCATCGTCACTGAGATAAGAGTAGGGGTCTCCATGGATATCCTCCCATGTATTCTCCCTCTCCTCAAGATGCATGTCCCTCTCGTGGATGGTCTCCTCCAAGTCTGTTATCCTGTGACAAAGGCGGGCAATGATGCGCTCCTTCTTGTCAAGCTGACGACGACGAGACTGTCGATCCTTCACAAGCATGGCAATAGTCGGGTCTGTCTTGACTGAGATGGCGTAGTTGTGGTTGGCGTATGGACGAGCATTGTCCAACTCCTTCTGTCAGTCATACATCATGAAGCTAAGGTGTTCCACTTTATTCTTCAGCTCAGGGTGATATGGTGCCTCCAGTAGTTGTCCCATAACATCACGCCTTGGATAGAACTCAAAGCGGGTGCCCTTGATTTTATTGATACTCTGCCCACATAGACGGGCAAGAGCTTCCTCCATGGCCCTGGCAAGTCCATCTAGCCAGTTGTTCTCCCTTAAGGTGAACTGGACTCCCTCTAAGGTGGGGGCTTCAATCTTCCCTCAGAGACTTTCAACAATTAGCCATTGCAATTCTCCACCTTCCTGATCGTTGAGCTGAGCTCCGAAGAACTCGGGGTGCGGGCGCTCCAGATGTTCCGAGAGCTGGTCCAACTCACGCTCAAAGATTAGATCTCCTCCATTTCCCAACTGATAGAACTTGCTATACTTCACGTCCATCTATAAGAATGTAGGATGAGTAAGTTAGTAGAGTGATCAAGTGTTTCAAATTTTATGTAAGTTTGCAAGTGAGGAACATGAATTTTCATGAAAGAATCTAAGTGATAAGAATGAGAATAAGTTTTCATAAATACTCACTTCTTTTGTTTTGAAACTAAGTTTTTGATTCACGCGTCCATTCTAAACTAGGGTCTCCTATGGTCAGGATGGCTCTAATACCAAGTTGTCCACACCCGGATTTTTAATCCTAGATGCCTATTATGCTATACATAACAATCCCAGGATTACCATTTTTGTGAGACATAACAGATTGGATATCACCGTACATCATCCATTACAAACCATACATAAGGCACAACAAATAAAGGATCTCATGATCCAGTCTTAGTACAATAAAAGCAGCGGAATAATATAATAACGATAGCGTGGGCGAGGCTCTATCTTCATGGTCACAGGCATTGCTGATGATGGGAGATGATCCTAGTTGTCGTAACCTTCCTACGGTCCATCCTCCTAATAGTCATCTTCATAGTCTGGCCATGAGAATAGCCACGGACAAAGCCATGAGTACTCTTTAAGTTCTCGCAAACAAACACTAAGAGGTAAATGGTTTGAATAGGAATACTAAGCTCTAGGTTGTTTTATAAAAAGCCAGGTTTATCTCTAAATGAGTCTAGAAGCAAAGAAAACTAGTTTAGGGTTTTATTACAACTAAATGGGAACTTAAGTTTCACTTTCACAACCTTGTTATGGTCAAGTCAAAGTCATGATTCATTTCATAAGTCACTTTGAAAACATCTGATGATGGAACAGTATGGCAACTCCAACTGTCCATAACCGCGGATGCGGCTGTTCGAATAGTTTGACACACTGCAGAGGTGGTACACTTTCACCGCAATATTCAATACATTATTCAGGAACAATCCTGAATTCATCATACTAAGTATGCGGATAATCAATCCTAACCTTTCAATTACACACCCTAGTATAGGCACCTCTCCTATGAGTTTGGCCTCCCAACCATGACCATCTGTCATCTTGGGAACTGCACAGGTGGTCAATCTTCACGAGGTAGCCTCAGCTCAAACCTCGGCCGCAAGGGAACCCATATTAAGGTATATAAACTTCCAGTCAAGCCCTACCCAAATTCGGGTATTATGGTTGTACGGTAAAATTGGAATGGTATCGCATCCAGACAACCATCAGTTTTATAAAGGGCTAAAGCTCGCGCCTCAACATTTTCACCATCAAAATCATCTAGTCTTCAAGAACACATATCAAAACATTTCATTAGAATGACTCAACATTCTAAGGTTTTCATAATCATTTCCACCAAGTATTCCCATCTAAAGTGATGAAGTTTTATGCTTAGCACTAGCCACTAAAGGTGGGGGTAAACACTAATGAGGGGTGGTAAACAAGTGTGACTTATCTAAGTTCAATCTCATGCCTCAGGATGAGATCAAGATCTATCTAACTTAGGCCAAATTTTATACTCTTTATGCTACCTCTAATATCTTTCCAAAACTTACAAGTACTCTGGAATGTTGACATATGTCATCACCACATATTTCTACTCATTGACAAACTACTTAAGATTTAATATTCTCCAACTAAAACATGGGATCATGTTGACATATGTCATCACCACATATTTCAGTACTTGGGAATGTGATTTAAAGTGGTGTCATGATTTAATAAGGTTTAACATTTTTATTTTTATTAATTAAAGTGACTAGAAATGCCTATGGGTCATTCTTTTATTAATTGTCCATTATTACTCCAAGTAAACATAGATATTTTATATATTCATAAAGGTCTTATCAAATGTTATTTTTGAGAGTTGGAATCAACTCAAAACCTTTTATGGTTGAGTTTTGAAAAATGTTTGAATACAGAAAAGTCTCTGCATTGTTATTTTTACTATACGCGATCTATAATTCCAAATGGTTTGAATCTAACGAGCTTGGATTAAGAATTTCCATACCTTTCTAACAAAATTGGTTTCATGAAATTTGGTTCAGTGAAACTCTCTGGATTGAATTTTGAATCTACTACCAGAACTAAGTTTGAGATTAAATAGATAAACCTAATTTCAAACGAACTGGGTCACGCGGGAAAGTTAACTGGGCCGGCCCACTACGCACAGCGCGCGCGCGGGCTGGTTAAGTGGTTGTCCCCACTAGTCAGTGAGACAGGGGTTTGCGAAGGAGTACGTGGCTATTACAACCGCAGGATTAGATGTAAGATATACAGCTGAGAGTCGTCGTCAATGTCTGAACAGAACGCGACAAGTAGGAACCCTAGCGCGGCCAGTGGGGTTCTATGGCAGCTCACCGGGGCTCAGGCGATGGTCGGCGATGGGGGCGAACAACGAAGTCGACAACAGCAATTCTCCTACTACTAGTAGCTCCTCCTGGGGCGGCTCCAATCGACGGTGCCCTTCTCCTCCAACAGCGGCAAGCTCCATCAAAATTCCTGCGATGTTGCGCTCGCCTTGCTCCGGGAAGAAGTGGGCACGATCAGTGAGAGGTGGGGAGTGGAATGGTGTGAAGAAATCGAATGGGTAAGGCCTCTATTAATAGTGCGATGAGAGAACCGAAGGGTGCGGGCTGAGCTCGTCGGTGTCGGCATCACAGTGAGCTATGGGCATGGCTGAAGTTAGGGGAAGGTGGGCGGTCTCCTTGCGAAGCTCAACGTCTTGATGGCGCGGCAAGGGGCAGTGCGATTCGGTCAGAATGCGTCGACGCTCTGGACGACACCGACAGCAGTTTTGATGGCGCACAGTGGCTACGGGTCGCGCGGCGGCGAACGGGGTTGTCCGGCAGGGTCCTGGGGCGGTGGTGATCACGTACATGAGCGGAAAAGGCAGGGCGCGGTCTGTGCGAGCGTGTTGAGCGCGACGCTCTGGCGCGCTCTGGACATGGTCGCAGAGAAATGGGCGTGTGCGTTCTGGGTGGTCCAGTGGCTGGCAGGGCTCGAGGGCTAGATAGGGTGTGGCGATGGACGGTGGCGTGCTTGCTACACACGGGGTATAGGCTCGGCGCTTTCTCTAGCTAGCTAGCCATGGTCGGCTGTCAAGGGTGCTCTCGGGTTAGCACAACATGGTGCACTGGGTAAGAGATAGGTGTTTTCAAAGAATTGGTTGGCACTAGGGGAGACAAGTGTGATCAATGGTGAACAATGCTTAGCCAAATTACTGCTCAAAACAGTGAAGTTTGGCCAAATTGATTTTCTATCTCCAAGTTTTTTATGAAATGGCCGCAAGAAATTCAAATTTGAATTTTTGGATGAAACTTGGTGGGTGCAATGGTCACATACTAGGTAGTCTCTGATTGCTGGATTTGTCAAGGTGCACTGGTTTGGTTGGGTTTTGAGAAATGGTGATCTTCCCATATGAACTAGATTCAATTTTGACTTGTCATTTGAATAAGGTTGCCAAATGTTTCTTTGGGTTTGCAATGTGGGCTTGGGTTCACTTTCACTTAGTCTATCAAGGGATAAAAAGAAATGGAATTTTTTATGTTTTAAATCTTGGACTAAAAACACATAAAGTGGTCTAGTGAGCAGGATTGGCAAAAATGACCATTTGCTTGTTTTGTTTGTTTTTGAATTTCTATTGATTTGATTTTGCTTGGAATTGATTTAGATGATGTTGTTTTCATCTTTAAACCAATCCTTGCCATTCACAACAATCAAACAAGTCCATTCAAGCATTCATGCATTCATCACATACAGACATGCATTCATATGGGTTTTAATTGACAAAGTTTTTGTTAACCCTAAATTTGGGTGATTGGAATTGATAACCTTGTTTAATATTTTTGGGATGTTACAGTTACTCACCTTTTCCTTTGATCCCCTGCTTATACTTTGAGGATCCAAAAGATACCGCAATGTATGCAGCGGAAAACCAAGAGGAGGTCTTCTATGAAGAGCCCGATCTGTACGGTGCTATAGAAGGGGTGGACTACGACGTCATCTATGGACGAGAGCACCATGAGTCAGAATAATTACCTTAGTAGTAGTAACCAATTGAGCCGAGCAACATGAAAAATAAATAATAATAAGTTGTTGAGCTCAATTTGGAGTTGAAGTTGTCACTTTAAAACTTCCTCTGAAACACTTTATATTTGGTTTGTAATTTGAATCTTATGAAGTCTTGAACTTCTGGTATTGTAATAATAATAATGTATGTATGTTTGTAATATGGACCCGCAATGTTTCTGTTGTACCACTCTGAGGGATGTGATATTTACGGTACGGTTTTCTGTGAATTTCATATCAACGACTATAGTGTACTACACATGCAGTGGTATGCTGGGTCACCGCAGTTGGTATCAGAGCAAATTGCTTTGACCTTAGGTTGGAAACCTAGTAAAGGGTATTACATGTAGGTGTGTATAGCACCGATAAAGAATTCCCTATAAGGGTATAATGGGTATTCAAATGGGAATATTCCGTTATATGTTTTAGTGTAACAATTCTTTGTTATGATGCAATATATTATTGATTACTAATAAAAATATTTTTGTTATACAGAGTTATGGCACCAAAGTTTCTGAAACAAACTTTAGTAAGGAAAGAGGAGACTCTTGATTATTACCAAGGATCATTCACTGATCAACTTCGTCAACTCTCAAGGATTTTTAGTTGTCCAACTAAAATCCCGGTGAATACCATAACCTATTATGATGGTCGTATGTTATCCAAGTATCGTGTGAGTATCTAACTTCCAGAGGAGCTTGGATTATATCACGATCTACCTATAGGTGAAGGTAGGAGTCATTTAGCAGCATACCATGTTGCTATTGTGGAGGCGATAACCAATATCTGGGAGCATAAAGCCCAGGAGTTAGAAGGGAGCACATTTTCTGTGATTCCTCATGATTCTATACACTCGAATCCAGTACATCCTAAGTTAGCTTCTAAATTTATGGATCTATATCGAACACTTGTTCCTTATTTTTGTAAGACACATCAAGTTATAGTTGAAGATCAAAATGACAATGATAGAAGATCTAACTGATCCAGAAAGAAGGAAACATTTAACATTATAGTTGGAGAACGAAGCAAGGAGTAGTGCAAAACCAATCTTTAAGGATATACCCATAGATCCTGAATATTTTACACCATATCCTTATTCACCCAGACCAGAACCTACGTATGATCCTACTTTAGATATGAGGTATCATGTACCACAGGTTTTTGGGGAAGGATCTGATTCAGAACTTCCTATCGAAAATTCTGATGGTTGGAGGATGGGATTCCAAGGGAATCAAATGTCAGTGGATGGGTCTGACAGAGATGTTGGACAATCCAGCTGGATGGGTACGAGAATCAATCCTAATGATAGTAGTAGAACTACCATATTCGTAGAAAGTTAGGGTGAGGAAGAAGATCCTGAGGAGAGAGTGTTTGAATCATCAACACCTTCTCAAAACCAAGGGAATGTACATTATACAATGTTTAATTATATTGCCCAACAGAGCACCTGGGGAGCAGCAGAATCTGCGTTTTCTGTTGACAACTCTAGGAATGAAGCTCAGGAGATGCAAGTGGGTGATAATGTTGAACAGGTTTCTGGAGACTTTTCAGCTGAGCTGGATGGAGTCAAAGCACTCAGGCTGAGTAATGACTCAAGTACTAATACTTTATATACTGAGTATGTTCCTTCTGGAAGTCCATTTGTTCCACAAAATGTGCCACAGACGTTACGTCATCACGGTTGGACTTGAGGCATGTATGATGAGCGTCACAGATACTAGAAGTAGGTTACTTATTAGGAAGTATCGGGTATTGTGTATTGTAATCCAAGAGAATGATGTAGCTAAATAAGCGAGGTAGTGTTTTTAATTTGTTATTGTACCTATATGGTACAGGTTGTAATAATTTTGTATTTACTAAATGGTTTGTAATATATAATATGTGAAATACATATTTGGATCTTATTTGGGTTTTTATTTCCATTGTGTGACTAGTTCTGTGCGTAAAGTTGAGCTCAGAACACATGTGCATGATGTAATTATGAGTATTCGCTTTATGTTGCAGGACTAGGGAGTCATGGAATCGGGTGTAGAAATCGAATCTGAACAGCAGCGCATGGATCGCGAGGCTAAGGAGAAGGAAGATGCAGATGCTAGAAATCAGTGAACATTACCACCACCACCAATGAGGCCACTAATGGAGCAGAAATGATGCAAGAACACCAAAATAAATTCATGGAAGAGTTGTTGGGACGAGCTGGAAATCAGCAAGCACCTAAAGGAGGAGGAGTGAGTCTTTCTGACTTCCAGAATGCAAGGCCGTTACCTTTTGCATCAGCCCCAGAACCAATGGATGCAGAAGATTGGCTAGCAGATACTGAGAGAAATTTGAAAACTGTAGGTTGCAATGATGGGGAAAAGCTGAGGTATGCAACTCATATTTTGACTGGACCTGCAGCATCATGGTGGGAAAATCAGTTAGCCATGCAACCACCAAGAAGAGAGTATACTTGGGAAGAGTTCAAGCAGAGGTTCTGTGAGTATCATGTTCCGGAAAGTGTAATCGAGTTGAAGCGTAGGGAGTTTGAGGAGCTTCAGCAAGGTTATACTAGTGTCATGAAGTACATCCGGGAGTTTAGCCAACTGTCTCGTTATGCCGAGGATGAAGTGAGCACTGAACAGAAAAGGAAGAAGCGTTTTCTGTGAGGGTTAAACCATTCATTAAGATGCAATTGAGCTTGGAAAATAAACAAACTTTTTAGTAGTTACTAGATGCAGCCATCACTTTTGAAGATGATTATAAGAATGTATAAGAGGACAGAAGGAAGAGAGCCAAGAAGGAAACAAAGAGGATTCAGGCAAGTAAACCCAAGCCCAATTTGGAGTTCAAGCCAAGGAATAGACCCTACAAGAACAACAACAATTCCAATCGGAATGCAAATCCAACTGGAAGGAATATTATATGCCATAATTGCAAACTTGCAGAGCATATGAGCAGGGATTCCTAGAAACCAGTGATAATTTGCCATGCTTGTGGTCAGAGGGGTCATATAAAGCCAAACTGTCTGAGTAAACCATAGGGTAGTTGGCCTGTTAAAGGTGGATGACAAACCAGTGGAAACAATGGACAACCCAATAGAGGAGGAAGTTATGTCAAGAACAACAATCGCAAGAGGAACAGACCCACCAGGAAGCTGAATTGTGCAACCTTGGAGGAGGTGGATAACTCCGAGCATGCAGTGATAGGTATGCTCAATATCTTTACCAATCCCGGAAAAGTTCTTTTTGATACCGGTGCAACTACTTCATTCATTTCTGAAGAATTCTGTGATAAATTCAGGATTAGAAGGGCGGCGTTAGAAAACTCTATGACCGTGGTGACGGTAGGGGGAAATGTAGTTGTACGCCACATTAAACAAGATCAGGTTATCTCAATATGTGGTTGTACATACTTTGTGGACCTTTATGTGATTCCTTTGAAGGGAATTGTAGTAGTGTTGGGTATGGACTGCATGACTGAACATGGTGCTCAGATTAATTGTGAGGATAAAACTGTCTCAATCAAGACTCCAAGTGGAGCAAGGATAGTTTATCAAGCAGATAAGCACAGTCATATAATGGTAGATCTTCAGTTAAACTCAATGAAGGAGGTCAAGTTGGAGGATATTCCTATAGTAAATGAGTTTTAGGATGTTTTCCCAGCAGAATTACCAGGAATGCCACCGGATCGGGAAATAGAGTACACTATGATCTAATTCCGGGTACATCACCAATAGCTCAAGCACCATACAAGATGGGTCTGAAGGAATTAAAAGAACTGAAAGAGCAAATTGATGAGTTAGCCAGGAAGGGATTCATTCAAGAAAGTGTATCTCCATGGGGAACTCCCTTGATCTTTGTAGATAAAAGAGATGGGGAAGAAGGATGTATGGGGACTATAGAAATCTCAAAAATGTTACCATCAAGAATAAGTACCCATTGCCAAGAATTCAAGATCTGTTTGATCAAGTTAAGGGAGATGGAGTATTTTCCAAGATTGACTAAGATCAGGATACCACCAGATAAAAATCAAACAGGAAGATGTTCCAAAGACATCATTTGTCTCAAGGTGTGGACACCATGACTATCTTGTCGTACCATTTGGTTTGACCAATGCACCAGCAATATTCATGAATTTGATGAATAAAATCTTCATGCCGTACTTGGACAAGTTTGTCATAGTGTTTATTGATGATATTTTGATATATTCAAAGGATAAGGAAGAGCATGCTGATCATTTGAGAATAGCATTGCAGATCTTAAGAGATCATAAGCTTTATGCTAAGTTCAACAAGTGTGAATTTTGGCTAGATGAGGTAAAATTTATTGGTCATGTGATCAGTAAGGATGGGATTGCTTTAAATCCATCCAAAGTTCAATCAGTATTAGAGTGGACTGCACCAACCAATGTGAAGCAACTTCGAGGTTTCTTGGGTATGGCTGGTTATTATCGGAGGTTCATTGAAGGTTTCTCAAAGATAGCTGGACCAATGACCAAATTGTTAATAAATAATACACCATTCATCTGAGATGAAAAGTGTGAAGCGTGTTTTCTAGAGTTGAAGACTAGATTAACTACCTCTCCAATTTTAGTAGTTCCTAAAACAGGAAAGGACTATATAGTATATTGTGATGCATCTAAAGAAGGTTTTGGTTGTGTGTTAATGCAAGATTGTAAAGTAATTGCTTACGGATCAAGACAACTGAAACCACATGAAGTCAATTATCCAACCCATGATTTGGAACTAACAGCCGTAGTCTTTGCCTTTAAAGGATGGAGGCATTTTCTTTATGGAGCAAGGTGTGAGTTATACACTGACCACAAAAGTCTCAAATATTTCTTCACTTAAAAGGAATTGAATATGAGACAGAAGCGTTGGTTAGAGCTAATCAAAGATTATGATCTGACAATCAATTATAGCTCGGGAAAAGTAAATGTTGTAGCATATGGTTTAAGCCATAAGAGCACAGATATTCAGCCTAGCAATCGAGAACTACCAAAAGAGCTACAGATGGATTTGGAGAGGTTGGAACTTCAATTCATAAGAACAGAGACTCTTGGAGGACTAGCTACTATGCACGTAGTTGTAGAACAGAATAGTGATCTCAAGTATGAATTTTTTGACATCAAGCTGAAGATCCTTTTAATGCTGAAGAAATTTGGAGGATATCACAAGGTCAAGCATCAGTTTTTTGCTTAGGACATTATGGATCTTTATGGTTTCAAGGTCGTCTTTGTGTTCCAGATGTATCAGAAATTCATGAAGTGATACTTCAAGAGGCACATGAGACACCATATTCCATTCATCCAGGAAGTACCAAGATGTACATGGATTTGAAAGAATTATTCTGGTGGAATAACATGAAAAGGTACATTGCAAAATACGTGTCAGAATTCCATACTTGCCAGAGGGTAAAAGCTGAACATCAAAGTCTAGCAGGTCCGTTTCAACCTTTGGAAAATCCGGACACCAAAACGGATTTCATCACAGGATTACCCATGACACCAAAATGGAAAGATATGATATGGGCAATTGTTGATAGACTCACTAAACGTGAACATTTTATTCCAGTATACCAGAAAGTTAATGCCGAGAAGTTGTAGAAGTTTATGTCAAGGAGATAGTAAGCAAGCACGGAGTGCCCAAGAAGATCGTAACTGATAGAGGATCTGTGTTTACTTCAGCATTTTGGAAACAATTACATGAAGCACTTGGTTCAAAGTTGGATTTCAGCATAGCCTATCATCCAGAAACTGGGGGTCAGACTGAAAAAACAATCTACTATTGGAAGACATGCTTAGGGCTTGTGCATTAGATTTTGGAGGTTCGTGGGAAGATCATCTACCATTGGCAGAATTTTCCTACAATAACATCTATCAGAGTAGTCTGAAGGCAGCTCCATATCAAGTACTTTATGGAAGAAAATGTAGATCACCAATATGCTGGTATGAGCCTGATAGTAGCAAAGAATTTGCACCAGACTATATCAAAGAAAGGAAAAATATCATCGATGTAATCAAGGATAGATTGAAAATAGCTCAAAGTAGACAGAAAATTTATGCTGATCTAAGTCGAAGATCATGGCATCCTGAAGTAGGAGACATGGTATATCTCAAAGTATGTCCAATGAAAGGAGTTAAGAGACTCGGAGTTAAAGGAAAATTGAGTCCCAGATATATAGGACCATTCAAAGTACTAAGTCAGAATAGGACTATAGATTATGCTTTAGAGTTACCACCAAGATTGGCTTAAGTTCACAATATTTTCTATGTGTCACAACTCCGAAAATGTCTTAAGGTTCCTGATGATGCAATCACACATCAAGAGGTGGAATTACAAGCAGACTTGACATATGTTGAGAAACCCTGTAAAATTTTGAAAGAGAACTGGAAAAGGTTGAGAAACATGGCAATCAAGTACTGCAAAGTACAGTGGGAGCATCACCCCGAGAGAGAAGCCACCTGGGAGAAAGAGGATGACTTAAGAGAAGCCTATCCAGAACTGTTCAGGTACACTCTAGCAAAATTTGGGACAAAGTTTAATTTAAGGGGGGGAGTCTGTAACATCCTAGCATTTAGGAACCAACGAAGGGTAGATTTAGGAATATGTGCATATGCATGCATTCATCTGCAAAATGCGGGTAAATTTTTCGCCAAATAAAAAACCTAAAGTGATCAGAGTTTCTTTCACTCTCTAGGTGTAGGAATAGCTCTGGAGAGTGATCGTTACAGATTTTGACATGATCTTTATGACGTGTTTTGGGGAAAAGAATTTGAATTCAAATTTGGAATTTGAACTTATATTTAAAAGTTAGGATTTTGTATTTTGGAATCAATTCCAAAATAATTTAGTAATATTATTTGTTTTAATAAAGAGAGAGTAGATAGTAATAATAATTCAATATAAAGAAATTCAAATGAGAATTGAATCTTTATTCCTGATCTTTATTTCATAAACATTCTACAATAATGAATACATTAATTCAATATAGGTTCCTTATAGTAAAGAAATTACAAGAAGGGAAATTCAAATATGAATAAACTATTACAATATTCTTACAAAAGAATAAAATAAAGATTACAAAAAGAATCTATCTATCTAGGTAATTCTATACTAAATCTTGAGTATCCAGATCTTGTGCCTGCAACAAAATAGAAAAAAAAACAAAAATAAAAGTTAAGATTAGTTTTTAGGATACTCTCAGTAGAGAGAAGTGAAGTGCACTGCTCAAGGTTACATCATTGAGTATTGTTAAAAGGGGCAAGTTTCACCAATATGAAAAAATTTGTTCTTCCATAATAAATAAGCCACAAGTCAGATATTCGCAGCAAGTAAGAGGGGCAAGTTTCCCCAGGAGAGTTCAAAGTTATAAGATCAAAAGGTGAGACACCTCACTGATCTGATCCAAACTGTGTACTAAGCACACATGCAGCACAATCACCTAAATGCATGATGTGTGCTGTCAACACAGCAGCATCAGCTCACACAAGCAAAAGGAGTAGCACAGCCATGGGAAAACTTGTAGCAGCTCATTCTTTCATCTCAAACAGCACACCAGGAACACACCAAGCCTATCAAAGCCTAGACAAATCACCAGCCAAACCACACACACAAGATCATCCTTGTATCACCAGATGGTGACATAAGGAGGTGGTGGATCAGGTGGATAGCAAGGCCAAGTTGCAGGAGCTGGGAGGTGAAGGGCAGATCAAGGCCAAGCTTCCAGGAACCAGAAGTAGCAAGAGAAGCACCAGGAGGTGAAGGACAAGATCAGGCCGGCAACACAACCAGCAAGATCAAGTCACCAGATCAACCATCAACAACACCAATAACTCAACTATTGTGGTGAGTAGTATAAAACCTTCACATGATCTGTCTACCTAAATTAGATAAGAATTCATATGTTGTCTTATATTAAATCTCTCAGAAATCACCCAAATGGGCTGAATCCATCATAGAGGATTTTTGAATGCTAAAGTCATAGTCATAAGAAAACCATACAAGTAAAACCAGGATCTCAGACCAACATCATTGATCCTAGATATAAAGGCCAAATCCTATATTCCAATATGACCATAGCCAAGATTAAGAATTCTGTCCACATCTCTTAAAAGAGTAGCACCCCAGAATCCATAAATCTTATGGATCCATACAAAACCATGAGCACACCAATCACTTTATCACAGGGAATTCATAATAAGTAACTGGTATCACTACCTGAACATATCTATGAGGGACAGCAAGATAGGAACCTAGTTCCTAAGCCTGAGACCAACATCATAGGCATAAATGTTCAAAGAAGCTTTCAACTTAACTTTGGCATTTATCCAATCTTAAGCACTGACCAAAATAAATCCCAGTAGTAGAACCACAACTTGTGTGCCATTCTAAGATGGTGTCACAAGAACAAGTTCTAAAACCCAAGCAAAACAATTACTTAGCTTTCATAGATAAACTGGCAAGCCATTAACTATCATTTTCCTAGAATCAAACACCAGAAATCATCATCAAGCTTATCTATACATCATCAGAGCATATTTGTAATAACATGTTAACACTCAATCTGTATGTGACTATACATGCCAACATTTAAAGATGTAGTGAATAAATCACTAGCAAATCCACTGTCTATAACAAGATCATGACAGTAGTGAACTTCCAAATCACTATAGGATCCACAAGTAATAATTCCACAGTAGCACTAGCATTTAAACCATATCCAATTACCAATTGGAATTAGCCTGATAAGCCACTAACATCACCAAAAACCAATTGTAGACAGTAATCCACATCAAATAACCATTCACCATCCTCAGTTACCATTACTACTAATTTCAATCCTTCATATATAACCAAAACAGAGGGATGAACCCTAATCAAGTCACGAACCCTAATTAGGGATGGCCACTAGAGGCACACAAATGAAATCAAAGGATACAGAGGACAGAGGGCACGGGAGGTGATCAAGACCAAACTCACCAGTGGTCCTCGATGTAGATTAGAAGAGGAAGAAGAGGGGCCAACGAGCGCACGGCGGCACAGGAAGCACCCAAAGGGCTCTCCAACCCGCACCGAGCCGAGGCGGCGGCCAAATCAGCGCACGAGAACAAACAACACCACCACAGCAACACACGAACACCTCACAGCACCACGGGAGCAGTAGCGAAGGCATCACCGGTAGCACCACTAACCCTACGTTTTGGGACGGAGCCGGCCTGGCCAAAGGAGAGCCCTAGAGCCAAATCTAAATGGACTAGATGAAGGAGCGGTGTCAGCAACCTCGCCATACACCACGGCGGTAGCCAGGGAGACCCAAGGCGGCGTGAATCGCACGGTGGCGGTGCCAGCGACCACGGGGGCAAGGAAGAGAAGGGGTGAGGTCGTGAGAAGATGAGGCAGTGGAATGGATCGATAGGGCCAGTACCACTTTGGGGAGTTGTTTTGACCTGGCCAATTGGGCCAATTTTGGCCCAAATAGATAATGGGGTTGGCCCAAATATAAAAAGAGCAAGAATTTAATAATTTAGAAAAAGACCAAAATACCCCCTAGGATTTAATAAATTCTAGTAAATAAAAGAAACACCTTAAAAATACAAGTAATATATTTTTAGGTTTATAATAATTCAAGCTACTTTAATAAATTAAGAAGTCTATTTTTAATAGCATAAATTTAGGTTAAAGATTTTTATAATATATATATATATATATTCCTTATGGAATTTTATAAAAATCAATAAAATACCTAAAAATAAATAAAAATAACTTTTATCATCCTTAATTTTTATAGTATTTTAGAAAAATACTAAAGTAATATTTAATATTCGAAATAAAATCTTCGAAAGTAAAAAAATTATTCTTAAAAAGAATATTAATAAAATAATTATAGGAGTTATAATTAAATAAAAATTAGTTTCTAACTCTATTAATAATATATTATATTATGAAAATAGTGAATATAATATTTCTCAAATATTAAAAGTTATTCCTTAAAATGAATTCCTTTATTACATAAAGAAATTCAAGAAACTAAAATATTGGGTAAAACACACAAAGAAGATAAATATTAAATAATGCATTACATTACTATGCATATTCATCTTGCTTCTTTAAATATTGTCCTTACCGGGTAATAATGATGTTTTGTAGACATAGAAGCTCAAGGTCCAGTGCAAGCATCCGACTTCACTACCTTGCAATCACAAGGCAATTTCATCACTTGCTCATGTCCTTCGAAGAGTCTTTACCAAAGTATTTATAAATTGGGTGTTATCATCTATGTTTCAAGGAAAGAAAGTATTATTTTCTCAAATAAATAAATTGTGTGTATCATCCTAAGTGATGATATAGTGGAGGAAAATAACTTAGGTTTCTATTTGCAACAATGATAATCACCTAGGAATTTAACAACCCATGACATCAGTGATTCTAGCGCCGTATATAACGCGTTAACCATGAGATTTGAAATGGGACAGAGAAGTCAGCTGTATCATTTTCCTTTCATATGGAGGCAAGACGACCTTAACATGACATTGTGATTCCTTGTGCGGATCCAACATTTGGGTGGGCACCCTTAGGCCCCACGTTTTTGGTGTCTAGATTATCTATGAGTGGCTGTCGGAGGTATAGCCGGACCTATATGGTACTTGCCAGGGGAATCACCAGCTCATAGAGTCTTCGGGAACTCATCAGGGTTATAGCCTACCTGAAAGGGGGCTTAACGGAGGTGAGCCAGCCCCGAAGGATCATGCAGACATATGGGGTCGCGAAAAGGGCAGTGATTGGCTTGGATCACTGATGGCTGCACATCTTATGTGAAGCCTGTTGGGAACCCCAAGAGCAAGGTGTGAAGCAGCACACGAGCAAGTTTTCCCTCAGTAAGAAACCAAGGTTATCGAACCAGTAGGAGGAAGGAAACGTCACACAGGTGTTGCAAGTAACGCGGAGACCTGCACAACACAAACTCAAGACTTTGCCCCAACGAATCAGTGAGGTTGTGAAGCTCGCCGGTTTGCTGTAACAAAGGATTAAACGTATGGTGTGGAAGGTAATGGTTTGCAGCAAGTAAAAAAGTAACAGTGGAAGATGTATCAATGGTAAAGATTGGACCGGGGTCCATAGTTCACTAGAGGTGCTCTCCTTAGATAAACAACATGGCATGAAGGGTAAACAAATTACAGCAGGGCAATTGATAGGAACTCAGAAAGGCATAACAATGCAATTACTAGTCAGAAAGATCCTATGAGATTCGATTGGGCAATACAACAAGATACATAGACCGCCATCCAACTGCATCTATGACTAGAAGTCCACCTTCAGGTTATCATCTGAACCACCTCCAGTATTAAGTTGCAAGCAACAGACAACTTCTTTAAGCAAAGTGTGTAAGGTAAATAGTCCACATGTTCCATGAACAAGAGACCGTTGTTTTCTCCCTAGTGGCAACAGCACATCTACAACCAAAGAGATTTCTGTCACTTCCCTTGGAAACTAGAGGCATAAACCCACTACCGAGCATAAATACACCCTCTTGGAGTCACTAGCAACTACTTGGCTAAGATAGCTACTAAGAACGGAGAGCATGCAAGATCACAAACAACACAGACATGATAGAATCATAAAGACAAAACCATTAATAAAACCAACATAATAATCTCAATATCCATCGGATCCCCGCAAGCACAACATGCATGATTACAAATAGATTAGATCTTGATCATGAACGGAGCTCACAAGATCTATACATGAAAGCACAAAGGAGGAGATATAACCATCTAGCTACTACATGGACCCATAGTCCAAGGTGGAACTACTCACGCATCATACCAGAGAGAAGGCCTCCGGGATGCCTCCGGCAGGGTGTCGGGAAGAACTTTAGATCCCCCCGATCTAGGGACGATGGTGGCAGCGGCTACAGACTGTTTCATGGAGATTTGATCGGGTGCTTATGGTTTATTCATCGGGGGCTTCTTATAGGTGAAGAGGGAGGCCGAGGCGGCGGCCAGGGGAGCCAAACCCTAGCAAGGCACGGGGTGAGGCCCATCGCGCCTAGGGTGGGTCTGGCCACCCTGGCCGGCCCCTCCAGCTCTCCTCTAGACTTCTTGTTCCCCACGGAATGTAAGTGACTTTGACGTTTGTCCCGTCCAATTCCAAGAATATTTCTTTACTAACTTTTATGAAACCAAAAACAGCAGAAAACATGCATCTGGCACTGTTGCAACTTGTTAGTAGGTTAGTATCAGAAAACATGTAAAAATCACCTCAAAGTGTGGACAAGTAAAGCAAAGTAGATACTAAACAAGCATGGAGCATCAAAAATTATAGATACATTTCAAACGTATCAACATCCCCAAGCTTAACTCCTGCTCATCCTCGAGTAGGTAAGTGATAAAAATAATAATTTTTGAGGTGACATGCACCCTCAAAATAAAGATCCAACCATTTGCAAGCATTGAAAGTTGGGATCAAAGAACTCTAAACATGTGCATGAAAGATGGAGTTATAACAATAGGACATAGTAACTATGCATGCAACATGACAAGCTACAAACAAAGATAATGAATAACATGCATTGAAAAACGTTTGTTTGTTTCACATACAAAAAACATAGCATAGTGGCAATGAGCTTGTCCCTCAGAGAGTAGCAAATAGATGCATAGGACACCTTCAAAGTTCACAAGGGTGACTAGAAACAAGTAGCACAAGAACAAGTAATATCACAATATGCATCAATTAATAAGCTTTGGAACACTGCACACAGAATGACAACTATGCTCTCTTAATGGTTCCTAAAGGTAGAAGGTGGACACTCAATAATGGTGGAAGAAAGGCCTTTTTGTAAAGGAAGCAGGTATTACAGGTTTCAAAAAGAGCTTCCAAAAATTATGGTACTTTTTAGCTTTCAGCCCTCATTTCCCCTATCATAAGCATCTTGAAGTGGTTAAGGTTTAAGTGGCAAAGGTGGAGTATATGCTTGACGAAGTATAAGTTGGCAATGTCAAGTCCCTTGAATACGACGGCCACACCTCATGCATAGTGAACTTTGGGTCCAGGTAAGTTCTTGTCATTGTAAGTATTTGCATATCATTGACAACCACCAACGGGGTACCCCTTGCACATGGTACAAGAGCTTTCCCATAACCAAAATGACAAGGAAAGCAGCCAATGAGCATCTGTAAGACCCCACCTTTATAAAGGTAAAGGTCCCTCTGATTGCAATGCTAGTCCCTGGATCAATTGCTAGCATCCACAGTTTAAGATGAAGTACACAGATAAAAAGGTCATTATGACATCTTCATTCTAGAGATAACATAGTATTTTAGAACTCCATAGCCATAGGCTAGTACAAGAGTTCAACTTAAAAAAACAAAGTAAAGTCTTCATCTTCATGTGCCATAGGCAAACATGTTGACTGTAGACTCATAACCCTAATCCTCATCAGAGTAACCTGCAACATCACAAGTTATAACCACAGTGGGTCAATACATTGGAATAGTATTGGCAAGTGATACCTTAGTAGAATAATAGTTTCTAACTTCTACATGAATTTGGCTAAGTGTAGCTTAGGCTTGCTTTGCTCAAAATAGGTTTTGCCTATCAGTTGAAAACACTAAGTTTTTGTTTGACAAAATCACCCAAGGCGTCTACCAATGAAAATTGGTGATCCTCTACCCTTGTTGAACCAAAAAATTTAACTTAGAAATTGGGATAAGGAGATCCTTGATAGCTTCCATGTCTTGATGCTGAAATTGTCCATTGCCGGGGAAACGGCTAAGTACTTAGATTCTTCCTTCTCGAGAGGTGGTGCACTTTCCCCACAAGACTCGACATGCATCAAGACAAGATCTTTCAAAAGCCTTCCCTTGGACCAAATGGATGTGTTCCAAACCTATCACCCCTACCACCTTCTGTCCATTTGGCTATGTTATTACAATCTATATGATCCAGGCAGAGCCCATATTGCCATGTGGCTACACTGGAAGCTTCTTAACATTTGGCATCTCAAATCCCTTTTTTCATGGGTGGCATTCCACAAGTGAGATACAAAGGGTAGGCCATGAAGATGGGGCCCTGGTAACCACTCAACAAAAATCCATCCAAGCAATTACCATTCCACCCAGGTGTTTCATTCACTTAGTTGTTTTATTAAGCAAAAACATAAGTCACAAGACTTAGTAAAATTTCCATAGAATGTATTTATAAACCACCCTTGTTTGCTACTATCTAGGCTAAGAAGGATAATACAACAAGTATCTTAACTTAGAGAATATTCCTACCAATTCTAAAACTACTAGGATTTCACATAGCATAGCATATAGATACTTAGCAAAAAAAATATCATGCAAGCCCTATACAAAATATCACTAGTGCATAGTAAAAATGTTGGGACAAAGACATGAAGCACCACTTGCCTTGGTAGTTGGGGGAGTAGCAACAATCCTCACAATCACAATCACCACTAGCACCAAAATCTACACATAAAATGATAGCATCAATTTACATTCAAATTAATGAAGCAAAAATATATGAATGCATGCAAATGCCATGTGATGACTTTTCTCAAACCAAACAAGACAAGTAAACAGTACTAAACACTAAAATAAACATTCATATACTAAATAAACTCAATATAATCTTTAAAACATTTTCTAAATAATTTATATGCTCAAAATAGGCCTCCAAATGTCTCTGCATAAAATTCCATTTTAACGGAAGCAAAATACAAAACTAAGCCCATAGATGTGTAGGATTTAATTTTGTGAATCCATTGATATATTATTTGCATTTTTGGATAAACAGAAGAAAAGTTATGAATTTTTACAAGTTAATTCATCTAATTAAATCAAAAATGGATTTTTAAAAGAAAAACCCTGACATGCGGCGGCTTCTGATTGGTCAGTACCGCTTCGTGCAGGATCACGCCTCCGTGTCGTTGGATCTAATCAGATCCAACGCACCAGATCTACTCGTACCGCTTCACGGTCTGTTCTAATCATGACCACTGGATCTAGATCCAGCGGATCTAATCACTCTGCCACGAACTGGTGGCGAGCAGTGGCGGTGACGGCGATGAACTAGCAGCACTATGGGGTAAAGGGAGGGGTGCAGTGAGTTACCGAGGTCAAGGAGCTGAGGCGGTCACAGTGGAGGTCATGTGCGAGGGCGGGGCGCTCGGGTTCGGCAGCTATTCCTCACTGGAGTTGAGCTCACCGTCGGGCACGTGCGGGTGTTGATGAAGGCGACGCTACAGACCACCAGAAAATAAACCGCAAGTGGCATTAGGTGCGTACGAGGGTGGTGAACAAAATCGTAATAACCAGAGAGCGAGGGGGGGGGGGTCGATGCTCACCGGGGTTGGTCGCGGAGGGGCTCGGTACCGCGCCGATGTGAGCTTAAGTGCGGGCAGCCTAGTGGCGCTAGACGGTGGCGAGTGAGGGGAAAGATGCGGGGGAGGGAGATTTTTAAGTAGGCAGGGTCGGGGGAGGAAATTACGCCCGCAATCAATCGGATTGATTCGATGTTTAATCGGAGGAAACGGCCGCGGCGGAGCTGGTCACCGCATGTTGATTGAGGACGAAGGAGATGATATGTCAGTGGGGCAAGGAGGTCAGCGAGGTGGGGGTCTGTTAGCGCGTGAGAAAGAGTGGAGAGGGGGAGGTAGCTGGGTGGGCTTCGCAGGCTAAATCTGTTGCTGGGCCGAAACAGTGGTGACGGACTTTTCTCTTTTCCCTATTCTTTTTCTTTTTTCTATTTTGATTTTCAGGAAAGTAATTTAATTCAAATTCATGTGAGTTTGAATCCTAATTACTTTTATTTTTTAGTGGAATCTTTGCATAATATTGAGTATAAAACCTTACTGTATGGTCAAAAACACTTTGACACTTTGAAAATAAAATTTAAATCATGCCTTTATTCATACATATATATTAGGCATAATAAATGGTTTTTGTGTTGAATTTTTGTTTTGTAAATCTTTGTCTAAGCATTGCATTCATCTTTGAAACATTTCTGATCAAACCAAGGTATTTCTCATACTTTGAAAGTAAAATTGAACCACTGCCTTTCTAGCATAAAATAATAGGCATATAAATGGTTTCTTATTTTTGAAATCTTGTTTGAAATAACCAAATGCTTATGAATGCATGAATGAGATGCAAAATTTTCAAATTATGAGTTTTGGGATGTTACAAATCCAACCCCCTTAAGGTGAATCTCACCCTCGAGATTCGGATTAGCTAGCAAATAGGTGAGGGTGGTCTTTCCGAAGATCATCTTGTCTTTCCCATGTTGCTTCTTCTTCGGAATGATGGTTCCACTGAACTTTGCATATTTTGATAGTCTTAGTTCGAGTAACTCTTTCTGCAGTCTCAAGAATCTTGATAGGTTTCTCTTCATAAGTGAGATCACTTTCCAACTGAACCTCTTCCAAAGGTATAGTATCCTTCAATGGAGTCTCTTCCATCTCCGGATGGCATTTCTTCAACTGACTTACGTGAAACACATTTTGAACGGCAGAGAGTGCTTCAGGCAACTCAATCTCATAAGCCAGTTCTCCTTTGCGGCTTAGAATCTTGAATGGTCCAACATACCTTGGTGCCAATTTTCCTTTGACTCCAAATCTCTTCACTCCTCGAAGTGGTGAGACTCTAAGATAAGCTCTATCACCTACCTCATAGGTGACTTCTCTATGCTTTGGATCTGCGTAACTCTTCTTTCGGGACTGTGCTATCTTCAATCTTTCCTTTACCAACTTGACTTTCTCTTCAGCTTCCTTGATTAGTTCTGGCCCGAACATATTTATTTCTCAAACACCACTCCATAGTAATGGTGTAGTACACTTTCTTCCATAGATAAATTCAAACGGTGCCATCTCAATACTGGCTTGATAGTTGTTATTGTAAGAGAATTCTGCGTAAGGCAGGCTCTCATCCCAACTAGCACCATAGTCTAGGGCACATGCCCTCGACATATCCTCCAGAATCTGGTTGGTCCTTTCTGTTTGTCCATCAGTTTGAGGATGAAAAGCTATGCTGAACTCTAATCTTGTTCCCAATGATTCATGCAGTTGCCTCAAAAAATGCGAAGTGAACTGAGTTCCTCTATCTGACACAATATCCTTGGGTACTCCATGCAGACACACAATCCTATTCATATATATCTTGGCTAACTTAGCACTCATATAGGTTGTCTTCATGGGTATGAAATGAGCCACTTTAGTTAGGCGATCTACGATGACCCAGATAGAATCATATCCTCATCTA
Source organism: Avena sativa (assembly GCA_916181665.1). Taxonomy (NCBI): domain Eukaryota; kingdom Viridiplantae; phylum Streptophyta; class Magnoliopsida; order Poales; family Poaceae; genus Avena; species Avena sativa. The sequence goes on along the minus strand of OV702280.1, from coordinate 217,749,878 downwards.
GTCCTTGGCAGTCCTATGATAAAATCCATGCCAATCTTGTCCCACTTCCAATCAGGAATAGGTAGTGGTTTTAACAATCCTGCTGGTTTCTGATGTTCCGCTTTCACTCTACTACACACATCACACAAAGAAATATGTTCTGCGATGTCCTTCTTGAGATTATTCCACCAAAATCTTTCCTTCACATCCATGTACATTTTGGTCTTACCCGGATGAATGGAATATGGTGAGTTGTGTGCTTCTTGTAAAATCAGTTTCCGAAGCTCCGGTTCTTGCGAAATGCAGATACGTTTTCCAAACCATAAAGTACCCTGTTCGTCTTCGTGAAATCCTTTACCTTCCCTTTGCTAATTTTCCCCTTAATCTCTTTATTTTCCTTGTCTATCTTTTGGGCTTCCCTGATCCTGTCCAACAATGTGGGTTGAACACCCAATGACATGAGATGTCCCTTAGGCACTATCTCCAATCTGAGATCTTTGAATTGGGCACACAGATCATCTGGTAATTCTCCCTTAGTGAGGCCATTCACATAAACCTTACGGCTTAAAGCATCCGCTACAACATTTGCTTTACCGGGGTGGTATTGCAAACTCAAGTCATAGTCCTTGATGAGTTGTAGCCATCTTCTTTGTCTCATGTTGATTTCTTTCTGAGTGAAGATATACTTCAAACTTTTGTGATCTGTGAACACTTCACAATGTTTTCCCAAAAGGTAATGCCTCCATGTTTTGGGTGCATGTACAACAGAGGCTAACTCTAAATCATGAGTAGGATAGTTTATTTCATGGGGTTTGAGTTGTCTCGAGGCATAACCACAACTTTCCCTTAATTTTCTTGCATTAATACTCCACCCAATCCTTGGTGAGATGCATCACAATATACTTGGAAATACTTTTCCAAATCTGGTAGACATAAGACTGGTGCTTTCACTAGTATCTTCTTCAATTCTTGGAAACTGGGTTCACATCCTTCAGTCCAATCAAATTTTTTGTCTTTCTTAAGTAACCCCGTCATTGGCTTAGCTACCTTTGAGAAAATTCTCAATGAATCTTCTATAGTATCCTGCCAAGCCAAGGAAACTACGTACTTCTTTCACTGACTTAGGAGATTCACACTAAGTTACAGCTGACACTTTCACGGGATCAACAACTACACCATCTCCTAACACAATATGTCCGAGAAATACCACTTCATTCAGCCAGAATTCACACTTGCTGAATTTGGCATACATCTTATGCTCCCTAAGCTTCTCGAGTATCAATCGTAAATGTTCTTCATGCTCTTCTTTGCTCTTGGAGTAGATCAGAATGTCATCGATGAATACAACAACAAACTTTTCAAGAAATTCCATGAACACTTTGTTCATCATATTCATGAAATAGGCTGTTGCATTTGTCAAACCAAATGGCATCACGGTGTACTCATACAATCCATACCTTATGGTGAAAGCAGTCTTAGGTATGTCTTGCTCTCTAATTTTAAGCTGAAAATATCCTGATCGGAGATCAATCTTTGAGAACACACTGGATCCTTCTAGCTGGTGAAACAGATCATTGATTCTAGGCAAAGGATACTTGTTCTTGATAGTTACCTCATTGAGTTAACGGTAATCTATGCATAACCTTTGACTTCTATCTTTCTTTTCAACAAACAAAACTAGTGCACCCCAAGATGAAGAACTTGGTTGAATAAATCCTTTCTATAACTGTTCTCCAAGCTGTTTCTTGAGTTCCTTCAACTCATCAACTGTCACATCCCAAAATTTTCCATATTTTGAAATGTGAAAAATAAATAATTGTTGAAATTTAGGGTGAAAATCAACTTTTTGATTCCAAATGGAAATAACAAAACCCTACTTGAACAAAATTTGAATAAAATGGACTCCAACAAATTTCAATCAAGTGAAATGCATTCATCAATAAATGTATCTTGAAAATTTAAATATTTGGAAAAGTAAACCAAAACCCTGAAAACCTAATGGAAGAAAATAATTTCCAAGATCTCTCTAACACTATGGATTTGATCCATATAAAAATTCAGCAACAATCATTTTAAAATGATCAAAAATGATAAACAAAAATATTATAAAACCATAGAAATTGCTTTCATTTAATTTGGAGTCATGGATAAAATCTTATGAATTTAATAAGATAAAGAAATTAAATTTCAAAGCTAATAAATCTCCTAACTAAAATCCATACCAAATTGTGAGCAAAATAATCCTAAAGGGATTTAAAAGGATAAACAAATATTAAATAAAATTATACAAATTGTAATCACCAATTTTGGATCTATAAATAAAAAGATATGGATTTTATATAATAAAGAAAGAAATAAATAAATAAATAAGGAATATTTAAAAGACAAATTAAATCTAGGCCAAATCCATAAACAAATGAAAGTTTATTGAATAATAAAAAGGAGTAAAAGATTGTTTAAATAAAATCATAAGGATTGAACAATATCCAATTTTATTTAAATAAAGATAATATGCCTAAACCAAATAATAAATCCTAATAAAATTATTTAGGAGGAAATTTAAATCTTGAATTAAATCCATAGCAAATGAAATAAAGATAATTCAAATAAAATAAAGGGATAAGGAATATTAAAATAAAATAATATGACATTAACCAAATTCTATTCTATTTGAATAAAGAAAAAATCCCTAATAGAAATGATTAATTAAATCATGGGAAAATAATAAATTGGAATTTACCAAGGTGAATATAAAAGTTATTTAATTAACTTAAATGGAATAAAAGAATTATTCCAAAAATGGTCTTTAAAATACATGTTTAAACAGTATAGAAACTTGATGAAGGTTTGAGAAAAGTTTGAATTCAAACAAGTATTTAAATCAATTGAATAAATTCAAAACAGAATAAAAGAAAAAGAAAAAGAAAAAGAAACAGAAAGAAAAAAATAGAAACAAACCCCATCCCAGCAACCAGGCCCTCTCCAGCCCAACTAGCCCACCTCTCTCACCCCCTGGCGAACTGTTTTCATACCCGCACATCGACCCGCACCCTAACTGACTTGCTGACCACACCGTACCCCCTCTCTCTCGCTGACGACACGACCCCACTTCCCAGTTCATCGTCTCCACCCCGCGACTGATTCTCACCCAAACCGCGTCGCCATTTCTGGCTTTGATTCCACCGATTAATTCTCCTTAACTCCACGGCCATTACTCACTATGAACACACCCACTTAATCGCCTCCCTCCCCTCTCCTTTTCCCCCCAGTCATCACACCCCCGGAGCCCCTAGGCCGCCCGAATTGCGACCTCAAACTATCTCTGTCCGACGACACTCCGGCCACAATTCTGGCCAAGCATCACCTCCCCTCTGCCTCTAACCTCCACGAGCATGATACCCATCTTTCTGCGCACCTTCCCGTCGCACCAGCTCACTCGCGCACGTTTCAAAACGTCAGCAAGCACACCATCTTAGCGCCGCCGTCGTCTACATCTGCTCCGGCGACGCCCCTGGTATTGTATGACTTCCCCTCTACCTCTAATTGATACGCGTATGATCCCCGACCACATCCGCATCTAACGCCGCCGTTTTCATGTCCTAGATTGCACCGTAGCATCGTCTGTGTCATCAATAGTGAGTGCCCGTCGCTAGAAAGAACTACGGCGAGCAATCGACGACACATCTGAGCGCCCCCTGCCTCCCCACGAGCACGTTGAGTATCAGCGCTCCACAGCGAATCTGGTGAGCATCTTCCCCTTCTCCCTTGCTTCATGTTGTGTCGGAACCACCACGGACAGAGCGCTCCGGCCCTCGCCGTCGCGCCAGTGCCACCCATCTAGGGTTAGCATGCAGTGAGCATCAAGTGCTGCGTTAGATTCATTAATCGAAATGGTACGAGCTAATCTGTGTCGTGTGATGCAACTTAGATCTAATGCCCTGTATCGCTCGATCCAAACGAAACGGTACCGGCGAATAAGATTCAGACACGTGGCCCTGAGTGTTGATTTAAAAACAGATTTGATCTATTAGATGCTAGATTTTGTAAAATTCATAAATTTAAATCTACACGTCCAAATTTTGCAAATTTTATATCAATAGAATCAGCAACAATAAACCTTTGCAAGCATGCCTTTTTTAGTGAATTGCTTCTAGAAAATTATTTGTTTTTACATAAACATGTTTTGGCATATTTTGTGTATAAAATTCATTCTAAAAATGTTTTTAGGGTAAAATCTGTTGTAAATGGTTTGTTTTGAACCTACTGACCATAAAAACTAACTTGTAGATTTAAATGTATATTTTGTGATGCTAAGGAATAAATCTTTGAATAAAAGCATTTCTATTTAAATAAAAATGTTGATTATTTTTTAAAAATGCTTTTTTAGTAAAACCTTTGGAAAATGATTTGATCTGAACTCCCTGACCCTAAAACACCAAGTTTTGGGATTTAAAATATATTTCATGAATCCTAGAAAAATTATTACTTTGATAAAGGCATTTGTAGCAAAATAAAATGGTGCTTGATCTAAAAATGGTTTTTGAGTGCAACCTTTTGTAAATGATTTTGTTTTAAAACACTTTGACCATAAACCCTAACATTTGTGTTTAAAAATATATTTGTCAAACACTAGAAATTATTACTTTGATTTCAAGTCAATTCTAGCAAAACAAAAGGGATTTAAAGTGGCCATTTTCACTAACTTGATTTAAGATGGTTTTCCCACTTTTATAAATGACCAATAGGTGTTTTAAAATGTTTATAGCCTATTAGAAACCACCTTTCCAAATAAAACAATCTTTTGCATGCTTGCATGCATTTTTTTTATTTTTTTATTTTATGTGGTGAATTGTTTGAATGCTAGTTTGAATATTTGCTTGCTTGATTGAATTGTAGTGAACTTTGAAGAGTGTGAAAATTGCAAGATCAAGGAGTGAATATATATTCTCTACTAAAAAGTCAAGTGGTTCTCATACTTTTGTCCTATTATTTTCACTATGCAGTAGTGATATTTCTAAGTAGGACTTGCATGGAATTTGCTATGTGTTAACTATGCCATGGGAAATCCTAGCAGATGAAGGCTTAGCAGAATTTTCCCTAAGTTAAGATTTCTACCACTATCATGCTTAGCCTAGCTAGTACAAAACAAGGGTGGATTATATTCATGCTATGAAATATTTCTAAGTCAAAGACTTGTGTTTTGTTTAATAAAACAACTATGTGAATGAATCATCTGGGTGGAATGGTTGTGAATGGGTTATGTTGAGTGGTTACACAGGGCCGCATATTTATGTCCTACCATACTGTATCTCACTTGTGGAAAGCCACCTAGGAACAAAGAGATTTCAGATGTCAAATGTTGAGAAGCTTCAAGTGCAGCCACTTGGCATTATGGGCTCTGCCTGGATCATATAGGTTGCAATAACTTAGCCAGATGGACAGTTGGTGGTAGGGGGTGATCGGTTTGGAGCGCGTCCATTTTCGTCTAAGGGAAGGCGTCTGAAAGATCTTGTCTCGATGCATGCCGAGTCTTGTGGGGAAAGTGCACCACCTCTCAAGAGAGTAAAATCTAAGTACTTAGCCGTGTCCCCGACAATGGACAATTTGAGCATCAAGACATGGAAGCTATCAAGGATCTCCTCATCCCAATTTCTAAGTTAAAAACTTGTGGTTGAACAAGGGTTAAAGGATCACCAATGTATATTGGTAGATGCCTTGGGAGATTTTGACAAACAAAAACTTACTGTTTTCAAATGATAAGGAAAATCTATTTTGAGCAAAGCAAGCCTAAGCTCCACTTAGCCAAATGCATATAGATGATAGATACCACTACTATACCATAGTATCACTTGCCAATACAATTCAAATGTATTGACCCTTGTGGCTATAACGTATTATGTTGCAGGTTTGTTTGATGTTAGTGAAGTGTGTTGAATAGGATTACAAGTCTACAACCAACATGACTGCCTGTGGCACTTTGAAGATGAAGGACTCCATGCTATATAGTTATTTCTGCTGCATTGTAATGAGATAGCAAAATGATCTATGTAAGATGTAATGAATTATTTTATTCTTGGTTATAAAGTTGTATTATGACCTTTGTTTCCTGATATTACATCTTAAACTGTGGATGCTAGCTATTGATCCAGGGACTAGCATTGTAAACACAGGGATCTCTACCTAATTAAAGGTTGGGACCTCTACATATGGTATCAGAGCACTGTTGCCTGTGGGATTCTAACCCTAGGATTGGACAAAACCCCTTAGAAAAATAGGAGTTGTATTTGTTCAAAATTATTTACAAACAACCTTGTAAACTCTTCCCTCAATTTATTTTGGTTTTGATCCTACATCTCTTCCTTTTCAAACTTGATGGATAAAGCCTCCGACATGAGGAAAGGACTTCACCAAACTCAAATGACTTCAAATTCAACATCACCAATGACTTCAACTTCAGTTTCACCAAGTACCTCAACTTGAACATCACTAAGGACTACAAGTGAGACAAGAAATATTACTCAAGACTTGAATACTAAGGAAACACAACTTAGAAGGAACCATCATCACCTTTGAAGTTTTGTGACCAAGATGCAAGAATTTTTCCAAGGAAACCATGATCTCATTCAAGAAGAAACCACTAAGAAGAATGGAATGATATCAAGAAAACCATATAGTTGGACCACCATACTAATGTTTAGTTTAGATCAAACACACCAACTTATGTGGTGTAGGAAAAATATTTTGTTGCCTAAAAATGTGCTTGAACCTTGTTGTTTGAGTGGAATGTTTGTTTGTGATTGTTTGCACATTGCTTGTGTGAATTGTTGTGTGTGATTAGACTTCTTCCTTAGAAATCTTTTGCCTATTCTAATCCCAATCCAACCCAAACATATGACTTCTCGAAGAAACTCCAACATCAAGGATGGTGACAACAACAACCAAGAGATGCACATGAGAGAACAACTTATAGCGACCCAAGCCCAATTGAATCAAGTGACAACTCAGTTTTTATCCAACAACAACGAGTTAGACCCAACCATGCAAAAGTTTTACAAACCCAATCTCAATTGTTGCAAAGGATGACCAATCAAATGATCAACATGATAAGCAACTCTTCCCAAGGAGGTTGTGACAACAATGATATCAAGGATGATATTATAGAAGGAACTCAAGCTTGCAATATTTGTGGAGACATGGAACACACTTACAAAGAGCATGTGGATCAATGCCCTGATTGTGAAGAGAAACATCCTACTAAACAATGTCCCACATCTCAAGTGACTTGTTTCCTATGTGAAGGAAATGATCATGTCCCTATCCAATGCCCCATCTATCCTATAGTTCAACAAATGAAACAAGATGGAATGCATCAAATGTTTGGAAACCTCCATAAAGGAACAACCTCTACCAAGAAGGATGAAGGAAAAGTCAGAACCATGCCTCATAGAGCCAAATCCAAAGTGACCACAAAGTGTTGCTACTCTTGTGGAGAAGAAGGTCATATCTCTAGTAACTTCCCAAAGAAGAGAGAAATATTTCCCACCTTTTAGGTGAGATATGAAGAGCATGAACTATAAGAACTCCTAGCTTTGGAGAGACCCAAGAAGAAGAAGAAGAAGAAATGCCCTAATTCCAACAAGAAGGACAATAGCCAAGTGCAATGTTACAATTGCAAAGAGATGGGACACTATGCATCACATTGTCCAGAAAAGAAGAAAGATATTAGACAACATATGTGTTTCAAATGCAAAGAGCTAGGTCATTATGCAAACAAGTGTCCAGAGAAGCTACATCAAGATCCCAAGTAAGCCAAGATGTAATCTAGTTGAAAACCTTTTTAAGGGTGGTAGTAGGCTAGTTGTATTGAAGCCAACTTGTAACTTCTAGCCTTCCCAAATCTCGATACAAGATTTCTTTTAAGGGTGGTAGCCTGTCACATCCCAAAATTTTCCAAATTTTGAAATGTGAAAAATAAATAAACAAAATAAATAAATGTTGAAATTTAGGGTGAAAAGAAACTTTTTGATTCCAAATGGAAATAACAAAACCCTACTTGAACAAAATTTGAATAAAATTGAATCCAACAAATTTCAATCAAGTGAAATGCATTCATCAATAAATGTATCTTGAAAATTTAAACATTTGGAAAAGAAACCAAAACCCTAAAAACCTAATGGAAGAAAATAATTTCCAAGACCTCTCTAAGACTATGGATTTGATCCATATAAAAATTCAGCAACAATCATTTAAAATGATCAAAAATGACAAACAAAAATATTATAAAACCATAGAAATTGGTTTCATTTAATTTGGAGTCATGGATAAAATCTTATGAATTTAATAAGATAAAGAAATTAAATTTCAAAGCTAATAAATCTCTTAACTAAAATCCATACCAAATTGTAAGCAAAATAATCCTAAAGGGATTTAAAAGGATATACAAATATTAAATAAAATTATACAAATTGGAATCACCAATTTTGGATCTATAAATAAAAAGATATGGATTTTATAAGATAAAGAAAGAAACAAATAAATAAATAAGGAATATTTAAAAGCCAAATTAAATCTAGGCCAAATCCATAAACAAATGAAAGTTTATTGAATAATAAAAAGGAGTAAAAGATTATTTAAATAAAATCATAAGGATTGAACAATATCTAATTTTATTTAAATAAATATAATATGCCTAAACCAAATAATATATCCTAATCAAATTATTTAGGAGGCAATTTAAATCTTGAATTAAATTCATAGCAAATGAAAAAAAGATAATTCAAATAAAATAAAGGGATAAGGAATATTAAAATAAAATAATATGACATTAACCAAATTCTATTGTATTTGAATAAAGACAAAATCCCTAATAGAAATGATTAATTAAATCATGGGAAAATAATAAATTGGAATTTACCAAGGTGAATATAAAAGTTATTTAATTAACTTAAATGGAATAAAAGAATTATTCCAAAAATGGTCTTTAAAATACATGTTTAAACAGTATAAAAACTTAATGAAGGTTTGAGAAAAGTTTGAATTCAAACAAGTATTTGAATCAATTGAATAAATTCAAAACAGAAAAAGAAAAAGAAACAGAAAGAAAAATAAAAAAATAGAAACAAACCCCAGCCTAGCAACTAGGCCCAGTCCGGCCCAACTAGCCCACCTCTCTCACCCCCTGGCAAACCGTTTTCCTACCCGCACATCGACCCGCACCCTCGCTGACTTGCTGACCCCACTGTACCCCCTCTCTCTCGCTGACTACACGTCCCCATTGCCCAGTTCATCGTCTCCACCCCGCGACTGATTCTCCCCCAAACCTCGTCGCCATTTCTGGATTTGATTCCACTGATTAATTCGCCTTAACTCCGTGGAAATTACTCATTGTGATCACTCCCACTTAATCGCCTCCCTCCCCTCTCCTTTTCCTCCCATTCATCACGCCACCGGAGCCCCTAGGCTGCCCAAATTGCGACCTCAAACTCTCTCTGTCCGACGACACTCCGGCCACAATTCTAGCCAAGCCTCACCTCCCTCTGTCTCTAACCTCCATGAGCATGACCCCCATCTCCCTGCGCACCTTCCCGTAGCACCAGCTCACTCGCGTGCGTTTTGAAATGTCGGCAAGCACACCATCTGAGCACCGTCGTTGTCTGCATCCGGTCCGGCGACACCCCCTGGTATTGTATGACTTCCCCTCTCCCTCTCGTTGATACGCGTATGATCCCCGACCCCGTCCGCATCTAACACCATCGTTTTCGTGTCCTCGCTCGAACCGTAGCATCGCCTCCGTCATCAACAGTGAGCGCCTGTCACCAGAAAGAACTACGGCGAGCAATCGACGACATATCCGAGCGCCCCCTACCTTCCCATGAGCACGTTGAGTATCAGCGCTCCAAAGTGAATCTGGTGAGCGTCTTACCCTTCTCCCTTGCTTCATGTTGCGTCGGAACCACCATGGACAAAGCGCTCCGCCACTCGCCGTCGCGCCAGCGCCGCCCATCTAGGGTTAGCATGCTGTGAGCCGTAGGATCTAAATCCAAGCGCTACGTTAGATTCATTAATCGAAACGGTACGAGCTAATCTGTGCCATACGATGCAACTTAGATCTAATGCCCTGTATCACTCGATCCAAATGAAACAGTACCGGCGAATAAGATTCAGACACGTGGCCCTAGTTGTTGATTTGAAAACAGATTTGATCTATTAGATGTTAGATTTTGTAAAATTCATAACTTTAAATATACACGTCCAAATTTTGCAAATTTTATATAAGTAGAATCAGAAAGAAGAAACCTTTGCAAGCATGCCCTCTATTTAGTGAATTTCTTCTGGAAAATTAGTTGTTTTTATAGAAACATATTTAGGCAAATTTTGTGTATAAATTTCATTCTAAAAATGTTTTTAGGGTAAAATCTTTTGTAAATGGTTTGTTTTGAACCTACTGACCATAAAAACCAACTTGTAGATTTAAAAGTATATTTTTTGGTTCTAAGGAATAAATCTTTGAATAAAAGCATTTCTAGTTAAATAAAAATGTTGATTCTGTTTTAAAAATGCTTTTTGAGTAAAACCTTTGGAAAATGATTTGATATAAATTCCCTGACCCTAAAACACCAAGTTTTGGGATTTAAAATATATTTCATGAACCCTAGAAAAATTATTACTTTGATAAAGGCATTTCTAGTAAAATAAAATGGTGCTTGATTTAAAAATGGTTTTTGAGTGAAACCTTTTGTAAATGATTTTGTTTTAAAACACTTTGACCATAAACCCTAACATTTGTGTTTAAAAATATATTTGTCAAACACTAGAAATTACTACTTTGATTTAAAGTCAATTCTAGCAAAATAAAAGGGATTTAAAGTGGCCATTTTCACTAACTTGATTTAAAATAGTTTTGCCACTTTTCTAAATGACCAATAGGTGTTTTAAAATGTTTATTTCCTATTATAAACCACCTTTCCAAATAAAACAATCTTTTGCATGCTTGCATGCATTGTTTTGATTTCTTTATTTTATGTGGTGAATTGTTTGAATGCTAGTTTGAATATTTTCTTGCTTGATTGAATTGTAGTGAACTTTGAAGAGTGTGACAATTGCAAGGTCAAGGAGTGAATATATATTATCTACTAAAAAGGCAAGTGGCGCTCATACTTTTGTCCTATTATTTTCACTATGCATTAGTGATATTTCTAAGTAGGACTTGCATGGAATTTTCTATGTGTTAACTATGCCATGGGAAATCCTAGTAGATGAAGCCTTAGCAGAATTTTCCCTAAGTTAAGATTCCTACCACTATCATGCTTATCCTAGCTAGTAGAAACAAGGGTAGATTATATTCATGCTATGAAATATTTCTAAGTCAATGATTTATGTTTTGTTTAATAAAACAACTATGTGAATGAATCACCTGGGTGGAATGGTTGTGAATGGGTTATGTTGAGTGGTTACACAGGGCCCCATATTTATGGCCTACCCTAGTTTATCTCACTTGTGGAAAGCCACCCAGGAAAAAAGAGATTTGAGATGTCAAATGTTGAGAAGCTTCAAGTGCAGCAACTTGGCATTATGGGCTCTGCCTGAATCATATAGGTTGCATTAACTTAGCTAGATGGACAGTTGGTGGTAGGGGGTGATAGGTTTGGAGCGCGTCCATTTTGGTCTAAGGGAAGGCTTCTAAAAGATATTGTCTCGATGCATGTCGAGTCTTGTGGGGAAATTGCACCACCTCTCGAGAGAGTAAAATCTAAGTACTTAGTCGTGTACCCGGCAATGGACAATCTGAGCATCAAGACATGGAAGCTATCAAGGATCATCCCAATTTCTAAGTTAAAAACTTGTGGTTTAACAACGGGTAAAGGATCACCACTAGGTTACCACTTAGTGTTTTCAAATAATAAGGAAAATCTATTTTGAGCAAAGCAAGCCTAAGCTCCACTTAGCCAAATGCATATAGATGATAGATACTACTACTATACCATAGTATCACTTGCCAATACAATTCAAATGTATTGACTCTTGTGGATGTAACTTATTATGTTGCAGGTTTGTTTGATGTTATTGAAGTGTGTTGAATAGGATTACAAGTCTACAACCAACATGACTGCCTGTGGCACTTTGAAGATGAAGGACTCCATGATATATAGTTATTTCTGCTGCATTTTAATGAGATAGCCAAATGAGCTATGTAAGATGTAATGAATTATTTTATTCCTTGTTATAAAGTTGTATTATGAACTTTGTTTCTTGATATTACATCTTAAAATGTGGATGCTAGCTATTGATCCAGGGACTAGCATTGTAAACACTGGGATCTCTACCTTATTAAAGGTCGGGACCTCTACATCAACTGACATCTTGTGAGGTCTCTTTGCTATTGGTCCAGATCCTGGCAGTAGTTCAATCAGGAACTCAACATCTTGTCTGGTGGCATTCCAGGCAATTCCTCTAGAAACACATCCGGATACTCTCTCACAATTAGGACACTATCTATGATAACCCCCTTAAGAGAATTTAGCTTACTCCCTTTAGATTCAAAATTAGACTTGAATCTAATCCGCTTATCCGAGGTTCTGAGTGTGACAGTACGATTTGCACAATCTAGTACTCCTTCATACTTGTTCATCCAATCCATTCCCAAAATTACATCCAATCCTTGGTCAAACTAACTGGAAACTTATACTTCCCAAATTATATCACTAGGTTATGACATCCAGAGTTTACTATCATTTCTCCATCGGGAGAGCTTACTTTTATAGGACACCCAATAGTTTCAACTGGAAGTCCATTTTTATTAACAAATGATCTTGATATGAATGAATGCGATGCGCCAGTATCAAAAAGAACAAGTGCTGGAAAAGAATTGAGCTTGAACCTTTTTTTTTGAGGGTGAAACAGTATGGTAAAGAACCCCACTGCAATTTTTATAAATCATAGAGTGTTACAAGCAAATATTTACAAGTTTCAAGCCACCTCAAAAGAGGGATAACATTATGAGCAACTATCTCCTATCTAAATTATTGTTAATCCAATCTCTGAGGCCCTGGTAATTCTTTTTCTTAATTCTACACAAGACCCATCTTAATTCCTGAGAAACAATATCCCTCCATTCCTCAAGGGAAGCATGCTTGTTGTTGAAGATTTCATTATTTCTGCACATCCATATGCCCCAAGCTCCTAGTATAATAATTTCCATTGCAAATGGTACTTTTAGGCCTTTTTTAATACTGGACAAAGCTTCGAAAAGATTGTGATCAAAATCTTGGATAGGGAAAATTTCAGCCCAGCATGCTTTTGCGAAAGGACAGCCCCAAAATAAGTGTAGAATAGTTTCCTCACTTGTGCAACCATGAAAAACACAGTCATATGAATCTAGAGCAAATCTTTTCCTTTTCAGAATATTCCTGGTGTTTAGCCTATCAAGGAGCAAAAGCCAGAAGAAGAACTTATGTTTTTGCTGGAAAGAGGACTTCCACAACCAGGAAAAATGTGGTTGCACAGACTGATAACCAGATAATGAATAATAAGCCTTTTGGACTGAGAAAATAGCACTTCCCCAAATATAGCTCCAGTTTTCTGCTTCTCCTAGCATTCCATCACTGAGAATTTGCTCAAGGCTTTGATATTCATGGTAAGCTTGTTGTGACAGAGGGAGAAAAAAGTGATTTTGCATGTTGGCCGTCTGTAAGAACTCATAAACAGAGATGTGAGGATTTTTTGCATAAGAAAGAAGGTGAGGAAGCTTATGTTGTAGACATCCATCATTCCACATATCAGTCTAGAGAAGAGTGGATTTTCCATCACCCACCGAGCACTTTGCTATTCCTTTGAATATGTCAACCAATTTCAGATGTGCTTTCCACCAAAAAGATCCCTCCAGACATCTTCCGGGCAGTTTACCATTGCAATAATAAGTGTTCCAGACAAGATGAACCCATGGGATATCCTTGTGATTGTAGAATTTATCCAAATTCTTCAAAAGAAGTGCTGAGTTTTGAACATTAAGGTCAAGCACCCCTAAACCTCCATGGTTTTTTGGTCTACAAACTTTATTCCATGCAACAAGGGCTTGACCTCTAGCTTGAACAATAGTGGTTTTCTTCCGCCACAAGCATTTTCTCATATACTTAATCAGCTGATCTTTAATAGTGACAGGAAGATCAAAACAACTCATATAATATATGGGAAGGGAAGATAAGACAGATTTAACCAGCTGCAATTTCCCCCCATAATTTAGAAAATCAGCAATCCCACACAATCTTCTCTCAACTCGCTGAAAAATAGGCAGAAAGTGTTCCACTACAGGCTTATTAATGCTTAAAGGCAATCCAAGGTAGGTGAAAGGTAATGAGCCAGGGAGGCATGAAAGTGTACTGGCAAAGTGCTCTAGCCTCTCAGAATCCATGTTGATTGGCATCATACTAGATTTAGAATAATTGACTTTGAGTCCAGTGGAGAGAGCAAAAGTATGAAGTAGAGCCTTAAGGCACAATAATTGCTCTAAGTCAGCCTTAAGGATTAATAAAGTGTCATCTGCATACTGCACAATAGGGAAATCAGGACAAAACACACCCTCAAGGGGGAGGGAGAGAAGTCCTAGGCTCATTGCTTTATTGAGGATGCTTTGAAGAAGATCAGCAGCCAAGACAAACAGGAGAGGGGATAAAGGATCCCCTTGTCTTACACCTCTTCTGCAGTAAAACATTTTCCCAGGCACTCCATTTAACAAAACATTGGAAGAAGCAGAACCAAAGATCAACTGAATCCAAGTAATCCATTTTTCACCAAAACCTTTGGCTTTGAGAATATTAATAATTGTTGAATGCTCAATTCTATCAAAAGCCTTTTCAAAATCAAGCTTAAGAATTAGAATTTATTCTTTGGATTTGTGGCATTGATCAAGGAATTCAAATGCTCAACCTAAACAGTCCTGAATAGACCTTTGTTTGAGGAAACCATACTGGTTTTTGTGGACAAGTTTGAGGATAACTTTTTGAAGTCTGTTGGCCAGAAGTTTGGTAATAATCTTGAAGACACTGTTTAGCAAAGAAATAGGCCTGAAATCAGCAGGTGTCAAAGGGGCTTCAATTTTTGGAATGAGGGTGATAAAAGAGGCATTAATGCTTTCCAAAGAAGTCTGGCCCTCATAGAAATCCACAAGGAGTTGTTTAACATCCTCCTTAATAATAGACCAGCATTGTTTAATGAATTCATTGTTGAAGCCATCTGGGCCATGGGATTTTTCATTAGGAAGTTCTTTTATTACCCCTTCAATCTCATCATCAGAGAAAGGTGCTTCCAAAACATCCTTTTCCTCTTGTCTTAAGCAATCTCCTGCCAAATCACTAAGATTGAAGTGCATTTCAGGCTTATCAGATGAACCCATTCTATCTTTAAAGGATGTCCATAGTAGATCAGATTTACCATAATGATCATGAATCTCTTCATTAGAATCATCTTTGAGCCTGGATATGTAGTTATGTCTGAAACTTATGGTAGCTTTTGAATGAAAGAATTTTGTGTTCTCATCACCCAACTTGACCCATTTAATTTTCCCTCTTTGCTTCCAATAAGAATTTTGATCTTGTAAAAGTGAGATAATAAGATTTTTCAGGAGATCTCTGAGATTCCATTCCAGAATGGTAAGAGTTCTCATTTCCTCCAGAACATCTAAGAGATCAATGGTGGCATTGACATTGCAAATTTGTGATTCAGGCAAGTCAGATTTTTTGCCCAGATCTTCAGTCCCCTTCTTACATTTTTGAATTTAGCATTAATTGTTTTGGCAGAATCATGGAAGACAACAAGGATGTTCTAGGAATTTTGAACAATTTCTTTAAAATCCTTATGATGCAACCAGTAATTCTCAAATCTGAAAACCTGAGCTTTTGGAATCATTGTGCCAATGGAGATGACACAAGGTAGATGGTCAGAGGTAGGCTTGGTAAGAGGAACAAAAAAAGTTGAAGGAAAGCTCTGAGTCCAGGAGGAAGATGTAAAAAACCAGTCCAACCTTTCTAGAAGGGGTTCCTTTTGCATGTTACTCCAAGTGAACTTTCTACCTTTAAGGGGTAATTCAATGAGACCCAGATTATTAATGGCTTCATTGAAAAGAAGCATATCATTCACATCCCCACCCTGTCTATTTATATCAGAAGGTTTTCTAAAAAATTGAAATCACCCACAATGAGCCAGTCCAAATCATCAGGCATGTCAATATTTCCAAACCATTCTAAAAAATCTGCTTTTTTTCAGGTAAGAAAGGTCCATAAATGTTGGTGAGGATCCAGGTTTCATTGGACAGGAGAGATGTCAAGGTGATGGAGAGGGAGAACTCATTATGGAAGGAAAGATGCCCAGAAAACAGAGGGCTATTCCAAATGGTGATCAAACCCCCAGAAGCTCCCCTGGAGGGAAGGAATTCAAAATTGGTAAATTTGGGGAGGGGGCAGAACTTTCTTATATAAGAGATATCAAAATCTTCCCTCTTAGTTTCTTGGAGGCAAATAATATCACAACCAGACTCATCAATTTTATTTCTGAGAGCAACTCTTTTTTTCTGAGTTAATTTCCCTGATGTTCCAGTTCAGAATCTTCCAAATTCTTTTGTTATCCATTAAGAAACCAAATGTATGTTGAGTGATGAGGTGATACAAGCAATGTAATCACCCAACTGAAAAGATTACAACCAAAAAGACAAAAGGCATTCCATACCATAACCTCACTGTCAGGTTCAACATTAAGTAACAAACACATCAGGTTCAAAAGACCACTAGAACAGGTTTCATAACAGGGAGCCAACAAGGCTCCATCAAAAGACATATTGTGATACATTAAAACACTTAAGTGGGGGGTTTCTTCTTGGCTTGCAGACCACAGGTACCAACAGCCCCAGATTTCTTTTTGCCTCCAATGCTCAAGCTTGATGAACCATTTCCTTTGATGATTCCTTTTGGAGGAGCCTTGACTGCCACATCAGTGGCCTTCCCTTTCTTGAGTAACCTCTTCTCCGGGTCACCATCCTTTACCTTGTAGAAATAGGCAGCACGATTTTTAACCACTTTAGGATTTAAGCAAGGTGGAATAGCATTGCAAACCAGGCAATCAGCAATTAAGCAGTTTAAGTGACTTTTGAAGCCCCCATTCAACTCAACAATTCTAGGACTTCTTCTCACCTCAGTTTCAACTAGAGGTTCCTTGCCCTTTCTCTTTCTGGAAGGAGTGGAAGGAGAGCAAGAGGACTACTTAGCCTCAATGTCCAGACAAGGAGGAGCCATATGTGAAATACTTTCATTAGGGATGATGAAATAAATTGTATTCTCCTCAGCAATAGGTTCTTTGATAATTTCCCATAAAGGAGAATTAAGAAAGCTCTTGACCCAATTAAACTTCTTAGGAGTAGAAAGCATAAGAGTAATAAAATTAAACCAACTTACAGGAATGTCACACATGTGAGAGCCTTTTGAAGAAGAGTCCTTCTGAATATGAGAAGCAAAGTAGCTTTCCTAGAGCTCCAGGCCTTGTTGGGAAAAGCCCTGCTTTACAAAATGCACATCAGGAATTGACACAAAAGTTCTGACCATTCCCACCTGAAGATGAGCTTCATTAGGGGAGAGGAGGTGCTGATCCTCCATCATCCAATCATCATTTCCATCAGCCCCAGCACCAGAATCCCTGGGACTCTCCACCATCCCCTCATCATCAGAGTTAGCTTCATCCTCAACCAAATAGTTCTGAAGAATGTTCTGCAGGCCCTGACCAATACCAACACCTTGAGGCCCATCAACCACTGCTTGACCCTCAACAGCCATAGGGTCAGCATTCACAGACTCATCATCATCAGACTCCCAGTCATCAACAAGGATGGCACCTGTAACTCCACTGTTAACATCCTGTGGGGGGAGGTTATGGTTATCCATTGGCATGTCTTCACCAGGAGCAATCACAGGACCTTGGACAGGAGCAGCAACAGCATCCCAAGGGTCCCAACCTTCATTATTATCCCCACCAGGAGCAGGATTCTGCACAGGAGCCAACCACTGACCCCAACCACTATCTTCACCCCTAGGAGCAAGGGGAGGAGGGGGGATCTAGGGCCCAAAGACAAGTACTGGATGTGGGTCCTCATTGTCAGCTGGAAGTGGGTCCTCATCAGGTGCCCCCCCCAATCAAGTCACTTTGCAACACCTCAACAGAGAAGGTCCAGGATTCAGACTCCACCAAGTCGCCTATAGTGAACCTGACACTCTTGGGAATATCCACCAGATCAGTGACGCGAATTTTCACAATAATCCTGCCTTATTGGTCCTGGTCTCTCTCCCATAGAAGGACCTTCCCAATATCAGCAAAAGCCGCATTTAGATCCTCAGTATGCCAGTGGTCCAAGGGAGGGCCAACGAGCATCACCCAACACTCGTTGTTGAACTGAGCCCTCCTCCAATTTTCCCCCTCATAATTCTTAACAAAAGAAACATGCACATCTTGAAAAGGAATGGGGCTGGCCACGATGAGCCTATTCCTGTCACTGACATGGTGAAATTGCACATATGCAGACCCAAATGGACATGCCTGAACATCCCAAAAGTGAACACGAGCCTCGTTGTTGAGGAAATCGACCAAAACATTGCGAATATTCAGGAAAGGAATTTGACCAGGGGGAGGGGATTAATGGTTGCGATAGCATACTGTTCATGGGTCCTTGACCTCCGCGGAACCACCACCCTTTTGACGCGATTTCTTCCAGCCACTTGCAAGACTTGAAAGCCATTTGGGAAGAAAGGAGCAGGATCAATCGGAATGTTCGCCATTTCGACAGACTTCGTCGGCGACGAGCAAGGGAGGGTTCGGGTTTCGGCAGACGGGGGAGTTGAGGAGACAGGGAAACCAGCAGTTGTTTTTTGCAAAGAAGTGGAGAACTCTTGAAAACCGTTGTGAATGATGGGCCGAAAATGAGTATTTTTCTAGGCCTTGAACCACCCCTTGTAAGAATTGTCGGGCCACAAAAATTTTGGTAAGGAAGGGAATTTCAAAAAAGGAATGAGACCAGGTAGTTTAAATGCCGCGCGATTGGCGCCTCCTGATGACCCGACAGGCGTTACCACAGATTTAACACCGCCATCAGCGAGAAACTGCGCATAAGACCTGCCTTGATTGCCTGACATGAAATCACACTTACTGTGCTCAACAAAAACGGGCGATGAATCCGCATCAGAAGTCGGAAATTTGAGTCGTTGGAAAACAGAAACACCTTTATTGCTATGCTTCAACGAAGGAGTATTTTTTGGGACTTTTCTTTTTGTACGTGACAACTTTCCAATCACCTGCAGATTCCTTGTAAAAATCCTTTTCTTCAAAAATCCAGTTTGGGCCACCGTTACCCCAAAGGTTGACGTGGACCACAAACGACTTGCATGAAAATTTTGAAATATTGTTAATTTCAAATCCCACCGCCCTTGAAGCAACCGAGAAACAAAAAGTTCTGTTTTGCAGAAATTTCACTTGGAATTTAGAAGCCCGGCCACCAAAACAAGCTTGGAGTGCAAGGCCAACCATATTGATATCCAACTTAAAATTTGCTCTTCCAAAAGAACAAACCAGATAGAAAGGTCTCTTTCTGAAACCACCAAGGAAATTAACTTGATGCCTAAATTTATCGAAAATCTTCTTCTCAAATTCTTGCCCTATTGAAAAATCCAGGGCAGGTCGATTCAAAAATTCATCCTTAATAGTG
Organism: Avena sativa; assembly: GCA_916181665.1. Classification (NCBI taxonomy): domain Eukaryota; kingdom Viridiplantae; phylum Streptophyta; class Magnoliopsida; order Poales; family Poaceae; genus Avena; species Avena sativa. Next base: position 217,730,167 of record OV702280.1, on the reverse strand, counting down.
CACTCCTTAGGAGAGTCCTTGGTGAAAACCAGGGTTTTTGGCACATCTTCTCAATATTTAGTGAAAATTTCTTAACCAAAGGGCTAGGCAAGATCTGTGCGCCAACAACAACCCTCTTCACTTGAAGATCAATAGAAACACCATAGGCCATAACCTCACCTTGGATCAAATATCTAGCATCAATTACCACCTCATTATGGTTGAGGAGGACCAATCTTTTTGAACTAGGGAAAAGCATCAAAAAACCTTTAGTAGGCCCTAGATCATCAATCGGCAAGGAGGAGCAAACAGCATGCCATTTAAAACCAGTGTCCTTGTCTGTTCCAGAGATGGTAGGAGATCTACCAAGAAAGCCAGATGAAGGCACCAGAGAGTCATTAAGACGAGAGAGGTGAGAGGGGAACCTCAAAACAGATCCAATAGAAATCTTCTCCCCATTTTCCAAACATCCGCCCTCAAGAGGAGATCCTTTGGCGTTGATAAGAACCAACCAAGAATCAGCTGAGAGAGCGAGAGAACCCTCAAGAAACTTGCCACCCGTGGTCACACCAGAGTAGGTGATCTTCCAACAACCCCCTGAGGATTCCATGCAGATCTTTTGCCGGTGAGACGCCAGCAAAAGCCGGAGGCCGACCAATGATCTCCTCAGAGGAATACTCTCTGTTGTTAGTAGCTATCTTGGCCAAGCTGAGCTTGAACTTACTAGCCACAACAATGAGGACCATCCACATCATCAGACTCTTCATATATTTCTTCCACATTAATGTGGTTCAGTTGTCCCTTTTGGAAGGGATTGGGCTTGTTGGTTCCTTCAACTTTCTTTTTCTGGACACTCATTTGCATAGTGTCCCATCTTCTTACACCTTAAACACTCAACCTGACTGATATGTCTCTTTGCAGGCTGACTTCCATTTCCACTCCGACTGTGGTGGCTCTTGTGTCCACTCTTGTGGTTCTTATACTTGTCATTGTCATGAATGCGATGATGCTTGTTATCATGATGACGGTTGTGGTTGTGGTGGTTGTTGTACTTCCCATGTTTGTGGAACCCAGAACTTCCACTATCATCATGATGGGAACATTTGTGAGATGATCCCGAGCTATGCTTATCAAAGCTATGTTTCCTCTTTATGCCGCCAACCTGTTTCATCTTGTTTTCCAAGATGGTAGCCTTGTCACAAAGTGATTGATAGGTTGGGACATAGGGGACAGACAGCTACAGGTTGAACTCATCATTAAGTACTTCGAGGAATTTCTCCTTCCTCTTAGCATCAGTATCAACCTCATCCGGTGCATAGCGCGCCAGATTGTTGAATTCCTCAATGTATTCAGCCACACTGCGGTGACGCTGCTTTAGATTGTGGAACTCCTTTTTCTTCAAGTTCATCACCCCGGATGAGATGTGAGCTGTATGGAATCCATCCTCAAAAATAGCCCAACTCACATCCTCAAGGGTAGTGGTGATCTGAAAGTTGTCCCACCAGGTTACTGCTGGTCCTTCAAGGAGATGTGCTGCAAACCTGACTTTTTCCTTGTCGGTGCAGTCGACAGTGACTAAGTCCTTGTTCACTGAACGTAACCAGTCATTGGCTAACATTGGATCAGTGGTTCCCGAGAACTTTGCAGGCCTCAGTCTCAGAAATTTGGTGAGCATGTCAAATGCTGGAGGATTATTCTGATTGATGTTGTTGTTATTGTTGTTGTTCTCGTTCTGCATGAACTGTGTCATCATTTGCATAAGCTGAGCTTGAGCTGTCATCAACTGTTGCATCTCGAGAGTGACATTATTGTTGTTGATTGGGTTGGGGTTGGCACGACGGGGAGGCATCTGTGGTTTCAATAAGGATAAGAATGAGATACTCATAGATGCTTAACATGCACAATACAACACATAGAAACAATCACAATAGCCAAGCTCAAAATAACATAGAGTTTGAACGACATAAACAACAAGTTTTGAAAGTGCAAACACACCATAGAAAGCCATCCACATGTTGGATGGTCATTGCGACTCAACAATCAAAGTATGATAAATAAATGATAGTCGAGTAGTCTATACTACTCCTCCATGTCGACCTCCACATCAACAAGGGTAAGACCTGCATTCTCCATGGTGGTGTTATACTCATCTACGTTTGTGGTCAAGGACTCAATCTTCGCGCGGAGAGGTCTCTTCTGTGAGCAAAGCCTCTCGATCACTCCCTGCTGGTGCTCAAGCTCGAAGTCCTTGGCCTCTAACTCAGCCTTCATCTCCATGATCTTCTTGTTTCTGTCTTGGACTCTTTTCTCGTGACTCTTGAATTTCTTGTCCCGGCTCTCAAATCTGGCCTCCATTTCCTTGACGATCTCATCTTGTTCTGCGAAGAGCTTGTCCTTCTCCCTTACCTGAACCTAGAGCTCGTCGCTAAGCATGACGTTGGTCCTCTCCGTGTCGAGGTGTCTAATAAGACCCTCTAGGTTCAGAAGGTACAGACGAACAGGCTCAATCGTCTCTCTAGTAGCGCCATCGTACTCTATCGCCTCACCATCCTCGTCGCATCTCCCGAACGGGTGAAAGTAGAGACCTCTAAGCTCGGTGGAGTGCCTCCCAACCAGGCGTCCAAGTAACTCCTGCATGACCACATCTAAGCCTCTCTCCTTGTCATCATGCATCAGCTTGAAGGTGATAGCCTCCGTGGGTGGCTCTACCTGGCGTCCCGGCTGTGTAACTCTGAAGCCCCAAAGGTCCTTCCTCTCAAACTTGGTGAGTTGAAGTGTCGTGATATTAGGAAGTGGGAGGTTGAGCACACTAGTGAGCTCCACGAGACGAGAACCAAAACGAGTTCCCTTGAACTCCTCGGCAATGTTAGGCATCTATTGTATAAGATAGAGAATGGTTAGAATCAATACAAGTAGAGAAAATTCACAAGACAATAAAACACAAGCACATTTTTAACAATAAAACACAATTCATGGCATACACAAATCCAAATCAAATACCAAGGTTCAACATAACTTAGACAAATTTTTGCGAGTAAATAGCAAATATGGTGGTCCAATTAACGGAGTAAGTTACAACTCTCACTCACTAGACAAAATATCTATCAGTGCATCCTTAGTAGCAATCTGTCTATCTTGATCACAAGACTCCCATATTATGTCTATGATGTCTTCCCTTAGTCATTGATTGGTAGCCTCTAAGTCTTGGGTATGCTTCTTTTCTTCTCTAAGGTCATTTTGAGTGTTGAGCATTCTACACTTGAGTCTATCACCAAGATCCTTGATGGCATTCCAAGCTGCATTTCTTGCAGAGTCAAAGACTATTGTGTGCATTTCAGAGTTGGTGACTGTGGCATCCGCAAAACCACTACTAGAAAATCGCGTTAAATTTTGTGCATTGCATCGTCAGCATCATGTATTGTTTGTCAAAAACTAATTTCGAAAATCTATTTTTGTTTTCCAAACGCCTCGTCTTCGTTCAACACACAAAACCCCGGGTGCTGCCGGATACTTTGTTTGTCTAAAAAGTAATTGCCAAAGTTCATTGCAAATTAAATAAAAGTTTAAAATATTTTTTAGTGGGGCAGTCGAACGGGCCGAATGACCCGAACGACCACCCCAGGAAATGTAAAACGGTCCAACCATAAACCCGTTTACACCCATTCTAACCTACCCACCCGGCCTGCCACCTCACCCCCTCCAATCCCTGAACGCCACATCAGCCACCCCAGATCCCCACCAACCACACTCTGCCCCCTCACCCCTCCTCTCTCACCCCTCTCAACCGCCACCCCCCTGGACTCACACACACCACACACACCCGCATGCCAGCCCACTCCCTCCACTCACCTATCTGGCCCCACCCCTGACCCCTGGACCCGGTCCACTCTGCCTGCCAGCCTGGCCCGCCCTGCCTTGGCCCCACCACGACCGGCCCCTGCCTCTCTTCCTTCTCTCCCCGCGTCTGAGCCACCAACCCCGCAACCCCCACCTCCCTCGGGTCCTCGCCGAGCTCCTCCTCCCTTCTAGCTTCCCCGACGCAGCCGCCGGCGATCCCTCTCGCCCTCCTCCCTCACCCGCGTCCGCCTCGCCCAGGTCCCCGCCGGCGAGCCGCCCTCCTCGCCCGCGTCTTCCTCCCCAGGCGCCGCCCGCGCGTCACCGTCCCTCCGCTCCGAGCCCCGCCTCACCGCCCCTGGCCCTGCCGCCGCTCTCCGGCCAACCTCGCCTGCCGCGCCGCCCCTGCTCCACCCTCTGCCGCCGCCTCGCCGTCTGCCGCACCTCCTCCGCGTGCAACCACCCCGTCTGCCCCGCCGCACGTCTTCGCCGGCCCTGCCCCTGCTCCGGCGTGCTCGAGCTCTCCCTCCGCCCCGCTCGAGTCCGGCGCCGCCCCTCGCCTCCGCTCCCCGTCGGCTCGCCCGCCTCCGTCCTTCCGCGTCGCCGCCGGTCCGAGTCCGCTCCGTGGCCCTCTGCCCCGCCCCGCCAGAACCCCGCCGGTCTCTGCTCGCTGCCGTCCGCCGGCGTCGCAGATCTCCGTCGCCTCGCTAGGCCGCTCCTCGCCAAGCTCGTCGGCTCGCCCGGCCATGGCTCCCTCGTCGCTGCCCCGTGTGCCGCAGGCGTGCGAGCCGTCGAGCCGACGTGCTGCTTCTCTGGCCGCGCCCCTGCCGTTCCGCCGTCGTCCTTGGCCTCGCCCCGAGTGCGGCCCCATCCTGTCGCGCACCTCTGCTTCGGTTGGCCTTGTGGTCCTTCTGCGAACGGGTTTGGATGTTCCGTCGTGGTTGGCGGATAAGTGGTGTTGCCCTGACGACAAGATCGGCAGTGACCCAGATAATTCCGATGTTCTGAGGCGATAATCCAAGTAGGCCGTCGATGGTTGAGGCGAGAACCCCAAGTTCGACACCGACAAGATCCTCCTCGACTTTGAACGGGCACCAAGTTCTCCTTCTCGGAACCATCAAGTACTTCCCTTGGACGTCGAGACCCCCGAACCCGAAGACCGATCCCGTACCCGGTGCCGCGCCATGATCTCCTTCTCGGACCCCGATGACGCTAAGTTCTTCGCCGTAGAGCAACAAGGCCTTCAACAAGACAAAGAACGCCAAGAACTTCACCCCGAACGCCAAGAACGCCGATGCGGATACGACAAGCACTTCACCCCGGAACGACAAGTACCCCCTCGAGGACGCCGAGTACTTCACCCGGACACCGAGACCCTGGACGACAAGCTCTTCCCGGAAGCAGTGACGCTCATGCGACAAGATCTACCACCCCGACCCGAAGACCCTAAATCCCGGAGTCCGAGAACGTTTCCGTCGAACCCTGGACCCTGTCGAACCCCGAACCCCGGAACCCCAAGATCGTCGAGACCCCTAATGTGTGAACCCTTCCCGAAACCTATTTTATAACATAATACAACCTGTCGCATATTAAACATTCATCTTGCATGCATATTTGTGTGGTTTGGGGGCCTTATGCCGATTCACCTCTAATTAAATATGGGGCCCATATGCGGGCAAATCTAGCCTTATATTGGCCTCATTTAAATTTGTGTAGCGAACCCGGTGCTATCTTCTGCCATGTTAACACAACATTTAATTTGCGGGGCAGATAAATAACTTGAACCATCTAAGTAATTGTCGGGACCCCGGTTCCACTTAATATGACCTAATCGCATCGCATCTTTGCCATGTCATACATTCTACATGCATCATGCCGATATTCTGCCGTTGTATTAAATATTGCATCCGGTGTTTCTCCTAGTGTTTTGGTTCTTCGCGGATAAGGCCGATGATTTGATGCGAGTGTCAACCCGATCTCCGGTTGAACCTTCGACAATGTTTTCAGGCGAGCATCTCCCCCTTTCTACCTATCTTACTTTTATAGTATTTATTCCCTCCTGTTGATCTATTGCTATCTGTGTCGCGATGCTCTAGTTTCCGTACCCTTGATATTACTTGCAGCCTTATATTGCCTTGGACACATCCTATTACCTGTTGTTTGGTAGATAGTTGGACTTGCGCGTCGTAGTCGCTTGCTCAAGTGCTGTTGCGTGTCGTCAAGTGCCACAGCTGTTGATGTATTGCCGCATGTTGATGTTGGATATGATCATGGTTTTACTTATCGTTCACTTTAATTCCTGTTTAACAACTAAAATTGGTTTAAGCAGAGGCATCGGTGGGTGATAGATAATATTTGGTTTCCGAACGCCCACTTGTGTCCCGTAGGACCCCGAGTACTTGATACATGTTCCTTTATTTATCGCGCTATCCACATCCGGGAGGTATATGGGACCCCCCTGAGCCAGAGCTTGATTCCGTCTTATTTCTTGGGGCCACAAACTAGTTTGAGGTTTTATTTACGATCATGTACTTATGCCATGCTACTGCTTTATTTACGATTGTGCGCCAGATAGCACCTGTACTGTTTAGGAGCGGGACACGATTCCGCGGTGTCGACAAGCCTCGATTGGGGTTCCCAGTCGTTCACAGCCGTCTACCCAAACCTTGAGTCCGTCTCGGAGCTTGCTTACTTTGTTGCGGGTCTACTCAATGGGGTGGCCCCCTGAAATATTTCTGAATCTTGTGATTGCTTTGTCGTGAAGGCCTCGTTGGGTTTTGATTTGGTTTTTCCGAGGTTGATCGAGTGTGTGTTGCTATTAGTGCACCCCGGCCGGGTAAAACTTTCTGAAAGCCGTGTCCGCGGTTATGGACGACTTGGAGCACAGTATCTCGACCATAGACAAGCATAACTAAAGTTTATCGCTATAAATTTGACTTTATAATGACTAGTAATCAGCTTCACTATAATGGAATGGCTACATAAAACTGCCCACAATTGCTTGTTCGAGTTGTCGCTTGCGACCATTGTATCTGACTAGTAAGTATTGCAACTACAACGGAATGGCTAAATAAAAGTACCAACAACTGCTGGGTTTTTGGGATATCTCATGTTAATTGTATCTGACTAGTAAGTGTTGCCACTATCACGGAATGATTAACTAAAACGGCCCACTGTTTATTTCATCAGGACGATTATCTATACATGACTAGTAATTGCTGCAACGATAACTGAATAGATAAAATTGCCAACTGTGTGAGTTCCTCGGTTGACTTCCTCGATTGGTATCGAGGGGGAAACACCAGGATGGGTTTGTTTGGTGCTAGCTTCAGGTTTGATCCGGATAGGTCCTTCTTATTCCTCTCTGATAACCGCCAGTTGTATCGAGTCTCTATAGGGTGTTTAGTGCATGCTGCCGCTGCCGCTTCCGTCCACCATACCTATGTAGGCGAGGACCGCCGAATTCTAGTCTCGCCGTGTACTGGCCTCAGTACTGACGCTCCTCTTTTTCCTTTGCCCTTTGTCGGCACCCCTTTTGTTTTAAGCAGGTTTGAGATCGACGTCGTTAGCAGGGTTACCCTTCCGGCTTGGCCTGGGCAGGGTTATGGACGCCATTGGTTATTCTTCAGGGCTCTTAGCCCCATTTGCATCTTGTCCGTAGTCGGACGCTCTATCGTTTTCAAGGTGATTTGGATCTTTGTATATATTATATCTGTATTCTTGACTCTTTTGAGTCGATGTTATATATATCTGTTCTGTGGGTCCCATCGAGGACTGTTGTGTAATGTTATTACTTCGTATTCCACCCGCACGAAAGTGCCTGGTGGGCACCTTTGAATCGTTTCTATGCGGGTATGGCGGGTTTCGCTAAAACTTGCATAGGTCCGATTCTGAGGGTGTTACAGAGTGGTATCAGAGCTCAGCAGTTGCGATACCCCACAAGTCCAGCCTGTAGGATAACCTAGCTAACGGCCGAAGTAGAGTGTCAAAACTATTTTGCAAAAATCGGTTGGATAGTTCTGATTAGGTCTGATTTTACTCCTTACCCTTTGCTATTCCTCTCTTACCTCTACGTGTTTTGAATCCGCTCTCTTCTCTCTCTTCGAGTCCAGAATTTCTCGTGGTTGGGTTTCCGTAGTACCTTCAGGGTTTCGCTTTCTCCCTTTTGTAACGGAGGTGCTACGATCATCAATCTGCAACTTGTCTGTTGTACCCTTCCTCCAATCTTTTGTTCTTGAGCTCTTTATCCATATGTGTTCCTTGCTGGATATCCGTATCGTTGAAAAACATATGAGAAGGACGAGCATTGGTGAAGTTGGAGTATACCTTGAGCATGTGTTGTTCATGCCAATGGAACCACCGCAGAACCTAATCATTGTGTCTTTCATACGATTTCTGCTGGCATCATTCCTTTGTTCCGGATACCGCCTATGAAGATCTTCAGTCTAAATCTCAAGAGTTGAGTTGCCTGATTCTCCTACTCATGTATAGAGTTGATAGTTTGGGTACGGGATGGATTGATCACCCTAACCGACTCTTACTGTTCGCTCTGTACATCGAACTGGTGGATCAATGTAACTTTTCCCTCTTCTAATGGAAGTTAGAGGTGGCCTTATCGTTTGATACCTCAACCTTCGTCCTTTGTTCTCCGGAGTGTTCTCTCGACAATCAGGAACAACGACCCTTTGTTGGTGGTGTCGCCGATTTCTAGATGAAGAAGGAACCCTCGTTAGTGGTGTCGCGAGGATCTACATGAAGCGAGAAGATTCAGGTCGCCGACCTTCCTTCCGGAACCATGAGGCGGATCTCGAGGGCGAGATCCCTTGTTAGTGGTGTCGAATTGTGGCATCCGCAAAACCACTATTAGAAAATCGCGTTAAATTTTGTGCATTGCATCGTCAGCATCATGTATTGTTTGTCAAAAACTAATTTCGAAAATCTATTTTTGTTTTCCAAACGCCTCGTCTTCGTTCAACACACAAAACCCCGGGTGCTGCCGGATACTTTGTTTGTCTAAAAACTAATTGCCAAAGTTCATTGCAAATTAAATAAAAGTTTAAAATATTTTTTAGTGGGGCAGTCGAACGGGCCGAATGACCCGAACGACCACCCCAGGAAATGTAAAACGGTCCAACCATAAACCCATTTACACCCATTCTAACCTACCCACCCGGCCTGCCACCTCACCCCCTCCAATCCCTGAACGCCACATCAGCCACCCCCAGATCCCCACCAACCACACTCTGCCCCCTCACCCCTCCTCTCTCACCCCTCTCAACCGCCACCCCCCTGGACTCACACACACCACACACACCCGCATGCCAGCCCACTCCCTCCACTCACCTATCTGGCCCCACCCCTGACCCCTGGACCCGGTCCACTCTGCCTGCCAGCCTGGCCCGCCCTGCCTTGGCCCCACCACGACCGGCCCCTGCCTCTCTTCCTTCTCTCCCCGCGTCTGAGCCACCAACCCCGCAACCCCCACCTCCCTCGGGTCCTCGCCGAGCTCCTCCTCCCTTCTAGCTTCCCCGACGCAGCCGCCGGCGATCCCTCTCGCCCTCCTCCCTCACCCGCGTCCGCCTCGCCCAGGTCCCCGCCGGCGAGCCGCCCTCCTCGCCCGCGTCTTCCTCCCCAGGCGCCGCCCGCGCGTCACCGTCCCTCCGCTCCGAGCCCCGCCTCACCGCCCCTGGCCCTGCCGCCGCTCTCCGGCCAACCTCGCCTGCCGCGCCGCCCCTGCTCCACCCTCTGCCGCCGCCTCGCCGTCTGCCGCACCTCCTCCGCGTGCAACCACCCCGTCTGCCCCGCCGCACGTCTTCGCCGGCCCTGCCCCTGCTCCGGCGCGCTCGAGCTCTCCCTCCGCCCCGCTCGAGTCCGGCGCCGCCCCTCGCCTCCGCTCCCCGTCGGCTCGCCCGCCTCCGTCCTTCCGCGTCGCCGCCGGTCCGAGTCCGCTCCGTGGCCCTCTGCCCCGCCCCGCCAGAACCCCGCCGGTCTCTGCTCGCTGCCGTCCGCCGGCGTCGCAGATCTGCGTCGCCTCGCTAGGCCGCTCCTCGCCAAGCTCGTCGGCTCGCCCGGCCATGGCTCCCTCGTCGCTGCCCCGTGTGCCGCAGGCGTGCGAGCCGTCGAGCCGACGTGCTGCTTCTCTGGTCGCGCCCCTGCCGTTCCGCCGTCGTCCTTGGCCTCGCCCCGAGTGCGGCCCCATCCTGTCGCGCACCTCTGCTTCGGTTGGCCTTGTGGTCCTTCTGCGAACGGGTTTGGATGTTCCGTCGTGGTTGGCGGATAAGTGGTGTTGCCCTGACGACAAGATCGGCAGTGACCCAGATAATTCCGATGTTCTGAGGCGATAATCCAAGTAGGCCGTCGATGGTTGAGGCGAGAACCCCAAGTTCGACACCGACAAGATCCTCCTCGACTTTGAACGGGCACCAAGTTCTCCTTCTCGGAACCATCAAGTACTTCCCTCGGACGTCGAGACCCCCGAACCCGAAGACCGATCCCGTACCCGGTGCCGCGCCATGATCTCCTTCTCGGACCCCGATGACGCTAAGTTCTTCGCCGTAGAGAAACAAGGCCTTCAACAAGACAAGGAACGCCAAGAACTTCACCCCGAACGCCAAGAACGCCGATGCGGATACGACAAGCACTTCACCCCGGAACGATAAGTACCCCCTCGACGACGCCGAGTACTTCACCCGGACACCGAGACCCTGGACGACAAGCTCTTCCCGGAAGCAGTGACGCTCATGCGACAAGATCTACCACCCCGACCCGAAGACCCTAAATCCTGGAGTCCGAGAACGTTTCCGTCGAACCCTGGACCCTGTCGAACCCCGAACCCCGGAACCCCAAGATCGTCGAGACCCCTAATGTGTGAACCCTTCCCGAAACCTATTTTATAACATAATACAACTTGTCGCATATTAAACATTCATCTTGCATGCATATTTGTGTGGTTTGGGGGCCTTATGCCGATTCACCTCTAATTAAATATGGGGCCCATATGCGGGCAAATCTAGCCTTATATTGGCCTCATTTAAATTTGTGTAGCGAACCCGGTGCTATCTTCTGCCATGTTAACACAACATTTAATTTGCGGGGCAGATAAATAACTTGAACCATCTAAGTAATTGTCGGGACCCCGGTTCCACTTAATATGACCTAATCGCATCGCATCTTTGCCATGTCATACATCCTACATGCATCATGCCGATATTCTGCCGTTGTATTAAATATTGCATCCGGTGTTTCTCCTAGTGTTTTGGTTCTTCGTGGATAAGGCCGATGAGTTGATGCGAGTGTCGACCCGATCTCCGGTTGAACCTTCGACAATGTTTTCAGGCGAGCATCTCCCCCTTTCTACCTATCTTACTTTTATAGTATTTATTCCCTCCTGTTGATCTATTGCTATCTGTGTCGCGATGCTCTAGTTTCCGTACCCTTGATATTACTTGCAGCCTTATATTGCCTTGGACACATCCTATTACCTGTTGTTTGGTAGATAGTTGGACTTGCGCGTCGTAGTCGCTTGCTCAAGTGCTGTTGCGTGTCGTCAAGTGCCACAGCTGTTGATGTATTGCCGCATGTTGATGTTGGATATGATCATGGTTTTACTTATCGTTCACTTTAATTCCTGTTTAACAACTAAAATTGGTTTAAGCAGAGGCATCGGTGGGTGATAGATAATATTTGGTTTCCGAACGCCCACTTGTGTCCCGTAGGACCCCGAGTACTTGATACATGTTCCTTTATTTATCGCGCTATCCACATCCGGGAGGTATATGGGACCCCCCTGAGCCAGAGCTTGATTCCGTCTTATTTCTTGGGGCCACAAACTAGTTTGAGGTTTTATTTACGATCATGTACTTATGCCATGCTACTGCTTTATTTACGATTGTGCGCCAGATAGCACCTGTACTGTTTAGGAGCGGGACACGATTCCGCGGTGTCGACAAGCCTCGATTGGGGTTCCCAGTCGTTCACAGCCGTCTACCCAAACCTTGAGTCCGTCTCGGAGCTTGCTTACTTCGTTGCGGGTCTACTCAATGGGGTGGCCCCCTGAAATATTTCTGAATCTTGTGATTGCTTTGTCGTGAAGGCCTCGTTGGGTTTTGATTTGGTTTTTCCGAGGTTGATCGAGTGTGTGTTGCTATTGGTGCACCCCGGCCGGATAAAACTTTCTGAAAGCCGTGTCCGCGGTTATGGACGACTTGGAGCACAGTATCTCGACCATAGACAAGCATAACTAAAGTTTATCGCTATAAATTTGACTTTATAATGACTAGTAATCAGCTTCACTATAATGGAATGGCTACATAAAACTGCCCACAATTGCTTGTTCGAGTTGTCGCTTGCGACCATTGTATCTGACTAGTAAGTATTGCAACTACAACGGAATGGCTAAATAAAAGTACCAACAACTGGTGGGTTTTTGGGATATCTCATGTTAATTGTATCTGACTAGTAAGTGTTGCCACTATCACAGAATGATTAACTAAAACGGCCCACTGTTTATTTCATCAGGACGATTATCTATACATGACTAGTAATTGCTGCAACGATAACTGAATAGATAAAATTGCCAACTGTGTGAGTTCCTCGGTTGACTTCCTCGATTGGTATCGAGGGGGAAACTCCAGGATGGGTTTGTTTGGTGCTAGCTTCAGGTTTGATCCGGATAGGTCCTTCTTATTCCTCTCTGATAACCGCCAGTTGTATCGAGTCTCTATAGGGTGTTTAGTGCATGCTGCCGCTGCCGCTTCCGTCCACCATACCTATGTAGGCGAGGACCGCCGAATTCTAGTCTCGCCGTGTACTGGCCTCAGTACTGACGCTCCTCTTTTTCCTTTTCCCTTTGTCGGCACCCCTTTTGTTTTAAGCAGGTTTGAGATCGACGTCGTTAGCAGGGTTACCCTTCCGGCTTGGCCTGGGCAGGGTTATGGACGCCATTGGTTATTCTTCAGGGCTCTTAGCCCCATTTGCATCTTGTCCGTAGTCGGACGCTCTATCGTTTTCAAGGTGATTTGGATCTTTGTATATATTATATCTGTATTCTTGACTCTTTTGAGTCGATGTTATATATATCTGTTCTGTGGGTCCCATCGAGGACTGTTGTGTAATGTTATTACTTCGTATTCCACCCGCACGAAAGTGCCTGGTGGGCACCTTTGAATCGTTTCTATGCGGGTATGGCGGGTTTCGCTAAAACTTGCATAGGTCCGATTCTGAGGGTGTTACAGTGACCATGCAGAATCCCGACTCTTTGTGGTTGTCTTCCTTGTTTTTGTACAAGTGAAGTTGCACCCACCAATACTCTTCTCCTTCATCCATCACCGGGAATCCTTTGTGCACAGCTTCACCATGTATCCCCATGGTAACCATAAGGTTCTTGAGTGCTTTGGGAAACTCCGTCTCACACTCCAAAGTCATGGTCATGAGTGGTCCCTTCCTGATGGCTTCGTTGATGGATTTTATCTACAAATAGAGATGAGAAAGAAGATTAGAAAAGTTTACGAGAAGAAAAGACAAGTGTAGAATTTTGCAAAGTGTTGAAATTTTTCCTTAGTGGTTTCTTAATCTAATCCAACCTAGGGTCATAATCCTACAGGCAACACAATGCTGTGATACCATCTATAAGACCCCACCTTTATAAAGGTAAAGGTCCCTGTGATTGCAATGCTAGTCCCTGGATCAATTGCTAGCATCCACAATTTAAGATGAAGTACACAGATACAAAGGTCATTATTACATCGTCATTCCATAGATAACATACTATTTTACAACTCCATAGCCATAGGCTAGTACAAGAGTTCAACTTAACAAAATAAAGTAAAGTCTTCATCTTCATGTGCCATAGGCAAACATGTTGAGTGTAGACTCATAACTGTAGCACCCCGGAAAAAACAACTACTAAAAAGTGCATGTATCTATCTTTCTGCATCATCATAATATCAGCATGCATCTTTTTGAATAAAACTATTTTACAAAAGCCTATCTTGTTTTCCCAAATATCCCCGTCTTATTTCAAATCAAACTCCCGGCTGTCGGATATTTTGATTTGTCTAAAAATCATTTAGAAAAGGCTTTAAAATGAAATAGTATATTAAATAATAAAAATGTTTTATAATCTAGGGAGGCAGCCTAGCCAATCGGGCCAAGCCACCTACAACCCAAGGCCCAACCGGAACCTCCCCTTACAAACCTAATCCTATAGTCAAACCCTAATCCCATCTCCACCACCACTCCCTCCACCTGCCGCCGCCACTAACCCTACTCCCCACCGACCCCGTCCGCATGCGTGACCCCACCCTGTCTCGGTCGCGATCCCCTGCTCTCCTCACTTCCTCTCGACACAGAACCCGCATACCCGCCTCAAGCCCCTCTCCCTCACCTCGCATCATGATCCTGCACGTCGCCTCCCTCCCCTGTCGATCCTTGCCGCCGCCAGGAGCCTCGCCTCCGACCTCCTTCTGTGGCAGCTGCGAACCGAGCGTCGCCTCTTCTTTAGGAGCCCTCGGCCTCACCGCTTCCCTGCCGCCTCCTGCGCTCGACAGAGAATCCTCGGCCTCCGCTCCTCTCAGCGTCTCCCGCTTCAGCTGGATCATCGTAGCCATCTCCTCCCCGACGCCAGGAACCTCCCCCGACGTCGCCTCGCCTCTGCGTCACCGGCCTCCTCCTTGGTGAGCTTGCTGGCGCCTCCTCGCTGCAGGTTCTGTCTGCCTTTGTGCTTCATCACGCGAGGGCCTTCTTTTACATGTTTGTTTCGGTTGCCAGGGCCCCTGCTCGCCTTCGCTAGGGACATACTCAACCCCTGCTGTCGTCAAGGATGCTGCTCCGCTGCTGTTGTACTACTCGGAACCCGGTGAGGTGACACTAAAAGGTTTGGTGTTGCGGTGTGTTCCCATGGTTCTGACGAGAACTCTGTAAACGGCATGGAGGCATGTTGGAGATGAGATGTTGTGGAGATACAGGTGTGTCCTTAAGTTGGATTGATGTCAACCGAAGAATACGGAATCCCCCTGAAGGTTGTCGTCTCTAGTATTCCTCAAGATCTTCCGTCCCGAAGCCACCAGTGCAAGTTCTACTTCATGAAACCAAGCACGACGCTGACAATGAAGTCGCCAAACCCCAATTTCTCCCTCTCGGACCATCAAGCACTTCTACACGGAGTCCAAAGATCAAGACCGACCCCTCCGTACCCATGATCGCCGAGCCCCCATGTGTGACCTTTCTTCAAGACCCCTATTTTGATGAATATAATGAATACATTGTTGCATATTGAATCTTGCATGCTCGCATACATATTGTGAATGTTGGGGTTATCTCGATGATCCACCTAAATTAAATATGGAGACCATATACGGGCGAATCTAGTCTAATATTGGGCCCATTTAAATTTGTGCATCGAACCGGTGACATATTTTGCCTTGTTAATACAACATTTAAATTGCGGGGTATTGAAACAACTTGAGCCATCTAATTAAATGTTGGGACCCCGGTTCCATTTAATATTGCCTAATTGCATCACATCCTTGCCATGCCATACATCATACATGCATCATGCCCGATCTTTTGTCGTAGTATTAAATAGTGCATCCGGTGTTTCTTCTAGTTCTTTGCTTCTTCACGGATTAGGCCAATGAGTTGATGTGAGTGTCGACCCAATCTTCGGATGAAACTTTGGCAGTTTTCCAGGCGAGCATTCTCCTCCTTTCTACCTATCTTACTTTTATAGTCTTTATTTCCTCCTATTGATCTATTGCTATCTGTGTTGCGGTGATCTAGTTTCCGTACCCGAGATATCCCTTGCAGCCATTATATTGCATTGGACACCTCCTATTACCTGTTGTTTGGTAGATAGTCGGCCTTGAGAGTCATAGTTGCTTGCTCAGGTGCTGCTTTGTGTCGTCGAAGTTCCACCGTTGTTGGGTGGTTGGCACATGCTTAATGGTGGATATGATCATGGATTTAATTACTGTTTAATAACTAAAATTGAAAGTAGGTGAATGCATAGGCACCGGTGGGTAATAGACAATATTTGGTTTTTAACCGCCCACTTGTGTCCCATAGGACCCCGAGTTCTTGACACCCGTTCCGAGATCGAGCGCGCTAACCACAGGTGGGGTGTGTGGGCACCCCCATCGATTTAGTACCTGATTTCAAAGTACTGTACCGGGGGCCACAAAGTAGTTTGGGGATTTATTACTATCTTGTACTTATGCCATGCTTTACTGCTTTATTTAATATCTTGAAACAGAACCCCGTGATACGTTTTTGCTGTATCGACAAGCCCAGTGACACTTTCGGGTTCCTAGTCGTTTACAACCGTCGATACAAACCCTGGGTCCGTCTCGGAGACCGGCCGACTTTGTTACGGGTAGCTTAGTGGGGTGGCCCCCAGTGCTTTCTTTGGGTCTGGGAAACGTCGTGTCTGAAACCCTGTCGACATACCATTGGGTGTATGTTTTGTGATCTTGTATCTACCTGATCTGACAACAAGGGTGTAGGTGCGTGTGGAAACTTTGGTGCACCCCTGCAGGGTTAAATCTTTTCGAGAAGCTGTGTCCCCGGTTATGGACGACTTGGAGAACAGTTCTCGATCATAGACAACTATAACTAAAGTTTACTGTTATAATTTGACTTGTATCCGATATGACTAGTAATCAGCTTCACTTCAATGGAATGGCTAAATAAAAGTACCAACAACTGCTGGGTTTGGGATATCTCATGCTAATTGTATATGACTAGTAAGTGTCGCAACTACAACGGAATGGTTCACTAAAAGTGCCCACTGCTTATTATATCAGGATGACTATCTATACCTGACTAGTAATTGCTGAATAAATAAAACTGCCAACTGTGTGAGTTCCTTGATTGACTTCCTTGTTTGGTCTCGAGGGGGAAATATCAGGATGGGTATGTTTGGTGGTAGTATCAGGATGGTTTCGAATAGGTCTTTCTTATCCCTCTCTGATAGTTGACAATTGTATCGAGTCTCTATAGGTTGTTTAGTGCATGCTGCGCCACTTTAGTCCACCATACCTATGTATGCGAGGACCGCCGAATTCTATTCTCGCCGTGTACTGGCCTCAGTACTGACCGCTCTCTTTTTTTATTTTTCCCTTTGTCGGCACCCCTTTTGTTTAAGCAGGTTTTGAGATTGGCGTCGTTAGCAGGGTTACCCTTCCGGCTTGGCCTGGGCAGGGTTATGGACGCCATTGATTATTCTTCAGGGCTCTTAGCCCCATTTGCATCTTGTCCGTAGTCGGACGTTGTATCGTTTTCAAGGTGATTTCGATCTTTGTATTGTATATCTGCATTCTTGACTCTTTGAGTCGTTGTTGTATATATCTGTTTTGTGGGTTCCATCATGGACTATTGTGTAATGATATTACTTCATTTTCCACCCACACGAAAGTGCCTGGTGGGCGCCTTTGAATTGTTTCTATGCGGGTTTGGCAAGAATCGCTATGACTTGCATAGGGCCGATTCTGAGGGTATTACAATAACCCTAATCCTCATCAGAGTAACCTGCAACATCACAAGTTACAGCCACAGTGGGTCAATACATTGGAATAGTATTGGCAAGTGATACCTTAGTAGAATAATAGTTTCTATCTTCTACATGAATTTGGCTAAGTGTAGCTTAGGCTTGCTTTTCTCAAAATAGGTTTTGCCTATCAGTTGAAAACACTAAGTTTTTGTTTGACAAAATCACCCAAGGCATCTACCAATGAAAATTGGTGATCCTCTACCCTTGTTGAACCACAAGTTTTAACTTAGAAATTGGGATGAGGATATCCTTGATAGCTTCCATGTCTTGATGCACAAATTGTCCATTGTCGGGGACACGGCTATGTACTTAGATTCTTCCTTCTCGAGAGGTGGTGCACTTTCCCCACAAGACTCGACATGCATCGAGACAAGATCATTCAGAAGCCTTCCCTTAGAACAAATGGACGCGTTCCAAACCTATCACCCCTACCACCTTCTGTCCATTTGGCTAAGTTATTGCAACCTATATCATCCAGGCATATCCCATATTGCCATGTGGCTACACTAGAAGCTTGTTAATATTTGGCATCTCAAATCCCTTTGTTCCTGGGTGGCATTCCACAAGTGACATACATAGGGTAGGCCATGAAGATGGGCCCCTGGTAACCACTAAACAAAAATCCATCCAAGCAATTACCATTCCACCCAGGTGTTTCATTCACTTTGTTGTTTTATTAAGCAAAAACATAAATCACAAGACTTAGTAAAATTTCCATAGCATGTAGATATAAACCACCCTTGTTTGCTACTAGCTAGGATAAGCAGGATAATACAACAAGTATCTTAACTTAGAGAATATTTCTACCAATTCTACAACTACTAGGATTTCCCATAGCATAGCATATAGAAACTTAGCAAAAAAATATCATGCAAGCCCTATACAAAATATCACTAGTGCATAGTAAAAATATTGGGACAAAGCTATGAAGCACCACTTTCGTTGGTAGTTTGGGGATTAGCTAGAATCCTCACAACCACAATCACCACTAGCACCAAAATCTACACATAAAATCATAGCACCAATTTACATTCAAATTAATCAAGCAAAAATATATGAATGCATGCAAATGCCATGTGATGATTTTTCTCAAACCAAAAAAGACAAGTAAATGGTACTAAACACTAAAATAAAAATTTATATACTAAATAAAGTCAATATAGTCTTTAAAACATTTTCTAAATAATTTATATGCTCAAAATAGGCCTACAAATGTCTCTGCACAAAATTCCATTTTAACAGAAGCAAAATACAAAACTAAGCACATAGATGTGTAGGATTTAATTTTGTGAACCCATTGATATATTATTTGCATTTTTTGGATAAATAGAACAAAAGTTATGAATTTTTACAAGTTAATTCATCTAATTAAATCAAAACTGGATTTTTAAAAGAAAAAGCCTGACACGCGGCGGCTTCTGATTGGTCAGTACCGCTTCGCGCGGGATCACGCCGCCGTGCCGTTGGATCTAATCAGATCCAACGCACGAGATCTACTCTTGCCGCTTTGCGGTCTGTTCTAATCGTGACCGCTCGATCTAGATCTAGCGGATCTAATCACTCTACCACAAACTGGCGGCGCAAATGGCGAGCAGTGGCAGCGATGGCTCTGTCGGCGACGAACTAGCATCGCTAGGGGGTAAAGGGAGGGTGCAGTGCGTTACCAAGGTCGCGGAGCTGAGGCGGTCGCAGTGGAGGTCAGGGGCGAGGGCGGGGCGCTCGGGTTCCATAGCTATTCCTCACCGGAGTTGAGCTCGCCGTCAGGCACGCGCGGGTGTTGACGAAGGCGACGCTACAGACCACCAGAAAAGAAACCGCAAGTGGCATTAGGTGCATACGAGGGTGGTGAACAAAATCGTAAGAACCAGAGAGCAAGGGGGGTCGAGGCTCACCGGGATTGGTTGCCGGAGGGGCTCGGTACCGCGGCGATGTGAGCTTAAGTGCGGTCAGCCTGGTGGCACTTAGATGGTGGCGAGTGAGGGGAAAGATGCGGGGAAGGAAGAGGTTTAAGTAGGCAGAGTCGGGGGAGGAAATTACGCCCGCAATCAATCGGATTGATTCGATGTTTAATCGGAGGAAACGGCGGCGGCGGAGCTGGTCACCGCGCGTTGATTGAGGATGAAGGAGACGACGTGGCAGTGGGGCCAGGAGGTCAGCGAGGTGGGGGTGTGCTAGCGCGTGAGAAAGAGTGGAGATGGGGAGGTAGCCGGGTGGGCTTCGCGGGCTGAATCTGTTGCTCGACCGAAATGGTGGCGACAACCTTTTCTCTTTTCCCTGTTCTTTTTCTTTTTCTATTTTGATTTTCATGAAAGTAATTTAATTCAAATTCATGTGATTTTGAATCCTAATTACTTTTGGATTTTTGCAGTGGAATCTTTGCATAATATTGAGTATAAAAACTTACTATATGGTCAAAAACACATTTACACTTTGAAAATAAAATTTAAATCATGCCTTTATTGATACATATATTAGGCATAATAAATGGTTTTTATATTGAATTTTTGTTTTGTAAATCTTTGTGTAAGCTTTGCATTCATATTTGAAACATTTCTGATCAAACCAAGGTATTTCTCATAATTTAAGAGTAAAATTGAACCATTGCCTTTATAGCATAAAATAATAGGCATATAAATGGTTTCTTATTTTTGAAGTCTTGTTTGAAATAACCAAATGCTTATGAATGCATGAATGATATCTAAACTTTTCAAATTATGATTTTTGGGATGTTACAGCATCTCAGCAATCTTTTTATTTACCATATGCATAGCTTTTTATTGAGGATGATTCATATATAGCTCACCATGGTGAAGCTGCAAGTTTCCACCATGATTAGGAATGGCTTAGGCTAGCGGCCCAGACGTTTCTCTAACACAGGATACAAACTCCATGGACTTACAAGTTCCCTCTTTATTTCACACTGGTGACATCCATAGACAAAAGAGCATGATATCAACTGAGTACAAAGTACAAGTGCAATGTTGAAAACATTCCCCGTGACAGCACGATTCTACTAATTCCAATTTATAAGTGCAAGCATATACAACAAAGTTGTCACAGTGGTTCAAATTTATTAGGGGCAAAGAATATAAAGTGTGCCATCAAGTTCGTGAGGGCTTTAATCACTAAGTTTTCACATAACAAAATAGTTTTTAATTGGAACATAGTTGAAAACAAGTGTATACTTGGAATGGTGTAACACACCATGCATAGGAGTTTATAGTGGACACTTTGGAATAACTTGGTTACTTGGGAGTTAGAGTCATGAGTAGAACTTACTCATACAAGTGGAGGCTAGCAAAAGACTGGGAGCAACCAACTAAAAGAGCAATAATGTCCATAAACATGTAGTGCAACAAAGCATACTAATCAAAGCAAAGAGTGGTACTACAATTCAAGGACTAAATGATCATAGAGGCTAATGGTGACTTGTCATAGTCATAACATGGTGTGAGCATGTGCCAAGTCAACCCAAGCAAAGCATCAAAGGAGAATACCACAATACTATGCTTTTGCATGCTAAAACAACGCATAATTTCTTCAAGACACACTAAGCAATCCCAATTGTTTGGAACAAGACATGCTACAACAATAATCACTAAGTATAAGGTCAAAACAACAGATAGCATGTCATTCTAAAGTGTAAGTGACAAGCAATGCAAGATCCTCTTGCACTTCAAGTAACAACTTACTACTCCTTTCCAAACACCAAACAAACTTATTTGCAAAACAACACAGCGAGAACGGGGGTCCTAACTACTTTATTCAAGCAAACTAAACAACCTAAGCAAAGCAAATGAAAACTAAGACGCTCCAAGAACAACACAACTGTGCATGAAACAATAAAAACAAAGTGTCTAGACAGACCTGAACTTTTTATTGATGAAGAAGGGGATGCATTGGGCATCCCCAAGCTTTGACGCTTGTACCTCTTGGATATTTCTTGGGGTGACACCATGGTGGCATCCCCAAGATTGAGCTTTTTTCCATTCTTCATCTCATTACATCATTCTCTCTCTACACCTGAAATTTTTTCCTTCATATAAAACTTCACACAATCTTCATTAGCAACATTAGTGTATTCAAAAGATATTAGACCCCTGGCAAACCTTTGGAACAGCAAGGTTTTCACTAAAAACACAAGCTACTGTAGTAACTCCTTCAAAAAGCTCAATTGACCTAAAGAGAACTCAAAAAGGAATCAATAAGAAGCGAATGCAAATAATGGCAGAAATCTGTCAAAACAGAGCAGCAGGTAGAAACCGATTTTTTCGAACATCTTCTGTTCCTCACGTCAAAAAGTGTTGAACTAACGAAAGTTATCTAACATACTGGGGGATTTATTCCTAAATTTTCAGCTCAATCCGAATTACAGAGACTCCTCACGAATTTTGTTGGTGGAGGACAGAAATCTGTTTCAGGACAGCAACTCCCCAAATCTTACTTCCCTATCATTAGAGATCATTCTTGGCACAAAAATCAAACCAAAAGAATAAGGAGAGGTCATTAAAGAAGTAATAACTTCCAAGACTAAAGGAAACTCTTGGGTTATCTCCCAACAAGTACTTTTCTTTAACGCCTTTAAGTTAGGCATAAGAAGCAAGAAATCAAGTATTTTCAAATGAAGAAGCATTAACATCAAACCATGCTTTCAAAGGGGGAGAAAAGAGCAACTTTTCTCTTCTCATTGGGAAGTGTTCAATACCTTTCTTGAATTGAAAATGATATTTAATGGTGCCTTCTTTCATATCAATGATGGCACCAACTGTTCTAAGAAAAGGTCTTCCCAAATTAATAGGACAAGAAGCATTGTATTCAACATCCAAAACATAGAAATCCACAGGGACATAAGCGTTATTAACCATAATGAGAACAACATTAATACTCCCCATGAGTTTCTTCTTAGCATTATCACTGAGTGGAAAATCTAAATAACAATCTTCCAATGGTGGCAAATCAAGCATTTCATAAATCTTCCTAGGCATAATAGAGACACTAGAACCAAGATCACACGAAGCTTTGAGGTCAAAGTCATTCACTTGCATATTAATAATGGGTTCCCAACTATATTCTACTTTCCTAGGAATAGAAGCTTTTTCTTTTAGCTTCTATTCCTTAATCTTACAAGAGCATCTATAATGTGTTTGGTAAAGGCAACATGCATATCACTAGCATCAGGACTTCTAGCAAGCTTTTGCAAGAACATAATCACTTCAGAAATATTGCAACCATCAATATCAAAGTCAAACTTGACATCACTAGTAGTAGGCTCAATAGGCTTAGGCATAGTAGGAGGAGGAATAGGGACTACTTGTGGTTTAGTGGTGATGGTGCACACACTATTGTTTCTATAAATTTCAGCTTCCCTTTCCCACTTAGCATGAAGTTTAGCGAATAGCCTAACATTTTCATCAATAGTAACTTGTATGGCATGAGCAGTAGCAAAGGTATTTTCCATGGCTTCAGGTTTAGCAGCCATTTTATTAATCAAAGAGGACTGAGCTTCAGAAGAAGAGGATATATTTTTCTCAACAATTAAAAGCTTTTCCTATATAGTTTTATTGAAAGTGGTTTGTTTACTAATGAAGTCTTTGAGCATGACTTCAAGTTTAGAGGGGGCACTTCTAGCATTATTGTAAGAGTTTCCATAGGAATTGCCATTATTAGGAGGATAAGGCCTATAATTGTTGTTGCTACCAAAATTGTTCCTATAGCCATTGTTGTTGAAATTGTTGTTTCTAATGAAGTTCACATCAACTTGGTCTTCTTGAGCAACCAAACAGGATAAGGGAACACTGTTAGGATCTAAAGGAGCTTTCCCATTAACAAGCATAGCCATAATAACATCAATCTATTCACTCAAAGAGGAAGTTTCCTCAACAGAATTTACCTTCTTACCATGTGGAGATCTCTCAACATGCCATTCAGAGTAGTTAACCATCATATTATCAAGGAGCCTTGTTGCAGCATCCAAAGTGATGCCCATAAAGGTACCTCCAGCAGTTGAACCCAACAGATTTCTTGAGGAGAAGTTCAAGCCTGCATAAAAAGTCTGGATAATCATCCAAGTAGTGAGTCCATGAGTAGGGCAACTTTTAACCAAAGATTTCATTCTTTCCCAAGATGGAGAAACATGTTCACTATCAAGTTGTTTAAATTTCATAATATCACTTCTCATAGATATATTCTTAGCAGGAGGATATTACTTTCCAATAAAAGCATTTTTGCACTTAGTCCAAGAATCAATACTATTTTTAGGCAAAGAAAGCAACCATTCTTTAGCTTTTCCTCTCAAGGAGAAAGGAAAAATCTTGAGCTTAATAATATCTCCATCTACATCCTTATACTTTTGCATCTCACAAAATTCAACAAAGCTATTAAGATGGGCAGCAGGATCATCAGAACCAGCACCATAAAATTGCTCCCTCATCACAAGATTCAACAAAGTAGGCTTAATTTCATAAAAGGTAGAATCAGGAACAGGTGTAGCAATAGGAGTGCTTAGGAAATCATTGTTGTTGGTGCTAGTGAAGTCACACAACTTGGTGTTCTCAGCAGAGTTCATTTTGGCAAAGGTGGGCAAGCCAAAAACAGAAGCAGCAGCTAGAGCAGGAACTAATTTTTTGTGTTTTTGAATAAAGCAAACAAACCAAACTAGACTATTTTTTTGGCTTTTTTGAAAAGAGGCAAACAAAACCAAGCAAAAGAAACAAAGAAAACTAAAAACAAGGTAAAGAGAAAGGAAGTGAAGGACCCCCCTTGTGAAGACGTCCTTAGCCTCCCCGGAAACGGCGCCAGAAAAACTTGATGGCTGCACAGCTTATGTGAAGCCTGTTGGGAACCCCAAGAGCAAGGTGTGAAGCAGCACATCAGCAAGTTTTCCCTTAGTAAGAAACCGAGGTTATCGAACCAGTAGGAGGAAGGAAACGTCACACAGGTGTTGCAAGCAACGCGGAGACCTGCACAACATAATATCAATACTTTCCCCCAACGAATCAGTGAGGTTGTCAAGCTCATCGGTTTGTTGTAACAAAGGATTAAACGTATGGTGTGGAAGGTAATGGTTTGCAGCAAGTAAACAAGTAACAGTGGAAGATGTATCAATGGTAAAGATTGGACCGGGGTCCATAGTTCACTAGAGGTGCTCTCCTGAGATAAACAACATGGCATGAAGGGTAAACAAATTACAGCAGGGAAATTGACAGGAACTGAGCAAGGCATAACAATGCAATTACTAGTCAGAAAGATCCTATGAGATTTAATTGGGCAATGCAACTAGATACATAGACCGCCATCCAACTACATCTATGACTAGAAGTCCACCTTCAGGTTATCATCAGAACCCCCTCCAGTATTAAGTTGCAAGCAACAGACAACTGCTTTAAGCAAAGTGTGTAAGGTAAACAGTCCACATGTTCCATGAACAAGAGACTATTGTTTTCTCCCTAGTGGCAACAACACATCTACAACCGAAGAGATTTCTATCACTTCCCTTGGAAACTAGGGGCATGAACCCACTATCAAGCATAAATACCCCCTCTTGGAGTTACTAGCAACTACTTGGCCAAGATAGCTACTAACAACGGAGACGATGCAAGATCACAAACAACACAGACATGATAGAATCATAAAGACAATACCATTAATCAAACCAACATAATAATCTCAATATCCATCTGATCCCGCAAACACAACATGCATGATTACAAATAGATTAGATCTTGATCATGAACGGAGCTTACAAGATCTATACATGAAAGCACAAAGGAGGAGATACAACCATCTAGATACTACATGGACCCATAGTCCAAGGTGGAACTACTCACACATCATACCTGAGAGAAGGCCTCCAGGATGATCTCCCCTTCGACAGGGTGCCGGGGAGAACTTCAGATCCCCCTGATCTAGGGACGATGGTGGCGGCGGCTACAGACGGTTTTCTTGGAGATTTGATCGGGTGCTTAGGGTTTATGCATCGGGGGCTTCTTATAGTTGAAGGGGGAGGCCGAGGCGGCGGCCAGTGGCACCAAACCCTAGCCAGGCGCGAGTTGGGTCTCACCCGCACCTGGGGTGGGTCTGGCCACCATGGCTGGGCCCTCCGGCTCTCCTCTGGACTTCTTGTTCCCCACGGAAAGTAATTGACTTTGACGTTTGTCCCATCCAATTCCGAGAATATTTCTTTACTAACTATTCTAAAACCAAAAACAACTGAAAACAGGCATCTGGCATTGTTGCAACTTGTTGGTAGGTTAGTACCAGAAAATATGTAAAAAGCACCTCAAAGTGTGGACAAGTAAAGCAAACTAGATACTAAACAAACATGGAGCATCAAAAATTATAGATACGTTTCCAACATATCAATCACCTACTTGTCCCCACATCATGGAACTGTGGACAGGAAAGTATGCCCGGTTGTGCAACAAGGAGTTGATATCTCATGGGTAAAGCAACGTACCTCTGCAGAGTGTAAGAATTGTAACTTGTTGCTCCCTGTTCCGGGAAGGAGCTAAGAACGCTGCAGGAAAGGAACTCCATGAAAGTTCTGGTAAACATGTGAAGGCTGATGGGAATAGTTTTTAACAATTAAATCAATCTTTGAAGAAAGATTTACGAAAATTGCATAGTGCCAAGGACTTATAGTCCGATGTGGTAGATAGCGCATCAAACTTCCCACTTTGCATATAATGAACTTGCTGGGTAACGGTGTTACTCACCGTTTCCTTTGATCCTATGCTTAGACTCTGAGGATCCAGAAGATACCCCAATGTATGCAGCGGAAAACCAAGAGGAGGTCTTCTATGAAGTTCCCGATCTGTACGGTGTTGTAGAAGGGGTGGACTACGACGTCGCCTATGGAGGAGAGCACCATGAGTCAGAATAATTACCTTACTAGTAGTAACCAATTGAGGCGAGCAAGATGAACAATAAATAATAATAAGTTGTTGAGCTCAATTTGGAGTTGAAGTTGTCACTTTAAAACTTCTACTGAAACACTTTATATTTGTTTTGTAATTTGAATCTTATGAAGTCTTGAACTTCTGGTATTGTAATAATAATAATGTGTATAAGTTTTTAATATTGACCCGCAATGTTTCTATTGTACTACTCTAAGGGATGTGATATTTACGGAACAGTGTTCTATGAATTTCATATCAACGGCTATAGTGTACTACACATGAAGGGGTATGTTGGGTCACCGCACTAAGTTCCCACTTAGGTGTTTTAAAACTTTAAGTTAGTTTTCTTTATTTCTAAACTCAGTTAGAGATAAACCTGGATTTTTGCAAATAAACCTAGAGCTTAGGATTCCTACTTGAACCACTTTACTTGTTAGTCATAGTTTGCGAGTACTTAAAGAGTATTCATGGCTTTTTCCCTGGATATTCCTATGGCCAGACTATGAGGAGGACTACCAGGATGATGGACAGCAGGAAGTCTATGACAACTAGTATCATCTCCTATCGTCAGCATTGCCTGTGACCTTGAAGATGGAGCTTCGCCCATGCTACCGTTATTATATTATTTTACTGCATTGATTGTATTAAGACTGGATCATGAGATCCTTTATTTGTAAGATACTTTATTTGTAAGACCTGTATTAAGACTAGATCATGAGATCCTGTATGAAGACTGGATCATGATGAACTATGGTACCAATCTGTTATGTCTCGCAAAAATGGCAATCCTGGGATTATGATGTATGGCATAACAGGCATCTAGGATTAAAAATTCGGGTGTTGGCAGCTGGGGAGGGCGAGGCGACCAAGTCACGTGCTGGAGGAGGAGGTCGCATGGGATGGAACGTGTGGTGGGGCCCAGGGTGTCGATGGGGAGCGAGGAGTGGGGGGTTAGACCATGTATTATGTAGATCCGAATCAAATAAAAATGTGTCAAAGTTTGAATCGGTGCCCATTCTACTACTATGTATGGAATCACTTTGCATGTTAGCCCATGCATGGAAGGTATGGGCATGTAGTTTTTCTCTTTCCATTTTTATCTCTATGCCATGTGGGACATGTTTGCATGTTGGTTACTTTGAACCGAAGCAACTTTTTGGTTCGCTTTTGTTGTCAGACTCTATGGTGCGATTCGCTACTATGTGCGGAACCGATTCACATACCTCTTTGAACAGCTTTAAGTATACATAGCACATGGTCTTAGTGGTTGGATTGAGCACGGGAGGGTGTGTCGGGTTTGTCCTGTGTGTATGGATTGAGCACGGGAGGGCGTGGCGGCGATAGGTGGGAAGGGTGGTCGTGGGGGTTAGGGTTAGGGGTAGTTTAGACTAGGGTTTAGATTGGAGGTGGCCGGTTGGGATTTTGGACCTGGCTGGCCGCCTCCAAAAAAATAATATAAATATGTATTTATTATATAAAGGATTTTTGTAATTAGTTTTTAGACAAATAACATATCCAGGTAGACCCGGGTTTGACTTTGAATAAAAGAGATAGGATTATATTAGAAAACAAACTAGGGTTTTTGCAAATATAGTTTTAGGCGACTTAATATGCATGATGATATGATGATGCACAAGATAAAGAAAGGCGATTTTCTATTATTGGTTTTACCCGGGGTGCTACAATTCGACACCAATAACAATGGATCTCGCCCTCGAGATCCGTCTCCTGGTATGGGAAAGAATGCCGATGATCTGAATCTTCTCGCTTCGTGTAGATCTTCGCGACACCACTAACAAATATTCTTTCTCCATCTTGAAATCGGCGACACCACCAACAAAGGTCGATGCTCACATTCATTGAGAGAACACTCCGGAGTAATGACAATGAAAGTCGAGCTCTCAAAAGATAAGGCCACCTCTAACTTATATGGAAGGAGTAAAATTGCATCGGTACACCATTCAACATACAAAAGCGAATGATAAGAGTAGTGGTATGGTCGCGACTCCATCCCGCTGTCGTGGTATTGCCGACGAGTACGCCATGGAGGGGTCCTCACAGTGCGTGTTTAGAGACGTGGGGTAAGGAGGACGGTGGACAGGTACGAGGTAACACAGCTTACCTAGGTTCAGATCCCACAACGGTGGCGGAATCCTACTCCTGCTATAAATCACTATAATGGCAATACGCCGAGTTACAGAGATAGGTTCGCTGTGCGAGGTGACTAGAGAGTCTAGGTTATCGTCTGAAGTTGTGCCCTAAAGGCTCCCATAGGCCCGACTTATATAGTCGCCATGTCCTAGGGTTACAGGGAAAAGTCCTAGCCGGACAGGTTACAGAGTTCTACACCGTCTATTATTAGTCTTGTGTATCTTGCACTCCAAGGCTCCGGGTACGCTGGTGACTCCACCGTAGCCTTCCTTTATCCGGCATGGGCCTCCCTTCTGGATCCACCTAACTGGGCCGCCCAGCAGGCCATAGGCCATGCTACCGACTATGGTCCACCCGGGTTAGTCGAATAAGAGACATGCTATGAGGATACCCATATAGCATATCCCCAACAGTAGCCCCCGGAGAACTCCGAGATCTTGCGCCGTCTTGCCTCTTCCCGTGGAATGCTCCGTCTAGATGGATGTCGGCAAATCGTCAAGCAACATCTTGTAGTCCTCCCAAAGAACCCTGCGAAAGTTTTCTCCGTCTTTTATAAGCAAGTCGGAGAAATGCTGAATCTTCCATCGTACGCTTCCGTTGTCGGATTAAATCCGTCCATGCCGGAATCTTCGATGGGACGGCTCATCTACCATGTTAGTTATGACGACGTAGGCTATAGGTCAGCGACGCCTCATAACTTACACATGCAGAGAACGTAATCATATCTGTTTTTCCCCGCGCGAGCTATACGAACCGTTGGCGGCGGTGGTTGGAGACGTGGCGAAATTACCGCGCACGTTCACAAACACGTCGTCTACGCACCAACCGTCCGATCAGCTGCACGAATCTTGACGCAGAGTAAGATAAATAGCGACCGTGGGACACTTGCCACTTTTTCACCCCATTCTCCTGCGTCATCGTCTTCTTCCTCCAGCCACGCGCCTCCCTGAGCTCTCCGCGAAAACCTCGAGTAACCCTAGCCTTGTTCTCTGCACTAGTCGCGTCCTTTCCCTCCTCCATGGCTAGCAGCAGCTCATCCCCATCAATGGCGGCGTCGAGCGAAGCCGCGGCGAAGCTGGCGAAGCTGGCGAGCTCCATCGTCGTGCCCCCAGAGGGCCTGGTCATCCCCGCATTGGCGGTGATAGAAACCACCGGCGGCGACCATAACCTGGCGGCGCTGGAGCCCCTGGAAGAGGAGCCAGACTCGCACAAAGGCCACTGGCGCGGCTCGGACATCACCGGCCGTGACATCCAAGAGATGGTTGATGAGGGTTACCTCCCCGCGACGGAGGGGCTCGCCTGGCGGGCGGCGCCGGCCGGTGAGGTGACCCCTTCTCCCCAAGCCAGAGAGAAAGTATACCTCAAGGCGCAATTGGTACGCGGAGTTTCTCTGCCCATCTCTCACTTCTTCCTGTCCGTCTTGAATCACTTCAAGGTCCAACCCCATAACCTCTCCCCCAACAGTATCCTAGTGCTTAGCAACTTCGCGACACTTTGCGAGGGTTACCTAGGTATTAGTCCTAGGTTAGATTTGTTTGTCTACTTCTTCACCGTCAAACGTGAAGCCGGACACAGTAGGGAGGAGCTTAGAAACTGCGGCACCATAAGCTTCAAGATCCGACCTGGCCGGCGGTTCCCCGACATCGTCGGCCACGAGTCGTGCAAAAATTGGCAGCGCACGTACTTCTACGGCCCCAACATTCCTTTGGCGGGCCGAGAAGAAACGTACCCGGACTTCGTGGATGGAGCCGCCGCTTAAGTTCCCACATGGCGGTCTCATGCCTCTCTTCCCTCCGACCTAAACGCTTCTCGCGCAATAAGGCGGATCGAGTGGTTTGTAGAGACAGGTCTGACCGTCTTGGACCTGGCCATGTGCTGGTTCATCAGGCGGATCCAACCTCTGCAGCACCGTATGAAGCTTATGCACGAGTACACCGGCGATCGAAGGGATACCCTCCGTATCTCCGAGGACAACTTCTCGAGCGACTCCGTCAAGTTCTGCCTTAAGGACATCGTCAAGGTGAAGGACAAGAAGCGTGGCTTCACCGTTATCTACGACATGTTCGTAGACGGAAAGTGCCCAAAGGTAGGTATTTATTTTCCGTGTATGACATTGCTCCAGTTTTTCCGTCTTGCCAATATCATTTTGTCTAACACGTTTATTTCTCACTTAACAGCTTAGCGATCTAGAGGAGGGCAACCTGGCCGCCCAAATCTACGATCCCAAGATGAAGGAAGTAACGGTCGTGTCCGACGATGATGTCCCGTTGGGGCGAAAGCGGAATAGCTCCACCTCTGAAGCTACCGACGGAGGCAAGAAAAAGAAGACGGAGGGTGGAGCCTCCAAAAAGAGTACTGTCGCCCTGGAGGTGGAAAAGAAGAAAGCCACCGGGATGTTTGCCAAAGAGCCCCCCTAGTGTAAGCTTATTATTCTCCGACATTGTCTTATTTATCTGTCTTATTCCTGTACTTATGCATTTTGCACGTTTCAGGAAGAAAGCCACAACCAGCCTCAAGAAGTCCTCCAAGACTCTTGGGGCTTCTAGAAATATTAAAGATATGCTGCATCGCGACTCTTCCCCCGCCATCGCCCCTGCTACTCCTGCCGTCAAGCCCTCCTCCGCTCCGACAAGCTCCCAAGCCCAGGAAGGACCAGGCCCTTCCGCTATGGAAGTGGATTCTGGCGCCTCTACCGATCTCGCAATAGTCGGCGAGCAGGCGACGCAGGAGAGCGCTGCTCTTCAAATGGCTGAAGCTTCGGCTAAGGATGCCATCGGTAGCGGCAAGGCGGTGATGGGTTCTGGTACTTCTGCCGAAGGTGGCGCCTCTACTCCCAGAAACCCTTCGAATTGCCGAAGATTATTTTCCCGGTGCTTACGCCGGGTAGCACAACTATGGTTCTTGGAGGAGTGCCTTCATCTCCGACGTGCGGTCTTGAGGAGCTACTCCATCAAGCAGACATCTTGCGAAGCAACAGCATTTCCTTTGGAAAGCTGCTTGCCGAGAGTGCTACAAACCTCAAGGTCATCGCACATGTAAGTTTTACTTTACCTTTTGCATTTCATATGAGTATCCCACTGTATCCCCCAAGGATGTAGACGGAAAACCATTGGTTTTGCATCTATATGCTCTAAGAGTGACTAAGTTAGAAAAAACTCTCACTGTAGCCCCCAAGCATTTAGATGGAATGAATTATTCCGACTGGATGCTTTAAGAGTAGCATACACAGTGTTCATAATTTTAAGTGTTGTAGCCCCCAAGCCTCTAGTTGTAACTGAATTAGTTCTGACTAGATACTTAAAGAAAAGCTAAGCATTTTCCGAGTTAAAACTTTATACTGTAGCCCCCAAGCTTCTAGTTGAGAACTGAATTAGCTCCGACTAGATGCTTTAAAGAAAAGCTAAGCATATTGCTAAGTTAAAAACTCTCGCTTTAGCCCCCGAGCATCTAAGTGGAAAATTTCCGACTAGAGGCTCTAAGCGGACTAAACAATGACTTGACTTTGTGTTTGTTTCCATAGAACGAGAATGCTCGGAGGGGCATGGCCAACGATAAGTACCAGAAGATGCGCGCGGACCTTGAAGCTGAAAAGGGTAGAACCGCCATCTTGAAGGAATAGATCATCAAAAACAAGAGTCTGTTTTATTTTTTGCGCATTTCCGTCTTACTTTTGTTCCTTACTTCTTCGGGTACTCACTGTGTACTTTGTTTTCTCCGACTAGCAGAGCATGTCACCAAGGCCAAAGATATTGTCGAGCAGTCCAAGCATATCCAGCAGCTGGACAGCGGGAACAAGATCCTTTAGAAGGAGAGGGAAGAAATGCTGAAGATGCACGAGGATTCCATGAAAGCCCTGCAAGACTCCGCCTCTGCTGAGATCGATCGCTTGAAGGAGGAGCTTGCAATCCTAAAGGATCAAAAGCAAGCTGCCGATGAGCAAAACCTTCGCCATAGCGAGGCGTTTAAGCTCCTCCAAAAAGACAAGGAATCCTTGGCGGATGTCATCTGGCAGGCTAAGGAAAGCATCTTCAGTAAGTGTTCTCCGCCTTGTAGTTCTGTAGTCTGGATACTTAGAATTTTTGAACTCATGCAATCGTTGTCGGAATTTTCAGCGCCCATGGGTTTAACCCGCTCGCCTCCTTCGGACAAGGAATGCATGATTCTTGCCGGCAACTTCATCAATACCTCCATCACCCAAGCCAAGGAGATTGCCAAGCCCCTCCAAATTTATATCAAGGCCTCCAACTCCGTGGTGAAGTACTCGAATATTCTGCGCCGAGCCCCCGAGCGTGTCGCGAGCTGGAAAGCTTCATGTGCACGGGCTGGCGCAAGGATGGCGTTGTCCATGGTGAAGGCACACTATGAAGGTGCCGACATTGACACGGTGACATCTGGTATCCTCGACGTGGATGATGGCGGCAAGGAGATCGATCACGAAGCCATCCTGTCATCACTCGCGGGTTATGACACCAGGGTTGCCGAGTTGGTGGACGTCGACGTCTTCGTGCCCAGGAACTTTCTTGACAACGCCAACCCTGAATCCTCCGAGTCTCCTCACAGTGACGACGTTGAGGGTGAATCTCCGGCTGGTGATGATGCGGCCTCCAAGTCCCCTACACCCAAGGAGTGAAAAACACTTTGTAATTCTTGTTTCACCTCTGGAGTGTGCATTGAAAAAACTTGGTGATGTAATCTTAAGGCGGAAAACAGTGGTTATCGTATCCTGCTACTTAAGAATTAATGCCCATTATGTATATATTTTATTTAAGCAAGTGCTGGCTTATCCATTACTTTGGTTTTTATGCTTGACTTTTCGTGAGTCGGAAAACTCGTTGTCGGAACCATGCGCTTAGGTGATGATGCCCAATGGCACCGTCAATAACCTTAGCACAAAATCGCCGACAATAAGTGCCAAAAGTCACTACTCCAGAATCCACATAAAAACAACAAAGAACGTGTAGACCAGAAAACTTAAGCTAACGCCCGTAGGCGGAATTTTCACAAGTGCAAACGCAGAGCTTGTGCATAAAGGTTTATATGATACAAAAAAATGAACACTAAAGGAGGTAAAAGACTCAGCAATATGAGTGAACCAGAGAGCTTTATTTCATTTGATCATATAAGAGGTACACGATTAGATAAAAAATGCTAAGTGTAGAAAGGACGTAGCTGTGCTATGTTCCATGGCCGATCAAGCTCCGGGTAGTCATCATCCGGGTCACATCGCTTACGCTTATGATCCTCATTGGGTCTATCCTTGAGCTCACGATTATCGACAAGGTAGAAAGACCCATTGAGTAGCGCCTTGCTTATGATGAACGGTCCTTCCCATGGCGGGGATAATTTGTCTGACTTCTTCTGCTTAAATCGGAGCACCAAATCCCCCTCTTTAAACGAGCGATGCCGAATGCGGCGACTATGGTAGCTACGTAGCTTCTGCTGGTAGATGGTGGACCTTTGGCATGCCAAAACGCGCTCCTCCTCGATAAGGTCCACATCAAGGCGTCTGGATTCTTCAGCGTCATATTCGTCGTAGGCGGCAACTCTTGGTGCATCGTGGAGGATTTCGGAGGGTAGGATAGCTTCTGCTCCATATACCATGAAATAGGGGGTGTAGCCGGTGGATCTGTTGGGTGTAGTTCGTAAACTCCACAACACAGATGGCAATTCTTCTGCCCAGGCTCCAACTGCTCTATGTAGCGGTGCCTCAAGATGTGGCTTGATTCCCTGCAGAATTAATCCGTTGGCTCGCTCAACTTGTCCGTTGGATTGTGGGTGTGCCACAGATGCAAGGTCAAGTCGAATGCCTTTGTCCCAGCAATAGGCCTACACTTCTCTGAGTGACAAGTTCCTACCGTTGTCGGTGATGATGCTATGTGGGAGACCAAATCTCACCACTAGATCCCGGACAAACCTGAGGGAAGTTGCCCCATCAAGCTTTCTAATGGGTTTAGCTTCTATCCATTTGGTGAATTTGTCAACTGCTACAAGAAGATGCGTATATCCACACGGTGCCGTTTGTAACGGTCCCACCATGTCTAGCCCCCAGACTGCAAACTGCCAAGTCATAGGTATTATTCGCAATTCTTCAGCAGGGACATGTGGTTGTCGGGCATAATACTGGCATCCTGTGCATGTTTCAACCAGCTTGTCGGCGTCTGCCTTCGCGGTCAGCCAGTAGAATACTTGCCGAAAGGCTTTCGCGACCAATGATCGAGGAGCGGCGTGATGCTCGCAATCTCCGAGATGGATTTCGCGTAGGATTTCCATACCTTCTAGCTGGGAAACACACTTTAGGTATACACCAGTAGTGCTCCTTTTGTAGAGTTCCCCATTGATTATGGTATAACCCTTTGCTCGTCATACTATCTGCCGTCTTTCGACCTCGTCGTCGGGCAAAGTTCCGTGTTCGAGATATTCCATGAATGGTTTTGTCCAAGCCGGAGGGGTCTTTGTCACTATGTTGACGAAAGAATCAGCTCTATCCGGGTTGTCGATGTCGGTGCCTTTCATGGATGGTGTGCATAGATGCTCTAGGAAAACTCCTGGGGGAATTTGCTTGCGCCCTGATCCAAGTTTAGACAATAGATCAGCCGCCTCATTTTGCTCCCTAGGCACATACTTGACTTCGTAGCCCAAGAAGATCTTGGCTATCTAGTCCACTTCGTCGCGATATGCCGCCATCATAGGGTTCCGCGCACTCCACAGCAAACTATGCGCTTGATGCCAATATCCTTGGCTACACGCAATCCGTGAATGAGTGCTTCATACTCCGCCATGTTGTTTGTAGCCTTGAAGTGGATCTGCCGAACGTAGTGTAGCTTGTCTCCTTTTGGTGACTGTAGCAATACACCAGCCCCCGAGGCGTTGAGCAGCTTTGATCTGTCAAAGTGCATCACCCAGTACTCTGGTTCCGGCAACGGAGTGGCATCCGGCATCTCTGTCCAATCTGCAATAAAATCTGCCAAGGCTTGTGACTTGATAGCGTCGCGTCTTTTGTAGGTGATCTCGAAGGAGGCAAGTTCAATGCCCCACTTCGCGACCCTTCCTGTAGCGTCGCTTTTGTTAATAATGTCGGACAGTGGAGTCTTGCTCACTACTGTGATTGGGTGCTCCTGAAAGTAATGCCTCATCTTCCGCGAAGCGAGCAATACTCCATAAGCTATCTTTTGGTAGTGCGGGTAACGCTGCTTGGACTCCGTCAAGACTTTGCTTACATAGTAAAATGGTCGTTGAACTCCGTGCTCATAGCCTGGTTCCTTCCGCTCTACCACGACGACGATTCTGATAACCCGGTTGGTTGCCGCCATGTAAATTAACAGGGGCTCGCCAGGCTCGGGTGCTGCAAGGATAGGCGCTGAGGAAAGAATCTCCTTGAGCTGCTTCAATGTTGCATCTGCCTCGTCCGTCCACGTGAATTTGTCCGCCTTCTTCAGCAACTTGTACAGCGGCAGAGCCTTCTCTCCAAGTCGGCTAATGAACCGACTAACTACTGCAACACAACCTGTTAGTCGTTGGATGTCCTTTAGGCATGTCGGACGGTTTATGTTTAAGATGGCCTTGATTTTCTCCGGGTTGACCTCGATTCCGCGCTGGGAAACGATGAAGCCCAACAGTTTGCCGGCTGGAACCCCGAATACGCACTTCTTAGGGTTGAGCATCATGTTGTATTTCCGGAGATTATCAAAGGTTTCTTTTAAGTCGGAGATTAACTTATTTGACTTTTTAGACATCACCGCGATATTGTCCACATAGGCATGAACGTTCCGACCAATTTGGTCGTGAAGGCAACGTTGCATTGTCCGCTGGTAGGTAGCACCTGCGTTTTTCAACCCAAAGGGCATCGTGACATAGCAAAACGTGTCGTATGGGGTAGTGAATGAAGTGGCCAATTGGTCCGACTTCCTCATCTTGATCTGGTGGTATCCTGAGTATGCATCGAGAAAACACAAAAGTTTCGAGCCAGCCGTCGATTCAATGACTTGGTCAATGCGAGGCAAAGTAAACGGATCTTTGGGACATGCTTTGTTCAAGCCGGTGTAATCAACGCACATTCTTAATTCATTGGTTCCCTTTTTGGGGACAAGTACAGGATTGGCCACCCATCAGGTGTGAAGGACTTCTCGGATAAACTCAGCCTTAAGTAACCTAGCTATCTCTTTGCCAATGGCGCGTCTCTTCTCATCTCCGAAGCGTCGTAGAGGTTGTTTCACTGGTTTACATTTTGGATCTATGTTTAAGTTGTGCTCGTCAAGTTCCCTAGGTACACCTTTCATGTCGGCATGTTGCCAGGCAAAGATGTCCCTATTCTCACGGAGGAACTCGACAAGCGCGCTTTCCTATTTGGGATCCAGGTTCGTCCCAATGGCGACGGTCTTGGAGGCATCGCCTACCACAAGTTCCACCGGCTTGGTCTCGATGGCGGCCTTGAACGCAGGAGCGGAGTCGGAGATATGCTTCTTCGACGTGGGCATCTCTGAGTCATTGACCTTGCTCTGGATCTCCTTGAATTCTTCGCTGTAGAGGACAGCTTCTGCAATGGCTGCTTCATTGATCTCGTAGTCCCTTGCCTTGGTAAAGCTTCCGGATACGGTGATGACACAGTTTGGTCCGGGTATCTTGAGTTTGTTGTAGACGAAGCATGGCTTGGCCATGAACGTGTGGAATATGTCGCGGCCGAATATGACGTGGTACACGCTCTTGAAGGGGACCACCTCAAAGGTCATGCGCTCTTGGCGGTAATTATTAACGTCGCCGAAGGCTACCTGAAGTGTAATGCACCCAAGGGACCGCGCCTTCCGTCCAGGAACTACGCCATGGAACACGGTGTTGGTCCGCCTTAGGTTTGCCTCCGTCAAGTTCATCTTCTGCAGTGTATCCAGGTACATGATGTTGATGCTGCTTCCACTATCCACCATGCACTTGGTGAACTCCACGCCGTCAATCAATGGGTTGATGACCATGGCGTATTGGTTCTCCATGGGCACAAGGTCTGGGTGGTCCGTCCTGTCCCAAGTGATTGGAACCTCCGACCAGCATAGGTATTGGGGAACTGGGGGGAGAGTGGCCATCAGGATCCTTAGAGAGGTCTTCTGTTGTCGGACGGTGGGGGTGCCAAGGAAAGTGTGGTAGACTGGTGCCTTCTTTGCGAAGGGGTTCTTGCCCTTGTCGTCGCTTTTGGAGGCGTGCTTGGGGTCAACGTCCTTGTCCATGTCACTTGAATCCTTGGACTCCTCCTCCTTCTTCTCCCCTTGCCCTTGCCTCGCGGTCTGTTCTTCCGACTTCGCTTATAGCCGGACTCCGGGTCTTCCCTGAGGACGTTGACGAACTTGCAGTGTCGATTGGTATGGGTGGCCTTGCCATTGGCTTCGAGGTGTACAAGGCACGACATATCGCGGTACTCTTCGTAGGTTTGGGGAACGCGGAGCGGCACCGAGTTGGTTTCACTTCCTCGTTGCTGCCCACGGCCTGCTCCCCTTCCTCGGCCACGTTGTCCGCCTTCCCTTCGTCCTGCAAAAGTCATGGCGACCATGTCGGTAGATTGCTTTTCTTCTGGAGTGGTTTTCCGCTTTGTACTGCTGTTCCTCCGAGCTTGAGTTGGAACGGCCTTTGCCGGCAAAGAGCCACGAGCATCGTCGTGGGCAGCTGCGAACTCACTAGCTAACTGAATCATCTGATTCAAGTCGAGCTGATGATTTTCCTGCAAGCGCTTCAGCTTATGTCGGAGCAACGTGCCCCTTTCCAATCCATCGATGAAGGCGGCCATGGCGGTCTGGGCTTGCACTCCTGCGCATGATTCTTCATGTCCAGCCAGCGGGAGTGGTAGGCGCGAGATGTCTCGTCTTTCTCTTGCACGCACCGCTGTAGATCGCCCACAGTGCAGAGACGCTTGTATGTACCCTCAAAGTTTTTGGTGAACGCTTCTTGCATGTCCAACCAGTTGTAGATAGATTTCTCCGGCAAGTCGTCGATCCATTGACAGGCCATACCCGCCAACATTAACGAGAGGTACTTGACGGCGACGTTGGGGTTGCCTCCAGCAATCTCCACCACGTTGCCGTAGTCCTGCAACCATGTGGCAGGCTTGGCGGTGCCGTCATAGGGCTTGATGGTCTTGTCAATACGGAAACCTTTGGGGTAAGTTGCGGACCGTATTGCAGGTCCAAAGCAACGTGGTCCCAGGTATGGTCCTTCCCGGGCCTCGTGGATCTTATCGATCCGCGAACATGCATCGTACGGCTCCGGGTTCTTCTTCTTGTTGTCAACAGGGGACGGGCTTCGTGAACGACGCGGGCCTCTTCCGTCATGGTGACTTCTTGGTGGTGACGGAGGCGGAGGTGGCTGTGGGTTAGCCTTCTTGCTGTTACGCTCCTGTGACGCCCCACGCCTGTCACGGTTGCTTGCCGGACGCGGAGGGTCATGGTGTGACCTGCTCTTATGTCCTTGGTGCGCTATCCATCATGACGGGTATGTGCCGCGTTTTTCGCGGATGACGATGCCGCACTTCTTTGGAGGGGGCATATCCGTAAGATGGTGAGTCTTGTAATCTTCCTGACGTCGGGGGGATCAGGGCAGTGGCGATGGGCGGCGAGGTTGGGCTCTTTCTCCGTGGTCGGAGGATATGGGGATAGCATCCTTCCTGTTGCGCGCATCCCTCCGTCTTTGTTCTGATGAACCCGTCCGCGATCCGACATCCTGAGGAGATCTGTCCCTTGGAGGTTTGTACTGGCTAGATCGGCAGAGCGCCAGGTCAGACTCGATCCTCTGAGAGGTGGCATTTTCCTGCTGCTTTACCGCCTTGGCCACTAGGTCATAGACCTACTCGACTGCCTCAGGCGATCTATCCTGCTCCAGAAGGATCTTGGCGACAGCGAGGTTAAGGAGTGGGGTGGGCATCACCTGCTTGCCTTCACTATCAATGTATGGCTTGGCCTGTGCCGGGTTCGAGGGAGCCCATCCTAGGTTGCGCCGTACAGCAGGATCGTTGATGACGCGAGCCGGAGCCTTCTTAGCCTTCTGCTGCTGGAGCAGAGTCTTGTACTCGGCCTCCATTGCTCTAGTTTTTTCTACGGACTTCTACGCGTTGACCAGATCTCGATCTAGTTTAGCGCCTTGCTCCGCGATGGCTTGCGCCTCCTCCAGCAGCTGCTGGCGCTTCTCGTCAAGCTGAGTCACGTTCCGGATATGATCAATGGTTAGAGGCTCAACGAGGAGATTGTCGTACATCACTCTATCAGCTGGAGTAACATGGGATGCTGCCGACGTGGATGCTGGAGGCGGCAAGTTCGCTGTGTTGTTGTTGCTCGGACCGGTGCCGAGTTCCTGCGGCTGCTGCACTGGGTTAGGTGGAGGCGGCATGACCTTTGTGCGATCAATGTCGTTAGCAATTAGTGCCCCCTTCCCCTTGTCCAGTGCCGTAGGCGGAGCTTGCCCAGGCTGGTCTCCGTCCATCACTGTCCCAATGGTGACGAACACCCCTCTAGACATGACGGTGTTATTAGCTTGTTCGCCGCGTGAGTACTCCTCCTCCAGCTCCTGCATGGCGGAGTCTAGGTCTTCTAGACTGAAGTCTATTTCCTCTGAATCTGCACTGAAATCAGCATAAAGCGCGTCAATGACAGAGTCGGAGGGTGCCAAGACTTCCTCGATGACGGGCGGTGGAGGTGCAACGGCCTCGACAATGACTGGAAGTGGTGGCGCTGCTGCGATGATGGCGGCCGGAGGCGGTGGTGGTGGTGGCTGAATCGGAGGGGCTCCGTCAATGAGCGCTAGCGCTGTCTGAGCTGCTGCTTCAGCCTCCGCGTAGTTGTTGACGGTGTTCACCATGCCTTCAA
Organism: Avena sativa; assembly: GCA_916181665.1. Classification (NCBI taxonomy): domain Eukaryota; kingdom Viridiplantae; phylum Streptophyta; class Magnoliopsida; order Poales; family Poaceae; genus Avena; species Avena sativa. The sequence continues at coordinate 217,689,926 of OV702280.1, read as the reverse complement.
AGGTGAGGCTTCCTGACGCCTGTTGCCGTCTTAGAGAATGTCGGAGAAGCGTGCCATGGTCCAGTCCTTCCACAAAGTGATAGATGGCATCATCATTGGGGTAGTGGGCCAGATCGGCTCGTATACGGAGCCACCTGGCCAGGTAATCGCGGGGGTTTTCGCCCTCTCTCTGAACGCATCGCGCTAGATCGAAGATGGTAACCACGCCGACAAACTTGGATCTCTGTTGTCTAGACGCACGGACAAAGCCGGCAGATTTGCAGTGATCTTCCACCTTTATATCCTGCACAGCGGCGGTTTGGGTGGGCCTTGAATTTTTGTGATCTTTGCCGGCGAACTCCGAGGAGAGATCCGACATCGATCATTCCGTGAACGTATCCTGCCCGTAGGAGGTCCGTGCGGGTCTTGATGCTCCTCCGACTCACAGGGAACTAGTGCCCGAGTCGGTTTCGCCAATGAAGAGGTTTATGTCTCCGATAGGAACGATCGAACACCGCGTAGGGTTTGTCTTCGCCGGGATCCAGAACTCGTCGGGGGGGACGATCGTAACATTGCCGGAGAAGAGAACGCGACCGATGGCTACGGTTTCACCGATTCCTGCGAAGATCTTGGTCCTCGCCCGCTGAAGAGCCTGAAGCGCATCTTGCCCTATGGTGGGCGCCAACTGTCATGGTATTGCCGACGAGTACGCCATAGAGGGGTCCACACAGTGCGTGTTTAGAGACGTGGGGTAAGGCGGACGGTGTACGGGTACGAGGTAACACAGGTTACCCAGGTTCAGATCCCACAACGGTGGCGGAATCCTACTCCTGCTATAAATCACTATAATGGTAATACGCCGAGTTACAGATATAGGTTCGCTGTGCGAGGTGACTAGAGAGTCTAGGTTATCGTCTGAAGTTGTGCCCTAAAGGCTCCCATAGGCCCGACTTGTATAGTCGCCAGGTCCTAGGGTTACAGGGAAAAGTCCTAGCCGGATAGTTTACAGAGTTCTACACCGTCTATTACTAGTCTTGTGTATCTTGCACTCCAAGGCTCCGGGTACGCCGGTGACTCCACCGTAGCCTTCCTTTATCCGGCATGGGCCTCCCTTCTGGATCCACCTAACTGGGCCGCCCAGCAGGCTATAGGCCATGCTACCGACTATGGGCCACCCGGGTTAGTCGGATAAGAGACATGCTATGAGGATACCCATATAGCATATCCCCAACACCCGCACTCAAAGCATTACTCTGTACACGAATAGAAAACTATGCAACCAACTCTCGAAATTCAGAATGAAGATCTTGACAAGCGATGTTCGGAAACAAAGGAGTGATGAAAGCTCTTCGTCAGATCTGATATAGAAGATGTCGTTGCATTGTAAAACACCGGAAGATACAAAGAAAATTTTGTGATTTTTGGTCCACTAAAAGGTACAACAGAGGAATATTCCCTAGATAGCATGAAGGCCGGATATCGAAGCACCATTACAAAAAGGACGGAAGTGAATCCCTGAAGGTACGACGGAACCCAACCACGAGAATTCCTGGACTCGAAGAAAAGTTAAGAGAGTAGATTCATACACGTAGAGGTAAGAGGAGAATAGCAGAGGGTTAAGGAGTAAAAGCAGGCCTAATTAGATATATCCAACCGATTTTTCAAAATAGTTTTGACACTCTACAACGTCCGTAAGCTAGGTTATCCTACAGGTCGGACCAGTGGGGTATTGTAACTACTGAGCTCTAAAACCACTGTATAACACCCTCGGATTAGCCCTATGCAAGTTTTAGCGATTCCCGCCAAACCCGCATAGAAACGATTCAAAGGCTCCCACCAGGAACTTGCATGATGGTCGAAAATGAAGTAATATCATTACACAATAATCCACGATGGAACCCATAGAACAGATATATACAACAACGATTCCATGAGTCAAGAATACAGATATACAATACAAAGATCCAAAACACCTTGAAAACGATACATCGTCCGAGTACGGACAAGATGCAGATGGGGCTAAGAGCCCTAAAGAATAACCAATGGAGTCCATAACCATGCCCAGGACAAGCCGGACGGGTAACCCTGCTAACGATATCGATCTCAAACCTATTTACACAAAAGGGGTGCCGACAAAGGGAAAAGGAAAAAGAGAGCCGTCAGTACTGAGGCTAGTACATGGTGAGTCTTAGAATTCGGCGGTCCTCGCCTCCATAGGTATGGTGGACTGAAGCAGCAGCACAACATGCACTAAACAACCTATAGAGACTCGATATAACTATTGGCTATCAGAGAGGGATAAGAAGGACCTATTTGGATCCAACCTGAAACTACCATCAAACATACCCATCTTGGCATTTCCCCCTCCAGACCAAACGAGGAAGTCAACCGAGGAACTCACACAGTTGGCAGTTTTATTCATTCCATTATAGTTGCAGCAATTACTAGTCAGATATAGATAGCATGAGTCATCCTCATAACATAAGAAGTGGGAAGTTTTAGTTAACCATTCTGTTGTAGCTATAGTACTTACTAGTCAGATACATATACCATGAGACATTCAAAAACCCAGCAGTTGTTGGTACTTTTATTCAGCCATTACGGTGTAGTGAAGCTGATTACTAGTCATTTCAAAGTCAAATTTATAGCACTACTTTAGTTATAGTTGTCTATGATCGAGATACTATGCTCCAAGTCGTCCGTAACCGTGGACACGGCTTTCGGAAAGTTTTATCCTGCAAGGGGGCACAAATAGCAACACATGCACGATCAACCTCGGAAAAACCAAATGAAACCCAACGAGGCATCACGACAAAGAAATCGCAAGATTATAATATTTCAGGGGGCCACCCCATCAAGATACCCGCTACGAAGTTGGCCGGCTCCGAGACGGACCTAGAGGTTTGTGACGACGGCTGTCGATACCGCGAAAACATGGTACGGGGTTCCAAAACAGTACAGTCTCTCCACGCGCAATAGTAAATAAAGCAGTAAAGAATGGCACAATCATGGCACAAGTACATGATAGTAATAAAGCCCCAAACTACTATGTGGCCCCAAGAAATAATATATGACTCAAGCTCATGCTAAGGGGATTCATGGTCCCACATGTTCACTTGTGCCCCCTTGCAGGATAAAAACGAAATAACATCTATTGTCCACTTGTTCCTCTACATTATTTACCTACTTTCAGTATTAGTTATTAAATGGTAATTAAAGCCATGATCATATCTAACATAAAGCATGAGGCATTTCTCCAATAACTTGGGTACTTGACGACATCGTAACAACACCTGAGCAAGCAACTAAGACTCGCAAAGACTACTATCTACAAAACAACAGGTAATAGGAGTTGTCCAAGGCAATATAATGGTTGCAAGGTATATCACGGATATGAAAACTAGAGCATTGCAACACATTGCCGAAGCTTCATTTGAAGATAGGGTCGATACTCGCATCAACTCATGGCCTGATCCGTGAAGAAGCAAAGCACCATAAGAAACAATGGATGCACTATTTAATACTACAACAAAAGATCGGGCATGATGTTGTATGATGACATGGCAAAGATGCGATGCAATTAGGCAATATTAAGCGGAACCGGGGTCCCGACAATTAATTAGGTGGTTTATTTTATTTAGATACCCTACAATTTAAATGTTGTACAATCAAGGCAAAATTATACCATCAGTTTGCTACACAAATTTAAATGGAACCAATATTAGTATATTTTCCCGCATATGGTCTCCATATTTAATTTAGGTGAATGTTTGAAATAGCCCAAAACACCCACAATATGCATGTAACATGAACAGTTTAATATAACAAGTATATATCATATATTATAAAAATAGGGTCCAAAGAAGGGGGTCACACATAGGGGATCGACGATCTTGGGGTTCTCAGGGTCGAGGACTTGACGGGATTCGGGGTCGGTCTTCGGATCATCGAATCCAGGAATGGTATTCAGGGTCTGCGAGAAGAACTTGTCATTCCAGGGATCTGCGGGCCGAGGGTCTCGGCATTCCATGAAGGAGGTCTTGTCGATGATTCGAATGTCGAAGCACACGAGGAGTTTGTGAAGCGCCGAAGTGGGGGATCTAAATATGAGTCCAACCATTCCTTGTTCCGATTCTAGTGTTACAAACACAAAAGGATACTCAAGTAACTGCCACATCACAGAATCCACCGTGGCAGGCAGGCATGTCAAGACACAGCCACACACCGTAGGACCTCACGACGATGGAAGAGACGCGGCCACGGCCAAGGAAGCAAGGGATGGTGCTGGGAGACGAATAGAGCCAAAGAAAGAGGCGGCCGACTGGTAGGCTCGGGCTCGTGCGCAGAGGCGAGGCTGACCAATGTGGCGGCGCTGTGCAGGCTTGGGTCGAGGACGGGGCAGAGGGAGGCCGAGGGCGCGCGGGGGACAACGAGGCCGGCAGGGAGGTGCTGCGAGGCAGCGGCGCATCCGGGCGGTGGCTTGGTAAGGCGAGGAGGACAAACGGCCTTGCAACGGGGGGTAGGGGTGCGTGTAGGGAGGAGAGACGAACGGCAGAGGCAGAGCGCTGAGAGGGGTGGAGGCGGCTGCGTGCAGGGGCGTCGCGGGCTCGATGCAGAGGAGGAGAGAAAGATAGGTTAGTGGAAGGGGGCTCACCGGAGGTCGTGGGGTAGGGGTTAGCGACGACCCGACTCGGATGCCATCCATAAAGGGGAAGGGGGCGCCGGAGCTCCGTCGGGCCAGGGCCCAGGTGGCAGGGACAGGGAATGGTCAAGGCGACCAAGCGCCGGGAAGAGAGGCGTCGCGCGCCCGGCAGTCTGCGGAGGCAGTGGCGGCCAAGAGTAGAGAGGGAGGAACGATGTAGGCGGGAAGGAAGGTGAATGTTAGAAGAGTTGGTAGGGGAGGAAGCGAGCTGGGGAGGGCGAGGCAACCAAGTCATGTCTAGGAGGAGGAGGTCTCGGGGGATGGAATGCATGGTGCGGCCCAGGGTGTTGGTGGGGAGCGAGGAGTGGGGGTTAGAGCATCCCCACTCGTTGGGCGAACCCAGGACAAAATCTAGACCAAATTTTGGCCGGAAGAAACTTGATTTCTTCCTGGGAACGCCGAGTTTCCCACTCGCGTTCCCAGGCCAAGTTCCCGCGTTCGGCTAAATTTCAGACGAGTTTGACAAATTCAGGCGGATTTCATTAAAGATGGGCAAATATAGGCGTTTTACTTCGAATTTAAACTACATTACTAGATAATAATCTAAAACATTAAAAAAGGCCGCCGTCCTCGCCTTCCCCGATGCCGTCGCCGCTTCTACATGCCAAAGTTGCTATAGAAGGACGTGTAGCCTGGATCAGCCCGGTCATCGTCATCGCCGCCATCGTCGTCGTCACCGTCGTTGCTCGACGGATGTGGCGTGTGGGAGCTCCCCTGGCCGGCGTCGTCACACCTCCATGGCTGGTAGGAGGGCCCGGCTTCGTCGTCGTCATCGAGGACGACGAGCGGTGCGCCCTGTTAGGCGAGAACATGGTCAGACCAGGCATGGCGTTCGGCATGCTACTAAGCTCCGTCTCCTCCCACTCCGCCCTGGACCATTCTAGGATGTCCGGCGAGGACGTCTCCACAAGAGGCGGCAGCGCCGAGTCATGGAGCGACTACTCTATCACCATCCTTTTTGTGCTATCCTCGGCGGGCGGCGCCGACCATTCCGCCAGCTCAGGCTTCGATCGGCGAAGGAGAAGGCGTCCAGTGGGAGCATACTGCGCCGGCACACGTGGCTCGTGGATTACGATGCCCCGCGAGCGTGTCCGCAAAGGCGAGCGGACCTGCGAGACCGCCTCGTGCTTGACTGGGCGTAGCGCCGGCGAATGCCCCGTCAGCGTATGGAGCGACGTGGAGCCCTATGAGTGGGAGGCCGAGGGGGAGGAGGATGAGCTCAGGCTGGTCATCCTCCTCGGAAGCCAGTTCACACGAGGATGCCGCCCCGACCTGGCCGCCAGCGTGGATGTGCGCGGGAAGCCAAGACACGGAGTATTCCCGGCGTGGATGTGCTGCAACACCTCCGCGAGCGTCCGGCCTGGCGCGCTCTAAAAACGCGGGCGACCCGCCATTGTTGCACTCGGTGGCTTGTCAAGCGGCCCCTCGTGGCGGGCGAGCTCCTGGGCACAGCGGTCGGCAGAGAAAGTCTCCAAGTAGAGGAGGTTGTCGGGGCTCTCCGCGTCGCAGGGATTGTCCATGGCCACGATAAAGGCCTGGATCTCGTCGGGCAGTTCGTCCGGCGTTAGCGCCGATAGGATTGGGATGCTGTCAGCGCTAAGCTTCCACCCCAGCGGGTTCCGCGTTTCCGGTGGAGCCATGTAGCCATCTTCGTAGAGCATGCGTGCCTCCCAAGGCTGGAGCTTGCGGTGGCCGAAGTCGTTCGCCTCCGCACCGTTGCCAGGAAAGTGCTCGGCCATGGCTAAGTAGGGAAGGAGAGTTGTGTGTTCGCCAGAGTTGTGGGTTGGGGAGGTGTGAGAGAGTATGAGGAACTCCGGCTAGGGGTACGACTTTTATAGGCCGAGATGGGCGGAGGGCGGGAGGGGTGTAGCGGCAAGGACGGGAAGAGGGGAAACGGCGGGAAGTTAGTGCCCGCCGGGACCTCGCAGGAGCCAAGGCGGCGGCAGTGGCGCGGAAATTCGGCGACACATGGCCGACGCGACGGGCAGTTATTGTCTGGCGGTCGGCGCGTGGTTCCGAGGATGACGAGCACTCGACTTCCGTCGCTGACTTGGCGGTTCCACACGCTGCTTCATTTCTTTTTCTTCGAGTTCTCTTTGTCTGCCGTTCCCAGTGCGTTCTCGGGATCCTGGGAATGGCCTGGGAAGTGCGGACCAAAGTTGGGCCAAATCAAGATGAAAAGAGGTTCCTGGGAATGCTACTAGGCCGATTTTCGGTGTCCGGACCTTAATTCGGCGTCCGGATCGGCGTCCTGGGTAGCCGAGTGGAGATTCTCTTAGACCATGTACTATGTAGAGCCGAGTCAAAGAAACATGTGTCAGAGTTTGAATTGGTGCCCATTCTACTACTACGTATGGAATCGCTTTGCATGTGAGCCCATGCATGGAAGGCACTGGCACGCAGTTTTTCTCTTTCCATTATTCTCTCTATGCCATGTGGAGCATGTTTTCATGTTGGTGGCTTTGAACCGAACCAACTTGTTGGTTCGCTTTTGCTGTCAGACTCGATGGTTCGATTCGCTGCTATGTGCGGGACCGATTCACAGACCTCTTTGAACCGCTTTAAGTATACATAGCACATGGTCTTAGTGATTGGATCGAGCAAGGGAGGGCGTGTCACTACTAGGAAAAGGGTTTTTGTGGCGCACCTGAAAATCCCATTCTACTACTAGGCATACGATGCGGCTAAAAAGTGCCCATAGCGCACTACCCTGGTGCTCTACGGTTATATGAGGATAGGCGTAGCGCACTACCAGGTGCGCCACGAGTAGGGGTACAGGTGCGCCACGGATGTGTTTGTCAAAAAACAAAAAAATGCAAAGAACACCCTCGTTTTGAATTGCAAAAGCAATCGGGTCCAGAAATCGCCGCCGTCGCGTCGCCTCGCCGGAGCAGTGGTCGTGGCCACGACCTACCACCGTGGGGATGTGCGGGAGGCCATGGCCGTGCTAGTCCTCGTCGGCGTCGAGGAAGTAGGAGGAGGTGTGGTTTGAGGAGACGGCCGGAGGTACGTCATAGGTGCAGTCGGAGGTGGACGGAGGTATCATCGGAGGAGGTGGTGGCAGCGGCTGGAGGACGTGTGGACGGAGGAGGTGACCGCGACTGCTGAAGGAGCTGGTTACCCGTGGTCGTCCTTGGTCGGAGGAGGACGAAGTGAGGAGAAGAGGGAGGAAGAGAAGAGGAAGATAAGAGGAAGAGAAGAGGAAGAGAAGAAGAGAGGGAGGAAGGAAGGAAGAGAAGAGGAAGGGAAGAAGAGAGGGAGGAAGGAAGAGAAGAGGAAAGTTGATAAGAAGAGAGGAAGGAAGAGAAGAGGAAGAGAAGAAGAGAGGGAGGAAGGAAGCCAGGGGGAGAGGGAGGTAGGTGGGCGGGGTGGTGATTCAAATTTCGAATCCCGTCCAACTTACTCGTGGCGCACTAGGTGGTGGTGCGCTACGGTAAGTTGCCTCAATTTTTTTTCTGCAAAAAAAATCTTGTTTTGCCATAACATTTTACTATTTTCGAATTTTGAGATTCTAAAAAATCGCTAAATGACCTAAAGGAGTTGCAAACAGATCTGGAATCCCGTTCTGGTCATTTTGGTATATTATACATTTTTTTAACATCGTATGCAAAAGTTATGGCCATTTTACCGTGGCATGACTTTTCTTTGCAGATTTTGGTATATTCATGTTTGTTAATTTTCCTAGAAACTAGACCACATTATCTACCTAAATATGAAAGGATTTTATTTTTTGAAGTGTTTTTAATTTTCTTTTATTTTTTGCAAAGCTAAAAAGGCGATCCACGGGGGGAGGGTGGAGTTGGTGTAAACCACTTAGCCGTAGGACACTAGGGCAGAGTGCCCTCCGGCTATGTTGACCCAGCTGCTGCAGCACACATACCCGTAGCGCTATTGCTAAGTTTCACATCCGTAGAGCACCTTGACATAGTGCGCTATAGGTATGTGTGTTGCAGCCACCTGTGCCCTGGCCCACACATAGCCATGGCGCACCACCCCCATATGCGCCACGCTTACGGCAGTTAGCCGTACGGGACCTGTGGGCAGTGTGCCACGCCTATTTTACCCGTGGGGCACCACTAGCACGTGCGCCACGGATGGGTGGATTACCTATAGCCGTTTTCCTAGTAGTGTGTCATGTGTGTCCTGTGTGTGTGGATTGCGTGTGCGCGCTGCGGTGCCAGGGGAGAGTGGCGGTGACAGGTGGGAAGGGTGGTGGTGGGGGTTAGGGTTTGGGGTGATTTAGACTAGGGTTTAGATTGGAGGTGGTCGGTTGGGATTTTGGGCCTGGCTGGCCGCCTCCAAAAAGTTAATATAAATTTTTATTTATTATATAAAGGATGTTTGTAATTAATTTTTAGACAAATAACATATCCAGGTAGACCTGGGTTTGACTTTGAATAAAAGAGAGAGGATTATTGTAGAAAACAAACTAGGCGTTTATCATATATAGTTTTAGGAGACATAATATGCATGATGATATGATGATTCACAAGATAAAGACATGCGATTTTCTATTAGTGGTTTTACCCGGGGTGCTACAAACAACAACAACGCGAATGGTTCCTCCTCTACATCGTACTGTCTCTCTACCTTGTGTTCGAGATCCTCTTGTAGTTCACACTTCTACTCTTTGGCCTTGATATGCCATGTTGTTTATCTCTACTAGATTAATTCACTAGTTTGCTTTGTATAGTCTTGTTTTATCCTCTATTTTTTGGATAATCTCTTTTGTGAAATTATCCATGGATCAAATTTTCCACACCTTTTATCTACTTTTATTTATTTATTAAATCATGTGGTAAATTGCTCATTTTTTCCACAATCCAAAAACCTCATTATATGAAATTTACCCGAAGTGGCTTTGCTGCATCCATGAAGCCACCTGCGTTTGAAGGTGTCAATTACAAGTGATGGCGTGCGAGGGCAGTGCTCTGGTTTTAGACCATGTGCTGCTATAACGCCTTCTATGGCATACCTAAGGGAGATCTTAGTCTTTCTCAGGAAAAGGCCTTTAAAAAACTTGATACCACTTTCAAGACTGCCTTAATCAACATTCTTGGCAACAATATTGTCGATTCATAACTATCATTTAGTAATGGAAAGGACATGTGGGATGCGCTCAAGAGAAAATTTGGAGTCTCCAATGCTGGTAGTGAACTATATGTCACGGAATAATTCTATGACTATAAGATGGTTGATGATCGCCCCATTGTGGAGAAGGCTCATGAAATACAGTCACTTTCCCAGGAGATCGAGCAATTCACTTGTGTGTTATTGGACAAGTTTGTTGCCAGAGGCATTATTTCCAAGCTTCCCCCATTATGGAGGAATTTTGCTACTTCTCTAAAGCACAAGAGAGAAGAGTTTTTCGTGATGAATCTCATTGGGACACTTGATGTGGAAGAGAATGCGAGAGAATAGACACACATGCTCGAGGTACCGAGGGAGGTTCTAGTACCAATATGGTACATAAAGAGAACTTTCAGCCTCACAAGTTCAAGAATAAGGGAAAGTTTGATGGAAAAGTAAAGTTTGATGGGAAGAACAAGGCCTCACAGTCTACCAGTTTCAAGAAGAAGACTAATAAGAAGAAAGGTGCTTGTCATGTGTGCGGTGATCCTGATCATTGGGCTCCTGCTTGCCCCAACAGCTTTGACAAGCACCAACATGGGAAGGGCAGTAAGACTGTTAATGTTGTCACGAACGACGCTGAGATGAAGGATGTTGGGTATGGTATATTACCTACTATTCTTTCATTATGTCACTCTCCTGATTGGTGGATTGACACGAGCGCTAATGTATATGTCTGTTTTGATATTTTCATGTTTTCTTTATATAAGGTTAGAGGGACTCAAACCGTGCTGATGGGGAATGACTCGCATGATTCTATTCATGGTGTTGGTATGGTCGATCTGAAGTTTACTTCGGAAAAGACCATGTGGCTGAAGAACGTGCATCATGTTCTCTCAATAATTAAAAATCTTTTTAATGGATCACGTCTATGTCGAGACGGCTACAATATTGTTTGTGAGTCCAATAAATTTGGGACTTCTAGTTATGGAACCTTTGTTGGTAAATTTTATGAGTGCGAAGGCTTGTTCTTCTTATCTTTATATGACGTTTGTAATAAAGTCATTAATCATATTTACATGAATTTTGAATCAAATGTTTGGCATTCTCGTCTTTGTCATATTCGTTTTGGTTGTATGATGCGTCTAACCAAAATAAATTTAATCCCTAATTTAACTACTGTTAATGGATCTAAGTTCCAAGCTTGTGTGCAAGCAAAACAACCTCACAGTCACATACGACTACAGAGGTGAGAAATTTAACGCCACTAGAGATCATACATTCTGATCTTTGTGAGGTGAATGGTGTATTGACAAAAGGTGGAAAGAAATATTTCATGACATTGATCGATGACTCTACAAGATACTATCGTGTATATATTCTGAAATCAAAAGATGAGGCTTTGATTTTCTTCAAAATGATAAAGCTGAAGCATAAAACCAACTTGATCGAAATATTAAAAGGCTTAGATCTGATTGTGGTGGAGAGTATTTTTTGCAAAGAGTTTGATTCCTTTTGTGAGAAACATGGAATAATTCATAAGAGGATGCCTCCCTACTCACCCCAGTCAAATGGGGTAGCCTAAAGAAAGAACCATACTCACTACAAGAAATGTTTCCTTCCGCAACGACATGGCCTGTCGGTCGTCATAGAAGGCGCGTCTTTCGCGAAAATATTCTCGGCTCGACCGTGGCCAATGGAGAATTTTTTTTTGGTTTAGCGCCCCTCTACTATGGCGAAACCGCTAAAAAATGGACAAAGCTCGACGGGCGCGTGGCAAAAGTAAGATTTCTCGTTCCTCGCGAGATGTTGACTCGCTAGAGTATTTTTTGGCGTGTGGGTCCCGGACGTCATTGACTCTAGCAGACCATACTTTTTGGGTGCGCCTCCCTGATTTGAACTTGATAATGTTGTTCGATGCCTATTCCGTTTAGTCAGGCTGCTCAGTCCCACATGTCTGCCTCTCATTAGAAGAATCCTGTGTATGATAGAATTTTTTCCTTCCCTGTTCCGAACTTGATAGCGTTGCTTGATGCATCTACCGTTTAATTAGGCTACTGGGTCCCACGTGTCATCCTCACACTAGAAGAAATGTGTGCATGATGGATTTTTTTCCTTGGCTCGTGCCTCCCTGATTTGAACTCAATAATGTTGCTCGATCTATCAGCCGTAAATCAAGCTGTTGGGTCCCACATATCAGCCTCTCATTAAAAGAATCATGTGTATGATGGAATTTTGTCCTTCACTCCCGCTACCCTCTTCCGAACTTGATAGGATTTCTTGACGCATATGTCATTTAATCAGGCTACTGGGTCCCACATGTAATCCTCACACTGGAATAAATGTGTGCATGATGGATTTTTTCCTTGGATCGTGCCTCCCTGATTTGAACTCGATAACGTTGCTCGATTTATCTTCCATTAATCACGCTGCTAAGTCCCACATGTTAGCCTCTCATTAGAAGAATAGTATGTATGATAGAATTTTTTCCTTCGCTACCGCTATCCTGTTCCAAACTACATAGCGCTACTAGATGCATCTACTATTTAATCATGCATATGGGTCCCACATGTAATCCTCACTTTAGAAGAAACGTGTGCATGATGGATTTTTCCTTGGCTCATGCCTCCCTGATTTGAACTCGATAATGTTGCTCGCTCTATCTACCGTTAATCATGCTGCTGGGTCCCATATGTTAGCCTCTCATTAGAAGAATAGTGTGTATGATAGAATTTTTTCCTTCGCTCACGCTACTATGCTCCCAACTTTATAGCGCTACTAGATGCATCTACCGTTTAATCATGCAGCTGGGCCCCACATGCCATCCTCAAATTATAACAAATGTGTGTATGATGGACTTTTTCCTTGGCTCGTACCTCCATGTTAACTTGATAGTGTTGCTCACTGGATCAGCCATTTATTCAGGCTAGTGGGTCCCCTATGTCAGCATCACATTCGAAGAATCATTTGTATATAATAGAATTTTTTCTTCTCTAGCGCTACCATGTTCCGAACTAGATGGCGTTGCTCTACGAATCTGCCGTTTTCTCATGCTGTTGGGTCCCACATGTCAACATCTCATTAGAAGAAACATGTGTATGATGGAATTTTTTCTTCGCTCACGCCTAGGTGTTTCGAACTTGGCAACGTTGCACGATAAATAAGCCGTTAATACAGGATGGTGGGTCCCGATGTTAGCCTCTCATTAGAAGAAACGTGTGAGACTTTTCTCTTGCTCGCTCCTACCTGTTTCAAACCTGGCAACATTACTCGATGCATCAACCATTTATACAGGATGGTGGGTCCCCCATGTCATCCTCTCATTAGAATAAACGTGTGCATGCTGGAATTTTTTTTCTCTCGCTCCTCCCTATTTCGAACTTGGCAACATTGCTCGATGTGGCAGCCGTTTATACATGCTGGTGGGTTGTAACACCCCCGGGTTCAGGGTTAGACAAATCACATACCTCCGTCTGACGTAAGACTAACCTAGAGCTCGAGGATATCCGGTGAGAGAATCGGTAACACAACAGTGACCCTCCGACACAAAATTTATTACAGCAAGCTCATAACTGAGCAAAGAAGAAAATAATTACAAGCAAAGGTCACTGACCATAAACATCAAACAAAGGAAGGCAAATTATGCTATTAAGTATAGCAAACTTAACAAATGCCCTAAGAGGATTGAAGCATAACGATGACGTTCTAGCCCATAGATTCCAGGATGCCGGCCGGGAACCCCAAGCTACTCGTCGATGTCGATGTAGTATAGAACTCGTCTTCAGGGGAACACTTACTCTGCTACAGAAGTATCAACAAAGCAAGTGTGAGTATACGGTGTACTTCGCAAGACTTATGGCTGGTGGATCTGTTTTGCATAAAGCCATCTTTGTTTATAAAACAAGAGGGAGAAGAAGCTCGTCTAAAAGGGGATAAGAGTGTAAAATCTCCAAAGTATTTATAATCATCTTTGATATCCACCAAGTCATCATCGAACTCTATCTAGCATCACCCCCTCGTACCCATGAGAAATCATCCGAATCACACGTTGATCTGACAAGTTTTACGATTAGGTTGATGTTCTCTATGATCTCACGTCCATTCCCGAGTAGTCCATAACTGCTGACGCGGCTTTTCAAAAAGATTATTACCCTATAGGGTTGTACAACTTGACCCACACATACTAACCGACTCTTAATTCCAGAATCATTAGCCCTCTTCCTTGGAAGGTCGACAGAGGATGGTTAGACATGACCTTTACCTTGCTTTCACCGAGACCATGAGTCACTCCCTAAGGATGGTTCCGCCTTAACAGGTCAAATCCCGAAGCCGGTCCCTAGAGATGTGAGGGGAGGTTGGTTTACCATGGGATCCATCCACCCCAAGCAGCCCCGGCCATGTTTACCTATCTGTTATGATGCACCTTCACCTGCCAAATCCTTCAAAAGGTTTTCTATGCATATGTCGAATGAAACACCCGAACTATGTGACTCATGGAATCTACTAGGCAAGTTAGTCAATCGAGGGGTCCCCATAAACCCCGTGTGGCTATACGCCTGTCTCGGTTCCAAAGGCAAGAACTCGGGTCCTAGTGGTGGCGAGCATGGGACTACAAAACAACATCCCACTGTGGCCTCCCATACAATCTTAGCATGTTTAAACTCATATCACCTATGATCTCATCTCATGACGTTCTCCTGTCATACTAGATTCTCTACATCTAATGCATTATCTCGATGAACCAACACTTACAGCTATGCATGGATAAGCACGACACAGATATAAGCTCTAGCAGTGCACACAAGCCAAACCTAGTTATGCTAGGAGAAGTGGATCAGGTAATATAAGCTCAAATGGAGTAATGCAATAGATAGGATACTCTATCTATCGATAAAAGACCATAGTAGAATAGTATGCATCATGGAAGGAATTTAAAATGCTTTAAAAATTGTAGGACTATATTATGGTGGGGCTATGCTTGCCTTTGCCCGTTGATAACCAATAAGCAGAGATTCTAAAATCTGGTACTTGACTTGATTACAGTTGGTCAAGTATTGTTCGTAGATCTTCGATCTTCGATGGTGTTGACCTCGGGCTTTGATCTCAATCTCGATATCGTATTCTACCGGGAAGAACCAAACACCAAAAAGAAAGGGGAAACAATCAACAAATGGCATCAATGCAATGCTCAAGCAAGGATGATGATATGACAAGTTAAATTACTCATGCAATGCTCATGGAACAACCCTATGCCACCCCTCCCCATGGCCATGGTGCCGCTCTGCATCACACTGGACCTTCCCCAGCCCTCCTCCGTGCCCTAGAGAGCCTCCGTGACGAGATCCATCGAGGAGCTCTCGGCCACCATCGTGTGAGGCATATCCCGACGTTGAATCTCCTCTTTCCGCCCATCTTCGAGACAGTCGCGTCAGCCCGCTCCTCCCCCACCACTTCCTCGACATCGGAGAGGGTCAGAGGACCATCCCCAACGAGCTACCGTCGCTGCTAGGGTTTCTGGCCAGGCGCCCACGTCGTGAGGAAGAAGAGGCCCCAATGCGGTCGATCTCCCCGGATCCAACAGTCCCTACCGCCCCGTACCTCTTTTCCAACTGCAGGCGCGCCGACGACGCTATGGTCCGGCCCAGCCGGGTGGCAACATCACAACCCAACCTTATCTCAGATTCCGGCACAGTGTCCCCATCCCCTTCTCTTTTTCTTTATAAATTTTTGCTTCTAGATCTACATGTTTGGAAATAGAAACTAGATTCAATTGACCAAATCTAATTTTATATAGGTTCCACAAGGTTTTCTTAATTATACAGAACAAGTTCTTCACCCAACTAATCCCCGATTATTTTCTAATAAAACAATACCATAACATGTCATATTCACTACTTAATTCTTTCTAGGAGTTTGGTAAATCCAAATGGGGTGAACCCAATTTCCTCTAATTAGTATTTGAATACCCAACCACTGGACTTGACCCCATGTCAAGGTGAACTATGGTTTGCCAGAATTAGAAATAACAAAAACAATAGGTTTATGCCTTCAATAATTTCTCTAGGACAAACCATAAACGGTAATGACATGATTCCAACTCCCGGTACACTGGATTACCAATACCCTTCAAAGCCTAGGAGATCATAATTTATTGAGCTCTTCTTTATTTATGGTGAATTAAACCCTTATGTGCATAGTTTATTCACTAATAAATCTACCACTTTAGTTATGCATATCCAAAAAGGGTGATTCTAATTTCTATAGAAAGTTATTTTAATACCTAACATGTGACTTTGGAATCACATCAAAAGCCCGCATATAATAATTCTAGTTAAAAAGACAAAAACCATCTTGTACTGCTTTTTGGAATTTCCTGGGGGTATTCTGTTCATTATGTTGAAGTGATTCAAACTCCAATTGTCAGTCCATCAAATACTACCTAACCACCCAAGGAAATAATTTTAGGAACACCAAAACTTTTCTGGTGAATTATCTCCTAAAACTAGACTTTTAATCACTAGGAAATTCATTATAAATCAAAGGTAGTTGATAAATTAGTGAAACCACTTTTGTGGGTTTCATCTTATCAATACCTATCTGCAGATATAATTTTTATAAAATTATATCATACTGAATATGTCCTTGGTCCAAAACCTCTGTCTTAGGTAGTTGCCAGACTATAAACCCTAAGTGGGATTCTTAAAATGCCTCCTAAACCTCTTACCAATCTCATCAAACCAATCATCCAGCCCCTACTTTGTATATCATGTGCTCATCTTTTGTTTGATGTATTGTTTTGATGCTTGCATGCTTTGTGTTGATTGTGCTGTGGTCTTGCTTGCATGTGTGATCTATGGCGACGCTACATGAGATTTTTTAACGAAGAGAAGAAGATGTGTTTATCTTATTGTTTTGGGTATTCTGGTTTTCTCAAGAAGTCCAGGGACATTTATTCCATATTGCTGATCATCAGGAAAGCTACCTTCTTGCTCATAAGACCTTGTCCTATTTTTATACTCATGCATGTTTTATCTCTTTATATAACGTGCATCGATTTTCTGCTTAAATGTTTATATATGGTAGTGGCTTGGCTCCTGGGGCTAATACCATTCGTACTACTAAGTACAAACTATTGGTGAAACCTATTTGCCCCTAGTATGGTAGATGGTGTTTTAACACCATAACCCCTTGGAGACCCTATTTTAGCCCAAGTAAAAAGAATATGATGGGAAGACCCCGGGAAAAATGTTTATAAAAAGTTTTATGAGAAAACCTTGGTGAGGTGTGACCCATCAAGAGAGGTTGGCAAAATGTGAAAGGCTTCGGTTTTACAAAAAGGATGGAGGAAAAATGTTTGCGAAAACACACCCGGTTATTTGCAGCAAGCTATAACAACTTAACCCGTGCAACCACATTAATCTAGAATGGTACGGTGCTAGATATGAAGTTTTCTACTCTGGTATGGGAATTCTCATGACTACTTATATGGGATCATCTCCATTGAATGTCGGGGTTCCTTTACATAAAGGATCAACTGTGCGACAGTCACCTGGAGGAATTACGAACTTCCCTCGGGAGAAGCCGGATGATACTATGAGCCCCTCATTGAAAGTTCCCCTTCTCGCGGAGTCGGCAGCACTCCGGTTGGTCCGTGGATCCAGACGTCCCGGTGTTGAGGGTAACAACTCATAGGGTAGGGCCTATACTAGATTGGCATCCGGAGAATCTTGATCGGTTACATGACCCACGATTGGTGTAGATCAGGGAAGGGTAATCAGATGATCTGGCTAAAGTGTACAACCTCTGCGGAGTGTAAATCTATTCGAATAGCTGTGTCCGCGGTTAAGGACGGGTTGGACAGACTACTATAGAGCGGTGCTGGTTTTTGTTTTCAAAAAGGACTTCAGAAAAGAAATGGCTTAGAAATGTTTTGACCATGAGATAGTCGGAAAATGGAGGAAATGAGTTTGGTTATGTGATGGCCGGATGGAAAATAATATGGGTGCACAATCCTAGTGTTTTCTAAAACTTTTCAAAAAGGTTTTCCAAATCGTTTAACAAAGGTTTTCAACAAAAACTTATAGATGCTATATCTAGAAGAGATAATACTTTATAAAAGAACATCTTATGGAGCCATCCTACCACAACCATATTTCATATCCTTTATTATTGTTCTCTTAAGGTGGTTTGCTAGTACATTCAAAGTACTCACTGGCATTATCCCTGTCTATTTACTTGGCCGGATTTTCAGAAGATTGAGGAACGATGAGAAGCTGACGTCTATGCGATCTAGGCCGTCTTCCCAGTCAGTCGCCTTTAGGTTAAGGCATGACATGAGATCTGCGCGTGAAGACTTCCGCTATTGATGTTGTATGTCCATAATGGAATTAATGTAAGTACTTGTAATTGTTATTTATGGATGTTGTAATGATACTTGTCGGTTATGCTCACGGCTCACTGATCATGGGACCGTGAATTACATGCATAATGGGGATTGTCGGACCGTAAATCCGGTGTCCCACAGACTTGGTATCATAGCCATCCTGACTGTAGGAGACCTTAGTTAGCCTGGACGTTAGACAGGACAACCCCTACTTCTGAAAACACCGGCACTCGAAAACTATTTCTAAAAACCTTTTCGAAAGATTTCTTATCTCCTCTTCTCTGACTTAAACTATTTGAAAATGGCTTACTCTACATCCTGTCTATCTTCAAATCTCCATTTTCAAAAACAAGTTCCGACTTGGAGACTATGAAGACGGAGATCCCGAAATAAAGAGACATCAAGACAAACAAACCAAAGGAGCTACCAACCACGGAAGGCACTACAAAGATCGCCCTACCAATGGAGTCCTTGACCACCCCCCAATGGATCAAGTACGGAACCAACGAGAACATATGGAAAGACAGAA
Source organism: Avena sativa (assembly GCA_916181665.1). NCBI lineage: Eukaryota > Viridiplantae > Streptophyta > Magnoliopsida > Poales > Poaceae > Avena > Avena sativa. Next base: position 217,671,263 of record OV702280.1, on the reverse strand, counting down.
GTTAACACCCCCGTAACGTACGTACTTAGGATTAGCATCCTTAATATAGGATTCCCCTATGACGTGTAGTCATTACCTTGTACCTATGGTTCACTCTGCTTGCTTGGCATGTGCTTATATGATGCTTGGAATGTGTTGCTTGTCTGCCTTGGATCATTTGATCCTAAAGCTTAGACCACCTTAATGGTGTACCCCGACATCAATATCCCTCATCCCATAAACTGAAACCTCTCCTCGGCATGATGGCCAGATAAGAAATCCACTACAAACCCTACTCGTGCCTTAGTTCTAATCTCCCTAAAGGGAAACAATCCCATTCAACCCTTTGTCGAATCAACGGGAAGTCCTCGCCATAACACAAACGCCCCAAAAATCCTGAAGATAAGGCTGCCGAAGACAACGAGTCTACTCTGTCATCGAACCAAAGCAACACAAAGTCTTCAAGTGAAGAAAATTCTATGAAGCTAAAATGCCTCCATCCCGACTAAAGGACCAAGAAGAAACATCGCTAACCGCTAAAACTACCCCAAGCTAACCCTTATGGCTTCGTTAGGTAACCACCATAGCAAGATAGTTGCAATAAGGCATCACTCGGAGACCTCAACTCAAGAGTCACGCCAATTATCCATGACGAAGGATCCACCCAAGCCTCGATGACCTCAAGTAAAGCTCTAAGGTGGAAAGACTATGTCTTTCCACTCAAATCCAAAAGACCACTTACGACAAGATAATACAGGAAGATCTCCAATCCAAGAACCTGCTCCAAGCACAGCCGCGAGAGTCGTCAGAGGAACAGAGAACAGACCTCCTCTATAACCTTCAGAAGTATGCTCGATTCTCCCAACACCCGTGACGCTCAGAATTAAGACGACCAGACTACCCGACGTCGCCAATACTACTCTCCAAAGGGAAGAAAGCAACCCAAAGAGTCAAGATTCTTCGAAGACGTCGTGAAGCCCTTTTCTCTGTTGTCGTTGCTAAGACCGACCAAAAAAGGCCCCTGACTTTGCAAACCTCGGGACGGAAAATGAAGAATTGTCCCTCTACGTGTATCAAACCATCTTCCAGTCACCACCCCAGAAGATCCACTCGTCGAAGCAGCCCCGGAGAAGGCACGACCCTCACTCCTTACTGCCAAAGTTTGAATACCTCTCACACCCCCGAGGAACTGCAGTAACCAAAATGAGCTCTCAAACCTAGAATGGATACAAGATCCAGGGAGCACTCTCAACATAGTCCTTCATACCCTACCAACTCACTCTTACAACCTATAGTAAGTGATGGATTGCCTCAAAACCTGTTCAGTAAAGCGTCAAGTACCCTCGCCATTGGCTGGCACAAATCTGGTAAATTCGGGATGAACCTTTTTTGGTGATATGCAAGTATGATTCCCTTCTTTGCAAGTTTTACCCATGACATTGCATAAGACTCAACCCGGAATGACCTCATCCCATGAGAACCGCCTTTCTAACCCAACAACCACAAATGGAATCCTCAAACCTATCGGACCCCCTAACTAGCTCAGAACTAACTACCCAGAAGCTAGTAGACTGCCCTTTCCGATAGACCTCCTACCCCAAGAAGTGGTACTCGCACCCCTCAACTATTAGCATCTACAAGGACGACTGAAGATCGCCAATCCCAGACGAGAAGTATAGGATTCTCCCCAACATTATTCTACAACTCCAATAAAGAAGGTGCAATATTATCCAGATATATCCAACCAAGAAGATCTGTGACTTCATCAAGAAATCCTAGTCTTGGTCTAAGGGGGAAAGACCGCGTCTTTCCCGCAAAACTAGAATAACCCCGAGGGAGCGAACCCCTAGTTTCTGTCAGGTGATAACCACCCATGAACCACGAATCATAGGCCATGCCTGATGAGTGTAGCAACACTTCGTTGGGAGACCCCAAGAGGAAGGTATGATGCAGTACAACAGGTAAGTTTCCCTCAGTAAGAAACCGAGGTTATCGAACCAGTAGGAGGAAGGAAACGTTCCAAAGGTGCTGCAAGCAACATGGAGACCTGCACAACACAAACTCAAGACTTTGCCCCAACCAACAGTGAGGTTGTCAATCTCACCGGTTGTTGTAACAAAAGATTAAATGTATGCTGTGGAAGGTGATGATGGTTTGAAGCAAGTAAACAGTAATGGTGGAAGATGTATCAATGGTAAAGATTGGACTGGGGTCCATAGTTCACTAGAGGTGCTCTCCTTAGATAAACAACATGGCATGAAGGGTAAACAAATTCCAGCAGGGAAATTGACAGGAACTGAGCAAGGCATAACAATGCAATACTAGATAAAAAGATCCTATGAGATTCGGTGGGCAATACAACAATACACATAGACTGCCATCCAACTGCATCTATGACTAGAAGTCCACCTTCAGGTTATCATCCGAAACCACTCCAGTATTAAGTTGCAAGCAACAGACAACTACTTTAAGCAAAGTGTGTAATGTAAATAATCCACTTGTTCCATGAACAAGAGACCGTTGTTTTCTCCCTAGTAGCAATAGCACATCTACAACCGAAGAGATTTCTGTCACTTGCCTTGGAAATTAGAGGCATGAACCCACTATCGAGCATAAATACCCCCTCTTGGATTCACTAGCAACTACTTGGCCAAGATAGCTACTAACAACGAAGAGCATGCGAGATCACAAACAACATAGACATTATAGAATCAAATAGACACAACCATTAATCAATCTGACATAGTAATCTCAATATCCATCGGATCCCCGCAAACACAACATGCATGATTACAAATAGATTAGATCTTGATCATGAACGGAGCTCACAAGATCTATATATAAAAGCACAAGGAGGAGATACAACCATCTAGCTACTACATGGACTCGTAGTCCAAGGTTGAACTACTCACTCTTCATACCAGAGGCTGGCATGATGAAGAAGAAGGCCTCCTGTAAGATCCCTACCTTTATAAAGGTAAGGATCCCTGTGATTACAATGCTAGTCCCTGGATCAATGCTAGCATCCACAATTTAAGATGAAGTACACAGAAACAAAGGTCATTATTACATATCATTCTAGAGACAAACATAGTCTTTTACAAACTCCATGGCCACAGGCCTAATACAAGAGTTCAATTCTCTAGAATAAGATAAATAAGTCTTCATCTTCATGTGCCACAGGCAAGCATGTTGAGTATAGACTCATAACCCCTAATCATCATCAGAATAACCTGCAACATCACAAGTTACAGCCACAGTGGGTCAATACATTGGAATAGTATTGGCAAGTGATACCTTAGTAGAATATTAACATCTAAATACTATATGAATTTGGCTAAGTGTAGCTTAGTCTTGCTTTCCTCAAAATAGGTTTTACCTATTAGTTGAAAACACTAAGTTTTTCTTTGACAAAACTTTCCCAAGGAATCACCAATAGAAATTGGTGAACCTTCACCCTTGTTCAACCACAAGTTTTAACTTAGAAATTGGGAGGAGGAGATTCTTGATAGCTTCCATGTCTTGATGCTAAAGTTGTCCAATACCAGGGACATGGCTAATTACTTAGATTCTTCCATCTGCAGTGGTTGTGCACTTTCCCCACAAGACTTGAATTTCACCAAGACAGGACCTTTCAGAAGCCTTCCCTTAGACCAAATGGACGTGTTCCAACCTATCATCCCACTACCACCAACTGTCCAAATGGCTAAGTTATTGCAACCTATATGATCCAGGCAGAGCCCATATTGCCATGTGGCTGCACTAGAATCTTCTTAACATTTGGCATCTCAAATCCCTTTGTTCCTGGGTGGCTTTCCACAAGTGAGATACACAAGGTAAACCATAGAAATGGGCCTTGTGTAACCACTCAACACAAACCAATCTTTCCATTCCACCCAGGTGTTTCATTCACTTAGTTGTTTTATTAAGCAAAACATAAGTCCAAAGACTTAGAAACATTTCTCATAGCATGATTATATAACCACCCTTGGTTGCTACTAGCTAGGCTAAGCATGGCAATAGAAAGTATCTTAACTTAGAGGAAATTCTAACATTGCTACAACTACTAGGATTTGCCAACATAACATATAGATACTTGGCAAAATAATCATGCAAGTCCTATACAAAATATTTCTAATCCATAGGTATAAAATATTGGGACAAAAACATGTAGAACCACTTGCCTTGGTAGTTTGGGGAGTTGCAACAATCTTCACAACCACAATCACTATTAGCACCAAAATCTACACATAAAATAAGGGAACCAAAATCACATAACAAAATATACACACAAAAATATATGAATGCATGCAAAATGCCATGTGATGATTTTCTACACCAAAAAAGACAAGTAAATAGTACTGAAACATAAACAAGACCAAATATACTAAAATAAACCATGTTTGATTTTTAGATCATTTTTCAAATCATTTATATTCCCAAAATATGCCTACAAATGATTCTGCAAAAACAACCATTTTTACAGAGGCAAAACATTAAACACATTGCATAAACAGATAGAATTTTCTCTCCTAATTCCAATGATATAAAATTTGTAAAATTTGAACGTGGGGATCAAAAGTTATGAATTTTACAAGTTTGCAACTCTAATAGATCTAATTCAGATTTTAAAAGAAAGAACTAGCCACGCAGCAGCATCTGATTGGTCGATACCATTTCGCACCGGATCACACTTGCGGGCTATTAGATATAACTTAACACATACGGCCCAGATCTGCCCGTACCGCTTCGTTATAGATCTAATTCTAATCGCTGGATCTAGATCCTACGGCTACAGATCAAGCGATCACAGGTGGGCGGCGCCAGCGGCAGCGATGCGGCGGCGCGGCTCTGTCAGAGAGGTTTCCAGCGATTCAGATCGCGCGGGGAGGAGTGGGGGTGCTTACCGTGTTCGCAGGACTGCCGTGAAGCTCAAGGTGGTCGAGGGAGAGACAGGGGCGCTCGAACTCGGCTGCTATTGCTCGTCGGAGTCAAGCCTGTCGTCGGGCAAGCTCTGGCGTCGTCGGGGGCGAGGTTGTGGTGCGCGCTAAGACAAACCAGAGGTGCCGTTAGATGCGCACAAGCCTGGCGAACAAGTGAGTATGCAGAAGAGAGGAAGGGATGGTCGGGAACTACCAGTGGGTGTTGCCGGAGTTGTGCTGAGCTTCGGTTGCTTCCAGAGGTGGACGATGCCGACGCTCTAGGACGATACAAAGAAAAAGAAGGGTATGAGAAGATGCGCAAGGACTCACTGATCACGCTCATATGAATCAGAGACAGGGGGCGGTCGATGCTTACCGGAATCGCACGCCGGAGTTGCTTGGTACCGCGGCGGTGCAAGTGGAATCGTGGGCAGCCTGGTGGCGCTTCTGGCTAGCTCTGCTGGGGGGAATGGCCGCGAGGGGGAGGGGATTATGTAGCCATAGCGGAGGAGAGAATCACGCTCGCAATCAACGGCAATTAACCGGATTAAATCGCGACAGTGAAGGAGAGGAAGAAACGGCGAGGGCCTGGACATGGGCGGGGTTTTGGGGACGACGAGCTGACCTGGCACGGGGTCCACTTGACAGTGAGCGCGGGGTAGGTCTGCGCCGCGTGAGAGAGAGAACAACCCCGGGTGGGCTTGCTGGGATGAGTTCGCTGTTGGGCTGAAAAGTTGGCGCCGGCCTTTTTGCAATTCTTTATTCTTTTTGTTTTTCTGTTTGAATTTCCAGGAATCAAATTCAAATTAAATCAAATGTGTTTGATTTCAAACTTGTTCTGATTTTTTTGTAAAATGAAACCTGCATATTTTTTAGTATAAAACCATGTTGTCTCACCAGACTTGCTTGGTTCCTTTGAAATTTTTAAAATAAACAGTGCCTTAGCACAAGATTTAATATAGATATGAAAATGGTTTTAAAACCATATTTTGATTTTGGAAATTTTGTCCAATCTTTGGAACTCAACTAATCCAACTCATGAACAAACAAATCTTGGTTTGAAACAAGTATTCTCTCACTAGAGAGTAGCATTGGATCAATGCTTGTCTACATAAAATAATAGCACTCAATGTTTCTGTTTCTTTGAAATGACTTTGAAAATGATGCATAAATGATTATGCATGCATGGATGATATGCAATCTTTGAAAACATGATTTTAGGGATGTTACACCTCCAGGATGATCTCCCCTATGGCAGGGTGTCGGGAAGAGCTTCATATCCCCCCGATCTAGGGACGATGGTGGCGGCGGCTATAGACGGTTTCATGGAGTTTTGATTGGGTGCCTAGGGTTTATGCATTGGGGGCTTCTTATAGGCGCAGGGGCAACACACTAGGCCACCAGGGCGGCTGCACCCCCCCCCAGGCGCGAGGTGGACCCGCGTGGCCAGGGGGTGTGACCCCCTAATGAGCCTTCTCTGTCTCGTGTCCTGGCTTCGTGTTGCCCACGCTAAAATATTCACTTTGGCTTTTGTCCCATCCAATTCCGAGAATATTGATTTTCTGCCTTTCTGGAACCAAAAACTGAAGAAAATAGGCAACTGACACTGTGGTAGCTTGTTAATAGGTTAGTTCCAGAAAACATATAAAAACACCTCAAAGTGAAGACGAAGCAAAGAAAAGTAGAGACTAAATAAGCAACAAGAATAATTTTTTAGGTGGCATGCACCATCAAAATCAAGATCAAACCATTTGCAAGCATTGAAAGCTGGGATGAAAGAACACTAAACATGTGCATGAAAGATGGAGTTGTAACAATAAAACAAAGTAACTATGCATGCACCATGAAAGGCTACAAACAAAGATCATGAATAACATGCATTGAAAAACGTTTGTTTGTTTCACATGCAGAAAAAATATCACAATATGCATCAATCAATAAGTTTTGGAACACTGCACATAGAACTAAGAATGGAAACATGCTCTCTTAATGGTGCCTAAAGGTAGAAGGTGGATACTCAATATAATAGTGGAAGAAAGGCCCTTCATAAAGGGGAGCAGGGATTTAAAGTTTCAAAAAGAGCTTCCAAATATTATGGTACTTGTTAGATTTCAGCCCTCATTGCCCCTATCATAAACATCTTGAAGTGATCAAGGTTAAAGTGAACAAACTATGGAGTATATGCTTGAAAAGGATAATTTGGCAATCTCAAGTCCCTTGAATACGAGGGACACACCTCATGCTACTCAACTTCAGTCACATGTAAGTTCTTGTCATAGTAAGTACATGTGTATCATAGAGAACCGCCAATGGGGTACCCCTTGCACATGGTACAGGAGCTATCCCATAACCAAAATGACAAGGCAAGCAGACAATGAGCATCTCAGTGATCTTTTTATTTACTATGTGCATAGATTTTTATTGAGGATTCTTCACAGATATCTCATTATGGTGATGCTGCAAGTTTCCACCATGATTAGGCATGGCATAGGCTAGCGGCCCAGGCGTTTCTCTCAAATAAAATATATAACTCAATGGACTTACAAGCTCCCTCTTTATTTCACACCGGTGACATCCATAGGCAAAAGAGCATGATATCAACTATGTACAAAGTACAAGTACAATGTTGAAAACGTTCCCCATGAAAGCATGGTTCTGCTAATTCCAACGTCTAAGTGCAAGCATATACAACATAGATGACACAATGCTTCAAGTTTATTAGGGGCAAAGAATATAAAGTGTTCCATCAAGTTTGTGAGGGCTTTAATCACTAAGTTTTCACATAACAAAATACTTTTTAATTGGAAGATAGCTGAAAACTAGAATATACTTGGAATGGTGTAACACACCATGCATAGGAGTTTATAGTGGACACTTTGGAATAACTTGGTTTCTTGGGAGTTGGAAGCATGAGTATAACTTACTCATACAAGTGGAGGCTAGCAAAAGACTGGGAGCAACCAACTAAGAGAGCAATAATGGCCATAATCATGCAGAGCGACAAAACATTACTAATCAAAGCTTAGAGTGGTACTAAAATTCAAGGAATAAATTATCATAGATGCTATGGTGACTTGTTCATAGTCATAACATGGTGTGATCATGTGCAAAGTCAACCCAAACAAAACATCAAAGGAGAATACCACTATACTATGCTTTTGCATGCTAAAACAACGCATAATTCTTTCAAGGAACACTAAGCAATCCCAATTGTTTGGAACAAGACATGCTACAGAAATAATCACTAAGCATAAGGTCAAAACAACACCTAGCATGTCATGCTAAAGTCTAAGTCACAGTCAATGCAAGCTCCTCTTGCACTTCCAAGCAAGAACTTTCTACTCCTTTCCAACACCAATCAACTAATTTGAAACAACATAGCGAGAACGGGATCCAAACTACTTTACTCAAGCAAACTAAACAAACTAAGCAAAGCAAAAAAAACGAAAACTAAGACGCTCCAAGAACAACACAATAATGCATGAAACAATAAAAACGAAGTGTCTAGATAGACCTGAGCTTTTTATTAATGAAGAAGGGGATACCTTGGGAATCCCCAAGCTTTGACGCTTGTACCTCTTGGATATTTATTGGGGTGACACCGGGGTGGCATCCCCAAGCTTGAGATTTTGTCCATTCTTCATCTCATTACATCATTTTTATCCACACCTGAAATTTTTCCTTCGTACAAAACTTCACACAATCTTCATTAGCAACATTAGTGTATTCAAAAGATAATAGACCTTTGGGTTTAGCTTTGGAACAGCAAAAAATTTCACTAAAAATACAATCTACTTTAGCAACTCCTTGAAAAATCTCACTTCCCCAAAAGAGAACTCAAAAAGGAATCAATAAGGAGCAAATGCAAATAATGGCAGAAATCTGTGAAAAAAGACTACCAGGTAGAAACCGATTTTTTAGAAAGTCTTCTGTTGCTCAAATGAAAAAGTATTAAACTAACTAACGTTATCTAACATACTGGGGGATTTATTCGTAAATTTTCATCTCAATCCGACTTACAGAGAATCCTCACGAATTTTTATGGTGGAGGACAGAAATCTGTTTCGGGACAGTGACTCCTCAAATCTTACTTCCCTCTCATTAGAGGTCATTATTGGCACAAAAAGCAAAAAAAAGGATAAGGAGAGGTCATTACAGAAGTAGTATCTTCCAAGACTCAAGGAAACTCTTGGGTTATCTCCCAATAAGTACTTTTCTTCAACGCCCTTAAGTTAGGCACAAGAAGCAACAAATCAAGTATTTTCAAATGAAGAAGCATTAACATCAAACCTTGCTTTCAAAGGAGGAGAAAAAAGAAACATCTCTCTCCTCATAGGGAAGTGTTAAATACCTTTGTTGAATGGAAGTTGATATTTAATGGTGCCTTCTTTCATATCAATGATGGCACCAACAGTTCTAAGAAAAGGTCTTCCCAAGGTAATAGGACAAGAAGCATTGTATTCAACATCCAAAACATAGAAATCAATAGGGACATAAGCATTGTTAACCATAATGAAAACTTCATTAATACTCCCCATGAGTTTCTTCTTAGCATTATCATCAAGTGGGACATCCAAAAAATAATCTTCCAAAGGTGGCAAATCAAGCATTTCATAAATCTTCCAAGGCATAATAGAGACACTAGAACCAAGATCACATGAAGCTTTGAGATCAAAGTCATCCACTTACACATTAATAATGGGTTCCCAACTATCTTATATTTTCATAGGAATAGAAGCTTTGTGTTTTAACTTTATTCCTTAATCTTAACAAGGGCATCTGTAATGTGTTTGGTGAAAGCAACATGCATATCACTAGCATCAAGACTTCTAGCAAGCTTTTGCAAGAACAGAATCACTTCAGAAATATTGCAACCATCTATATCAAAATCAAACTTATCATCACTAGTAGTAGACTCATTTGGCTTAGGCATTGTAGGAGGAGGAATAGGGACTTCTTGTGGCTTGGTGGTATCCATTCTAGTGATGGTGCACACACTATTATTTTTATCAATTTCAGCTTCCCTTTTGTTGGGGATATACTTTCCGGGTATACCCACATGACTTGCTGACCAGGGTGGCGCACCAACGGGTTAGAGATTTGCTTCACGGGCGGCCCATCAGAGAAAGAGGAGGAGCCAGTTCCGGCTACGACAAGGCCCAAAAGAGTTATCGACTTAGGCATGTAGTATTACTTATAGTCCAAGTTGTACATAGTTACCGACTCTGTAACATAGCTGGATATGTCTCTCCCTGTAACCCTAGGCCCCGGTGACTATATAAACTAGCCCTATGGGAGCCTTTAGGGCAACACAACCCGATAGACAACCACAACCAACTCGCACAGGCGAACCTCTCTTGTAATCCATTGTAACATCCGGCTGACGCTGATATATTACTGGGTTGCTAGCAGGAGTAGGATCCGATCACCATAGTCAGATTTGAACCTGGGTAAACTTGTGCTCACCGCTCCTGGAACATCCGACGTCTCACACCCCATCTTTCCAACGCGACTAGGACCCCCTATGGCGTACTTGTGTACAATCCGACGATAGTTGGAGCCCACCGTGCAGCAGGTGACCTTTGGATCATCGTTCCAGGCGTAATCTGCGCGTGCAGGAATTGGCGAAATAATCACCATGGGTCGCGTGGTCTACGCTAGTGATATCCCTCTCATCCTCCTCGATGAGACCTAGATTCCGGCTTCAAAGCCCGTGACGACCTACACAATCATGTCAATCAGCGAGATCGATATTTATTTTGGTTTCGTTGAACCCGGCCAACCCACCCTAGAGGTGATGACCATGGCGGAAGAAAAATCCGGATCTACTTTGTCCGCAGAGGCGGAAGAGTTCAGGATCCCGGAAAAAAGCAAACCCACCCAACCCACTCCTATAGTGGAAGAAGAGGTGGAAGATGAAGTCAGATCCGATCTCTCCAGCGAGATCGGATACACAGACGAGGAATACATCCGCTACGGATCCAACTTTGCTGAAGTCGAAGCGGAAACCAAGTTATACAAGTACCTCAAGGACAAGAACAAGAAGAAACACTATTTCATGTACCACATAAGCACTGGATCCGACTATGTCGATGCTGGAGCTGGTAGCGACTCGGTCCTAGATGCAATCAAAGAAAACACCGACTTACCTGGCTTCCCAACAGAATCAATCACGCCGCAGGAACTTCGAGACTTTGACAAGGTGATAGAGGAGTACGGGCAAGATCACGTCTCCAAAAAACGCCAGGTGAGCCAGAAACTCCTCCTAGTCCATATGATAGCATGGATGAAAGCTACACCTCGAAGGATGACATGGACACCGGAGATTCCTCCGAGGTCTACAAGCCAACCATGATGGAAAGTACCGACGAAGCTTATCCCCCGGTATCGGACCAAAAGCAGTCTTTGCCACCAGTACGCATGTTAAAGCTACTGGGCGGTCAAAGAAGAAGAAGAAGAATAAGAATCCGAGTTCGGCAGACCCGGGCGTCTAGGAAACCAACAAAGAAAAAGATGACGAAGAGATCGAGATGGAGAATCAGGACAGAGATCCGATTAATCCCACCCCGATCGATCCTCCTACGGATGGACACGTTGTCACCAAGGGTGCACGCGAGATCTATGGAGATGCTCTCACAATTCCAATCCCAACAGCTTTGGATCTTATGCCGGAGGCGCTGGAGAAAAGGGCCGAGGACCTGGAAAAGCACTGTCACATCCCAAAATTTTCCAAATTTTGTAATGTGAAAAATAAATAATTGCTGAAATTTAGGGTGAAAAGAAACTTTTTGTTTTAATTAGAAACATTAAAACCCAACTTGAACAAACTTTGAATAAAATTTGAATCCAACTAAATTCAAATCAAGTGAAATTCATTCTTCATAAATGCATCTTGAAATTTAAACACTTGGAAAATAAACCAAGCTCTAAACCCTAGTGGAAGGAAATCATTTCCAAAGATCTCTCTTAGCCTATAGATTTGATCCACATAAAAATTGGCCAACAAATAATTTAAAATGATCAAGTATGATAAATATTATAAAATCATAGGAGTTGATTTCATTCAATTTGGAACCATGGATAAAATCTTATGAATATAATAAATTAAAAAGAAATTTTTTCCCAAAGCTAATAAAGCACCTATCTAAAATCCATACCAATTTGTGAGCAAATAATCCTAAAGTATTTAAAAGTATAAACAAATATCAAATAAAATTTTGCAAATTGGAATCACCAAGTTTGGATCTTTAAATAAAAAGATATGGATTTTATAAGACAAAGGAAGAAATAAATAAATAAATAAATAAGGAGTATTTAAAAGCCAAATTAAATCTTGGCCAAGTCCATAAACAAATGGAATAACTAGAATCCAAATCCAAATAAAATAAATGGATAAAGAATATTCAAATAAAATTATATGGCATTAACAAAATTCCATTCTATTAAATAAAGACAAAATCCCTAAAAAGAATGATTAATTAAATCATGGGAAAATAATAATTGGAATTACCCAAGTGGATAAAAGTTATTTAATTAACTTAAAAGAAATAAAAGAAACATTTAAATAAAGTTATATGGAATTAAAACCATATTTGATTTCATTGGAATAAAAACATTTACCCAATTTAAATAATTAATAAATCATATTAAAAATATTTCAAATAATTCAAAGTGAATTGTTTAACACCCTATTAAATAAATAAAACCTACTGAAAAGGTTTGGTGAAATTTTGGTTTCAAATAAGGGTTTGAGCATTTAATTAAATCTTATTTAATAAAGGAATGTGCCTTTTTTTAATAAAATATAAACCATAAATAAATAAAGGAATTATTCCTAAAAAAGGACTTTAAATACATGTTTAAAACATATAAAAAATTACTGAAAAGTTTGGAAGGTTTTGAATTCAAATGGTTGTCTGAAATGTTTAAACAAATTCAAAACAGAAATGAAAATGGAAAAAGAAAAAGAAAAAATGTAACAGAACAAAAAACACGAAAGAGACAGCCCAACCCAGCAGCCCTAGCAGTGCAGCCCAACTAAATCCCCCCGAACCATTTTTCTTTTACTCGCAAACGAATCCGCAAAGTCACTGACCGCTGGACCCCCATCGTATCTCTTTCTCTCTCACTATCAAACGGACCCCACCTGTCAGTCATCGTTTCCACCCACCGAGACTAGTTCTTCCTCTCTCCCTCCAGTTTCTGGCTTGATTTTCGCGGCTTCAATTCGCATTAATGCAGAGGCTATTACCCACCGTGATCATGCCCTGCTAAACGCCTCCCTCCCCTCTCCATTTTCCCCCAAACGCGACACCTCGAGAGCCCACGGGCTGCGCCAATTCCTCTCAGCACCGCACTGTCTTCGACGACCATTATCAGTCGATTCCGTCGACACCAGCCCGCCCCGCTGTCCCTGGCCTCCACGGGGACATTCCCCATCTCCTGGCGAACCTCTCTGTAGCGCCAGCTCGCCCGCGCGTGCTCTGCATCGTCGTCAACGTCAACACTGAGCACCGCCGTCATCTATTTCCACTCCGGTGAGTTCCCTAGGTAGCGTCTAACTGCCCCTCTCCTCCTCCTTCACACGCGCGCACTCACCACAACTCGGCACATCTAACCGTGCTCCCCTTTTTCTCTGGCGTGCTCTATAGCCTTGCCTTCAACGACGTCTGTGCGCAACCGACGGTGACAAGGACTCCGGCGAGCAATTGTCGTCCACCCCATGCGCCCCTACCTTCCCACAAGCAAGTTGAGCATCAGCAACGTGCTGCGAACCTGGTGAGCCTCCCCATCCTCTTCCTCGCTTCCCGTAACCACCGGACCACCACAGGCCGAGCGCTCCGCCGCTCGCTGTCGCCCAACGCCGCCAGATCTTGGCTGCCTCGCTGAGCCGTTAGATTTTGATCCAGCGTATGCGATAGATTCATTAAACAAAGGGGTATAGATAGATCTGTGTCGTGTGATGTGAAGTAGATCCTGCGGTCCACATTGCCTAATCCGAACGAAACGGTATGGGCGAATCAGAACACACCACGTGGCCTAGAGTTTGATTTAAAAACCAGAAACTTTTCTATTAGATGTGTGAATTTGTAAATTGCATAACTTTTGATCCACACGTCCAAATTTTGCAAATTTTATATCAATGGAATCAGCAAAACAAACTCCATCCAACCATGCACTTTGTTTAATGAATTCCTTCTAGAAAATTGGTTGTATTTGCAGAAACTTGTGTAGGCATAATTTCAATATAAAAATTATTCTAGAAATATTTTTATGGTAAAATCTTTGGCAAATGGATTGTTTTGAACCTACTGACCGTAGAAACCAACTTATGGATTTAAAAGTGTATTTTGTGAATCTAAAGAATAAATCTTTGAATAAAAACATTTCTAGCTAAATAAAAAAATGTTGATTATGTTTTAAAAATGCTTTTGAATAAAACCTTTTGAAAATGGCTGGAATTAAAATATCTGACCCTAAACACCAAGTTTTATGATTGATAAATATATTTGGTGAACCGTATAAAAATTATTACTTTGCTGAAGGCATTTCCAACAACATAAAATGTTGCTTTGGTATAAAAATGGTTTATAGGTGAAACCTTTTGCAAATGGTTTTAATATTAACCACATGACCTTAAAAACACTAACACTTGTGTTTAAAAATATATTTTTCAAACACTAGAAAATATTACTTTGATTTGAACCATTTCAAGCAAAAAAACTGACTTAAAATGGCCATTTTCACTAACTTGATATCCAATGGTTTTGCCACTTTTATAAATGACCAATATGTGTTTTAAAATGTTTATAACCTATTAGAAGCCACTTTTCCAAATAAAACAATCTTTGGCATGCTTGCATGCATTACTTTGTTTTTATTATTATATGTGATGATTTCTTGAATGGTAGATTGAATTTGTGCCTTGCTTGATTGAATTGTAGTGACATTTGAAGATTGTGATTATTGGAAGATCAAGGAGTGAACTTATATTCTCTACCAAAAAGGCAAGTGGTGCTTCATACTTTTGTCCCAATATTTTCACTATGCATTAGTAATATTTCTAAGTAGGACATGCATGGAGCTTTTGCTAAGTATAAACTATTCCATGGGAAATCCTAGTAGATGAAACCTTAGTATAATTTTTCTAAGTTAAGATTCCTACTACTATCATGCTTAGTCTAGCTAGTAGATGAAGGGTTTCGCGGCATAGTAAATCAAAATTTTCTACGGATGCGAACAGAGGAAAGCCAAGATCTAATCTAGGAGATGCAAACAACGAGAGAGATTAGATTAGATCTTCATACCCTTGAAGATTCGCACAGCGGAACGTTCGTTGGAACGTGGGTGATGTAGTCGTACTCGCTTCTCCTCCTCGCGATCCGATCTGATCTAGCACCGCAAGTGGCGATGCCTCCGGGAGATGCACACGTGCAGCACCTCGACGTCTCCTCCTTACTTGGTACAACAAGTATGGTGGAGAGACGGATTGGATCTACAACGCGACGGTGCGGTGCAAGTGGTGGAGAGTTTCTGCAGCAGGGCTTCGCCTACACGCAGTCGGGAGGGAGAGAGAGAGGAGGGCAGCAGGGCGACTAGGCTTGAGGGGAAGGTGTGGGGGGTGGTGCGCCCCAGCCCTAACCCCTCCCCCAAACCCTAGGCCGGCGGCCAAGGAGGGAGGAGTGGGGGGCAAGGAAACCCCCCCCCCTTCTAGAAGCTCCAAACTAGGGTTTCCCCTTGTTTGGTCGGCTGGGCCCTATGGGGCCTTGTGCCCCTGGCCCAATGCGGCCAGGGAACTCCCTCATAGGCCCATGCCCCCTCCCGACAGGTGGGACCACGTTGGTCCCCCTCCAGAAGGTTCTAGAAGCTTCCGGTACAATACCGATTAACCCGAAACAATTCCGAACTCCAAAAAACTGCACTGCGTTATATGAATCTTATTCTTCGGACCATTCCGGAACCTCTCGTGATGTCCCGGATCCCATCCGAGACTCCGAACAAAAACTCATAAACCAATTATCCAATCTATCCTAGCGTCGAGACACGTTAAGTGTGTGACCCTTCGGGTTCGAGAATATGCAGACATGATCTTATATCAATAATCAACAGCGGGGTCTGGAAACCCATATTGACTCCCACACATTCATCGATGATCATATCGGATGAACCACGATGCCAGGATTCAATCAATCCCATATATGTATTCCCTTTGTCTCGCGATATTTTACTTGCCCAAGATTTGATCGTTGGTATCATCATACCTAGTTCAATCTCGTTCACAGCAAGTACTTTACTCGTTCCGTAATCCGATATCACTTTGTGATTAACTCCTTAACCACATGCTTGCAAGCGGTGTTGATATCGATTAACGAGTGGGCCCGAAGTATATCTCTCCGACTTGGGAGGGACAAATCCCATCTCGATACATACAACCCAACAGGTACTTTCCGATCACCTGAGAGACACCTTTATGATCACCCTCTCATAGGATGACGTTTGATGACCTCAAAGCTTTCTTCCGATACCAGGGAGTTGTATTATCTCATGGTCTAAGGAATACAAGTTTTGACATAAGAAAAGCTTCGCAAATATGAACACGATGACACGATCTAATTGCTTCGCTTATTTTGGTTCTGTCCATCATATCATTCTCCCAATGATATGATCTCATTATTAATCGACAACTCATGTCCATGGTTAGGAAACCTTAACCATCATTAATCAATGAGCTAGTCCATAGAGGCGTACTAGGGACACAGTGTTGTTCACAAACCACACAAGTATTAAAGTTTCTGCTTAATACAATTGTAGCATGGAATATAAACATTATCATGAACAAGAATTATAATAATAACATCTTTATTATTGCCTCTAGGGCATAATTCCAACAGTCTCCCACTTGCACTAGAGTCAATAATCTAGTTTACATTTGGCAACAATCTCACACCCATGGCACTAAGGTGCTGATCATGTTTTACACGTGGAAGAGGTTTAGTCAATGGATCTACGACATTCAGATATGTATGTACTTTGCTAATCTTCAGATCTCCATCTGCTATATAATCTCGGATTATATGAAACTTGTGGTTGATATGCTTGGTCTTTGGATGATATCTTGGTTCCTTAGCGAGTGCTATGGCGCCAGTGTTGTCACACAATATCTCCAGTGGGTCCAATGCACTTGGAACCACGCCAGGCTCAGTGATGAAGTTCCTGATCCAAACTCCTTCACTTGACGCTTCTGCAGCAGCCATGTATTCCGCTTCTACTGTAGATCCTGCGATCACGCTTTGCTTGCCGCTTCTCCAGCTCACAGCTCCTCCATTCAAAATATAAATGTATCCTGTCTGAGATTTAGAATCATCCTTGTCGGTGTCGAAACTAGCGTCGACGTAACCTTTTACGACGAGCTGTTCATCACCCCCATAGACTAAGAACATTTCTTTAGTCCTATTTAGGTACTTTAGGATGTTCTTCACGGCTGTCCAGTGTTCCACTCCTGGATCACTTTGATATCTGCTCGTCAAACTAAGAGCATTGGACACATCCGGTCTAGTACACAGCATGGCATACATGATAGAACCTATGGCCGAGGCATAAGGCACTTTGCTCATAGCTTCCCTATCATTTACCGTATCTGGACAATGAGCCTTGCTCAATATCTTACCTTACAACATAGGCACCGAACCTTTCTTTGCCTTATCCATTCTGAACCTTTTCAGAACTTTGTCTAGGTATGTACTCTAGCTTAAAGCTATCAGGCGTCTTTGTCTATCTCTATAGATTTTGATGCCCAATATATAAGAAGCTTCACCTAGGTCTTTCATTAAAAACACTTGTTCAAATAACTCTTCACATAGTTAAGCATGTTAATGTCATTTACAATAATCAATATGTCATCCACATATAGTACCAGAAATGTCACCGAGCTCCCACTCACCACCAAGGAACCCAGCCGGAAATAATCCACCAAGGCCACCATCGCCTCCCAGCAGCGACCATGAAGGATCATGTCATGGCCACGGAAACCGCAGGGGGAAGGCGACAATGGTGAGAGAAGCAGAAATCCGACTCCATCGCGTAGAATCCACGAGCCTCCAAGGAATAGATCACTCTCGCCAAATGACGCTCACCATCGCATCAAATCAAACATAGAAGCGCGGTGGTACGAGGAAGAAGATGTGTATGTGGGGCCTAAGTGCTTTGGTCCACGTATACGTCAGACAAAATTTCCGGTTGACTTTGGCATCGTCAAGCACATTCAGCCCTATGATGGTGCAGCTCGGCCAGATACTTGGCTCCAGGATTTTTTCCAGGCTTGCTGCATCGCCAAAAGAGGAAATAGCCTGGTTGCAGACTGATATCTCCCACTGATGTTGAGGAAAACGGCTCGATCATGGCTCAATGAACTGCTAGAGAATTCAATTCATAACTGGTATGATATGCAAAGTGCGTCATTTCCAAACTTCGAGGGAACATACAGAAGGCCCTGCATAGTCGGAAACTTGCAGCGTTGCACCCAAAGACCCGGAGAAACCTGCCGGGATTACCTCGGACGATGGATCGATACGAAGAACTCCTGCGAAGGAGTAAATGAGCAAACTGCGATAGAAGCTTTTATTGCAGGACTTCCAGTCGGACTTTTACGTCACAGGATGAAGTGTGACCATGTTTGGGAGAAATTATAGAGACGGCAAGCAAGTATGCGTACGTTGATGATGATTCAGAAGGGCTGCTAAATATTATGGCCAATCCCAATGCGGCCAAACAGCCAAAGAAAACTCAGAAGCGCAAGGACACCTTGTACGACAAGCCGGCTCCGGACAACGCAGCTGTCAACGCAACATTCGGATATGGGGGGCATGGAGGGCGTGGAGGCGACCGTGGTAGAGGCCGAGGAACTTCCCGAATCCAGGGCAGAGGAGACCAACAACCCAGAAGAACCTATACCTAGGCTGACATTGCAAATAATCCCTGTGTCCACCACTTGGATAGTAACGGAGGATCTACCCATACAAATGCCGAGTGTCGTTTCAATGACGACATCACGAAAGACGAATCCGCTGGCTATAGAGCCAAGCGACGAAAAGGAAAGAAAAATTCCAAGAAAGGAAAGGAGACCAAGGAAGATTCCGACATGGAAGAGGTGGAAGCTGCCGTATAACCCAAGCCGGATATAAAAAAGACTTTTCCGACTAAAAAAGACGCATACGTCTGCTTCCTTGGATCCCAACCAGCTAAGGACAAAAAGGACGTTATTCGTGAGCTTAATGCCACGGTTCCGGCTATCCCCCAATTCCTGGACTGGTCAGAGGTGACTATCACCTTTGATCGTTTAGATCACCCGAGGAAAACACATCATCGGGGAAAGTACCCTCTGGTCGTCAATCCTCTTATTGATGGCTATAAGTTCTTAAAAACACTCATGGAGGGTGGGAGCAGTATCAATATCCTCTACATCGAAACACTCCACCGCATGAAGCTTCACGAGAGCCAGTCGAGTTACAACAGTGTAACTTTCCATGGCATTGTACCAGGGAGACAGGAAAATTCTCTGGGTGAGATTACTCTGGACGTGACATTCGGAACCCGAGATAATTACCGGACTGATCCACTCTCCTTCGAGGTGGTATCGTTCAAAAGTGCTTACCACACCATCTTCGGGCGTCCAGCTTACTGGGCGTTCATGGCCCGTCCCTATTACATCTACAACATGATTAAACTTCCAGGTCCAAAGGGCGTAATCACCGTACAAGGAAAGTAGAGGAAGGCGCGAGAGTGCGACGAAGGATCTGCTGCCTTCGCTGAAGCTGTTCTACACGCCTAGGAGTACCAGGAGATCAAGAAGACCATTAATCCGTCCGAGATGCCCGCTACAAAGAACGAGGTGCTGAAGCCAAGTTTGCAGTTCAAGGAATCAGAAGAGACAAAGAAGACGTCGCTAAAGGAACACGATCCCTCCAAGACGACGAACATAGGGGTAGGCTTAGGTCACACATAGGAAAGCGCGCTCGTCGAGTTCCTCAAAGATAATAGTGATATCTTCGCATGGCAGCCATCTGACATGACTGGAGTACCTAGGGAACTTGCCGAGCACTCTCTTAATGTGTACCTAGATGCTAAACCCGACAAACAGTCCTTACGACAGTTTGGTGATGAAAAGCACAAAGCAATAGCCAAGGAATTAGCCCGCTTAGAGCTAGAGGATTTCATAACAGAGGTCATACATACAGATTGGGTGGCAAATCATGTACTCGTCCCTAAAAAGGACACCATTGATTTAAGGATGCGTGTTGATTATACCGCTTTGAACAAGGCATCCGAAAAGATCCATTTCCTTTGCCAAGAACCGATCAAGTCATCGACTCAACGGCAGGGTTGGAATTACTCTGTTTTCTCGACGCATATTCCGGATATCACCAAATACCGATGAAAAAGTCAGATCAAATTAAGACGTCTTTTGTCAGTCCTTTCGGAACCTTCTGCTACAAAACTATGCCTTTTGGCTTAAAGAACGCAGGAGCAACATATCAACATACCATGCAACGTTGTCTCAATGACCAAATCGGACGCAACGTGCATGTATACATAGACGACAAAGCAGTTATGTCCAAAAAGAGGAAAATATTAATTTCTGACTTGGATGAAACGTTTGCTAGTTTACGAAAATTCAACATGATTCTAAATCCGAAGAAGTGTTTCTTTGGAATTCCAGCCGGGAAATTGTTAGGTTTCATCGTCTCTGAACGAGGCATCGAGGTGAGCCGGGACAAAATCAAGGCTATCTTAAACATTACTAGGCCGACTCGCCTGAAGGACTTACAACGCCACACTGGTTGCATTACAGCGGTGAGTCGGTTCGTTAGTCGACTTGGAGAAAGAGCCGCACCTTTATACAAACTCTTGAAGAAAACCAACAAATTTGTCTGGACCCCAGAAGCCAAAATTGCCCTGCAAAGTTTGAAAGATCTGCTTTCAAATCCGCTAGTTCTCGTAGCGCCAGAACTTCAGGAACCTATGTTACTCTACATTGCAGCAACCAACAAGGTCATAAGTGTGGTAACAGTAGTTGAGCGCGAGGAAGAAGGCCACGAGCATAAGGTGAAGCGGTCAACTTATTATCTAAGTGAGGTCCTGATAGAATCAAAACAACAGTATCCACATCATCAAAACAAGCTTATGGAGTGTTCTTTGCATCCAGAAAGCTACGCCACTATTTTCAAGAGCACAAAATCACAGTAGTGAGCACGGATCCTCTGCGAGATATAATCAACAACCGCAACGCCATAGGACGTGTCGCAAAGTGGGGAATAGAGATTGCAGCTTTCGACATTGAGTACAAACCACGTACAGCAATCAAGTCCCAAATTCTCGCCGACTTTTTCGTTGATTGGACAAAAACGGCAGAAAACATAGGCCCTCCAGACTCGGAATTTTGGACCCTTCACTTTGACGGATCAAAAGCATGAGGAGGCTCGGGGGCTGGCGTGGTGCTCAAATCACCCCAAGTTGATAAGCTGTTCTATGTGTTGCAAATACACTTCACGGCAAGCAATAATATTGCTGAGTACGAAGCACTACTGCATGGAATACGCATGACCAAAAACATTGGCATATCATGACTCATGTGTTACGGAGACTCGAATTTAGTTGCTCAGCAAGTATCCAACATTTGTAACGCAAACAAACACATGGCAGCATACAAAGCTGTTGTGGATGAATTATCCAAATCGTTCGAGGGTTTTGAGGTTCAACACATCCCTCGAAGAGAAAATGAGGAAGAAGTTTCCCTATCAAGGATAGGCTCTGCGCGGAAACAAGTACCGGATTGAGCTTTTCTATAGCATTTAAGGGTCCCCTCGATAGTCGGAGTTGATGAGGACTTTCCGACAAAATCCGATTCACCTTTAATAGAAGTTCTGGCTGTAATTCCTAGTTGGACAAAACCCTATCTGGATTTCCCGATAGACAGAAAATTACCCCAAGACGAAGTTTTGAGCCGGCAGAATGTCCGACGAGCAAAAGCATACACTATAATAAATGGTGAGCTCTATAAACGGAGTGTTTTTGGCGTGTTTCAGAGATGTATTTTTTCGGAAGAAGGAGTGGAAATCTTGAGATAAATCCCCGAAGGCGAGTGTGGTCACCATGCTGCAGCCAGATCCTTAGTAGGAAAATCTTTTCGACATGGATTCTTTTGGCTTACAGCTAAGGAAGATGCCGATAAACTGGTCAAAACTTGCAAGGGCTGCCAAAAGTACGCTCATCAGGCAGACGTTCCGGCTGAACAGCTGCGGACAATCCCTATTACATGGCCGTTCGTGTTCTGGGGGCTTGATATGGTAGGGCCATTTCATATGGCAAAAATGTGGATTCACTCACCTACTAGTGATTGTGGATAAATTCACAAAATGGATTGAGGCTAAACCCGTAACAAGTTGCGATGGAGCCACAGCCAGAAGATTCGTCGAGGACGTAATCATCAGATTCGGATATCCGCACAGTATAATTACTGACAACGGGAGCAAATTTTCCATGGGGGAACTTGCCGAATTCTGCGAAGAGCAATGGATCCGACTTGATATTGCATCAGTCGCACATCCACAAGCCAATGGACAAGTCAAAAGAACTAATGGTCTTATTCTACAAGGAATCTAACCTCGACTCGAGGCACCTCTTCGTCGGGCTGCGGGGGCTTGGGCAGAAGAATTACCGTCTGTGATATGGAGCTTGCGTACAACTCCTAACAGGTCAACCGGCTATACTCGTTTCTTCTTGGTCTACGGTGCAGAGGTAGTTCTTCCGAGTGATCTGATCCATCAAGCTCCACGAGTCAAAGTGTATATCGAAGAAGATGCAGAAGTTTCTCGGTAAGATGATCTCTATATAATCGAAGAAGTATGCGTCGTTTCTGAACAGAGATCTACAGCCTATCAGTAGAAGTTGCGCAAGTATCATAGTAAGAGAGTGCAAAATTGTTCTTTCAGAAAAGGCGATTTAGTTCTACGACTTGTGCAAAAGATAAAGCACAAACTTTACCCAATTTGGGAAGGACCTTTTATGGTTAGCAGAGTTCTGCATAATGGGTCATATTATTTAACCGACATGAGACCAGTCAAGGAAAGACCTGATACTCGGAAAAGGAAGAGAGCTGGTGGCAGCACAGACCCGGATGAAATAGACCATCCATGGAATATTGCACAGCTACGTCCCTTATATTCTTAGTTATATTTCCTTGTAATCATACATGTACATGTTCAAAGTGAAATAAAGTATTGGTTACCTCATATTGTTATTTTTGAGACGGTTTTGCCATCTTATTTCCAAAAGAGCATGTAACTTTTTCAAAAATCCCATAATACTTGATAGTACTTTATGCTCATATTTGTTCTGGTTACAATTTTTGAACAATCTAAAAAATGTTACCTTAGGGTACAAAATTTAAATTATTATATATACTTTGATTCTTTATTTGATTGCTTAGACGCGGGCATTTTCCAAGTAATGAGTTGTTGGTACTGGAGGTCGTCTTTGTTTCCGAGTTTAAACTGGTTTAGCAATTGCGCTCCATTGCTCGGCAAAGTTTCCGTGCTAAAGGTTGTCCAATCCATGAAAGGGACGAGGCAGAGAGCCAGATAAACCGATAAGTATAGACATAAAAAAATAGTGCTTCGGAGTGCAAATCATAAAAATATATAAACAAAAAAGTGCTAAGATAGTAAAAGCATCAATTTTTACAGACCAGCACAAAATAAATATTGTAGCCATCATTACATTGCCATAAGTTTAAGATAATGCATAGAAATTGTTTATGTTGCGGGCGGTGGTGATGAAGCAGGTGGAGCACTAGAATTATCAGCAGTGTCGCCCTCGATCGCGGCAACAGATTCGAAGAATGGCGTTGTATAGTTGGTCATCTCCGCCACCCGACAAGCGTAACCTGTACAAGATTCTTGGATGGCCTTGATATCTTGCGGGTTACCCTCATCATCCTCCTCGTCAATGACCTTGGTGACGTGCCAGATTTCCATCTTGCTATGGTGGATCATCACCATGGTCAGAACTGTTTGCGCAGTAGTCCGAGCGTAGGAGATCTTCCAGTCCTCATTCAACTTCATAATCTCCTACACTTTGTCCCTCACCTCATGCACTGACATTTTGTGCAAATAGGAAAGCTTGACGGCTTCGCCAGCCTCTTCTAGAGTTTGGCGGAAGTCGAACAAGATATCTCCGACGATCTTAACGCGCTCGAGGAGATGTTTGGAAGAGGAGGAGTCGGAAAGATTCAAGGGGGATGGGAAAGAACCAAAAGTCAAAATTCCGACTAAAACAAAAGTCAAAAAATGAACAACAGAAAGAAAATATTCGGAAATCTTACCAAGCACAGAGTGATTCCATTCAGCATTCTCCTTGCGAAGGCTGTCTAGTTCACTTGCTGAGGCCTGGGCAAGATCATTATGGATATGAAACTCCTTCTTGAGATCAGCTAGTTGTTTATATCAAAGGGCTAGGAGCTTCTCGAGCCTCATGGTCTTGTGGTTGCTTGATTGCAAAACTGCAGCTACGGATTTCTCCGACTCCACAGTTAGGGTCTCAAGCTTTTCCCGAAGTTCAGTGTTATCTGCCTCCAAAACCTTGAAGTTTTCGGCCTGCTCCACCATCTTGCTGGATTGGCACAACAATTCTGCAAAGGAAAAATATCAATCGGATAAAGCACATCCGACAATGACAAAAACATTTAACTGATAAAGAGGAAGCAGGAAAAGTTTACCTTCTGCTTCATCTGTTTCAACTTTTAACTTTGAATTTTCAAAGTGCAAGCTTTGATTTCTTTGCGCTTTTCTGTAAGTTTAGAGATGAAATACCGTCAGACAGCTACTAAGACTCGGGCTGCAAATTTAACTAAGTAAAATTACAGCACGAGCCTTGGGGGCTACACTACATCGTTCTTTTGCAACCTAAAAGCATCAACTCGGATCCAATAATGTTTATCCGACTTTATGCTTAGGGCTAGAGGATATGATAATAAATGCAAATAAGAATCGGAAACTTACAACGTGTTCCAGATGCAACTTTTCAAGTCCGAGCTTGGTGCTATGAAACACCTTCTCGGTAAGGGTGAGGGGCGGAACATCCGTTGCTGGAAGTTTGCCAGATGCGACTTTAGCATCCCGGACCAAAATATGGTCCAGGAGGCTAACCAGGTTGACGTCTTCCTCCTCTTGGCTCGCTGCCTCTAGAGTCATGGTTTGCCTCTCAAGACTGGTTTGAGACAGTCTGAGGATCTCTTCCTTTCGTTTCCTCTTGACACTACTAGGAAAACACCTGTTCGTGGTGCACCTGAAAAGGCCAGCAGTGCGCCACGGGCCTCACGCTACGACTATCTCCTAGTCGTGGTGCACTGTCTGGTGCGCCACGGTTGTGTCGAGATAGGCGTGGCGCACATGCCAGTGCGCCACGGCAAGTAGTCCAGGTGTGCCACGGGTATGAAACGATAACCGTGGCGCACTACGTGCTGTGCGCCACGGATATAAATTTCAAAATTCAAAAAAAGCGGCAGATCTGGATCTCGTCGTCAGTGTCGTCTCTCATCGGTGCAGGTCGTCGTGGTCGCCTCCTCGTCGTCGTCGGAACTGCAAGGAGGATGAGGAGAAGAAGAGGAAGAGGAGGAGAAGAAGAAGAGGAGGAAGAGGAGGAGAAGAAGAGGAGGAGGAGGAGGAGGAGGAGGAGAAGAAGAGGAGGCCTCGTCGTCGTCGGAACTACAAGGAGGAGGAGGAGGAGGAGGAGGAGGAGGAGGAGGAGGAGGAGGAAGAGGAGAATAAGAAGGAGCCTGCCGCCTCGTCGTCGGAACTGCAAGGAGGAGGCCGCCGTCACCATCTTCACTGCAAGGAGGAGGAAGAGGAGGAGAAGGAGAAGGAGAAAGAGAAGGAGGAGGAGGAGGAGGAGGAGGAGGAGGAAAATGAGAAGGAGGAGAAGGAAAATGAGAAGGAGAAGGAGGAGAAGAAGAAGGAAAGGAGAAGGGAGGAAAAGGAAAAGGAGAGAAGGGGAGGGAATAGAAAAGGGGTAGGTGGGCGGGGTGGGGATTCAAATTTTGAATCCCGCCCGACTTACTCGTAGCGCACTAGGTAATGGTGCGCTACGGGTAAGTTGCCATCTTTTTTTTCTGCAGGAAAAAAGTCTTTTGACCGTAACTTTTTAATCTTTTCGAATTTTGAAAATTTAAATAATCGCTAAACGACCGAAGGTCGTTGCGAGCGGATGCGAAATCTAATTCTCGTCTGTAGAGGTCCCAACCTTTAATAAGGTAGATTCCTCCTGTGTTTACAATGCTTGTCCCTGGATCAATAGCTAGCATCCACAGTTAAGATGTAATATCAAGATACAAAGGTCATAACATAACTTTATAACCAGGAATAACATAATTTTATTACATCATACATAGCTCATTTGGCTATTACATTACATTGCAGCGGAATAACTATAGTCATGGGGTCCTTCATCTTCAAAGTGCCACAGGCAGATGTTGGTTGTAGACTTTGTAATCCTAATCAAACAATCTTCACTAAAATCAATCAAACCTGCAGCATTACAAGTTACAGCCACAAGGGTCAATACATTTGAATTGTATTGGCAAGTTTCACTACTATGTATATTATGTGTGGATCCTATCAATACATGCATATTTGGCTAAGTAGAGTATAAGGCTTATTTGCATAAAGCAATATTTTATCCTATCTCTTCAAAATGGTTTTGGTCCTTTGTCAAATCTCCTTTTCCAAGTTCTTTGAACTCCTTGGTAGAAACTCAAGTGTCCAAGTCCTTGTCAAAATCTCTTGAGCTACTTGGTAACCCCAAGTGCAACAAGTTTTATAAAAATCTCATGAGTTCCTTGGTAACTCCAAGTGTTCATGTTTTCAACAAAATCTCTTGAGTTCCTTGGTAACCCCAAGTGCTTCAAGTTTTTAAAAGTTTTCTTTTAGAAATTAGAATGTCGAGATCTTCCATAGCTTCAGGCCTTAGTTGCTCAGTATTGTCCATAACCGGGGACACGGCTAAGTACTTAGATTTTATTATCTTCTGCAGAAGTTGTACACTTTACCCACATGACACAATCTCATCTTGATGCCACCAGTGGCCGCTGGATAAGTACTCACCAAGATGGAGTACTGGCAGATTGAGAATGTGACAAAGTCTTTCCATAGGAGTCCTCCCAATACAAAATGCTAGCTTGTCTACCAGGCACAAATGTAGGGTTACTCCCTTACACAAATCTAGTTAACCTGAAGATGCCAATGCATGGGACTTCCACTGTGTAGTTGACTAAGCCAGAGCCCATTTAGCATGTGGCTGTACACGGAAGCCACTGTACGAGAAACATGTTCAATCTCTAAGTTTCCTGGGTGGTTCCTTTGGAGCACCACACAAAGAGATTGCCATAGTCATGGTTCCTTTTGATGCCAACTTCTCCAATACTCAAAGTATCCTTGGCCACCCAGGTGGTTCATTGAGTCCTTGTTTTATTATATAAAACACAAGTCCTTTTCTCAACTTCATAAAATCTCAACATGTAACTCTTTTCAAAATATAAATATAGCATGGCTAAGCATGTAATAACTACATTGTTTTCTCTAAGGAATGGATAGGGAATCCTATTAGGATTTTAGCATAGCATAAGTACAAAAAGTATTTTCATGCATGTTTCAAAATCCACTAAGTATAATGAAAATAGTAGGACTTTTGATGATAGTGTCACTTGCCTTTTTGGTAAGGAATGGTGGTTCACTCTTGATCTTTCTAGTCTCACACTTCTCTAACTTCTCTACAAGTCAATCAAGCAAACACAAAATCAACTAACATTCCAAACCAAAGTCAAACAAACAATTTCACACTCACAAAGCAATGGAATCTAAGTCATGCATAAGTATGCAAAAGATGGTTCTATTGCAAGGATGGTATCCACTAGGTTTCTAAACTTTGTAAGGTCCAAATTGGTCATTTACCAAAATGGCAAAGTCATTAGTTAGAGGGTTTTGCCCCAAACTATTTTAAAATCCATTCAACATTTTATGTGGTGGAAAATGGTTTTATCAAATCAAAAATCTTTAAGTTTCTCACCAAAAGTTTCTAACTCTCAAGACTTGGTGTTTTGGGTCAGTAGCTTTGAATCAAAATATTTTCCCAAAGTTTTTATTCCAAAATCCTTTTTCATAATAAAACCATTATCTTTACTTAGTTAGAAATAGACTAATTCAATTAATCCATTCTAAATTTTTCCAATTTTATTTTCAAAACCATGGGTTGGTTCCTAGGGTCAGTAAGGTCACAACAAACCATTTTGCAAAGGTTTTAATCCAAAAATCATTTTTAAACAATTTTTCTACTCTAAACAAGCTCACAAAAGAATCTGCAAAAACAAGCAAGCTAACAGATACTATTTGCTAAACCAAGGGCAGGGTTGGCTAGGTCTTCCTCTCCTGAATCCAACGACATAAAATTTGTAATTTTTGGACGTGTGGATCCAAAGTTATAAGGGTTTGAAATTTGCAAATAAATCTGATTCAAAACTGATTTTAGATCTAATACAGGCCACGCGTCGCTGTCTCATTGGGCGGTACCGCTTCGCGCGGATCGCGCTCTGTAGAGCGTTGGATCAAATTAGATCGTATGGTTCTGGAAGCGTACCCTTTCGGCGTTAAATGATCTATCTAGTGCGTCCGATCCAGATCCAACGGTGCTGGCGAGTTTGACCAAAAGGGGGCGGCGCTGACGGTGGCTAGCGGCGGGGCACGGCCAGGCGGTGGCTCTGCGGTGGTTCTAGGAAGCGAGAGAGGAAGAGAGTAGGCTTACCGAGGTCACGAGGACGGGGTGATGCTCGTCGTGTGCTTGTCGTGGCAGGGGGTGCTCAGGTACTCCTGCGATTGCTCGCCGGAGTCTAGAACGACGTCGGGTGGTCACAGTCGTGGTCGGAGTCGTCGCTACAGGTCACGAGAAGAACAACCGAGGGTAGGGTTAAACGCAGGAGATCACGGAGGTGCTGTGTGCGTGAACGAGGAGAAGAGGGGCGACCTGGTTTACCTGCTAGACGTCGTCGGAGAAGAAACAGACGGCGGCGCTGTCAGATCTTGTCAAAGCCGACGCTCTGGGGCGCCCGCGGTCGAATGGATGGTACGGGGAGATGCGTCTGGGAGTGGGGAACCTGCTAGGTTGCTCAGGGATGCAAGGGGCAGCGAAGCTCGGCTGGAATTCGACGAGGAAGGTCGTCGGATTAGAGGGAGTGCTGGGCCGAATTGTGGCAGCCTCGGGGCGGAGAAGGAGTGGCGACAGAGCGGAAAGGAGGATAAGGGAGAGGCGATTTAGACAGCGTGCTCGTGGCGAGGGATTAATGCCGCATTAAGGTGTATTCAACCGGAGAATCAATGGCAGCAACGGTGGCGAGTTAAACACGAGGAGGAAGAAGAGTGAGCTGGCTACGTGGGGTAGGTTGGTCAGTGGGAAAAGAAGTGAGGGAAGGGTCCACTAGTCATTCTCTTTGCGGGTCTGGTTGCGAGTGGAAAAACGTTTCGTCGCGGGAGGAACAGCTGGGCTGGTTCTGGGCCTTACTGGGCTGTTGGGTTGGGTCGACCCTTTTTTTTTCTGTTTCTGAATCCTTTTCCTTTTCTAATTCCATTTCCTGTTTTGAATTTCAAATCAATCAAACAAGGTTCAAATCAATTCAAACCATCATCAGTCTTTGTAACCATGAACCTGGTTCTGTTCAGTAGCATAAACCAAATTTCCCCAAAATAAAATAAAATAATACTTTAATCTTTTTAGGTTCCATTCCTTAATTAAATAAAATGGGCCTTTATTTATTTAATCAAATAGGGTTTGATTTATTTAATAAAATCCTCATTTGAAATCTAAACACTTTCAAAACCAAATCAGTAGGTTTTATTTCAAAATATAAGATACTTGAAATATATTTTAGGTCCAATACCAATTAAATGAATAGACCTCATTCATTTAATTCAAATAGGATTTGTTTTATTGAAATCTTTATTTTGAAAACTAAAATAGTACTAAAACCATTCAGTAAGTTTTATTTGAGGATATAAATTACTTGGAAAGCTTATTTAAACAAATAAACAAGTTTTGATGGTTTAGAAATAAATAAACTTTTATTAATTAAAACTTGGATATTATCTCCTTTATTGTTTTATTTTAAATAACCTTTATTATTTTTAATCAAGCAAAAAGCTTTTGTTTCTCAAATTTGGCCAAGGTTTAGTTTGGCTTTTATAAAATAATCTTTACTTAAAATCCTTCCTTTTCAATTTGAGAATTAAAACCTTTTCTTCAAAAGATTTCAAAGTAGTAATAAAATATTTTACTTTTCCTTTATTAAAATATTTATCTTGGTAAATCCCTTTAGGATTTTAGTTAATACAATTAGGTTTGAAGTTCCATTTAAATTCAAAAAGTTTCTTCTGGCCCTGAAAATCAAACAAAGTTTTATTTATTCATTTATTTTCACATTACAAGATTTGGGAAATCTTGGGATGTGACATCGTCATTTTGGTATATTATACGTATTTTTTCGACATCGTATGCAAAAGTTACGGCCGTTTTATCGTGGCATAAACTTTTTTTGCATAAAAAGTCGAAATGCATGTTTGTTAATTTTCCTACAAACTAGACCACATTACCTACCTAAATATGAAATGATTTTATTTTTGGAAGTGTTTATCATTTTCTTTTATTTTTTGCAAAACTTAAAAAGGCGATCCAAGGGGGGGTGTGGAGTTGGTGCAGGCCACTTAGCCGTAGGGCACTAGGGCAGAGTGCCCTACGGCTAAGTTGACCCAGCTGCTGCAGCACACATTCCCGTAGCGCACTAGGTCAAGGTGCGCTATGGCTAAGTGACACATCCATAGAACACCTTGACCTAGTGCGCTACGGGTATGTGTGTTACGGCCACCTGTGTCCTGGCCCACACATAGCCGTGGCGCACCACCCCCATGCGCGCCACGCTTATGGCAGTTAGCCGTAGGGCACCTGTGGGCAGTGCGCCACGCCTATTTTACCCGTGGGGCACTACTAGCAAGTGCGCCACGGAAGTGTGGATTACCTATAGCCGTTTTTCTTGTAGTGTGAGGCCAGGGACAGCTGAGTCAATCACCTTATCCACAGTACCTATGGTCATAACCATGGGATCATTACCCTTTACGGGTTCACCCTTGTCAGTTGGCTGGTCATCAACGGTGACCAGGGCTCTCAAGATTTTACCAGCGTCAGGGGAAGAAGAAGCTCCCTGCACTGATGGAGCAGTAGATGGGGTCGACATCGGCACAGCTGGAGAAACAACAAGCTTCTGCTGACGCGGCTGCTTGCCTGGCTTGCTTTCCGGCTTAATCTTGCTCTTCAAAGATGATTTAACTCTAGAACACAGAAATCCTAAATATTAGGTGTTCTCTGGAAAGATAACAAAGGTACAAGAGTAATAAAAATGAAAGGTGAGATGCTTACTTTTTAACTACTAGAATCACTTGGCTACCAACAGCGACAACTTTCTTCGCCTTACGCTTATTGGAGGCGGAGGCGGCAACATCTTGCACCTCATCATCCTCTGTCGCCTCCGGGTCGTCTGAAGCATAGCCCTCTAGTGGAGCTAGCTCGGACTCGGAGAGTTTCTCGAGCTGACAGAATCGGAAAAGCATCGACGAAAATAGAGTTGGAGAAAGAACCAAAGAAAATGACGAAACCCGAAAGCAGAGTCAAAATATTTACCAGAGTCAGAGGACGGCTAGATGTATACATCTTCATGGAAACTTCCGGAACTTTTCGTTCCACTCTTTCCTTGACCAAATATTGCATGAGGGTCCTGTAGTCCTTCGGCGAGAGCCGGTTCGGGCTAACCTTCATGTTGTCCTTTTTTCGCCGGTGATTTTGTGCATAAGGGGGTCTCCGTGGTGCTGGAGAGGCTGAATTCGGCGTTCCAGCCAGCAGTGGATCAAGTCGGATCCACGAAGCCCCTCATGCTTCATCAGAAATTCGATACGCCTCTTGGCAAGGATCAAAATATCCGATAGCTCCGGTGCCTCTGCGTCCCAATAATATTGGTGGGGAGCGGCGCCATTGGCGAACGCCAAAAGACCTTCCGCCTTACCCGGAGCCGGAATATCCTGATGATAAAAGAATGTTCCGGCCCAACGTTTGAAGGACTCACTAGCATTAATCATAGGATAGATCCGATTCCTCCTAAGGACTAAGCTAGTGCCGGTGACATAAGGCACACCGGCACTGATGGAATTCTTCCGAGTATCATAGTAGTACCGGAAAAGGGAGAGACTTGGCCTAATGCCAAGAAACCCCTCGCACAGAGATGCGTGAGTAGTAAGATCAAGCAGAGAGTTGGGAGGAAGCTTGTGGAGTTGCAGACCGTAATGGTTGAGGACATCGACGAAGAAGTCCGACGGTGGAAAACTGAGGCCACATTCGACGTGAGTGCTGAACAGCACCCTCTCGTCGTCTTTCGGCGCAGGGATAGCGTGTACAGCAGTGCTCCGCCACGCGCCGACAGCGATGAACCCCTCATCCTCCATGAGTTGGAGCTCCACAGTGTCCATGGCATTGGGGATCTATAGACCCCGCAGCTTTTTCTCGTCCGTCGCCGACGAACCCACCGCCGCCGCTCCAGAGGACGAGGCAGACGCCATAGTTTTTTAGAGGAAGATGGGCTGGAGGGGGAAGGAGAGATTTTCTCTCAACGGAGGGCAGATGGGAACTAGTGCGGAGAGCTCGAGGAGTACGAGGAAGCAATGAATGAATCGATGGAGAAGTGAATCTGAGAAGAAGGGTTTTCTCTCCTCTTATTTACCTTTGTGTCAAGATTCATGCGGTGAGACGCGCGATTATCGCCACACATATAGGAAAGGGGGAGTTAGCTTCCTCGCGACTCTTCCACCCCCTTGATTTCGTGCAGGCATTGAAACGGCGTTCCATTCCGTAAGGAATGGACCCACCAACGGTCGTGCTGATGGAAATCCTGTCAGTGATGGGACCTGGCCTGTAAAGTTGTCAGTCAGCACGCCGCCATAAAATCCGGCTTATGTTTCAAATCAAGCAACAGAAAGATCAAGGTCAGAGCAGAATATATCCGACTCAGATGACTCGGTATCCTACATCAATGAAAGAAGTTTGTCGGAAACCCTTCAAGATTCTCAAGACAAAGAAAACATCAAGCTAGACAATTTATCTGACTTCAGATCTTGGAGACTTCCGGGGGCTACTGTTGGGGATATACTTTCTGGGTATACCCACAGGACTTGCTGACCAGGGTGGCCCACCAATGGGTTAGAGCTTTGCTTCACGGGCAGCCCAGTCAGAGAAAGAGGAGGAGCCAGTTCCGGCTACGACAAGGCCCAGAAGAGTTATCGACTTAGGCCTGTAGTATTACTTGTAGTCCAAGCTGTACATAGTTACCGACTCTGTAACATAGCCGAATATGTCTCTCCCTATAACCCTAGGCCCCGGTGACTATATAAAACGGCCCTATGGGAGCCTTTAGGGCAACACAACTCGATAGGCAACCACAACCAACTCGCACAGGCAAACCTCTCTTGTATTCCATTGTAACATCCGACTTACGCTAATATATTACTGGGTTGCTAGCAGGAGTAGGATCCGATCACCACAGTCGGATTTGAACCTGGGTAAACTTGAGCTCACCGCTCCTGGAACATCCGACGTCTCACACCCCATCTTTCCAATGCCACTAGGACCCCCTATTGCGTACATGTCGATAATCCGATGACAGCTTTCCCACTTAGCATGAAGTTGAGCTAACAATCTAACATTTTCATCAATAGTAACTTATATGGCATGAGTAGCAGCAAAGGTACTTTCCATGGTTTCAGGTTTAGTAGCCATTTTATTAATCAAGGAGGACTGTGCTTTAGACAAAGAGGAAATGTTCTTCTCAACAGTTAAAAGTTTTTCCTCCACAGTCTTGTTAAAAGAGTTTTTTCTTTAATAATAAAATCTTTGAGCATAACTTCAAGTTCATAGGGTGCACTTCTAGGATTGTTGTAGGAGTTTCCATAGGAATTGCCAATATTAGGAGGATAAGGCCTATAATTGTTGTTACCACCAAAATTATTCCTATAGGCATTGTTGTTGAAATTGTTGTTTCTAATGAAGTTCACATCAACTTGCTCTTCTTGAGCAACCAAAGAGGCTAAGGGAACATTATTTGGATCTAAAGGAGCTTTCCCATTAACAAGCATAGCCATAATAACATCAATCTTATCACTCAAAGAGGAGGTTTCTTCAACAGAATTTACCTTCTTACCATGTGGAGCTCTCTCAGTGTTCCATTCAGAGTAATTAACCATCATATTATCAAGGAGTTTTGTTGCAGCACCCAAAGTGATGCCCATAAACGTACCTCCAGCAACTGAATCCAATAGGTTTCTTGAAGAGAAGTTCAAACATGCATAAAAAGTCTGGATGATCATCCAAGCAGTGAGTCCATGAGTGGGACAATTCTTAACCAAAGATTTCATTCTTTCCCAAGCTTGATCAACATGTTCATTATCAAGTTGTTTAAATTTCATAATGTCACTTCTCATAGATATAATCTTAGCAGGAGGGTAGTACTTTCCAATAAAAGCCTCGTCGCACTTAGTCCAAGAATCAATACTATTTCTAGGCAAGGATAGCAACCATTCTTTAGCTTTTCCTCTCAAGGAGAAAGTAAACAGCTTGAGCTTAATAATATATCCATCTACATCCTTATACTTTTGCATCTCGCAAAGTTCAACAAAGTTATTGAGATGTGTAGTAGCATCATCAGAACTAACACTAGAAAATTGCTCTCTCATCACAAGATTCAACAAAGCAGGCTTAATTTCATAAAAGTTAGCATCAGGAGGAGGTGGAGCAATGGTATTGCTAAGGAAATAACTGTTTTTTATGCTAGTGAAGTCACACAACTTGGTGTTCTCAGCATAGTTCATTTTGGCAAAGGTGGAGCAAGCCAAAAACAACAGCAGCAGCTAGAGCAGGAACTATTTTTTTTGTGTTTTTGATAAGAGAAAGCAAACCAAACTAGACAAAAAAAATTAAGTTTTTGATAAAAAGAGGCAAACAAAACCAAGCAAAAGAAACTAAGCAAACTAAAAACAAAGTAAATAGGAAGGTTGAGGAGGACTCCTGTTGT
This sequence comes from Avena sativa, assembly GCA_916181665.1. Classification (NCBI taxonomy): domain Eukaryota; kingdom Viridiplantae; phylum Streptophyta; class Magnoliopsida; order Poales; family Poaceae; genus Avena; species Avena sativa. Next base: position 217,636,163 of record OV702280.1, on the reverse strand, counting down.
GAAGACGTCCTTAGCCTCCCCGGCAACGGCGCCAGAAAAATCCTTGATGAGTGCAGCAGCACTTTGTTGGGAGACCCCAAGAAGAAGGTATCATGCAGTACATCAGGCATGTTTCCCTCAGTAAGAAACCGAGGTTATCGAACCAGTAGGAGGAAGGAAACGTCCCAAAGGTGCTACAAGAAACGTGGAGACCTACACAACACAAACTCAAGATTTTTTCCCAACTAACAGTGAGGTTGTCAATCTCCCTGGTTGCTGTAACAAAGGATTAACTGTATTGTGTGGAAGGTGATGATGGTTTGCAGCAAGTAAATAGTAATAGTGGAAGATGTATCAGTGGTAAAGATTGGACCGGGGTCCATAGTTCACTAGAGGTGTTCTCCTTAGATAAACAACATGGCATGAAGGGTAAACAAATTACAGCAAGGCATGAAGGGTAAACAAATTACAGCAAGGCATAACAATGCAATAATAGACAAAAAGATCCTATGAGATTCGATTGGGAAATACAACAATATACATAGACCGCCATCCAACTAAATCTATGACTAGAAGTCCACCTTCAGGTTATCATCTGAACCCCCTCTAGTATTAAGTTGCAAGCAACAGACAACTTCTTTAAGCAAAGTGTGTAAGGTAAACAATCCACTTGTTGCATGAACAAGAGACCGTTGTTTTCTACCTAGTGGCAATATGACATCTACAACCGAAGAGATTTTTGTCACTTCCCTTGGAAATTAGATGCATGAAGCCACTATCGAGCATAAATACCCCCTCTTGGAGTCACTAGAAACTACTTGGCAAGATAGGTACTAACAACAGAGAGCATGCAAGATCACAAACAACAAAGACATGATAGAATCAAATAGACACAACCATTAATCAATCTGACATAGAAATCTCAATATCCATCGGATCCCTGCAAACACAACATGCATGATTACAAATATATTAGAACTTGATCTTGAACGAAGCTCACAAGATCTATACATGAAAGCACAAGGAGGAGATACAACCATCTAGATACTACATGGACCCATAGTCCAAGGTGGAACTACTCACACTTTATACTGGAGGCTGGCAAGATGAAAAAGAAGGCCTCTGGGATGATCTCCCCTCCGGCAGGGTGCCGGGAAGAGCTTCAGATCCCCCCGATCTAGGGACGATGGTGGCGGCGGCTACATACGGTTTAGTGGAGTTTTGATCGGGTGCCTAGGGTTTCTACATCGGGGGCTTCTTATAGGCGAAGGGGCGAGCCAGGGGGGCCACCAGGGTGGTTGCACCCCCCCAGGCGCGAGGTGTGCCCACCCGCACGGCCAGGGGGTGTGGCCCCTGTTGAGCCTTCATCGTCTCGTCTTCCGGCTTCGTGTTGCCCACGGTAAAATATTGGCTTTGCCTTTTGTACCGTCCAATTCCGACAATATTGATTTTCTACCTTTCTGGAACCAAAAACAGAAGAAAATAGGTAACTGGCACAATGGAAACTTGTTAATAGGTTAGTTCCAGAAAACATATAAAAACACCTCAAAGTGAAGACAAAGCAAAGCAAAGAAGATACTAAACAAGCATGGAGCATCAAAAATTATAGATACGTTTCTGACGTATCACTGCCTGAAGGAGAATAATGGGCACATCTCTAAAATTAGAAGGTACTTCGAGAAAGTCCATCCCTCGAAAAGTCGACCGTCCAGCTAACACCCTAGTGTACCAAGACCATGTAGATAGAAAAGCGGACTATCATGGTAAAGGATTTAAGAAGGATCAACCTACCATCTCGCCTCAAGAAGGAAGGACCTTATCGACATTAAACCTACCTAGAATCGTCCTAAGGGGAAAAGACTGCGTCTTTTCCATTTTTTTAATGTAAATAGCTCAATACAAAACCACTCAGCTGCGACCCATAGCTGACCAAACCTGTTTGTTTTAAAACCTCTTAGCATCTATATTTCCATCGCTGAAATCGTTAAGCGGATGTTATCACCCAACCCTAGTACTCCCTAATCTCGGGATGAGATTATTTTAAGGGGGAAGGGTCTGTAACATGCCAATATTAGCAACCCTGATCTTTTTTCAAAAAGGCAAAAATCAGGGGGAACAAAAACTTTTTCTTATTAAGTGTTGCAATGTTTGCTTGTGTTCATGCAACTGATTGTGTATTAGGTGATATACTTCTTATCACAACACTAGTTGACAACAGATATTTTACAAAAGAGAAGTCCTGGCTCATATTTAATATTCTCAGATGTTCTGGCATTCCAAACCTGAGCCAAGATGACTTTTGATAAAACAAACTACTTTATTTGTTATATTAACAAAACTATGGAGACCTATATATAATATCCTTATGTTTTCAAGACATATCATTCAACTGCTCTTATCTCTAGGTTTTCCAAAACCTTTTCACTCCAATCTTGGTAGAAATACCAAGAGGTCCTTACCTTACTTCGAAGCACAACCTATTCAAAATACCCATGCTTACCTCAATTTATACTTGATGGTAACTTTAGTGGTATATGTTTGTCTAGCTTGATGAATTTCCCTGATCTGCTGTCTGATGAATTGCCTTGATCTTCTAATTACCTTGTTTGCTCAGGAAGTAGCATGAGATAATCTAGTATCTCATCCTTTAGGATTAGATTTATGTTTGATATATCCACATCTTGAACCAAACATCCTAAGCTAGATCTATCTTGAGCTACTCGGGTGAACCTCTATTTTACTTAAGCAGATGCATACTAAGCTAATCCCTTCTGATAGTCTCCAACTCATTAAAGACCAAATCTAAGCATGAGTACGTTCTATTTAATTAACACTTCCACATCATCTCCTTGATCATGACTTTGGTACCCAACTTTCTCTCGAAATCATCTACACTTGTAACCTAGTCTAAAACTCTAAATCTGCCAAAATGGCTAAGTCTGGAATTCTTATCCAGATTCAATCTTTGGAGCTCTACCTATTCTAACCCATGTGCATTATTGAGAATATACTTAAACCATCTTGTATTACATAATTAGTACTACCAAATCCCACTCATTCCCTTGGCCAAACCATTTTGATACCCACTCATCCATGATGGTTTTATAGTCAAGATAATAATCTTTTCTGCAAATCTTATGATCTTTCCTACTTTGGCAGAAGCTCACACTTGTATGCTATCTCCCCTTGACCAAATATTTGCATGGTTGTGACCTACTAACCATGGTATATCAACCCCTCCTTCACTTGTTTCCATTGGAGCATTGTGATTCTTAAACCCACATGGTTTAAAAGACATCATAACTCATCTGTTATGATAGCCTTGTTTTCAACAAAGTTTGCCATCACTTCTAGATCACCTCAAACCATCCAAACCCAACTATTGCTACAATTGTCATCTATATGACATGACCTAACCATACATATATGCCTTGTACCAAGGTGAGCTCTGAGCTCCCTAATCCAACCTTGTTTAGGTGGTATGAAAATAACAAAACCCGAGATCCTCCAATCCATCTCTTCTTCCAAAAATCCACCTTGTTTGTCAATACCTAAGGTGATATTTCTAGGTACTTTAAGTGTAACTCATCTACCTTGGATATAATCATCCCCAAATAATTCCCATAATTATTTGGATTATTAAACTGATTAAAGACAAGTATGTTTTTCTCCAAAATACCTTGCAAACTCAAGGCACATTTTATGACTATATATCATACCCTATCTTCCCATCTCAAAAATAAATATTTTTGAGATGTTATATTATTTATTTTTTCACATTTTCCTTAAAAGGCAGAAACATGAAATAATACCTTAAAATTATTTTCCCTTCTCAATAAATCCCAATAAAATTAACCAAAGTGTGATATGGTATTTAGGACCATCTCACACCAAAACCCCACCTTTCCCAATGTAAGAATATCAGATCATCTTCTATAAATCATTTCTACACTATTTGAATTAATGAAAATAAATGGAGTTATACTCTTTAGAAAAATCCCAAACAATTCAGAGGGTGATGTATTGCCCCTATCCACACAAAAGTACTATCTTTCCATGTTGCCCAATGAAAAAAATTCAAAATCCTTCACAAGCCCTCATGTGATAAAATTTTGCAAAACCATCAAAACTTGAGCTAAAATAATTCCACCCCACTTCAAATCTTGTCTAAGACACCACCCCGGCACACCCCCTCTCCCTGGTCGACCACCACTGTAGCTCATTAAAAACCTTGTCTCTAGTGCTTATTTATTTTGCAAAGTTACCACATGTGAAACACCCCTACATCTAAATGTTACCACCCTCCCCCTCTGCCACAAACCAAACCAGAAACCACCCACACCCCTCTCTCATGCCCACAGGAACTAGCCTCCCCTTGTTTCCCCCTCTCCTTGACCACCATGGACATAGTCCATTATGGACCATCTCATTCGGTTTATAAGCCCAGCAGCCATCCCAGCGCCTCCCCCTTTGGTTTCATTTGCCCCATTTGCTCCCTAGTGCTCCCACCTACCCCCACTGAGCTCCCCTCTCTCCCTCTTGCTCTGTCCTGGACGAGAAATGAAGAAAACCCTATTCTCTGCCATGGTCAAGACCTGGCCCGTAAGCCCTCTCCTCCACCCCTCCTTCCCCTGCATGACGCTTCTTTGAGATCTTCTAGTCCTCCCCAATCAAACCCTGCTCTTATTTTCAACATGCATGCACTACAGGCGCCAACTCCGGTGAGCTCCCGAAGGAGAATAACTGACGTCATCGCGTTTGTTCTTCCCTGTTACGGAACAACCCTATGCCACCCCTCTCCATGTCTGTGGTGCCTCTCCGCGTCACCCTGGACCTTCCATGGCCCTCCTCCGTGCCCCAGGGAGCCTCCCCGACGAGCTCTCGGCCACCATCGCGTGAGGCAGCTCCTAACATTGAATCTTCTCTTTCTGCCCATCTCTGAGACCGTCGCATCGCCCCTCTCCTCCCCCACCACTTCCCCGACACCAGTGAGGGCCAGAGAACCCTCCTCGGTGAGGTACCGTCGCTGCTAGGGTTTCTAGCCAGGCGCCCACGTCGCAAGGAAGAAGAGGCCGCAACGTCGTCGATCTCCCCCGGATCCAACGGTACATGGCGCCCCGTACCTCTTATCCAAATACGGGCTCGCCGGCAATGATATGGGCCGGCCCAGCCAGGTGGCAACATCACAGCACAAACTTTTATTAGGTTCCGGCCCAGTGTCCCATCCCCTTCTCTTTTTCATTATAATGTTTTGCTTCCATATATACATGTTTGTATTAAATACGTTTGAAAATGGAGACTAGATTCACTTGACCAAATACAAATTTATATAGGTTCCATAAGGTTTTCTTAAACATACAGAACAAGTTCTTCACCCAACTAATCCCCAATTAATTTATAATAAAAACAATACTAGAACATGTCATATTCACTACTTAATTATTTCTAGGATTTTGGTAAATCAAAATGGGGTGAACCCAATTTCCTCTGATTAGTATTTGAAATACCCAACCACTGGACTTCACCCCATGTCAAGGTGAACTATGGTTTGCCAGAATTAAAAATAACAAAAACAGTAGATTTATGCCTTCAATAATTTCCCTAGGTCAAACCATAAATTGTAATGACATAATTCCAACTCCTAGCATACTGTATTACCAATACCCTTAAAACCCTAGGATATCATAATTTATTGAGCTCTTCTTGATTTATGGTGAATGAAACCCTTCTGTGCATAGTTATTCACTACCAAATATACCACTTTACTTATGCATATCCAAAAAGGGTGATTCTAATTTCTACATAAAGGTATTCTAAATACCTAACATGTATATTTGGAATCACATCAAAAGCCATGATATAATAATTCTTGTTAAAATGACAAAAATCATCCAGTACTGCCTTTAGGAATTTCCTGAGGGTATTCTGGTAATTATATTGAAGTTATTCCAACTCCTATTGATTCAGTCCATCAAATACTACCTAACCACCCAAGGAAATAAAGTTTGGAACTCATTATATCCTAAAACTAGACTTCTAATCACTAGGAAATTCATTATAAATCAAAGGTAGTTGATAAATTAGTGAAACCACTTTTGTTGGTTTCATTTTATCAATACCTATCTGCTGATAAAAGGGTTTAGGGTTTATTGAATATGTCCTTGGTCCAAAAACTCTATCTTAGGTAGTTGCCAGACTATAAACACTAAGTGGGATTCTTCCAATGCCTCCTAAACCTCTTACCAATCTCATCAAACCAATCATCCAGCCCCTATTATGTATATCATGTGCTCATCTTTTGTTTGATGTATTTTTTTGATGCTTGTATTGAAGAGAATATGCCCAAGAGGCAATAATAAAGTGGTTATTATCGTATTCCTTATTTATGATAAATGTTTATTTTGCATGCTATAATTGTATTAATACGGAAACGTTAATACATGTGTGTTTAATAAACAAAAAGGAAGTTCCTAGTTATGCCTCTCTTATAAACTAGCTCGTTGATTAACAAGATGATCAAAGGTTTCCTGATCATGGACATTGGATGTTGTTAATAATGAGGTCACAACATTATTGGAATGGTGTGATGAACATTCATCTGAAGTATAGCATTATGATCAAGGTAATTGTGTTTATATTACTATAACATCATACGAAGTAATCTTAGCCCTTAGACCATGAGATCATGTCAATGACTAACACCGGAAGAGTATCTTGATAACATCAAACGTCACACCTAACAAGGTGATTATAAAGATGGGTTCAGTTCTATGAAGGTGTTATGTTGAGGCTCATGGATCAAGAGTGGAATTTTTCTATCCCGATGACGGAGAGATATCACATTAGTTAGCTTGCAAGCAAGTGATTTAATCACTAGAATGTTATATCACGGGAACAAGAAAAGAGTACATGTCGGTAACGAGATCAAACTAGGTATGGAGATACCGATGATCGAATCTCGGACATGTAATATATCATGAGACAAAGGGATTGAGTTACATGCGTATAAGGTTCACACGATCACAGAAGTCATTGTTGAATGTGTGGGAGTCAGTACGTATCTCCAGGTCCCGCTACTGATTATTGATCTGAGAGGGGTCTTGATCATGCCTACATTATTCGGGAACCGTAGGGTGACACGCTTAAGGGATATCGACACCATTTCGAGCAAATAATATGTCAGAGAAAGAAAAAGGAAAGCACGGGAATTTATTTCACTAGACACCGAAATTGTTTCAGTTGAAATTGCTGAAACTGGTTCTACATCTAAAATTGAATACTAGCAAGGGGTTTTATGTGATTTTTTGTTAATTCAAGTAATTAACAAAATTCTGAATAAATAAATAAAAGATTTTTATTTAATGAGAGATTGCATTAAATTTGGTGGAAATTTAATGGAGGTGAGTGGAATTTTGAGTGGGTGTCTATTTATGTGAGTGGGAGCTCCACCCACATGAATGTGGAAGAGGTGGGGGCACCTCCATGGCTGCCACGCCATGGGAGGTGGCTTCCCCCCCTCTCCCTATAAAAGGCACCCCACTCCCTCCTCTCATCTCACACCTCCTCGCGAAGGATCTCTCTCCCTCCTTTAGAATTCCCCCATGGTCTAGGATCAGCGAGATACATGTTCCCGGTGGATTTTTCTAGAAGGATTTGTTGCTTCCGCTGCTTCGCCTAGAGAGAGGGCGCGGAGGTTGTCGGGGTACTCAGACGTGTGTGCGATCACGGATGCACCACCGCTTTGCGGTGCTGGACATGATGGTGCTGGACCGGCTAGACCAGATGGACTTCATCACGATCTTGAGATCGACAAGCGTTCGACTACATCATCCATGATTACAACCTCGTTAACACTATACAGTCTTCGAGGATATGTATTCTATGGATATATATCCACCTGTTGCTTGTATCTAGTAGTTAGATCTTGGTGCTTTGTTCCCATCGTAGGAAATTTTTTGTTTTCTATGATGCGAACCCAGTGGTATCAGAGCCGAATCTATGCGTAGATGCTTTGCACGGGTAGTACACATATGAGTATGTGGGCGATGATGGTCATTTATTGCTTCTTAGATGTGCTTTGGATATTGGTGGCATAGTGGGATGAAGCGGCCCGGACAAACTTTACATGTCCTCGCACATGAGACCTGTTCCACGCTTGACATGCAACTAGTTTTGCATAAGTGGCTAGCGGGTGTCTGTCTCTCCTACTATAATCAATATCTAATTTGCAACAAGTTTTCAACAATTTTGTTATCCTCATTGTGGTTCATGTTCGTAGGTAAGAACGGTTCTATCTTCGAAAGCCCTAAGCCACGTAAAACTTGCAATGGATAAATTAGAGGCGTCTAGTTTAGATTGTTGCTGGGCTAGTGTCATGATATGGTTATGTTGTAAGTAGAAGTATAAGTTGATACTCTTACAACACACATAACGTGTAAGTTTCGTAGACCTTGGCCTTACACATAGAGATATGATAGTGATTATACCATGATGCACATGATGGAGATCAAGTGCAAGAACCATATCATTTCACTTATTAACATGTGATGTTTGTTGCATCTTATATTGCTAGTTTGGCGTTTTATTAGCATAATAAGATGATCCCTCATTTAGATATCAAGATAAAAATGTGTTCTTCCTTAAGTATGCACTATGTTTCGTCGCTCCAAGACATCATGTGATGGTCGGTTGTTCTTGGATCCACGATCATATTTCGGGTGTAAGACAGTTACATACGTGAATACTAAGGTATTTACTTGGCGAGCCTATCATGTACAGACATGGCCTCGGAACACGGACCGAAAGGTTAAGCATGAGTCATATGGAAGATATGATGCCCATTTGATTCTCTCCTTTGAAGCTACACCGACTCACGTGATGATCGGACTTTGTGTAGTGGATTTGGTTCATGTAATCACCAAAAAGACACGAGGGATGTCGTTTTTGAGTGGGAGTTCATTTCTAATTTGGATTAGTATAACTCAATTTATCATAAATTAAATCAAAGTGAATTTGCATAATTTGTTGTAGTCATTGGCATTATTTCACCACCTTATGCTTAGTTGTAATTGAGATAATAGAACTATAGAATTCTGTATATTTACTTTACAAACTGGTATCGTATTATGTTGAGTGTCAATCTAAAGTTTAAAGTCCTATTTCAAACTTTCACTGAACTTTGTTTACTCCGTGAAATTTAATAATTGGTATTAAATCGAGAGTAACAATTCCAATGTTAGTATCTTAAGTATCATGTTTGCCTCCATGATTCTTGATTGTTTTAATATCAAGTTTATCTAAGAGCTGAAAGAATTGTTTTAGAAACCATCATATGTGGCAGATATAACGATATCTAAAACAATGTTTTGGTTGCAATATGATAGAGTATAATGTATGTTCTCATATTGGATGAGAATTTGCAAAGGTTGGAGATGCTACACATCCTAATCATCCAAAAGGGTTTTGGAAATTAACGTTATACTCACGATTCGTCTTTATAAGCTACATTAGCTTGATCATGAAAGTCGTCATGATAAGGATGAATAGAATATGTATGTAAAGTGTTTACTACACTAAAATATTACTAAAGAATGGATTTTGAAAGAACGCCGATCATTTGATGATGGTGATCTACTTCAATGCAAGTCCAAAGGTATTAGTATTTGAATATACACACTTTGCACTATGTGTCATGTAGATGGCACCACTGTTGATGTTGATAGATTCTTTGAAAAACGAAAAGGATATGCTGAAACAGAATCTATAAAATATATTTGGTAGAAAAGAAAAGACTGAAATATACAGTTTAGGTATATAGATGATATACATGTTATGGTTGTATTATTTGCTTGTTAAACCATGTGGTTCTTGGCTATTGGATACCGAATTGGTTGGTATGAAATTTCATACAGAACTACGCAATTCATGAACTACAATGGCCTAAGTAACTAGCAAGAGAATATGTTATGATATTCATCGAAAACAAACAAGCTGTTGTTTGTATTTCTCGTTGACATCAAAGTCTTCCTTCAAGATTTGTTTTAATAATCATTATTTAAATCAGGTATTATGAGAACAAAGGTTGTTCAAATAATTACTATATTCCATATGAGATGGATGATTTACAAATATAGTTGGAGAAATCACAGCCATAAAAACTAATGCTAAAATGTCGCAAGACAAATTATTGAAAGATCACTTACGAAGTGACATCGCCATTTAAATTATATTGGAAAGAAAACATGAAGAAACTCCATATTCGTGGATTTTTGGAGTCTTTGATTTGATCAAGCGACGCTTGTGAGACTTTCCTCGGGATAATTAAAACTTCGTTCAAAGGCCAAAGAAGAACGAACGACTAAAATTATTGGAATTTATACATATCGATGTATGTAGTCCATTATGTGTAGTCGTAAGCGATGGATTTCAACTTCATACGCTTTCTACGGAAATTTGAGTGAATATTCACTTAATGAGAAAGAAGTATGAAATATTTGAAAATGTTCAAAGACTTTCAAGATGAAGTGGAAAATCATTGTAAGAACAAAATAAATAATTTATGATTTTATCATAAAGGGATTTATTTGAGTTGCAAGTGTAACAAGAAAATAAATGGTTTATGATTTTATCATAAAGGGATTTATTTGAGTTGCAAGTTTAGTGAAACACCTAGATTTACATCTCCCGAAACACCATAGGAATATGGAGTGTTTGAGATTTGTAATGAAACCTTGTGTCACATGGTTGGATCAAAGGTGTTATTTATAAAATTGCCATTATGTTTTAAAAGATTAAAGCTTTAGAGACTACCGCTTTTACACTAAAAAGATCTCCATCTTGATTCGTTGAAATGACACCTGGTTTGGGGTAAAACCCAAGTTGTCCTTTCTTAAAATTTTGGTATGCGAAGCATAAGTAAGATGTTTACAACCAAAGTCAGATGAGCATGTCTTTGTAGGTTATTTTGAATAACCATTGGGTATTCCTCCATCACACCGAGGACAAAAGGATTTTACGCAAAAGTTAAGTGGGAGGACAATAGAACTTTGATAAGGTTAACAAACCTTAACTATATGTGCTAAGTTGCGCAGCACTGGAAATCGTTCCAGAGGTAGCCATAAATGCTCATAGCTTATGTGCCTCAAAGGTTGTGGTCACGGAGGTCTAAGTTCCTATTGAACCAAGTAGGTCGGATAAACAATCAAATGCTAAGATTTGAGAGTAAATCATTATTTTTTAACAATGATGAACCGACTACATGCAAAGAAGCGATGATGGGCCCTGACTCCGTCAAATGGCATGAAGCCATAAAATCCATGATATTTCCATATACGAGAAATCAAGTTTTAAACTTGGAAGACCCTCCGGAAAGGTGTAAAAACCTATCGGTCGTATTTGGATCTATAATGAAATAGAGATGGATGTTTCACATCTATGAAATAGTCGACATGTCAGTAAAGTTTTTATGACAATGTTTAACGAGTTGACTATGACAAGATTTGATCTTTCATAGCGATATTTAGTCTGGACGGATTAACGTAGCAACCACTACATATAATTTGGTATATGGTAGATGAATACACAGAACAAAATTCTTCTAAAAGAATGGTTACCTAGGACGTGTACAAGACATGGTCAAAAGGGTTTTGTTAAATTCCAAGGATGCTACAAGGGCATGCAAACTTCAATGGTTGAAGTAAGCATCGCAGAGTTGGAATCTTCACCGTGATGAAAAAGGAGTTTTCATCTGGAGACGATGAAGATGCTTTCATTTGCAAGAAATTAAGTGGGAGCGCTGACACATATTTCTAATACATTATGTGGAGAAAATCTGGTTGATTGGAAATGATGCATCTTTTATTGACAAAGCTTAAGAATTTCATTTCGATGAAAGACTTAGGCAAAACCCGAATATTTAGAATGAATGTCTACATGGATAGACTATGATGCTAATATGGTTGTGCCAAACGTACATATATGAGATATTGAAGGAGTTCAATATAGAAACGACAAGAAACGGTTCTTGTCGCACGGAAATAATTGAATTAAGATTCAAGTGTATCGACACTTGATAAGTGAAACAAGATTCAAGTGCTTTGACACTTGATGAGTGAAATCACAAGAATGTTTTAATCAATCATACCATGATATGTACACATCCAGATATGTCCTATGCTCTAAGTGTTATGAGCATATACAAGAATGAATCACAAGATGATCATTGGACGATAGTAAGGAAATTCTTATGATCTTTTGGAATAACTAAGAATATATTTGTGTAGAGGTGAAAAAAAATTACAAATAGTTCACTGTAAAGCGTTACATTGATACTAGTTTTGTCACAAGATACAAATTAAGTTTATCTCAATTTAAACTATGGGTGGCACAATGAAATGGAAAGGAGTTTCCATGATTGATTTGGATGAATTCTAAACTTAAGACATTGTGACGGATACTACAACAAAAAGGCTAAGTATATGACTGCTACAGTAGCATCAAAGGAGGGCATTTGTGTCAAGTAGTTTTTTATCAAACTAAGGTGTGGTTCGTAACGGGCTAACACTAAAGATATATTGTATGACAATAGTATCAACATGATTTAACCCCAATGAACTAAAGGTCTCACCAAAAGACCAAATTTATACAATGCCATCTCATTGGAGAATGAGTGATGCGTGAAGACGCAAATACATGTAAATACACAAGGACCTAAAGCGTCAAATCTGTAGATTATGTTAACCACTTGCAAATGCATATATGGAACACCAGAAATCCATAGGTGTTTAATACACAAAGTTTTCAAACTAGATTATTGTCTCTAGTGCAAGTGGGAGACTAAAGGGAATATGCCCGAGAGGCAATAATAAAGTGGTTATTATCGTATTCCTTATTTATGATAAATGTTTATTTTTCATGCTATTGTCGTCGTTATGGAAACGATAGAGCCTAAGAAGGCTATATAGAGGTGTGGGAGCAAGCAAGGAATCATGCGACGGCATCCGCACGCGGGATTGGGTGCAAGAAAGCATGGGGAACATAAGAAGTACCCAGGTTCGGAGCCCTTGGGTTGAGGTAAAACTCCTACTCCTGCCGATCTGACTATAGGGATAAACACAAAGGGCTACAAGGCTCCTCGAGCTGTATCTGGTCTGGCTAATGATCTAGGAGAGTCCAACCCTTGCTATGTTGCCCCTGCCTCCCCTTATATAGGCCGAGGCGGCATGGGCAACGGCCTAGCCGACTAGCGGGTCCCACAGGCGGGCCCCAGCCGGCTAGGTCATCTACAGTGGCCAGCGTGGGCTCAAAAGCTAGTTTTTTGAAATTTTTGTCGGTTGAATTTGGCGGTTGCGCTGCCCGGCAGCGTCACCACTGACATCATCCACGCGCAATAATGGTCGTGGGAGGTCGTGCGTCATGGGGTCGCGTCGGCTGTCGCATTGGGAACTGCTGTCCACGCCTCGCCTCCCGCGTCGGGATCCTCTGTGCACTGCGTGTGGCCGCAAAAGATCCGGACGCCACTGGAGCTGTGGGGGGGTCTACCACGTGGCGAGCCAGCGGTTTTCCCCCCCTGGCCCCCTTAAGTAGAGCCCGCGGCGCCTCGCCGCCTCCCACTGGTCATTTGCTCCCTTTGCCTTTGCCTTTGACGCCGCGCGCTCTCGCCCTCTTCTGCCTCCGCCCTTCCTCTGCGCCGCCAGCAGGCTCGTGCTACCCGCTCCGCCCGCGCCGCCAGCCTTTCCTTGCCGGAGCGATGGGCAACCGTCACTCTTCCGCCGCTCCCCTTTCGTCCTCCCCTCCTTCTTCCTCCCCGCTGCACTCCGTCGCCGATGCCATGGCCGAGAGGAGGGGCACCTGGTGCGATTCCTCTGATACGGAGGCGCAGGTCGAGAAGTATCGGCAGTCGCGCCTCCTGCCGACCGCCGGCGAGGTCGGGGTCCGCCTGGCCCCAGCTAATGAGATCTTGCCGGCTCCGCAAGCCACCACACGTGTCGTTTTCCTCGCGCGCGGCGTGGCCTTTCCGGCTAGCGCCTTCTTCCTCTCCTTACTTGCCCACTCCGATCTCCGCCTCCACCATCTCGGGACGAATGCAATCAGCATTTTGGCCCACTTTGTCGCTTTCTGTGAGTGCTACCTCAGGATCCAACCGGATCTCGGCTCTTCTGACGGCTCTTCTTGATCCAGCCCCAGGTGCAATACGCCAAGGGTCCACTGGTGACCTGCGGCGGCGCCTCGATCTAGTCCCGGTCGCAAACCAGCTACCCCAAGTTCAAGCTGCATGACACAGTGAAACTGTGGCAGCAAACTTACTTTTATGTACGGAACTTGGGGTTAGAGGACTGGCTGAACCTCCCGGATTTCCAAGACACCGAGTCTAGTCGGGCACACTGGGAGGAGAGGATCTTCGGCTCCAAGGCAGAGTCGGACGCGCTCCTCCAGCGGATGAGGGGATTGGTGCCGGCTGGTCTAACTGGCGTCGACGTGACGCTGAGTTGGGCCAGCCGGCTGATGATGCCCCTGCAGCAGTGAGCGCACAAAATGTGCTACTACTCCGGGCAGCTCGACCCCACCCGGCTCTCCCGCCGCGACCGCTCCTTCTTCAACCTCTACGAGTGGTTTTGGATGATCATGAAGGAGAAGATCACGTCCGAATGGAAATTCGGTCTTGCTCCTTACACGCGCGAGAATCGCGCGCCTCGGGTTAGTACACTTGTTCGTTTCTTGCTTTTACTTTTGTTCTTGTGTTGTCCGGCTGAACTGCCTTATCCGGTCCTGACTTGCGTCTTTCCACGCAGATCTTCCCCTGTATCATCCGGGACGAGGGCGACGCGCCCCTCCAGGTCTTCACGGTTGATCTCCCCGAGCCGCGCCTATGCCGAAATAGTGGCGAGGGCTCAGACGGTGAAGAGGGCTTCTTCCACAGTCGGGGCGACGAGGCGGTGGAGGATCCGCATGGCCCCGAGCCAGAGGAGAGCGATAGCACCGCCGCGCCCGTACCCACGAGAAAGCGTGCCGGCGAAGGCACCTCTAGTAGCGTCTCCGCCCTTGAGGAGACGGCAGCCAAGCGTAGCCGGACAGCAGGAGTTCCTCCACGCCCCGGTCGAACTGCCGGTGGTCGAAAAAGATCCACGCCCGTGGTGCAGGGGTAAATCCTCTAGGCTATTCTCTTTCTCCTTTGTTTCTTTTTCCGCATCTTCCCTCGCTCTTTCTTTGATCTTGTTTTTGTTCTGACCTTGATCTCCCTCTATAGCGTCTTTATCTCCTTCACTGCGAGCACGGCACGCAGCGTGCATTACGCCTCACTGCCGTGCGACCTTCCTCCTCCGCCGGTTGCCCCCTCGACGGCTACCCCACCTCCTGCGACCGAGACTATGCCCCCGCCAGAGCCGGTGGACACAGTCCAGCTGACTCCTGCCGCGCTCCAGCACCCGGTGAGCCGTCCGGATGCGGCCTCTAGCACGGTGGGGACTCGTCACCCGGCGCGGGGAGCCCGTGCGCCGGCAAGGACATGGTGATCGTCGAGGACGTGGACTCCGACGATGTGGCGACGGTGCAATCGCAAGCGGCCATCCGCGACGCCCCGGCTTCTCTAGCCGGCCCGGTGGCGCCTCTGCCGGCGGAGGCAGGAGCTTCGTTGCAGACCCTCGAGGTCAACCTCGAGGTCGGGCTGGCGGAGGTCAAGCAGCTGGTAGCGGCACAAGGGACCACGCGAAGTAAGCCTCTCTCGTCCTTTCTTTTTTGCTCTTCGCCTTGCTTGGTTCTTCTTCTGGCCATCTTCTTACTTGCATTCATTCCGGTCCTGCAGCTGCCATGGTTCGCGCGCAGCGCGAAATTGACCGGCTGATGTGCTCCAATGTGCGCCTTAGCCGGGACAATGTCGCGCACCGGCTCCAAAAAAGGAGTGTGTCAACACCCGAATTTTTAATCCCAGATGCCTGTTATACCATACATCGCAATCCCAGGATTACCATTTTTGCGAGACATAACAGATTGGATATCATATTACATCATCCATTACAAACCATACATAAGGTCTTACACAAATAAGGATCTCATGATCTAGTCTTAATACAATTCAAGCAGCGGAATAACGTAATAATAACGATAGCATAGGCGCGGCTCCATCTTCATGGTTATAGGCAATGCTGACGATGGGAGATGATCCTAGTTGTCGTAAACTTCCTGTTGTCCATCTTCCTGATACTCCTCTTCATAGTTTGGCCATGGGAATATCCATGGACAAAGCCATGATTACTCGCAAACTAATACTAACAAATGAAGTGGTTTTGGAATAGGAAGTACTAAGATCTAAGGTTATTTTGCAAAAAGCTAGGTTTACCTTAACTAAGTTCAGAAGCAAAGAAAGCTAGTTGAAAGTTTTATAACACCGAAGTGGGAATTTGAATTTCATATCACAACCCTGTTGTGGTCAAGTCAAGTCATAAATCATTTCATAAGTCATTTTGAAAACATCTGACGACGGAATAGTATGGCCACTCCAACTGTCCATAACCGCGGACGCGGCTATTCGAATAGTTTTACACTTTGCAGAGGTGGTACACTTTCACCACACCATTCGATACATCCGTCAGGTATAATCCTGAGTTCACCTTACTCACTATGCGGATAATCAATCCTAACCTTTCAATTACATGCCCTAGTATAGGCACCTCTCCTATGAGTTTGGCCTCCCAACCATGACCAACTGTCATCTTGGGAACTGCATAGGTGGACAATCTTCACAAGGTAGCCTCGGCTCAAACCTTGGCCGCAAAGGAACCCATACTAAGGTATATAAATTTCCAGTCAAGCCCTACCCAAATTTCGGGTATTGTGGTTGTACGGTAAAATTGGAATGGTATCGCATCCAGACAACCATTAGTTTTATAAAGGTCTAAGGCTCATGCCTTAATATTTTCATCATCAAAATCATCTGGTCTTCAAGAACACATGTCAAAACATTTCAGTAGAATGACTCATCATTCTAAGGTTTTCATAACCATTTTCACCAAGTATTCCCATCTAAATTTGATCAAGTTTTATGTTTAGCACTAGCATCTACAAGTGAGGGTAAACACTAATGAGGGGTGATAAACAAGTGTGAATTAGCTAAGTTCAATCTCATGCCTCAGGATGACATCAAGATTATCTAACTTAGGCCAAGTTTTATGCTCTTTATGCTACCTTCAAATATCCTTCTATTATCTACAAGTCACTAAGTAAACTCTAAGAGAAAGCTTTGATAAAGAAATAAAATACTATGCTTGCAAGTAAAACTAGGATTGGGTATCATCAAGTGGGTATAATCACATATGCTTAAAGCATCTAGTATCATGCAAGTCTTAGCTTGCCAAGTCATCTGGTAGTATTAAGCTTGCTAAGATATTAGTATAAGCTTGCTGACTTGCAAGTGTTAGCTTGCCTTATGCAGAGCAGTGGTTGAATTTCTCCTTGGCTTCTTCCTCGTAGTATCCTCCTTCCTCCTTGTATCCTTGGTCGGTACTATCGTCTATAAATAAACACGAGGTACACAATCACCAAACAATACTTAACTATTTCTATTTATCACACCAAGGTTTTCACTAGATGATCTAATATCATCACAAGCATTACAACCATTAGGGCAAATATTATTATTTCCTTTATTTTAGAAAAGTAATTTCTACTCATTGAAAAACTACTTAAGATTTAATATTCTCCAACTAAAACATGGGATCATGTTGACACATGTCATCACCACATATTTCAGTACATGGGAATGTTATTTAAAGTGGTCTCACTATTTAATAAGGTTTAACCTTTTTATTTTAATAAAATAAAGTGACTACAAATGCCTATGAGGTATTCTTTTAATACTTGATCATTATTTCTGCAAGTAAACCTATATATTTTTTATATTTTGAAAGGTATGGTTAAATGTGATTTTTGAGCGTTGGAATCAACTCAAAAGCTTTTATGGTTGTATTTTGAAAAAATGTTTGAATGCATAAAAGCTTTTGCCTTGTTATTTTTACCATGGGTGATCTACAAATCTAATTGGTTTGAATCCACCGGGCTTGGATTAAGCACTACAGTACCTTTTTCACAAAATTGGTTTCATGCATTTTGGTTCAGTGAATTGAGCTAGGTTGAGTTTTGAATCTAGATACAAAACTGAGTTTGAAACTAAAAGAATAAACCTAAATTTGAATTACTGGGTCGTGCGGGAGGTTAACTAGCCCGACCCACTACGCAGAGCGCGTGCGCGGGCTCGTTAAGTGGCTGTCCCCACTCGTTAGTGAGACAGAGAGGTGCGAAGGGGTACGAGGCCATTAGGGCCATGCGATCTAACTCTAATCCTACGGCTGTGGTTCATCATCCACGCCTGAACAGGACACAGCGAGGTCGAACCCTAGCGCAGCCAGTGGGGGTCAGTGGGGGCTTACCAGGGCTCCGGCGATGGTCAGTGATGGGGGCGAACGATGAAGTCGACGACGACGATCTTCCTGGTACCGGTGGCTCCTCCTGGGGCGCCTCCAATTGACGGCGCCCTTCTCCTCCAGCAGTAGCAAGCTCCGGCGAAATTCCGGCCACCAGGTGCTCGCCTTGCACCGGAGATGAGTGTGTGTGATCAGTGAGAGGTGGGGAGTGAGATGGTGTGCTGAAATCGAACAGGGAAGGCCTCTATTTATAGTGCGGTGAGGGGACCGAAGGGTGCGGGTGGAGCTCGTTGTGGTCGTCTACACAGCGAGCTAACGACATGGGCAAAGGTAGGGGACGGTGTGTTGCCTCCTGGCGAAGCTCAACGGCTTGATGGCGAGGCGTGGGGAGGTGCAAATTGGTCGGAACACTTTGATGGTCTGGACGGGTCCGACGGGAAATTTAATGGCGCATAGCATCTACAGTCTGTGCGGCGGCGAACAGGCATGTCCGGGCGGTTCCTGGGGCGGTGGTGATCACGCATGAGGGCGGCGAAGGCGGGGCGCGGTCTGTGCTCGTGTCTCGAGCGCGCCGCTCTGGCGCGCTCTCGGCATGGTTGCAGAGAGAATGGGCGCGCTCGTTTTGAGTGGTCCAGTGGCTGGAAAGGCTTGGGAACTGGACAGGGGGTGGCAGTGGACGGTGGATTGTGTCCCAGACAAGGTGGCTAGGCTTGGTGAGGCTCCTAGCTTGCTGTCGACATTGGGGTGGTAAGTTAGGCTCGGCATGGTTACCATTGATAGCTATGGCATGCTCACAGTGGTGCTAAAGCTTGTTAATTGAGCTAGATGATCTACTGAGAGTGTAGTGTGAGCTATAGAGGGAACAAGGTTGGCCAAAATCACTGCTCCTAATAGTGTTTGATGTTTGTTTGCTGATTACAAGGTGTTTGATGAAATGGACGAAAGAGATTCAAGTTTGAATTTTGGATTCAAACTTGGTGGATGTGTTGGTTACATACTAGGGAGTCTCTGGTTAGTTGGAAAGGTCAAGTGGAATTGGTTTGGTTGGTTTTTGAAAAAGGGGTGATCTTCACATATGAATCAGATTCAATTTTGAAATGTGATTTGAATCAAGTTGCCAAATGTTTCTACAAGTTTGAAAGGTGGGATTTGATTCACTTTTACTTGGTCTAGCAAGGGGTGAAAAGAAATGGAAAAGTTTCGGTTTGAAATCTTGGACTAGAAACACTCAAACTGGTCTAGTGAGCAAGATTGGCAAAAATGACCATTTGCCTTATTTGTTTTGATTTTGATTTTATCTTGATTTGTTTTTGCTTGGAAATGATTTAGATGGTGTTGTTTTAATATTTAATCCATTCCTTGCTATTTAGATCAATCACACAAGTCCATTCATTCATTCATAAAATCATCACATACACACATGCATTCATAAAGATTTGAATTACAAAAGTTTTTGTTAACCCTAATTTTGGTGATTAGAATTTTATAATCATTGTTCAACATTTTTGGGATGTTAGAAACCTTCCCTACTTAAAAAAAATCTCGTCCCGGGATTTGAGAAAGAAGAAGAAGAAAACTAGGATTTAAAAAGATCAGGAAACTCCGTCTTGATGTGATCTTCTCGCTCCTAGGTAGCTTCTTCTTCAGTGTGGTTACTCCACTGAATCTTGAGAAACTTGATGCTTCGGGTTCTGGTGGTTCTGAAATCTTCCTCCAAAATACGGATGGGTACTTCGGGATACGTCAGGTCATCGTTGATCTCTATGGTGCGGTGATCAATATTATTGAAAACTTCAGTCTTCTCCAGAACTTCAAGGCATTTGCGAAGTAAGGATATATGGAACACATTGTGCACGGCTGACATCTCTGGCAGTTCCAATTGATACGATACTTCTCCTTGACGATTCAGAATCTTGAAAGGTCCGATATATCTGGGGGCTAACTATACTTTGAGCTAGAAACGTTGCATTCCCTTCAAAGGCGACACTTTGAGATACACAAAATCTCCGATATTGAAAGTGAGGTCTCGACATCTCTTGTCGGCATAACTTTTCTGTCTTGACTGGGTGGTCTTGAGGTGCTCACGGATCTTGTGAACTTTCTCTTCTGCTTCTCGTAGGATGTCGGGTCCGAAAATCTGAATCTCTCCTACTTCTGACCAATTCAAACGGGTGCTACACTTCCTTCCATACATGAACTCAAATGGGGCCATTTGCAAACTAGCTTGATAACTGTTGTTGTAAGAAAATTCTGCGAAAGGCAGACAGTCTTCCCATTTAGATCCATACTCTAGCACTTATGCGCTCAACATATCTGCGAGTATTTCATTTTCTCGATTCGTTTTTCCATTGGTCTGGAGGTGATACGCGGTGCTGAAATACAGTCAGGTTCCCAGTCCTTCTTGGACTTTCTTCCAGAATCTCGGGGTAAACTGAGTTCCTCGATCCGATACGATGTTCTTGGGGACTCCGTGCAAAATGACGATTCTAGCGATGTATAACTCCGCTAGCTTCGAACAATGGTAAGTGGTCTTGACTGGTAAGAAATGGGCTACCTTGGACAATCTGTCAACTATGACCCAAATAGAGTCGTTTCCCCTACTAGAAGTAGGCAATCCAGTGATAAAGTCCATTCCAACGAAATCCCATTGCCATTCCGGAATCTGCAATGGTTGCAATGGTCATGCGGGTCTCTGATGTCCCGCCTTGACTCTCTGACAAATATCACACTTGGCGATATAGCTTCCGATTTCTCTCTTCATCTTATGCCACCAAAATTGCTCTTTTAAATCTTGATACATCTTAGTTCCTCCGGGATGGATAGAATAAAGAGTATCATGAGCCTCCTTCAAGATAACTTCTTTCAACTCTGAATCTACTGGTACACAGAGACGTCCTTTGTACCACATAAATCCTTCTTCATCCTCATTGAATCTGGGTAATTTGCATGTACCAATACGACGTTTGATTCCATCTATACTAGCTTTTCCTTTATGCGCCTCCTTGATATGACTGATCGAAGTGGGTTGAAGTTCTATGCTAGAAAAAAATCCTTCACTTACTAATTCCATTCGGAAATCTTCCATCTCTTTGTGCAAACTTGGTTGCTCCTTCAGAATCATGGAGTTCAAGCGGCACGGCAATCTGCTAAGGGCATCTGCTACCACATTGGCTTTACTAGGGTGATTGTGAATGTCTAGATCATAGTCCTTGATTAGCTCAATCCATCTTCTCTGCCTCATATTCAGCTCCTTCTGAGTTAATATATACTTCAGGCTCTTGTGATCCGAATAAATCTCACAACGGTTTCCCATAAGATAATGCCTCCATGTCTTCAGGGCTAGAACTATGGCTGCTAGTTCAAGATCATGGGTTGGATAATTCTGTTCATGCTGCTTCATTTGTTGGGATAGATAAGATATGACTTTTCCTTCTTGCATTAACACACATCCAAGTCCAATCTTGGATGCATCACAATACACATCAAAGGTCTTCGTAATATCCGGCATGATCAAGATTGGGGCTGAAATCAATATCCTCCTGAGTTCTTGAAAACTCGCTTCACTTTTGTCCATCCATTCTATAGAGGTCCCAACCTTTAATAAGGTAGAGATCCATGTGTTTACAATGCTAGTCCCTGGATCAATAGCTAGCATCCACAGTTAAGATGTAATATCAAGAAACAAAGGTCATAATACAACTTTATAACCAGGAATAAAATAATTCATTCCATCTTACATAGCTGATTTGGCTATCTCATTACAATGTAGCAGAAATAACTATAGCATGGAGTCCTTCATCTTCAAAGTGCCACAGGTAGTCATGTTGGTTGTAGACTTGTAATCCTAATCAACACACTTCTAACAGCAAACAAACCTGCAACATAATAAGTTGCAGCCACAAGGGTCAATACATTTGAATTGTATTGGCAAGTTTCACTATTATGTAGAAATAAGTGGATCCTATCAATACATGCATTTTTGGCTAAGTAGGGTTTAGGATCATTTGCAGAAAGCAATATAGTTTTATCCTATCTTTTGAAAATAGTTTTGATCTTTTGACAATCTTTCTGAACTCCTTGGAAAACTCCAAGTGCTTCTAATCCCTTGTTGTCACCATCAAGTTTTACTTTGAGAAATTGGAATGTCGAGATCTTCCATAGCTTCAGGCCTTAGTTGCTCAGAGTTGTCCATAACCGGGGAACGGCTAAGTACTTAGAATTTGATCTTCTGCAGAAGTTATACACTTTACCCACAAGACACAATCTCGTCTTGACGCCACCAGTGGCTGCTGGATAAGTACATACCAAATGGAGTACCGGCAGATCGAGAATGTGACAAAGTCTTTCCATAGAAGTCCTCCCAATACACAATGCTAGATTGTCTACCAGGCACCAATGTAGGGATATTTTTCCATACATAATTCTAGTTAACCTGAAGATGCCAATGCAAGGGTCTTCCACTATGTAGTTGACTAAGCCAGAGCCCATTTAGCATGTGGCTGTACACGGAAGTCACTGTACGAGAAACATGTTCAATCTCTAAGTCCCTGGGTGGTTTCCTTCTAGTGCACATACAAAAAGATATCCATATAAACATGGTTCCCTTTGTTGCCACCTTGTACAAAATTGGGTATCCTCTTTCCACCCAGGTGGTTCATTGAGTACTTGTTTTATTATATAAAACATATATTTTTCCAACACTTTATATAATCATATCATGTATCCCATCCCAAATATATAGCAGGGCTAAGCATACTACAACTACAATGTTTTCACTAGGTAAGATATAAGGATATCCTAATAGGATATATCATAGCATAGAAATATAGTAGTCCTATCATGCATGCTACAAAAATCCACTAAGTGTAATGAAAATAGTAGGACATGGATGATAGTGTCACTTGCCTTTTTAGTAGGGAATATTGGTTCACTCCTTGATCTTGCAAAAATCACAATCTTCTAACTTCACTACAATTCAATCAAGCAAACATATATTCAACTAGCATTCAAACAATTCACCACATAAAATAACAAAAACAAGGCAATGCATGCAAGCATGCAATAATGGTTTTATTTGGAAAAGTGGTTTCTATTAGGCTCTAAACATTTTAAAGCTCCCATTGGTCATTTACAAAAGTGGTAAAATCATTTGAATTCAAGTTAGTGAAAATGTCCATTTAAATCATTTTTGTTTTGCTAAAATGATTTAAATCAAAGCAATAATTTATAGGGTTAGCCAACTATATATTTTTTTAAACACAAAAGTTAGTGTTTATGGTCAAAGTGTTTAATATTGATCTATTTGCAAAAGGTTTCATCCAAAATCCCATTTTAATTCAAAGTAATATTTTTATTTGCTAGAAATGCCTTTAATAAAGTAATATTTTACTAAGGTTCATCAAATATGTTTTCAATTCTCAAAACTTGGTGTTTTAGGGTCAGAGAGTTTAAATCAATTCATTTTCCAAAGGTTTTAGTCAAAAACATTTTTAAATCAATATTTTTATTTAGCTAGAAATTCTTTTATTCCAAGATTTAATTCCTAAGTGTCACCAAATATATTTTTAAATCTATAAATTGGTTCTTAGGGTAAGTAGGTTCAAAACAATCCATGTACAAAATATTTTACCCTAAAAACATTTTTAGAATTAATTTTATTCAAAATAAGCCTAAATATGTTTCTGCATAAACAGCCAATTTTACAGAAGCAAAATACTAAACAAAGTCCATGGTTGGAATGTACTTGTTTTGCTGATTCCATTGATATAAAATTTGCAAAATTTGGACATCTGGATTAAAAGTTATGAATTTTGCAAGTTTGCATAACTAATAGATCAAAATTTCTGTTTTAAATCAAACTCTGGACACGTGGCGCTTTCTTACTGGCGCGTACCGGTTCGGGTGGATCACGCTCTGTGGGCTGTTAGATTTAAAAAGTATCGCACGGCTTAGATCAAACGTACCCCTTCGATTAATGAATATATCGTAGCCACGCGATCGTGATCTAACGGTGTACAGGAGCCTGACCAAAACTGGGCGGCGCTAGCGGCGGTGGACAGCGGCGCGCACTAAGACGGTAAGGTTGCCGACAATTTAGATCGCGCGGGAAAGGAATGGACATGCTTACCGTGCTCGCGTGGTTGCAGTGAAGCTCAAGGTGGTCTCAGCTACTCGAGGGGCGCACGGGAGCAGTGGCTATTGCTCTCCAGACTTTGCGGCGGCGCCAGGTGCTTCTGTTCATTGACGGGGGCAGGGCTACAGACCACCAGAAGGAAAAAGGAAGGTGGCGTTAGACGTGGGCGAGTGTGGAGATCACAAGAGCCTCATCGAGAGGGACAGGGGCAGACGGAAACTACCTGGGGAGTTCGCCAGAGGAGTGGCAGATGCGCTCGGAGGTGGTCCTTGCCGACGTTTCAGAGCGCGCACGAGCGAGTGAGTGGTATAGGGAGAAGCACCAGAAGATGGGGAGCAGGCTCGTGTGCACTGGGAGGCAAGGGGTGGTTGGACGACGCCTGATTTCGCCGGAGAGGCTCGTCGAAGCAGAAGGTTTGCAGCGGCCAATTGGGACAGCCCGGTGGCAGAGAGGAGGCGATGTTTGGGGGAAATGGAAGAGGGGAGGAAGGTGTTTAAAGGTGCGTGGTATCTAGAGGAATTAACCTGGCCATTTACTCGAATTTAACAGAATTAAATCGCGGCAGAACGGCGAGGTGTGATGGGGAAAACGGCCGCGAGGTTGATGACGATGACAGGGCAGTGTGGGGCCTGGCTGTCTACGAGAGAGAGAGAGAGAGAGAGAGAGAGAGAGAGAGAGAGAGAGAGAGAGAGAGAGAGAGAGAGAGAGAGAGAGAGAGAGAGAGAGAGAGAGAGAGAGAGAGAGAGAGAGAGAGCGTGTGGAGCCGAGCATTCAGTGACTTCGCGGGTTTCCTTCTGAGTGAAAAATGATTTGCGAGAGGGGGAGGAGTGGGTTGCGCTGTTGGGCCGGACTGGGCCAGATGGGTTGGGTTGCTTTGTTTCATTTTTTTTATACAGAATGTTTTTTTTCTATTTTGAATTTCTATTTTGATTTTTATTCAAGTAATTCAAACTCCATTTGAATTCAAACCTTTGCCAAACTTTGAGTATATTCTAATACTGTTTATTTAACATATTCTAAGGTCCAATTTAGAATATTTCTTTTATTCTTTTCAGGGTCTATTATTTATTTAAAAATAGACATTTGTCTTTATTTCAAATAGGTTTTAAATATGTTATAAAAACTCTATTTGAATTCTAAATTTTACCAAATCTTTTCAGTAGGTTCTATTTAAAAATAATTCACTTTGAATTACAATTTAAAATACATTAACATGTTTTAATGTTCTTTTAAATTGGGAAATGTCTTTACTTAAATAAAAATGGATATTAATAAATCTTCATGATTTTATTTAAATAATCCTTTACTCTTTTTATTAAACAAAAATCTTTCATTTTATTTGCTTAGCCAATATTTAATTTGAATTTTTAAAATAGTCCTTATTTATTTATTTCTTCCTCTATTTATAAAATCCATATATTTTTATTTAAAGATCCAAAAATGGTGATTTCAACTTTTAAAATTTTATTTAATATTTGTTTATCTTTTTAAATCCCTTTTCATTGAAAGTTTGTCCAAGATGGGTCTTTGATGTTTCCATTTGGAATCAAAAAGTTTCTTTTCACCCTAAATTTCAACAATTATTTATTTTGATTATTTATTTTTCACATTTCAAGATTTGGAAAATTTTGGGATGTGACACATTCGAACTTCTTATCCTTCTTCAATAATTGGGTCATGGGTTTGGCGATACTCGAGAATCCTTCGACGAACTTGCGGTAGTATCCCGCTAATCCGAGAAATGCACGAACTTGGGTTTGAGTGGTTGGGGCTTGCCAATCTTCAACATCCTTCACCTTTGTAGGGTCAACGGCAATTCCTTCGGTTGATACGATATGTCCGAGGAATCCTACCTCCTGTAACCATAATTCACATTTGCTAAACTTGGCATACAGCTAATGCTCTCTAAGGGTTCCAAGAATGGTCCTTAGGTGTAGCTCATGTTCTTCTTCTGATTTGGAATAAATCAGAATGTCATTGATGAAAATAACGACAAACTTATCCAGGAAGTCCATAAAAATATTATTCATGAGGTTCATGAAATAAGCGGGGGCATTGGTTAATCCAAAATACATGACAGTGTACTCATACAATCCATATCTGGTGGTAAAGGCAGTCTTTGGTATATCCTCTATGCGAATCTTGAGTTGATGATAGCCAGTTCTAAGATCAATCTTAGAAAACACTTTGGCCCCAGTCAACTGGTCAAACAGGTCTTCTATCTTTGGCAACGGGTACTTGTTCTTGATGGTGACATCATTCAACTTCCGATAATCTGTACATAAACTGTTACCTCCATCCTTCTTGTCAAAAAATAAGATAGGTGATCTCCATGGCGACACACTTGGTTGGATCAGTCCTATCTCAAGCATGGCATCCAGTTGCTTCTTCAGCTCCACTAGTTTAGACGGGTTCATACTATATGGTCTCTGGGCTATGGGTCCAGTTCAAGGGATTAGTTCAATGTTAAACTCGATATCCCGATCTAGGGGCATACCGGGCATGACATTTGGAAATAGATCGGGGTATTCAAAGACTACTCGGACTTGGTCAATGGTTGGCTGGGCTATACTCTTGTTGCATTTGAATTTACGGGGAAAGGTTTCAGATACATGATCTACTGATATCAAGGATGTACTGGTCATGGTTATGGGTTTCTTGGCACAGTCGATTAACCCTTTATGTTTGGACATCCAATCCATTCCTAGTAATACTTCCAATATTTTAGTTCTGAGTACTATTAGATTAGCATAAAAATCTATGCCATGGATTCGGATAGGCACGGCCTTACAAATTTGTCTAGCTTTGGTGGTTGAACCAGGTATTTGAACTATCATAACATGCTTCAATTTGGTTGGTTGAATCTTACTAGTCCATGAAAATTCTTCAGTAACAAACGAGTGCGATGCTCCATAATCAAACAACACTCTTGAAAGTACTGAATTAACAGAAAACATACCCAGCACGACATCTGGCGCTTCTTGGGCTTCTTCAGCATGCATGAGAAAGAGACGGCCGTTGCGGTTGAGCGAGTTCCCTGGGGCAATCCTTCTTCCAGGCTGAACACGACGCTGCTGAGCTGGGGAATTTGCATTGGGGGCTACGGCAATCTTCTTGGCGCACTCATTGGAATAGTGACCTTTGGTTCCACACTCATAACAATTCACTTGGGACTTGTCCTTCGCTGCAACAGGCACATCATTGCTTCCAGTCCTTGGGGCAGTTTTGGTGTTGGTGGCGGCATTGTTGTTGTTGAACTTGGGCGGGGCACGATTGAAATTGTTGGGGTTCCCGGGGTTGTTGTGGTTTCCTCCGGGCCTTGGGTTTCCACGGTTGGGATAAGTCAGAAGGTTCATCAGGGGTCTGTTGGTTCTTGCGGAAAATCCTGGAGATGGGTTAGGGCGATACTTTGGTGTATGGTGGGTTCCTGGTTGATGCATCATCCGACGCGTGCGGTTCTCATTGGCTTGGTTGATGTTGCCTTCCATCTGAATGGCAGAGTCAACTAAGGCTTCAATATCAGCAAAGGGGATATTGACCAACACCGTTAGCCTCTCATCATTCAGACCATTCAGGAATATCTCCTTCTTCTTGGCTTCGGTATCTATCTCATCAGGTGCATACCTAGCCAATGACAATAATTTGTCACGGTATTCCACTACTGTCATCCTTCCTTGCTTTAGTTCCCTGAATTCATCTCTCATCCTCTTGATCAAACCTGGTGGCACATGTGTTCTGCTGAACTTGACTTTGAACTCTTCCCAAGTCATCATCTGTCCTACAGTCATTGCGCAAACGCTATTCCACCATGCTCTTGCATCTCCAGCCAGATAGTGGGTGGCAAACAGCACCTTCTCGTTAGCTTCCACTCCTGCAACTTCTAGGTTGTTCTCCATCGTTTGCAGACAATCATCTGCATCTAGGGTCTCTTCATACTTAGTGAAAACGGGTGGATTGGTGTTCTGGAAATTCTTGAGTTTAGATCCATGTTTGTCCTGATTTCCACGGCCTTGATTGTTGTTGGCCATCTGAGCTATCTGTTGAAGTGTGGCTAAGTTGGCTTGACGTTCGGCTCTTTCGGCTTCGCGATCCGAAACCAACATTTGCAAGATTTGTAGCATCGGGTCCGGGGATGAAGTGCTTCCTCCGCGAGGCATCTGAAGATTGAGATAGATCATGAGAAAAGAGGGAAATTTCTAAGTTTCAGGGGTTTTGTGTTTGAAAAGTTTTTGAAGTTTGACTCATATTTTTCTAGCAACTTGCTTTCATTCATTCATTCATAGCACATGATACAACACACACCACAACAAAGGAAAACAGATGGTTTTAAGAACCATTCTGTGAAACTACGATATAGTGGGACCGAATACAACTCACTAACGGTAGTGCCCAAGTGCTACTACTCCTCGGAGTTAGTGTTCTCATCATCCTCATCATCATCATTGATGAAGGAGAAGTCATCCTCATCCGTGAAGAAGTCCATGGACAGATCCTCCATAAAGTCATCATCATCGCTGAGATTGGAGTAGGGGTCTCCACGAAGTTCTTACCCTGAATTCTCCCTCTCCTCCAACTGCATATCTCTCTCGTGGATGTTATCCTCCAAATCTGTGATCCTGTGGCGAAGACGGGCAATGATGCGCTCCTTCTTGTCGAGCTGACGGCGACGAGACTGGCTATCCTTCACTAGAATGGCAATAGTCTGATCCTTCTTGGCGGTGATGGCGTACTTGTGGTTGGCGTAGGAGCGGGCATTGTCTAACTCCTTCTCACGGTCATACATCATGAAGCTGAGGTGGTCCAATTGACTCTTCAGCTTGTGGTGATATGGGGCCTCCAGTGGATGTCCCATAACATCACGCCTTGGTTAAAACTCAAAGCGGGTACCCTTGATTTGATTGATACTCTGCCCACATAGATGGGCAAGATCTTCCTACATGGCCCTGGCAGGTCCATCGAGCCAGTTGTTCTCTCTCAAGGTGAACTGAATTCCCTCTGAGGTGGGGGCTTCAATCTTTCCTCGGAGGCTTGCAACAACTAGCCACTACAAATCCTCTCCTTCCTAATCGTTGAGCTGAGCTCCAAAAAACTTGTTGTACTTCACGTCCATTTATAAGAATATAGGATGAGTAAGTTACTAGAGTGATCAAGTGTGTCAAATTTTATGTAAGTTTGCAAGAATTTTTGAGGGACATGAATTTTTATGAAAGAGTCTAAGTGATAAGAATGAGAATAAGTTTTCATAAATACTCACTTCCTTGGTTTTCAAACTAAGTTTTTAATTCAAACGTCCATTCTAAACTAGGGTCTCCTATGGTCAGGATGGCTCTGATACCAACTTGTCAACACCCGGATTTTTAATCCCAGATGCATGTTATGGTGTGGAGGCTCCACAACACATCCAGTAGCTCCTCGATCCAGCAGTCGGGTGATCGCTCTAGTGGATCGATCAGCCGGGGCTTGATTCCGGCTAGCACCAAGTCGTTGGCTCTTTCCACCTGCTGGCACCAATTGCACGTGCGAACCAGCTGGTCCGCGTCATCCGAAGCAGTGGGCCAGTAGAATTCGTGACGCATCGCCTTTGACACCAGGGCTTGGGAAGAGGCGTGGTGACCGCACTCCTCCTAGTGGATCTCCTTCAGCAGTCGATAGCCGGTGTCCACATTGACACACCGCTAGAAAAAGCCTGCGGTGCTGCGCTTGTACAGCTCCTTTTTGATGATGGTGTACTTGTGTGCGCGGCGCCGGATCTACCTTTCCTCCACCTCGTTGAGGAGGTAGTTCATGAATGGCTGGGCCCAAGATGGAACTTCCCGGATGGTGAAGACGCCCGTCGGCACGATCTAGAGCTCATCCGGAGTTCGGCCGGGTGGGATACCCGAGTCGGCATCCCCCGGGCCTTTTGCTTTGCTCGATGACGTCTTGCCTGAAGAGGAGGCAGCCCCCGGGTCTTTCAAGCCGGAGGGCACAACAATGGGGCTCAGATTTTTCGAGCCGGTAGCTCCCGGGTCTGCTACCCAGATGATGAACTCGGATTCTGGAGAAGGAGTGATGCTGGGCTTGCAAAGGTGCTCCAAGGACACTCCGGGCGGGATAGCTTCTCTGTTGGATTCGAATCACGCGAGCGCGTCGACTGCCTCGTTGTTGGTGCGGGGGACGTGGTGGAATTCACATCCCTCGAAGCCAGCATTGAGCAACTAGACGTCAAACCGGTATAGGGCCATGTTGGCGTCCCGAGCGCCCCACTCACCGGATACTTGCTGCACCACCAGATCCGAATCGCCGAAGCAAAGGATCCGGCGGATGCCGATATCTATCTCGAGCCGGAGCCTGTGTGCGAGAGCTTCTTACTCGGCGACGTTGTTCGACGCGGTGAAGTGGATATGCAGCACGTACTCCAGCCGGTCTCCCTTGGGCGAGGTGAGCACGATGTCGGCTCCCAAGCCCCCGCACATCTTCGAGCCATCTAAGTGCAACCTCCAGTAGTCAGAATCTAGAACTGGTGGCAGGTACTGGTTCTCTGCCCAGTCGACAAAGAAGTCCGCCACCGCTTGAGACTTGATGGTGATCCGGGGCTCATACCAGATGCAGTAGGCGGCCAGCTCGATGGCCCACTTGGCTACCCGGCCCGTGGCATCTTTGTTTCCAAAGATTTCGCCCAACGGCGCAGTGGATACCACGGTGAGCGGATGCTCCTGGAAGTAGTGCTTGAGCTTTTGCAAGCCAGGTACACCCCGTAACACATCTTTTGGTAGTGGGGGTAGTTTTTGAAGGGGTTCGTAGCATGGAAAACAAAAAATTTCTATCGCATACAAACAAACAAGCCAAGATCTATCTACTAGATTGCAGCAACGAGTCGATGGAATAACTCACCCTCGAAGTTTCCAAAGCGGTTAACGAGAGCAGATTCTCGTGGGTGATGTAGTCGTACTCTTTCCGATCTCAAGATCGTGTAGACGATCCTTCCGGCGCCACGTTCCGGCAGCGCTCCCGCAGTCGGTCACACGTTCGGTACTCGAAGAAGACCTTCCTCTCCCTTGTTCCAGCAGGCAGCGGAGGTTGTAGCACTCTCCTCGCGATTCCGGCAGCACAACGGCGTGGTACCGGAAGTAGAGGGGAAATCCCGCAGGGCTTCGCCTTAAGCCGGTGCGAGTATGGTGGAGCTTATGAGAGAGGCTATTAGTGGTCTAGTAATTAGACACACTAATTAGAAGGCTCTAAACCAATTAGAAGGCTCTAAACCGCAGGCTAAAGCAATTAGAAGCTCTAAACCAAAACGGCTCTAAACCGGAGGTAGAAGATAGGAACTTGTGTGTTCTAGGAGGGGAGCCCTGCCCCTCCTTATATAGATGGGAGGGGGCTGGCGCGCCAGGGGAGGGAGGGAGTCCCTCCCCAACTCGGCCTAGGGCTGGCCGCCGGCTTGGAGGAGAGAAACTCCTCCTCCAAGTCGGTTCCAACTCCTCTTGCTTGTTTCCCACAGTTTCTTGTTTTAGCCGTTTGACTTTCAAACTGGACATTTGACTTTTCTGTTTTAGGATTCAAATTAATCCTTTATTTGGAACAGCAAGAACACTTAGTACATGATGCAATCATTCAATGACACACTCATGTACCCTCCCCCCCCCCCCGGAGTGCCGGACAATCCGGAACCTTCTAGAACATTCCCGATGAAAACACCGGAATCATTCCCGAACTCCGAAACGGGACTTTCCTTATATGAATCTTATTCTCCGGACCATTCCGGATCACCTCGTGATATCCCGGATCCCATCCGAGACTCCGAACAACATTCGGTCTCTTTCTCATAATACCATAACTACTCAAAACAACGTCGAATCCTTAAGTGTGTCTCCCTACGGTTCGTGAATTATGCGGACATGATCGAGACACTTCTCCGAACAATAACCAATAGAGGAATCTGGAAATTCATATGGCTCCCACATATTTCTACGATTACTTTGCGATCGAATGAACCACTTACATACGATACCAATTTCCCTTTGTCTCACGATATGTTACTTATCCGAGGTTATGATCGTCGGTATCTCTGCATACCTAGTTCAACCTCGTTACTGATAAGTACTCTTTTCTCGTTCCCGTGATATGTGATCCCTTGTGACCAAGTCACATGCTTGCAAGCCAATTGGATGACATTCCACCGAGAGGGCCCAGAGTATATCTATCCGTCATGTGGATGGACAAATCCCACTCTTGATCCATGTGTTTCAACCAATACTTTCCGAACACTTAATGCCACCTTTATAGCCACCCAGTTACGGTGTGGTGTTTGATGTCATCAAAGCATCCATCCGATAAAGGTGATATGCATGATCTCATGGTCGAAGGAATTAGGTTACTATGTATCAGAAAGCATATAGCAATTGAACTATTGAAATGACTTGATCTTTATGCTACGCTTATCAATAGGAGTATGTCCACCATATCATTCTCCTAACGATATGATCTTGTTGTTGATAACATCTCAATGTTCATGATATGGAAACCACAATCATTTAATCAACCAACAAGCTAGTGAAATACAGAGGCTATACTAGGGACTTCAATTTAAGTTTACAATTCACACAAGTATTAATGTTTCCTTGTTAATACTATTATAGCATGAATATAAACATTTATCATAAACACAAAGATATAATAATAACTATATTTATTATTGCCTCTAGGGCATATCTCCAACAGTCTCCCACTTGCACTAGAATCAATAATCTAGTTTCAAACCTTTGTGTATATAACACCTATGGCTTTCTGGTGTTGTATGTACACGATTGCTAGTGGTCAACTGATCTCCGGATCTGACACTTCCAGGTCCGTGTGTAATTGCATGTCTTTGCGTCTCTACACATCACTCATTCTCTAATGAGATGGCTTTGTATAAATTTGGTCTTTCGGTGTGACCTTTAGCTCTTTGGGGTTAAAACATGTTGATAATATTGTCGCACAATATATCTTCATAGTATTATCCCACTGTGAACTACACCTAGTTTGATAACAAACTACTTGACACAAATGCCCTCTTTTTGCTGCTATAATAGCAGTCATATACTTAGCCTTTTGTTGTAGTATCTGTCACAATGTCTTAACTTTGGAACTCATCCAAATCCATTATGGAACTCACTTTCCATTATATTTTGCCACCCTTAGTTTAGATTGAGATAAACTTAATTTGTACTTTGTGACAAAGCTAGTATCAATGTAGTACTTTTACAATGAACTAACCATCTATTTGTCACTTCTACAAATATTATACTCTTTAGTTCTTTCAAAAGATCATAAGAATATCTTACTATTGTCCAATGATCATCTTACGAATCATTCTGGTATATGCTCACAACATTTAGAGTCATAGGACATATCTGGATTTGTACATATCACAGTATGATTGATATAAATACTCTTTGTGATTTCATACATCAAGTATCAATCTATACTTGATTATTTGTTTCACTTTACCAAATGTCAATACACTTGAATATATCATCAACATTGAACTTATTCAAT
Organism: Avena sativa; assembly: GCA_916181665.1. NCBI lineage: Eukaryota > Viridiplantae > Streptophyta > Magnoliopsida > Poales > Poaceae > Avena > Avena sativa. The sequence continues at coordinate 217,602,119 of OV702280.1, read as the reverse complement.
CCTTTCTGTGTGACAAGAACCTCTCTTGTAGTTTCTATATTGAACTCATTCAATATCTTGTCTATGTACTTCTGGCACAACCATATTAGCGTCTAATGATGCCAAATATTTGGGTTTTGCCTAAGTCTTTCATCGAGATGAAATTCTTAATATGTGTTAATAAAATATACATTATTTCCAATCAACAATATGTCTTCCACATAATGTATTAGAAACATGCCTTAGTGCTCCCACTTAATTTCTTGCAAATCCAAGCATCTCCATCGTCTCTGATGAACTTTTAAACTCCTTTAACAGTTTCATCACAGTGAAGATTCCAACTCCGCGATGCTCACTTTAACCATTGAAGTTTGCATATTCTTTTAGCATCCTTTGAATTAACAAAACCCTATGGACCGTGTTATGCACATGTCCTAGGTAACGATTCTATTAGAAGAACTTGTTTTGTTTATTCAACTACCATATAACAAAATTATATGTAGTGTTTGCTACATTAATCCGTCTAGACTAAATATCACTATGAAAGATCAAATCTTGTCATAGTCAACCTTTGAACATTTTGTGAACTCTTTCCCAACATGTCGACTATTTCATAGATGTGAAACATCCATGTCTATTTCTTTATAGATCCAGACACAACTGTAAGGTCTTACACCTTTCTCGAGGGTCCTTCAAGTTCAAAACTTGATTTCTCGTGTATGGAACTATCACGGATTTTATGGATTCAAGCCATTTGACGGAGTCAGGGCCCATCATCGCTTCTTTGTATGTAGTCGATTCATTATTCTCAAACAACGATTCAACCCTCAAATCTTGGTATTTGATTGTTTACCCGATCTACTTATTTCAATAGGAACTTAGATCTCCGTGACCACAACCTTTGAGGCACGTGAGCCATGAGCATTGTTGCTGCCTCCGGAACACTTTTCGGTGCTGCGCAACTTTGCACATACAGCTAAGGTTCTTTTAACCTTATCAAAGTTCTATTGTCCTCCCACTTAACTTTTCACGAAAAATTCCTTCTAAAAGAAACTTGACGTTTTAAGTGACAAACACTTTTGTCTCCGGTGTTATGGAGGTTTACTTAACAATTATTCGAAATAACATACAAAGACAGGTTCATCCGACTTTGGTTGCAAGCATCTTTCTTATGCACAGCATACCAATGTTTAAGAAAGGACAACTTCGGTTTTATCCCAAACCATAACTTTATATGGTGTCATTTCAACGGATTATGATGGAGCTCTTTTCAGTGGAAAAACGGTAATCTCTAAAGCTTTTAATCTTTAAAATATAATGGCATTTTTATGAATTATACCTTTGATCTTACCATGTCAAACAAGGTTTAATTACATATCTCGAACGTTCCATACTCTTATGGTGTTTCGGGAAAATGCAAATCCACTGAACGATTCCTTAAATGTTAGGTATTATGCTAAACTTGTAACTCAAATATCTTCCTTTATGATCTTATCATAAACTATTTATATTCTTGTTACAATGATTTTGCACTTCATCTTGAAAGTCTTTGAACTCTTCAAATATTTCACACTTCATCCTTATTAAGTAAATATTCATATATTCACTCAAATTTTCGGAGAAAGCATATGAAGTTGAAATCCATCGCTCTTGACTACACATAATGGACTTCGTACAACAATATGTACAAGTTCCAATAAGCTAGTCATTCGTTCCCTTTTGGCCTATGAACGAAGTTTTAATTATCTCTAGGAAAGTTTCACAAGCGTCATTTGATCAAAATCAAATAGACTCCAAAATTCCATCCATATGGATTTTCTTCATGTTTTCTTTCCAATATAATTTAAACGGCGATGTCACTTCCTAAGTGATCTTTTAATCAATTTGTCTTTCGACATTTTTAGCACTAGTTTTATGGATGTGATTTCTCCAACGAGATTTGTGAATCATCCATCTTTTATGGATTACGGCAATTATTTGAACAACCCATTTGTTCCCATAATACCTGATAAAACAAATCTTGAAGGCAAGCTTTGATGTTTTAACGAGCAACACAATAACCCTTTATTTGTTCTCGATGAACATCATCACATATTCTTTTGCTAGTTACTTAGGCCATTGTAGTTCATGAATTGTGTTGTTTCGTATGACGATTCACACCAACAAATTCAGTATCAAATACTTAAGAACCACATTGTTTAATAAGCAAAGAATATTGCCATAACATGTATATCATCTATATACTTAAACTGAACAATTCTAGTCTTTTCTTTTCTGCCATATATTTATGAGATTCTCTTTCAGTATTTCCTTTTCTGTTTGAAAGAATCTATCCATATCAATAGTGGAGTCATACATATGACATATAGTCCAAAGCATGTATACATAAATACCAATGTCTTTGGACTTGCATTTTGAAGTAGATCACCATCATCAAATGTTTGGTATTCTTTCAAATTCCTTTCTTTAGTAATCTCTTGGTGTAGTAAACATTTTACCTACATCAAATATTCACCCTTATCATGGAATTATCCATGATCAAGCTACTTTTAGCTTATAACGGTGAAACATGAGTATAATGTTGCTCTCCAAATCCTTTTGGACGATTAGGACAACTAGTGTCTCCAACCTTTTGCAATTTCTCATCAAATATGAGAACATGACTTTTGCCATATTATACTCTATCATGTTGTAACCAATACTTCGTTTCAGATATCACAATATCTTCCACACATCATGGTTTCTGAAACAACTCTTTCAGATCCTAGATAACCTTGATATTAAGAGAATCCTTTGAATATCAAGAATCATGGAGAAAAACATGATACTTATATACTAACACTTGGAATTGTTACTCTTGATTTAATACTAATTATTAAACTTCATGGAGTAACCGGAGCGTACTGAAAGTTTGCAATAGGACTTTTAAACTTTATATTAACACTTGAAAACAATACGATACCAGTTCGTAAAGTAACTAACCAGAATTCTATAGTTCTATCATCTCAATTATAACTAAGCGCAAGGTGGTATATGGATGCCAATGACTACAACAACTATGCAAATTCACTTTGATTTAGTTTATGATAAATTGAGTTCTAATTAATAATTAAATTAATCTAGGTGAACTCCCACTCAAAACAATATCCCTCACATTGTTTTAGTGATCACACGAACCAAATCCACCACATCAAAACCGATCATCACGAGAGTTGATATAGCTTCAATGGCGAACAATCAACATGTTCATCATATCTACTATATGACTCATGCTCTACCTTTCGGTAATCCGTGTTCCTGAGGCCATGTCTGTACATGCTAGGCTCGTCAAGATCAAACCTTAGCTACCGCATAAGCAAATCTGGCTTGCTTACGTTGTATACACTTGCGGAATCTAACACACCCGATCATCACGTGGTGCTTCGAAACAACAAGTATTAGCAACGGTGCATACTAAGGGTGAACACTTTCGAACTTGAAATTCATGTGCATGAGGGATCATCTTATAATGCTACCGTCGTCTACTAAGCAATACAAGATCCATAAAGGATTAACATCACATGCAATTCATAATTTGTGATATGATATGGCCTTTCTTCTTTGTGCTTCTGATCTCCATCTTCCAGCACGAACATGATCTCCATCATCACCGGCATTGAATCAAGGTCAATGACGCCTCTCCATGGTTGTCGTCCACCGGCTTCAACTATTACAACTACTTTGAATAGACACGCGGGTCTTAACAGAAATTAAAGACAACCATATGGCTCCTGCCGGTTGCCGACTTACAATAAGGAACATTGCATACATCATATATAATCACAATCATGGCCATATCACATCACTGCACACCCCTACAAAACAAAGAATCTAGAACTGGTGGCAGGTACTGGTTCTCTGCCCAGTCGACAAAGAAGTCCGCCACCGCTTGAGACTTGATGGTGATCCGGGGCTCATACCAGATGCAGTAGGCGGCCAGCTCGATGGCCCACTTGGCTACCCGGCCCGTGGCATCTTTGTTTCCAAAGATTTCGCCCAACGGCGCAGTGGATACCACGGTGAGCGGATGCTCCTGGAAGTAGTGCTTGAGCTTTTGCAAGCCAGGTACACCCCGTAACACATCTTTTGGTAGTGGGGGTAGTTTTTGAAGGGGTTCGTAGCATGGAAAACAAAAAATTTCTATCGCATACAAACAAACAAGCCAAGATCTATCTACTAGATTGCAGCAACGAGTCGATGGAATAACTCACCCTCGAAGTTTCCAAAGCGGTTAACGAGAGCAGATTCTCGTGGGTGATGTAGTCGTACTCTTTCCGATCTCAAGATCGTGTAGACGATCCTTCCGGCGCCACGTTCCGGCAGCGCTCCCGCAGTCAGTCACACGTTCGGTACTCGAAGAAGACCTTCCTCTCCCTTGTTCCAGCAGGCAGCGGAGGTTGTAGCACTCTCCTCGCGATTCCGGCAGCACAACGGCGTGGTACCGGAAGTAGAGGGGAAATCCCGCAGGGCTTCGCCTTAAGCCGGTGCGAGTATGGTGGAGCTTATGAGAGAGGCTATTAGTGGTCTAGTAATTAGACACACTAATTAGAAGGCTCTAAACCAATTAGAAGGCTCTAAACCGCAGGCTAAAGCAATTAGAAGCTCTAAACCAAAACGGCTCTAAACCGGAGGTAGAAGATAGGAACTTGTGTGTTCTAGGAGGGGAGCCCTGCCCCTCCTTATATAGATGGGAGGGGGCTGGCGCGCCAGGGGAGGGAGGGAGTCCCTCCCCAACTCGGCCTAGGGCTGGCCGCCGGCTTGGAGGAGAGAAACTCCTCCTCCAAGTCGGTTCCAACTCATCTTGCTTGTTTCCCACAGTTTCTTGTTTTAGCCGTTTGACTTTCAAACTGGACATTTGACTTTTCTGTTTTAGGATTCAAATTAATCCTTTATTTGGAACAGCAAGAACACTTAGTACATGATGCAATCATTCAATGACACACTCATGTACCCTCCCCCCCCGGAGTGCCGGACAATCCGGAACCTTCTAGAACATTCCCGATGAAAACACCGGAATCATTCCCGAACTCCGAAACGGGACTTTCCTTATATGAATCTTATTCTCCGGACCATTCCGGATCACCTCGTGATATCCCGGATCCCATCCGAGACTCCGAACAACATTCGATCTCTTTCTCATAATACCATAACTACTCAAAACAACGTCGAATCCTTAAGTGTGTCTCCCTACGGTTCGTGAATTATGCGGACATGATCGAGACACTTCTCCGAACAATAACCAATAGAGGAATCTGGAAATTCATATGGCTCCCACATATTTCTACGATTACTTTGCGATCGAATGAACCACTTACATACGATACCAATTTCCCTTTGTCTCACGATATGTTACTTATCCGAGGTTATGATCGTCGGTATCTCTGCATACCTAGTTCAACCTCGTTACCGATAAGTACTCTTTTCTCGTTCCCATGATATGTGATCCGTTGTGACCAAGTCACATGCTTGCAAGCCAATTGGATGACATTCCACCGAGAGGGCCCAGAGTATATCTATCCGTCATGTGGATGGACAAATCCCACTCTTGATCCATGTGTTTCAACCAATACTTTCCGAACACTTAATGCCACATTTATAGCCACCCAGTTACGGTGTGGTGTTTGATGTCATCAAAGCATCCATCCGGCAAAGGTGATATGCATGATCTCATGGTCGAAGGAATTAGGTTACTATGTATCAGAAAGCATATAGCAATTGAACTATTGAAATGACTTGATCTTTATGCTACGCTTATCAATAGGAGTATGTCCACCATATCATTCTCCTAACGATATGATCTTGTTGTTGATAACATCTCAATGTTCATGATATGGAAACCACAATCATTTAATCAACCAACAAGCTAGTGAAATACAGAGGCTATACTAGGGACTTCAATTTAAGTTTACAATTCACACAAGTATTAATGTTTCCTTGTTAATACTATTATAGCATGAATATAAACATTTATCATAAACACAAAGATATAATAATAACTATATTTATTATTGCCTCTAGGGCATATCTCCAACAGTTTTGCTTGGAGAGGGAGAGCACCTCGCTGAGGTAGTAGACAGGCCGCTGAATCGGCTATGCCTTGCCTGCCTCTTGTCGTTCCACCGCCAGGATGACGCTGATTACTCGGTTGGTGGTGGCTATGTAGAGCAGCACCGGCTCCTTTGCAGCCGGCTTGGCGAGAACCGGTGCCGTTGACAGCATGCTCTTGAGGTCGTGGAAGGCCGTGTCCGCCTAAGCCGTCGAAGTGAACTTGTCCGTCTTCTTCATCAGCTGGTACAGGGGCAGGGCCTTCTCTCCCAGCTAGCTGAAGAATTGGCAGAGGGAAGCCAAGCAGCCGATGAACTTCTGGACACCAAGCAGGCTCTTGGGCGGCTGCATCCTCTCGATGGCCACAATGTCCTCCGGACTGGCCTCGATTCCTCGGCTCGACACGAGGAAGCCTAGGAGCTATTCGGCTGGCACGCCGAACACGCACTTCTCTGGGTTTAGCTTCATCTGGTGCCGGCGGAGGTTCGCGAACGTCTCGCCGAGATCTTCCAACAGGGTCTGCTTCTCCTTCATATTGATGAAGAGGTTGTCCACGTACACGTGCACATTCCGGCCAATCTGCGAGTGCAAGCATTTCTGCATGTAGCACTGATAGGTAGCACCTGCATTCCTTAGGCCGAATGGAATGGTTACATAGCAGTAAGCCCTGTACAGGGTGATGAACGACGTTTTCAATTGATCAGCCGAATTTAGCCGGATCTGATTATAGCCGGAATAACAATCAAGGAAGGAAAGGAGATCATAGTCGGCCGTAGAGTCAATCACTTGATCAATACGGGGCATAGGGAAGGGGTCTTTCAGGCAGGCCTTGTTCAGGCTAGTGTAGTAGATACACATACGCCAGGTCTTGTTCTTCTTCAACACCAGGACTAAGTTGGCCAGCCAGTCCGGGTGGTATACTTCCATGATGAAGCCAGCAGCAAGTAGCCGGGCGATCTCGTCGCCGATGACCTTCCTCTTGTCCTCCGTGAAGCGACAGAGGGGCTTCTTGACCGGCTTGGCGTCAGGGCGCACATGAAGCGAGTGCTCGGTGAACTCCCTCGGCACACCAGGCATGTGTTTGGGAGACCATGAGAAGATGTCCCGATTCTCAAGGAGGAAGTCGACGAGCGCGCTTTCATATTCGCTGTCCAACCCAGCACCGATGGTGACGCACTTGGAGGAGTCAACCGGGTCGAGCGGGATCTACCAGGTCTCCTTGGACGGCTGGAACGCCATGTCCCCAGCCGGCACTTCTTGCTGTAGCATGGCCACATTGCGCAGCATCTCGCGCGCTTCTCCTCGGAGATGAGTAGGGCCTCGACTATCTTGGCGCCCTCCTTCGCACAGGCCATGGACCGTTTGTAGCATCCATCCATAGTGATCACACCATTCGGCCCTAGCAACTTCATTTTGAGGTATGCGTAGTGGGGGACCGCCGTGAACTTTGCAATGGCAGGGCGCCCGAGAAGGACATGGTAGGTGCTGGCGAGGTTGACCACCTCCTCCTAACCAAATATGACATCCAGCCGGATCTTGCCCAGCGGGACGCACGGTGGACCAGGCGCGACGCCATGGAACACAGTGGTCGAGGGCTGGAGGTCACATTCCGGGATACCCAGCTTCTCCATGGAAGACCAATAGAGCAGGTTGAGCTGCTCCCACCGTCTACCAGCACGCGCGTGAACCGGTAGGTGTGGGCGTCGGAGATGACGAGGGGGTCCAGCACCATCGTGTAGCCCCCAGGATTCGGGAGCGAATCCGGCTGGTCCTCCTGACTCCAAGTGATGGGGGTCTCGGACCAGTTGAGACGCAGGGGGACTAGGGGGACGACAGTGTTCACCTCCGCGCTATGCTGCTTCCTGCCGCGATTGTCAATCGGCTCGGCCTCGAAGATGTAGTAGTTCTCGTGCTGCTGGGGGTAGCTTCCATTACCTCGGTTGTTGACGGCTGCCCTAGCTGGTAGCGGGGGACCGCCGGGTGGGGGTGGGGGGAGAGGCGGTGATCCGGCCAGCTCCTTGATGTGGTGGGTCTAGCTGCACTGCCGAGTGGTGTGTGTAGCCGGCTTGGTGCCGCTGTGGTACTTGCAGGGCCCGTCGAACATTTGCTCGAAGGTGAAGGCATTCATGTACCTTTTGTCGTTGTGGGTCGGCGCGCCCTACACCGCGTTGACTTGTCGCTGGAGGTAGCGCGGGCTCTACTGCTCAACCTGGAGCTTGCCCTGGTAGCGTCTGTTGTTGCCGTGCCGTCGGGACGACCCGACATCTCCGCCTTGACCGGCTAGATTCTCCCGAGCCGGCTCAGTGGGAACCGGACGTCCCTCCGAGTTTACCCGGAGGGGCTTATTCATTGCCGCGTTCGCGGTAGCATACTAGTCGGCGACGGTCATCAGCTCCTCCATGGTCTTGGTCTCATCGTACAGCATTCGGTGGCGCAGCATCGTTCCCATGCGGCACCCTTCGATGAAGAAAGCAATTGCTTGGTTCTCAACCACCCCTTTGCGTGAGTTGCGCAGCTCGGTCCTACGGGTGAGATACGCGTGGATCCTACTCGCGGTCTCCCTGGACGCACAAAGAAAGATTGTGGGGCCTACCAGGACGCTTGTACGTGCCGTTGAAGTTCCGGATGAAGACTTTCTCGAAGTCCGACCAGGCATTGATGTTGTTGGGCGCTAGGATGTTGAGCCAAGTTCTCGCCGAGCCGGTCAGCATGAGAGGAATGTAGCGAACAGCCATGCGCTTGTTGGTGTGGGCGATTCCGACTGCGGTGACGTAGTCGGTTAGCCAGTCCTCCGGCTTCATGCTGCTATCATACTTGGGGGTGTCCCGTGGCAGAGAAAACTTGTCGGTGAAGGGCTCCATCCGGATGCGTGGCCCTAAGCACACATGGACGGTTGCGTTCGGTGATGCGAGCTTCCATTAGGAGGTCAATGCGAGCGCGCGCATCCGGCTCAACCGGGTTGGGAGTCCCCACCTGGCCAGAGAGGAAGGATGGTGGATGGGGTGGAGGTGGTTGCTGGCCAGCTGGTTGCGAGTGGCTCGTGGCGCCTTGATCGTCGCGGGCTTGGCTGCTGGCGGACTGGCGACGCTTGGAGCGCAGGGGTTGTTGACCCGGAGATGCAGAGCACTCGGTCTGGCGGGGTCCTCCCTGAATGTTTCCAGCCGATCGGTTCCTACGGGAACCAGCCTTTTGCCTCATGCGTGACGTGAGCGGCCTCGGCCTGCTCGTCAGCCATGCGCAGCAGATGCTACACTCGCTGGAACTGGCGCAGCATTTCCTCTACCTCCAGGTGAGGTAGGTCCTTCACGGTGGCTCGCGCCGCCCGGACATTCTTGACCGCCGTGTCGTAGACGGGCGGAGTACATGCAGGAAGCCGGATCAAGATCGTTCTCGAAGCGGGCGCCTAGCTCTCCCCCGTGGCGCTGCACGGAGCCCAGCCGGCTAGGATCCTCATTAGCCGGGGTGAAGCCATGGGCGCGATTATACTCGTGGATGTTGCTATCCATCCAATACTTGGTGGAGTCCAAGCCCTGGGCCTGCTAGAGCAGACGCTCATGCGCCTCCTCGATCTTGGCCATGGCTATATCCGGGTCATCCTCGGGATGCACTAGCTCGAGGAGTTCCTCGATAACCTCGTCCACCAGGCCCTTCTCACGCACCAGAGTGGACGAGCCTTGGTCGATGCCGCGCTCGAGAGGGGGACGACGGCTATTGCATGAGCAGGCCATGATCACATCCATGGCGTCGGGCGCAGCGAGCGCGCTGCCAGCTGAGGGCAACGGCTCGGCGAAAGGGACGATTTCCAGAGGGAAACGCTCCGGCACGGTGGCGACATAGACGTGCCGTCACCGAATAGCAGGATGGAGCCGCCTGCCGGGAAACTAGATCGAGCGAAGCAGCGAGCGTTGTCGATAACGCAGTCGAATTTTCCCAGCGTGAGCATGAGGACGGAGGCCACACGCTCTCCGGATGAAGTGCAGGGTCCCGTGCAGAACGTCACTCCGGTCATCGCCATCTCTGCCCCACGGTGGGCGCCAACTGTCGTCGTTATGGAAACGGCGGAGCCTAAGAAGGCTAGATAGAGGTGTGGGAGCAAGAAGGGAAGCGTGCGACGGCATCCGCATGCGGGATTGGGTACAAGAAGGTAGCGGGGACACAAGAAGTACCCAGGTTCGAAGCCCTCGGGTTGAGGTAAAACTCCTACACCTGCCAATCTGACTATAGGGATGAACACAAAGGGCTACAAGGCTCCTCGACCTGTATCTGGTCTGGCTAATGATCTAGGAGAGTCCAATCGTTGCTATGTTGCCCCTGTCGCCCCTTATATAGGCCGAGGCAGCATGGGCAACGGCCTGCCCGACTGGCGGGTTCCACAGGCGGGCCCCAGCCGGCTAGGTCGTCTACAGTGGCCGACATGGAGGGCGTGTACCCACAGTCAAGCCCATGCCGCCACGCCATCTACAGTGGTCACCATGTGGGTAGTTACACACAGTGCCACCTATTGTCTACTATTGCAACCATCATTGGTAAAGTCGTCAGTATGGGCCGAGTGTCTGAGTCTCCTTTCTGTCTTGTCCGCCGTCCTAGGCGTACTGCACATTGTGCTCTACGTCACCCTGTACATTGCCTGTCTTGGGTGGCCAACTAGAGTGGTGTCGTGGTATTGCCGACGAGTACGCCATGGAGGGGTCCTCACAGTGCGTGTTTAGAGACGTGGGGTAAGGCGGACGGTTGACAGGTACGAGGTAACACAGCTTACCCAGGTTCAGATCCCACAACGGTGGCGGAATCCTACTCCTGCTACAAATCACTATAATAGCAATACGCCGAGTTACAGAGATAGGTTCGCTGTGCGAGGTTATGTGAAGTTGTGCCCTAAAGGCTCCCATAAGCCCGACTTATATAGTCGCCAGGTCCTAGGGTTACAGGGAAAAGTCCTAGCCGGACAGGTTACAGAGTTCTACACCGTCTATTACTAGTCTTGTGTATCTTGCACTCCAAGGCTCCGGGTAAGCTGGTGACTCCACCGTAGCCTTCCTTTATCCGTCATGGGCCTCCCTTCTGGATCCACCTAACTGGGCCGCCCAGCAGGCCATAGGCCATGCTACCGACTATGGGCCACCCGGGTTAGTCGGATAAGAGACATGCTATGAGGAAACCCATATAGCATATCCCCAACAGTAGCCCCCGGAGAACTCCGAGATCTTGCGCCGTCTTGCCTCTTCCCGTGGAATGCTCCGTCTAGATGGATGTCGGCAAATCATCAAGCAATATCTTGTAGTCCTCCCAAAGAACCCTGCAAGGTTTTCTTCGTCTTCTATGAGTAAGTCGGAGAAATACCGAATCTTCCATCGTATGCTCCCGTTGTCGGATTAAATCCGTCCATGCCGAAATCTTCGATGGGACGGCTCATCTACCATGTCATTTATGACGACGTAGGATGTAGGTCAGCGACGCCTCGTAACTCACACATGCAGAGAACGTAATCATATCCGCTTTTCCCGCGCGAGCGATATGAACCGTTGGCGGCGGCGGTTGGAGACGTGGCGAAATTACCGCGCACGTTCACAAACACGTCGTCTACGCGGCAACCGTCCGATTAGTTGCACGAATCCTAACGCAGAGTAAGATAAATAGTAACCGTGGGACACTTTCCACATTTTCACCCCATTCTCTCGCGTCATCGTCTTCTTCCTCCAGCCGCGCGCCTCCTCGAGCTCTCCGCGAAAACCTAGAGAAACCCTAGCCTTGTTCTCTGCACCAGTCGCGCCCTCTCCCTCCTCCATGGCTAGCAGCAGCTCATCCCCATCAATGGCGGCGTCGAGCGAAGCCGGCGAGCTCCGTCGTCGTGCCCCTAGAGGGTCTGGTCATCCCCGCATCAGCGATGATAGAAACTACCGGCGGCGACCATAACCTGGCGGCGCTGGAGCCCCTAGAAGAGGAGCCAGACTCGCACAAAGGCGACTGGCGCGGCTCGGACATCACCGGCCGCGACATCCAAGAGATGGTCGCTGTGGGTTATCTCCCTGCGACGGAGGGGCTCGCCTGGCGGGCGGCGCCGGCCGGCGAGGTGACCCCTTCTCCCTAAGCCGGAGAGAAAGTATACCTCAAGGCGCAATTGGTACGCGGCATTTCTCTGCCCATCTCTCACTTCTTCCTGTCCGTCTTGAATCACTTCAAGGTCCAACCCCACAACCTCTCCCCCAATAGTATCTTACTGCTTAGCAACTTCGCAATTGGTACGCGAGACGGATTTCGCGTAGGATTTCCATACCTTCTAGCTGGGAAACCCTTTGAATTGCCAAAGATTGTTTACCCGGTGCTTACGTCGGGTAGCACAAATATGGTTCCTGGAGGAGTGTCGTCATCTCCGACGTGCGGTCTTGAGGAGCTACTCCGTCAAGCAGACATCTTGCAAAGTAACAGTGTTTCCTTTGGCAAGCTGCTGGCCGAGAGTGCTACAAACCTCAAGATCATCGCACTTGTAAGTTTTACTTTACCTTTTGCATTTCATATGAGTATCCCACCGTATCCCCCGAGGATGTAGACGGAAAACCATTGGTTTTTCATCTATATGCTCTAAGAGTGACTAAGTTAGAAAGAACTCGCACTGTAGCCCCCAAGCATTTAGATGGAAGAAATTATTCCGACTAGATGCTTTAAGAGTAGCATACACAGTGTTCATAATTTTAAGTGCTATAGCCCCCAAGCCTCTAGTTGTAACTTAATTAGTTTCGACTAGATACTTAAAGAAAAGCTAAGCATTTTCCGAGTTAAAACTTTATACTGTAGCCCCCAAGCTTCTAGTTGAGAACTGAATCAGCTCCGACTAGATGCTTTAAAGAAAAGCTAAGCATATTGCTAAGTTAGAATCTTTCGCTGTAGCCCCCGGGCGCCTAGATGGAAAATCTCCGACTAGGGGCTCTAAGCGGACTAAACAACGACTTGACTTTGTGTTTGTTTCCACAGAACGAGAATGCTCGGAGGGGCATGGCCAACGATAAGTACCAGAAGATGCGCGTGGACCATGAAGCTGAAAAGGGTAAAACCGCCATCTTGAAGGAACAGATCATCAAAAAACAAGAGTCTGTTTTCCTTTTGCGCACTTCCGTCTTACTTCTGTGCCTTCCTTTTTCGAGTAATCACTGTGTACTTTGCTTTCTCAGACTTGCAGAGCATGTAGCCAAGGCCAAGGATATTGTCGAGCAGTCCAAGCACATCAAGCAGATGGACAGCGAGAACAAGATCCTTAAGAAGGAGAGGGAAGAAATGTTGAAGATGCACGAGGATTCCATGAAAGCCCTACCAGACTCCGCCTCCGCTGAGATCAATCGCTTGAAGGAGGAGCTTGCGATCCTAAAGGATCAGAAGCAAGCTGCCGATGAGCAAAACCTTCGCCATAGCGAGGCGTTTAAGCTCCTCCAACAAGAGAAGGAATCCTTGGCGGACGTCGTCTGGCAGGCTAAGGCCATCATCTTCCGTAAGTATCCTCCGCCTTGTGGCTCTGTAGTCTGGATACTTAGAATTTATTGAACTCATGCAATCGTTGTCGGAATTTTCAGCGCCCATGGGTTTAACCCGCTCGCCTCCTTCGATCAAGGAATGCATGATTCTTGCTGGCAACTTCATCAACACCGCCATCGCCCAAGCCAAGGAGATTGCCAAGCCCCTTCAAATTTATATCAAGGCCTCCGACTCCATGGTGAAGTACTCGGAGATTCTGCGCCGAGCCCCCGAGCGTGTCGCAAGTTGGAAAGCTTCATGTGCACGGGCTGGCGCAAGGATGTCGTTGTCCATGGTGAAGGCACACTATGAAGGTGCCGACATCGACACGGTGACATCTGGTATCCCCGACGTAGATGATGACGGCAAGGAAATCGATCACGAAGCCATCATGTCATCACTCGCGGGTTATGACACCAGGGTTGCCGAGTTGGTGGACGTCAACGTCTTCGTGCCCAGGAACTTTCTTGACAATGCCAACCCTGAATCCTCCGAGTCTCCTCACAGTGGTGGCGCTGAGGGTGAATCTCCGGCTGGTGATGATGCGGCCTCCAAGTCCCCTGCACCCAAGGAGTGAAAAAACACTTTGTAATTCTTGTTTCACCTCTGGAGTGTGCATTAAAAAAAACTTGGTGATGTAATCTTAAGGCGGAAAACAATGGCTGTCGTATCCTGCTACTTAAGAATTAATGCCCAGTATGTATATGTTTTTTAAGCAAGTGCTGGCTTATCCGTTACTCTGGGTCTTATGCTTGAATTTTCGTGAGTCGGAAGACTCGTTGTCGGAACAATGCGCTTAGGCGATGATGCCCAATGGCACTGTCAATAACCTTAGCACAAAATCGCCGACAATAAGTGCCGAAAGTCACTACTCCAGAATCCACATAAAAACAACAAAGAACGTGTAGACCAGAAAACTTAAGCTAACGCCCGTAGGCGGAATTTTCACAAGTGCAATCGCAAAGCTTGTGCATAAAGGTTTATATGATCCAAAAATGAACACTAAAGGAGGTAAAAGACTCAGCAATATGAGTGAACCAAAGATCTTTATTTCATTGATCATATAAGAGGTACACGATTAGATAAAAAATGCTAAGTGTAGAAAGGACGTAGCTGTGCTATGTTCCATGGCCGATCAAGCTCCGGGTAGTCATCATCCGGGTCACGTCGCTTACGCTTATGATCCTCATTGGGTCTATCCTTGAGCTCACAATTGTCGACAAGGTAGTAAGACCCATTGAGCAGCGCCTTGCTTATGGTGAACGGGTCTTCCCATGGCGGGGATAATTTGTGTGACTTCTTCTGCTTAAGTCGGAGTACTAAATCCCCCTCTATAAACGAGCAATGCCGAACGCGGCGACTATGGTAGCTGCGTAGCTTCTGCTGGTAGATGGCGGATCTTTGGCATGCCAAAATGCGCTCCTCCTCGAGAAGGTCCACATCAAGGCGTCTGGATTCTTCATCGTCATCTTCGTCGTAGGAGGCAACTCTTGGTGCATCGTGGAGGATGTCGGAGGGTAGGATGGCTTCTGCTCCATATACCATGAAGTAAGGGGTGTAGCCGGTGGATCTGTTAGGTGTAGTTCGTAAACTCCACAGCACAGATGGCAATTCTTCCGCCCAGGCTCCAGCTGCTCTATGTAGCGGTGCCTCAAGACGTGGCTTGATTCCCTGCAGAATTAATCCATTGGTTTGCTCAACTTGACCATTGGATTGTGGGTGTGCCACAGACGCAAGGTCAAGTCGGATGCCTTTGTCCCAGCAGTAGGCCTCCACTTCTCCGAGTGACAAGTTGCTTCCATTGTCGGTGATGATGCTATGTGGGAGACCAAATTTCACCACTAGATCCGGACAAACCTGAGGGCAGTTTCCCCATCAAGCTTTCTAATGGGTTTAGCTTCTATCCATTTGGTGAATTTGTCAACTGCTACAAGCAGATGCGTAAACCCACACGGTGCCGTTTGTAACGTCCCCACCATGTCTAGCCCCCAGACTGCAAACGACCAAGTTATTGGTATTGTTCACAATTCTTCAGCAGGAACATGTGGTTGTCAGGCATAATACTGGCATCATGTGCATGTTTCAACCAGCTTGTCGTCGTCCGCCTTCGCGGTCAGCCAGTAGAATCCTTGCCGGAAGGCTTTCGCGACCAACGATCGAGGAGCGGCGTGATGCCCGCAATCTTCGAGATGGATTTCGCGTAGGATTTCCATACCTTCCGTGTTCGAGATATTCCATGAACGGTTTGGTCCAAGCCGGAGGGATCTTTGTCACCATGTTGACGAAAGAATCAGCTATATCCGGGTTGTCGATGTCGGCGCCCTTCACGGATGGTGTGCGTAGATGCTCTAGGAAAACTCCTGGCGGAATTTGCTTTCGCCCTGATCCAAGTTTAGACAATAGATCAGCTGCCTCGTTTTGGTCCCTAGGCACATACTTGACTTCGTAGCCCAAGAAGCTCTTGGCTATCTCGTCCACTTCGTCGCGATATGCCGCCATCATAGGGTTCCGCGCATTCCAGGTGCCAGCCACCTGCTGGGCAACCAAGTCGGAATCTCCACAGCAAACTATGCGCTTGATGCCGATATCCTTGGCTACACGCAATCCGTGAATGAGTGCTTGATACTCCGCCATGTTGTTTGTAGCCTCGAAGTGGATCTGCAGAACGTAGTGTAGCTTGTCTCCTTTTGGTGAATGTAGCACTACACCAGCCCCCGAGCCGTTGAGCAACTTTGATCCGTCAAAGTGCATCACCCAATACTCTGGTTCCGGCAACGGAGTAGCATCCGGCATCTCCGTCCAATCTGCAATAAAATCCGCCAAGGCTTGTGACTTGATAGCGTCGCGTCTTTTGTAGGTGATCTCGAAGGCAGCAAGTTCAATGCCCCACTTCGCGACCCTTCCTGTAGCGTCGTTGTTGTTGATAATGTCGGATAGTGGAGTCTTGCTCACTACTGTGATTGGGTGCTCCTGAAAGTAATGCCTCAGCTTCCGTGAAGCAAGGAATACTCCAGAAGCTATCTTTTGGTAGTGCGGGTAACGCTGCTTGGACTCCGTCAAGACCTCGCTTACATAGTAAACTGGTCGTTGAAATCCATGTTCATGGCCTGGTTCCTTCCGCTCTACCACGACGACGATGCTGATAACCCGGTTGGTTGCCGCCATGTAAATTAATAGGGGCTCACCAGGCTCGGGTGCTGCAAGGATGGGCGCTGAGGAAAGAATCTCCTTGAGCTGCTTCAATGTTGCATCTGCCTCGTCCGTCCATGTGAATTTGTCCACCTTCTTCAGCAACTTGTACAAT
The DNA here is from genome assembly GCA_916181665.1 of Avena sativa. Classification (NCBI taxonomy): domain Eukaryota; kingdom Viridiplantae; phylum Streptophyta; class Magnoliopsida; order Poales; family Poaceae; genus Avena; species Avena sativa. Next base: position 217,585,249 of record OV702280.1, on the reverse strand, counting down.
GGCAGGGCCTTCTCTCCAAGTCGGCTCATGAACCGACTAACTGCTGCAACACAACCTGTTAGTCGTTGGATGTCCTTTAGGCATGTCGGACGGTTTATGTTTAAGATGGCCTTGATTTTCTCCGGATTGACCTCGATTCCGCGCTCGGAAATGATGAAGCCCAACAGTTTTCCGGCTGGAACCCCGAAGACAGACTTCTTAGGGTTGAGCATCATGTTGTATTTCCGGAGATTATCAAAGGTTTCTTTTAAGTCGGATATTAAGTCATTTGACTTTTTAGACATCACCGTGATAACGTCCACATAGGCGTGAATGTTCCGACCAATTTGGTCGTGAAGGCAACGTTGCATTGTCCGCCGGTAGGTAGCACCTGCATTTTTCAACCCAAAAGGACATCGTGACATAGCAAAACGTGTCGTATGGGGTAGTGAACGAAGTGGACAATTGGTCCGACTTCCTCATCTTGATCTGGTGGTATCCTGAGTATGCATCGAGAAAACACAAAAGTTCTGAGCCAGCCGTCGAGTCAATGACTTGGTCAATGCGAGGCAAAGCAACGGATCTTTGGGACATGCTTTGTTCAAGCCAGTGTAATCAACGCACATTCTTAATTCATTGGTTCCCTTTTTGGGGACAAGTACAGGATTGGCCACCCATCGGGTGTGAAGGACTTCTCGGATAAACTCAGCCTTAAGTAACCTATCTATCTCTTTGCCAATGGCGCGTCTCTTCTCATCTCCGAAGCGTTGTAGAGGTTGTTTCACTGGTTTACATTTTGGATCTATGTTTAAGCTGTGCTCGACAAGTTCCCTAGGTACACCTTTCATGTCGGCAGGTTGCCAGGCAAAGATGTCCCTATTCTCACGGAGGAACTCGACGAGCGCGCCTTCCTATTTGGGATTCAGGTTCGTCCCAATGGCGACGGTCTTGGAGGCATCGCCTACCACAAGTTCCACAGACTTGGTCTTGATGGCGGCCTTGAACGCAGGAGCGGAGTCGGAGATCTGCTTCTTCGACGCGGGCATCTCTGAGTCATTGACCTTGCTCTGGATCTCCTTGAATTCTTCACTGTAGAGGACAGCTTCTGCAATGGCTGCTTCATTGATCTCGCAGTCCCTTGCCTTGGTAAAGCTTCCGGATACGGTGATGACACCATTTGGTCCAGGTATCTTGAGTTTGTTGTAGACGAAGCATGGTTTGGCCATGAATGTGTGGAATATGTCGCGGCCGAATATGACGTGGTACACGCTCTTGAAGGGGACCACCTCAACGGTCATGCGTTCTTGGCGGTAATTATTAACGTCGTCAAAGGCTACCTGAAGTGTAATGCACCCAAGGGACCGAGCCTCCCGTCCAGGAACTACGCCATGGAACACGGTGTTGGTCCGCCTTAGGTTTTCCTCCGTCAAGTTCATCTTCTGCAGTGTATCCAGGTACATGATCTTGATGCTGCTTCCACTATCCACCATGCACTTGGTGAACTCCACGCCGTCAATCAATGGGTTAATGACCATGGAGTATTGGTTCTCCGTGGGCACAATGTCTGGGTGGTCCGTCCTGTCCCAAGTGATTGGAACCTCCGACCAGCGCAGGTATTGGGGGACTGGGGGGAGAGTGGCCATCAGGATCCTTAGAGAGGTATTCTGTTGTCGGACGGTGGGGGTGCCAAGGAAAGTGTGGTAGACTGGGGCCTTCTTTGCGAAGGGGTTCTTTCCCTTGTCGTCGCTCTTGGCGGCGTGCTTGGGGTCAACGTCCTCGTCCATGTCACTTGAATCTTTGGACTCCTCCTTCTTCTTCCCCTTGCCCTTGCCTCGCGGTCTGCTCTTCCGACTTTGCTTGTAGCCGGACTCCGGGTCTTCCTTGAGGTCGTTGACGAATTTGCAGTGTCGATTGGTATGGGTGGCCTTGCCATTGACATCGAGGTGTACGAGGCACGGCATATCGCGGTACTCTTTGTACGTTTGGGGGATGCGGAGCGGCGCCGAGTTGGTTTCACTTCCTCGTTGCTGCCCACGGCCTGCTGCCCTTCCTCGGCCATGTTGTCCTCCTTCTCCTCGTCCTGCAAAAGTCATGGCGACCATGTCGGTAGATTGCTTTTCTTCTGGAGCGGTTTTCCGCTTTGTACTGCTGTTCCTCCGAGATTGGGTTGGAACGGCCGTTGCCGGCAAAGAGCCACGAGCATCATCGTCGGCAGCTGCAAACTCACTAGCTAACTGAATCATCTGATTCAAGTCAAGCTGATGATTGTCCTGCAAGCGCTTTAGCTTATGTCGGAGTAACGTGCCCCTTTCCAATCCATCGATGAAGGCGGCCATGGCGGTCTGGGCGTGCACCCCTGCGCAGGAATTCTTCATGTCCAGCCAGCGGGAGAGGTAGGCGCGAGATGTCTCGTCTTTCTCTTGCACGCACCGCTGTAGATCGCCCACAGTGCAGGGACGCTTGTATGTACCCTCAAAGTTCTTGGTGAACGCTTCTTGCATGTCCATCCAGTTGTAGATAGATTTTTCCGGCAAGTCGTCGATCCATTGACGGGCCGTTCCCGCCAACATTAATGGGAGGTACTTGACGGCGACGTTGGGGTTGCCTCCAGCAATATCCACTGCGTTGTCGTAGTCCTGCAACCATGTGGCAGGCTTGGCGGTGCCGTCATAGGGCTTGATGGTCTTGTCAATCCGGAATCCTTTGGGGTAAGTTGCGGACCGTATTGCAGGTCCAAAGCAACGTGGTCCCAGGTATGGTCCTTCCCGGGCCTCGTGGATCTTATCGATCCGTGAACGTGCATCGTATGGCTCCGGGTTCTTCTTCTTGTTGTCAACAGGGGATGGGCTGCGTGAACGACGCGGGCCTCTTCCGTCATGGTGACTGCTTGGCGGTGACGGAGGCGGAGGTGGCGGTGGGTTAGCCTTCTTGATGTTACCCTCCTGCGATGCCCCACGCCTGTCACGGTTGCTTGACAGACGCGGAGGGTCGTGGTGTGACCTGCTCTTATGTCCTTCGTGGTGCTCTCCATCATGACGGGTCTGTGCCGCGTTGTCGTGGATGACGATGCCGCACTGCTTTGGAGGGGGCATATCCGTACGATGGTGAGTCTTGTAATCTTCCTGACGTCGGGGGGATCGGGGCGGTGGCGATGGGCGGCGAGGTTGGGCTCTTTCTCCGTGGTCGAAGGATATGGGGATAGCATCCTTCCTGTTGCGTGCATCCCGCCGTCTTCATTCTGATGAACCCGTCCGCAATCCGACATCCTGAGGAGATCTGTCCCTTGGCGGTTTGTACTAGCTAGATCGGCAGAGCGCTGGGTCAGACTCAAGCCTCTGAGAGGTGGCCTTTTCCTGCTGCTTTACCGCCTTGGCCACTAGGTCATAGACCTGCTCGACTGCCTCAGGCGATCTATCCTGCTCCAGAAGGGTCTTGGCGACGGCGAGGTTAAGGAGTGGGGTGGGCATCACCTGCTTTCCTTCACTATCAATGTATGGCTTGGCCTGTGCCGGCTTCGAGGGAGCCCATCCTAGGTTGCGCCGTACACCAAGATCGTTGATGACGCAGCCGGAGCTTTCATAGCCTTCTGCTACTGCAGCAGAGTCTTGTACTCGGCCTCCATTGCTCTTGCTTTCTCTATGGACTTCTGCGCGTTGACCAGATCTTGATCTAGTTTAGATCCTTGCTCCGCGATGGCTTGCACCTCCTCCAGCAGCTGCTGGCGCTTCTCGTCAAGCTGAGTCACGTTCCGGATATGATCAACGGTTAGAGGCTCAACGAGGAGATTGCCGTACATCACTCTATCAGCTGGAGTAACATGGGCTGCTGCCGACGTGGATGCTGGGGGCGGCAAGTTCGCGGTGTTGTTGTTGCTCGAACCGGTGTCGAGTTCCTGCGGCTGCTGCACTGGGTTAGGCGGAGGCGGCATGACCTTTGCGCGATCAATGTCGTCAGCAATTAGTGGCCCCTTCCCCTTATCCAGTGCCGTAGGCAGATCTTGCCCGGGCTGGTCTTCGTCCATCGCTGTCCCAATGGTGACGAACACCCCTCGAGACATGACGGTGTTGTTGGAGATATGCCCAACAGGCAATAATAAAGTGGTTATTATCATATCTTCACACTTATGATAAATGTTTACATACCATGCTATAATTGTATTAACCGGAAACATTAATACTTGTGTGATTTGTAAACTAAAATAAGAGTCCCTAGTATAGCCTCTTGTTAAACTAGCTTGTTGGTTAATATATGATCATGGTTTTCTGATCATGAACATTGAGATGTTATTAACAACAGGATCATATCATTAGGAGAATGATGTGATGGACATAATCCTATAGATAAGCGTAGCATAAAGATCAAGTCATTTCAATAGTTCAATTGCTATATGCTTTCTGATACATAGTAACCTAATTCCTTCGACCATGAGATCATGCATATCACCTTTACCGGATGGATGCTTTGATGACATCAAACACCACACCGTAACTGGGTGGTTATAAAGGTGGCATTGAGTGTTCGGAAAGTATTGGTTGAGACACATGGATCAAGAGTGGGATTTGTCCATCCACATGACGGATAGATATACTCTGGGCCCTCTCGGTGGAATGTCATCCAATTAGCTTGCAAGCATGTGACTTGGTCACAAGGGATCACATATCACGGGAACGAGAAAATAGTACTTATCGGTAACGAGGTTGAACTAGGTATGCAGAGATACCGACGATCATAACCTCGGATAAGTAACATATCGTGAGACAAAGGGAAATTGGTATCGTATGTAAGTGGTTCATTCGATCGCAAAGTAATCGTAGAAATATGTGGGAGCCATATGAATTTCCAGATTCCTCTATTGGTTATTGTTCGGAGAAGTGTCTCGATCATGTCCGCATAATTCACGAACCGTAGGGAGACACACTTAAGGATTCGACGTTGTTTGAGTAGTTATGGTATTATGAGAAAGAGACCGAATGTTGTTCGGAGTCTCGGATGGGATCCGGGATATCACGAGGTGATCCGGAATGGTCCGGAGAATAAGATTCATATAAGGAAAGTCCCGTTTCGGAGTTCGGGAATGATTCCGGTGTTTTCATCGGGAATGTTCTAGAAGGTTCCGGATTGTCCGGCACTCCGGGGGGGAGGGGTACATGAATGTGTCATTACATATTGGAATGATTGCATCATGTACTGAGTGTTCTTGCTGTCCCAAATAAAGGATTAAATTGAATCCTAAAACAGAAAAGTCAAATGTCCAGTTTGAAAGTCAAACGGCTAAAACAAGAAACTGTGGGAAACAAGCAAGAGGAGTTGGAACCAACTTGGAGGAGGAGTCCCACTCCTCCAAGCCGGCGCCCAGCCCAAGGCCGACTTGGGGAGGGACTCCCCTCCCCTGGCCGCGCCTCCCCACCCATAAAAGGAGGGGCAGGGCTCCCCTCCTAGAACACACAAGTTCCTATCTTCTACCTCCGGTTTAGAGCCGTTTTGGTTTAGAGCTTATAATTGCTTTAGCCAGCGGTTTAGAGCCTTATAATTGGTTTAGAGCCTTCTAATTGGTGTGTCTAATTACTAGACCACTAATAGCCTCTCTCATAAGCTCCACCATACTCGCACCGGCTTAAGGCGAAGCCCTGCGGGATTTCCCCTCTACTTCCGGTACCACGCCGTTGTGCTGCCGGAATCGCGAGGAGGGTGCTACAACCTCCGCTGCCTGCTGGAACAAGGGAGAGGAAGGTCTTCGTCGAGTACCGAACGTGTGACCGACTGCGGGAGCGCTGCCGGAACGTGGCGCCGGAAGGATCGTCTACACGATCTTGAGATCGGAAAGAGTACGACTACATCACCCACGAGAATCTGCTCTCGTTAACCGCTTTGGAAACTTCGAGGGTGAGTTATTCCATCGACTCGTTGCTGCAATCTAGTAGATAGATCTTGGCTTGTTTGTTTGTATGTGATAGAAAATTTTTGTTTTCCATGCTACGAACCCCTTCAGTGGTATCAGAGCCGTGTCTATATGTAGATCTGTTGCACGAGTAGAACACAATGGTCATTGTGGGCGTTGATGCTTTTATTGTTGATTGCTTCTTGTGTACTTTGTATCTTGCGGTATGTTGGGATGAAGCGGCCCGGGCTAACCTTACATGACATCGTTCATGAGACTTGCTCCACGCTTGACATGCAACTTGTATTGCATAAGTGGCTTTGCGGGTGCCTATTTCTCCTAGCATAGTTAAGATCCAATTTACAACGGGTGATTAACAATACTAGTATCAATGTTGTGGTTCTTGTTCGTAAGATAGAACGACACTTATTGAAAGCCCCAAACCACGTAAAATATGCAAAGAAAGTAGAGGCGTCTAACTTTGTTTTGCAGGGGTGTGCAGTGATGTGATATGGCCATGATTGTGATTATATATGATGTATGCAATGTTCCTTATTGTAAGTCGGCAACCGGCAGGAGCCATATGGTTGTCTTTAATTTCTGTTAAGACCCGCGTGTCTATTCAAAGTAGTTGTAATAGTTTAAGCCGGTGGACGACAACCATGGAGAAGCATCATTGACCTTGATGCAATGTCGGTGATGATGGAGATCATGTTCGTGCTAGAAGATGGAGATCGGAAGCACAAAGAAGAAAGGCCATATCATATCACATATTATTGAATTGCATGTGATGTTAATCCTTTATGCATCTTGTATTGCTTAGTAGACGACGGTAGCATTATAAGATGATCCCTCATGCACATGAATTTCAAGTCATAAAGTGTTCACCCTTAGTTAGCACCGTTGCTAAAGCTTGTTGTTTCGAAGCACCACGTGATGATCGGGTGTGTTAGATTCTACAAGTGTATACAACGTGAGCAAGCCAGATTTGCTCATGCAGAAACTAAGTTTGATCTTGACGAGCCTAGCATGTACAGACATGGCCTCAGGAACACGGATTACCGAAAGGTAGAGCATGAGTCATATAGTAGATATGATGAACATGTTGATTGTTCGCCATTGAAGCTATATCAACTCTCGTGATGATCGGTTTTGATGTGGTTGATTTGGTTCGTGTGATCACTAAAACAATGTGAGGGATATTGTTTTGAGTGGGAGTTCACCTAGATTAATTTAATTATTAATTAGAACTCAATTTATCATAAACTAAATCAAAGTGAAATTGCATAGTTGTTGTAGTCATTGGCATCCGTTTACCACCTTGCGCTTAGTTATAATTGAGATGATAGAACTATAGAATTCTGGTTAGTTACTTTACGAACTGGTATCGTATTGTTTTGAAGTGTTAATCTAAAGTTTAAAAGTCCTATTGCAAACTTTCAGTAAGTTCCGGTTACTCCATGAAGTTTAATAATTAGTATTAAATCAAGAGTAACAATTCCAAGTATTAGTATATAAGTATCATGTTTGTCTCCATGATTCTTGATATTCAAAGGATTCTCTTAATATCAAGGTTATCTAGGATCTGAAAGAGTTGTTTCAGAAACCATGATGTGTGGAAGATATTGTGATATCTGAAACGAAGTTTTGGTTACAACATGATAGAGTATGGCAAAGTTCATGTTCTCATATTTTGATGAGAATTTGCAAAAAGGTTGGAGACACTTGTTGTCCTAATCCTCCAAAAGGTTTTGGATAGCAACATTATACTCATAAATTCATCGTTACAAGCTAACAGTAGCTTGATCATGAACGATTCCATGATAAGGGTGAATATTTGATGTAGGTAAAATGTTTACTACACCAAGAGATTACTAAAAAAAAGGAATTTGAAAGAACACCAAACATTTGATGATGGTGATCTACTTCAAAGTGCAAGTCCAAAGACATTGGTATTTAACTATACACGCTTTGGACTATGTGTCATATGTATGACTCCACTATTGATGTTGATAGATTCTTTCAAACAGAAAAGGAAATACTGAAAGAGAATCTCATAAATATATGGCAGAAAAGAAAAGACTAGAATTGTTCAGTTTAAGTATATAAATGATATACATGTTATGGCTATATTCTTTGCTTATTAAACAATGTGGTTCTTAAGTATTTGATACTGAATTTGTTGGTGTGAATCGTCATACGAAACAACACAATTCATGAACTACAATGGCCTAAGTAACTAGCAAAAGAATATGTGATGATGTTCATCGAGAACAAATAAAGGGTTATTGTGTTGCTCGTTAAACATCAAAGCTTGCCTTCAAAGATTTGTTTTATCAGGTATTATGAGAACAAAAGGGTTGTTCAAATAATTTCCGTAATCCATAAAAGATGGATGATTCACAAATCTCGTTGGAGAAATCACATCCATAAAACTAGTGCTAAAAATGTCGAAAGACAAATTGATTGAAAGATCACTTACGAAGTGACATCGCCGTTTAAATTATATTGGAAAGAAAACATGAAGAAACTCCATGTGGATGGAATTTTGGAGTCTTTTGATTTTGATCACATGACGCTTGTGAAACTTTCCTAGAGATAATTAAAACTTCGTTCATAGGCCAAAAGGGAACGAATGACTAGCTTATTGGAACTTGTACATATTGTTGTACGAAATCCATTGTGTGTAGTCAAAAGCGATGGATTTCAACTTCATATGCTTTCTCCGAAAATTTGAGTGAATATATGAATATTTACTTAATAAGGATGAAGTGTGAAATATTTGGAAAAGTTCAAAGACTTTCAAGATGAAGTGCAAAATCATTGTAACAAGAATATAAACAGTTTATGATAAAGATCATAAAGGAAGATATTTGAGTTACAGAGTTTAGCATAATACCTAAGATTTAAGGAATCGTTCCGTGGATTTGCATTTTTCCGAAAACACCATAAGAGTATGGAGCGTTCGAGATATGTAATTAAACCTTGTTTGACATGGTAAGATCAAAGGTATAATTCATAAAACTGCCATTATATTTTAAAGATTAAAAGCTTTAGAGATTACCGTTTTTCCACTGAAAAGAGCTCCATCATAATCCGTTGAAATGACACCATATCAAGTTATGGTTTGGGATAAAACCCAAGTAGTCCTTTCTTAAAACATTGGTATGCTATGCATAAGAAAGATGTGTGCAACCAAAGTCGGATGAACCTGTCTTTGTATAACTGTTAAGTATTCCTCCATAACACCAGAGACAAAAGTGTTTGTCACTTAGAACGTCAAGTTTCTTTTAGAAGGAATTTTTCGTGAAAAGTTAAGTGGGAGGACAATAGAACTTTGATAAGGTTAAAAGAACCTTAGCTGTATGTGCAAAGTTGCGCAGCGCCGAAAAGTATTCCGGAGTTAGCAAACAATGCTCATGGCTCACGTACCTCAAAGGTTGTGGTCACGGAGATCCAAGTTTCTATTTTAACAAGTAGGTCGGATGAACAATCAAATACCAAGATTTGAGGGTTGAATCATTATTTGACAATAATGATTCGACTACATGCAAAGAAGTGATGATGGGCCCTGACTCCGTCAAATGGCTTGAAGCCATAAAATCCGTGATAGTTCCATACACGAGAAATCAAGTTTTGAACTTAAAGGACCCTCGAGAAAGGTGTAAGACCTTACAGTTGTGTTTGGATCTATAGATAAACAGACATGGATGTTGCACATCTATGAAATAGTCGACATGTTGGAAAAGAGTTCACAACAATGTTCAAAGGTTGACTATGACAAGATTTGATCTTTCATAGTGATATTTAGTCTAGACGGATTAATGTAGCAAACACTACATATAATTTTGTTATATGGTAGTTGAATAAACAAAACAAGTTCTTCTAATAGAATCGTTACCTAGGACATGTGCATAACACGGTCCATAGGGTTTTGTTAATTCAAAGGATGCTAAATGCATATGCAAACTTCAATGGTTGAAGTAAGCATTGCGGAGTTGGAATCTTCACTATGATGAAACTGTTAAAGGAGTTTAAATTCGTCGGAGATGATGAAGATGCTTGCATTTGCAAGAAATTAAGTGGGAGCGCTAAGACATATTTCTAATACATTATGTGGAAGACATATTGTTGATTGGAAATAATGTATCTTTTATTAACACATATTAAGAATTTCATCCCGATGAAAGACTTAGGCAAAACCCAAATATTTGGCATCAATAGACGCTAATATGGTTGTGCCAGAAGTACATAGACAAGATATTGAATGAGTTCAATATAGAAACTACAAGAGAGGTTCTTGTCACACAGAAAGGATTGAATAAGTTCAATGTTGATGATATATTCAAGTGTATTGACATTTGGTAAAGTGAAACAAATAATCAAGTATAGATTGATACTTGATGTATGAAATCACAAAGAGTATTTATATCAATCATACTGTGATATGTACAAATCCAGATATGTCCTATGCTCTAAATGTTGTGAGCATATACCAGAATTATTCGTAAGATGATCATTGGACAATAGTAAGGATATTCTTATGATCTTTTGAAAGAACTAAGAGTATAATATTTGTAGAAGTGACAAATAGATGGTTAGTTCATTGTAAAAGTACTACATTGATACTAGTTTTGTCACAAAGTACAAATTAAGTTTATCTCAATCTAAACTAAGGGTGGCACAATATAATGGAAAGTGAGTTCCATAATGGATTTGGATGATTTCCAAAGTTAAGACATTGTGACAGATACTACAACAAAAGGCTAAGTATTTGACTGCTATTTTAGCAGCAAAAGAGGGCATTTGTGTCAAGTAGTTTGTTATCAAACTAGGTGTAGTTCACAGTGGGATAATACTATGAAGATATATTGTGCGACAATATTATCAACATGTTTTAACCCCAAAGAGCTAAAGGTCACACCGAAAGACCAAATTTGTACAAAGCCATCTCATTAGAGAATGAGTGATGCGTAGAGACGCAAAGACATGCAATTACACACGGACCTGGAAGTGTCAGATCCGGAGATCAGTTGACCACTAGCGATCGTGTACATACAACACCGGAAAGCCATAGGTGTTATATACACAAAGGTTCGAAACTAGATTATTGACTCTAGTGCAAGTGGGAGACTGTTGGAGATATGCCCAAGAGGCAATAATAAAGTGGTTATTATCATATCTTCACACTTATGATAAATGTTTACATACCATGCTATAATTGTATTAACCGGAAACATTAATACTTGTGTGATTTGTAAACTAAAATAAGAGTCCCTAGTATAGCCTCTTGTTAAACTAGCTTGTTGGTTAATATATGATCATGGTTTTCTGATCATGAACATTGAGATGTTATTAACAACAGGATCATATCATTAGGAGAATGATGTGATGGACATACTCCTATAGATAAGCGTAGCATAAAGATCAAGTCATTTCAATAGTTCAATTGCTATATGCTTTCTGATACATAGTAACCTAATTCCTTCGACCATGAGATCATGCATATCACCTTTACCGGATGGATGCTTTGATGACATCAAACACCACACCGTAACTGGGTGGTTATAAAGGTGGCATTGAGTGTTCGGAAAGTATTGGTTGAGACACATGGATCAAGAGTGGGATTTGTCCATCCACATGACGGATAGATATACTCTGGGCCCTCTCGGTGGAATGTCATCCAATTAGCTTGCAAGCATGTGACTTGGTCACAAGGGATCACATATCACGGGAACGAGAAAAGAGTACTTATCGGTAACGAGGTTGAACTAGGTATGCAGAGATACCGACGATCATAACCTCGGATAAGTAACATATCGTGAGACAAAGGGAAATTGGTATCGTATGTAAGTGGTTCATTCGATCGCAAAGTAATCATAGAAATATGTGGGAGCCATATGAATTTCCAGATTCCTCTATTGGTTATTGTTCGGAGAAGTGTCTCGATCATGTCCGCATAATTCACGAACCGTAGGGAGACACACTTAAGGATTCGACGTTGTTTGAGTAGTTATGGTATTATGAGAAAGAGACCGAATGTTGTTCGGAGTCTCGGATGGGATCCGGGATATCACGAGGTGATCCGGAATGGTCCGGAGAATAAGATTCATATAAGGAAAGTCCCGTTTCGGAGTTCGGGAATGATTCCGGTGTTTTCATCGGGAATGTTCTAGAAGGTTCCGGATTGTCCGGCACTCCGGGGGGGGGGGGGAGGGGTACATGAATGTGTCATTACATATTGGAATGATTGCATCATGTACTGAGTGTTCTTTCTGTCCCAAATAAAGGATTAAATTGAATCCTAAAACAGAAAAGTCAAATGTCCAGTTTGAAAGTCAAACGGCTAAAACAAGAAACTGTGGGAAACAAGCAAGAGGAGTTGGAACCAACTTGGAGGAGGAGTCCCACTCCTCCAAGCCGGCGCCCAGCCCAAGGCCGACTTGGGGAGGGACTCCCCTCCCCTGGCCGCGCCTCCCCACCCATAAAAGGAGGGGCAGGGCTCCCCTCCTAGAACACACAAGTTCCTATCTTCTACCTCCGGTTTAGAGCCGTTTTGGTTTAGAGCTTCTAATTGCTTTAGCCAGCAGTTTAGAGCCTTCTAATTGGTTTAGAGCCTTCTAATTGGTGTGTCTAATTACTAGACCACTAATAGCCTCTCTCATAAGCTCCACCATACTCGCACCGGCTTAAGGCGAAGCCCTGCGGGATTTCCCCTCTACTTCCGGTACCACGCCGTTGTGCTGCCGGAATCGCGAGGAGAGTGCTACAACCTCCGCTGCCTGCTGGAACAAGGGAGAGGAAGGTCTTCGTCGAGTACCGAACGTGTGACCGACTGCGGGAGCGCTGCCGGAACGTGGCGCCGGAAGGATCGTCTACACGATCTTGAGATCGGAAAGAGTACGACTACATCACCCACGAGAATCCGCTCTCGTTAAACGCTTTGGAATCTTCGAGGGTAAGTTATTCCATCGACTCGTTGCTACAATCTAGTAGATAGATCTTGGCTTGTTTGTTTGTATGCGATAGAAAATTTTTGTTTTCCATGCTACGAACCCCTACAGGTGTTATTAGCTTGCTCATCGCGTGAGTACTCCTCCTCCATCTCCTGCATAGCAGAGTCTAGATCTTCTGGACTGAAGTCTATTTCCTCTGAATCTGCACTGAAATCAGCATAAAGCGCGTCAATTACAGAGTCGGAGGGTGCTAGGACTTCCTCGATGACGGGCGGTGGAGGTGCAACGGCCTCGACGATGACTGGAAGTGGTGGTGCTACTGCGACGATGGCGGCTGGAGGCGGTGGTGGTGGTGGCTGAATCAGAGGGGCTCCGTCGATGAGCGCAAGCACTGTCTGAGCTGCCGCTTCAGCCTCCGCATAGTTGTTGACGGTGTTCACCATGCCTTCGAAGGTGAGGCATCCTAACGCCTGTTGCCGTCTTAGAGAATGTCGAAGAAGCGTGCCATGTTCCAGTCCTTCCACAAAGTGATAGATGGCATCATCATTGGGGTAGTGGGTTACAGGGAAAATTCCTAGCCGGACAGGTTACAGAGTTCTACACCGTCTATTACTAGTCTTGTGTATCTTGCACTCCAAGGCTCTGGGTACGCTGGTGACTCCACCGTAGCCTTCCTTTATCCGGCATGGGCCTCCCTTCTGGATCCACCTAACTGGGCCGCCCAGCAGGCCATAGGCCATGCTACCGACTATGGGCCACCCGGGTTAGTCGAATAAGAGACATGCTATGAGGATACCCATATAGCATATCCCCAACAAGTGGCCTAGCCGGCTGACCTTCCTAGGCCGGATGGTCGGATCCCTCCGGCTACTCTTCTGCCCTTCCTTGTCTGATCCGGCTGGTCTTTCTGCCGGTTGACTCCTGGTCTGTCTTGCTCCGGCTGGCTGACTTAACCCAGCCGGCTAGCAGGCTTTGCTGATTTGTCTTGCTCCGGCTGGTTTGCCAGCTTTGTCTTGGTCTAGTTTTCCTTCTGATCTGTCTTTGAGTTTCAACATCCGGCTAGGCAGCCGGCCTGCAGTTTAGTGCCTTGTATCCTGTCCGGTTAGCCTACCCGGGGGTGATCCCCCCGACAGCTATAATTGTATTAGTACGGAAACGTTAATATATGTGTATTTAATAAAAAAATGAAGTTCCTAGTTATGCCTCTCTTAAAAACTAGCTCGTTGATTAACAAGATGATCAAAGGTTTCCTGATCATGGACATTGAATGTTGTTAATAACGAGGTCACAACATTATTGGAATGGTGTGATGAACATTCATCTGAAGTATAGCATTACGATCAAGGTCATTGTGTTTATATTGCTATAACATCATATGAAGTAATCTTAGTCCTTAGACCATGAGATCATGCCAATCACTAACACCAGAAGAGTATCTTGATAACATCAAACGTCACACCGTAACAGGGTGATTATAAATATGGGTTTAGTGATATGAAGGTGTTATATTGAGGCTCATGGATAAAGAGTGGAATTTGTCCATCCCGATGACAGAGAGATGTACTCTGGGCCCTCTCAGTGATATCACATTAGTTAGCTTGCAAGCAAGTGATTTCATCACTAGAATGTTATATCACGAGAACAAGAAAAGAGTACATGTCGGTAACGAGATCAAACTAGGTATGGAGATACCGATGATCGAATCTCGGACATGTAATATATATCTTGAAAAAAGGATTGAGTTACATGCATATAAGGTTCACACGATCATAGAAGTCATCGTTGAATCTGTGGGAGTCAATACGGATCTCCAGGTCCCGCTGCTGATTATTGATTGGAGAGGGGTATCGATCATGTCTACATTATGGGCGAACCGTAGGGTGACACACTTAAGGGATACCGACACCATTTCGAACAAATAATATGCCAGAGAAAGAAAAAGGAAAGCGCAGAAATTTATTTCACTAGACACTGAAACTGTTTCGGTTGAAATTGCTGAAACTGATTCTGCATGTGAAATTGAATACTAGCAAGGGGTTTTATGTGAATGTTTGTTAATTAAAGTAATTAACAAAATTCTGAATAAATAAATAAAAGAGTTTTATTTAATGAGAGATTGCATTAAATTTTGTGGAAATTTAATGGTGGTGAGTGGAATTTTGAGTGGGTGGCTATTTATGTGAGTGGAGCTCCACCCACATGAATGTGGAAGAGGTGGGGGCACCTCCATGGCTGCCACACCATGGGAGGGGTCTGCCCCCCTCTCCCTATAAAAGGCACCCCACTCCCTCCTCTCATCTCACACCTCCTCGCAAAGGATCTCTTCCCCCCCTTTAGAATTCCACCATGGTCTCGGATCAGCGAGATACATGTTCTCGGTAGCTTTTTCTGGCAGGATTTGTTGCTTCCGCTGCTTTGCTGGAGCGAGGGAGCGGAGGTTGTCGGGGTACCCGGACGTGTGTGCGATCACGGATGCACCACTACTTTGTGGTGCTGGACGTGATGGTGCTGGACCGACTGGACCAGATGGACTTCATCACAATCTTGAGATCGGCAAGCGTTCGACTACATCATCCATGAGTACAACCTCGTTAACGCTATACAGTCTTCGAGGGTATGTATTCTATGGATGTATATCCACCCCGTTGCTTATATCTAGTAGATAGATCTTGGTGTTTTGTTCCCATCGTAGGAAATTTTTTCTTTTCTATGCTGCTAACCCTTCATGTATTCTTTGTGTCGATTGTTCCTTGTTCCTGCTTGCATGTGTTTTCTATGGCGATGCTAGTTGCGATTTTCTGGCGAAGAGAAGAAGAGGTGTTTATCTAATTATTTTGGGTATTTTGGTTTTCTCAACAAGTCCAGGGACATTTATGCCATATTGTTGATCATCAGGCAAGCCACCTTCTTGCTCATAAGGCCTCGTCCTATTTTTATACTCATGCATGTTTTATCTCTTTTATATAAAGTGCATTGGTTTTCTGCTTAAATGTTTATATCTAGTAGTGACTTGGCTACTCCAGCTAATACCATTCGTACAACTAAGTACAAACTATTTTTGAAACCTATTTGCCCCTAGTATGGTGGATGGTGTTTTAACACCATAACCCCTTGGAGACCCTGTTTTAGCCCAAGTAAAAAGAATAGGATGGGAATACCCCGGGAAAAATGTTTATAAAAAGTTTTATGAGAAAACCTTGGTGATGTGTGACCCATCAAGAGAGGTTGGAAAAATGAGAAAGGTTTTGGTTTTACAAAAAGGATGGAGGAAAAATGTTTGCGAAAATGCACCCGGTTATTTGTAGTAAGCTATAACAACTTAACCCGTGCAACCACATTACTGTGGAATGGGATGGGGCTAGATTTGAAGTTTGCTACTCTGGTATGGAAATTCTCACGACTACTTATAAGGGATCATCTCCCTTGAATGTCGGGGTTCCTTTACGCGTAGGTTAAGGCATGACATGGGCTCTACGCGTGAAGACTTCCATTACTGATGTTGTATCTCCATAATGGCATTAATGTAAGTACTTGTAATTATTATTTATGGATGTTGTAATGATACTTATAGGTTATCCTCACGGCTCACTGATCATGGGACCATGAATTGCAGATATAACGGGGATTCTCGGACCGTAAATCCAGGGTCCCACATCAAGCACAAAGGATTCAAACTCAATACATCACACATATAACCATGTGTGTTTCCACTACGGCAAAGAAACCAAATGATATTAGCTTTCATCTTATCATTAGTAAACTCTGCATTGCGCTATGGCTCCACCGGATTCAGAACAAAGACCTCACTGACGGAGGGGAAAAGCGATAATTCTTTTGACAAATATATTCACTTAATAATATCTAAAGAACCAGAGACACACACCACATGCGCCAGAACTGAACTGGTATCCAATGACTTCACTTAGTGAAATCGCACTCTCATCACTATCCAAAACACAACCTATGATTCTGTAACACCCCGGATTTTACCAAACCCTGGGGTGCTACCACACTATCGCAAAGAACACCAAGTATAGAAAACATTCCAACTTTGGACAGCACTTCGTCTATTCATAAGTGAATCCATGATAGGCAGTTTAGAAAAAAATCAAGGAATGACATAAATATAAATATTATAAGCAAAGACACAACTTATAGTTCACAATGATCCGAGCAACCAAAAGCTCACACTAAGAAAATCCCAGAAGACACCAATAGATAAATATAAGGCTAGAGCTACTAGAATAATTTTATGGTTGTTCACTAAGCATTTTGTGGAATATGTGATCATATGATAAGGGCGCTACTCCCATCTCCCATGCATATGTCTACTTGGTACCTGAAAACCAAATGAAACACAAGGATGAATACAAAAATACTCAGCAAGCGCACTTAGAGCCATAAGAACCATCAAGAAGAATTTTCCATAAATGAATATTGATAACCTCGTTGTCAACATGAAGACTGAAACCAAATATCTGAATATGTCGCCCGGACTAGACCACGAGCTAACAGTACTCACCGAACTTAATTCGGAACTAGCCGCTCGGAACAGTCTCTCACCGGACCAACATGAAAGGAATAGCCATCGGACTAGCCCACAAGCAAACAGTGAGTATTGTTAGCTCGTGGGCTAGTCCGGGCGACACATTCAGATATTTGGTTTCAGTCTTCATGTTAACAACGAGGTTATCAATATTCATTTATGGAAAATTCTTCTTGATGGTTCTTATGGCTCTAAGTGTGCTTGCCGAGTATTTCTGTACTCATCCTTGTTTTTCATTTGGTTTTCAGGTACCAAGTAGACATATGCATGGGAGATGGGAGTAGCGCGCTTATCATATTATCACATATTCCACACAATGCTTAGTGAACAACCATAAAATTATTCTAGTAGCTCTAGCCTTATATTTATCTATTGGTGTCTTCTGGAATTTTCTTAGTGTGAGCTCTTGGTGCTCGGATCATTGTGAACTATAAGTTGTGTCTTTGCTTATAAGATTTATATTTATGCCATTCCTTGATTTTTTTTTCTAAACCGTCTGTCGTGGATTCACTTATAAACAGAGGAAGTGCTGTCCAAAGTTGGAATGTTTTCTATACTTGGTGTTCTTTGCGATAGGGTGGTAGCACCCCAGGGTTTGGTAAAATTCGGAGTGTTACAGTTGGTATCAGAGCCTAGGCTTTAGATCTCTGGAGGAGGATATTGCCAAAATTATGATACAATAATATAAAACCATGTAGGATGGTTAACAGATTATAGCTTGCCCTTTTCTAAAAGAACTAAATGCATGACTTAGGTTTAACAAGTAAAATTTTGACACACTTGCACAATAGGACGGACGGGCTTTGGGTCATACATTACATATACGCTTTTCCGTATATCTGATCATTTATCCCCTTTATCCATATCGTTGTGCATGTGAGCATGCCATTGCTGTGAGAGGCTTGCAGTGCCTTGCTGCAAGTACTTTTGTTTGATTATTCATCGGTGAATAGTAGTTTGAAAAAAATTGTGATATATGACTGAATATATACCAAGGAGTTTGAGAGAGCGGAATGTTATTTTGAAGAGCTAGGACGGTTATGTGCTCCAAATGATACAGCTGAATTAGATAGATGGTATAGCTTCAGAGATAATAAGCTAGAGTTATGAAAATTACTTTATGGGTCCAAATCAATATCAGAAGATACTTCTTTTAGTTCTATTCATGTCCCGAGCTAAAATTTCTGCATTTCGATCTTCCACATTCACTTATTCTTTCTAGTCCACACCTTTTGCTTCTCTTGCATGACAACTATCAACCAATATGTTTCATGTTCGATACCAATGGAATCTTTTGAATATCGTACTTCTAATGTTATCCACCATATCTCCTAGATGCATTTCTACATTTCCTGTTCTAGGTGAAAGATTTCCCTTTCTTTATTTTCTCTACTATATAGTTGTTTGTCCTAGTTGGTCTTGAAGAACAAGGCGGCTCTCTGCTTTGATTCGTCAAAGGTGTTTCGTAGGATCATACAGAACCGTGAGAGTTCTGGAAGGATTGCTAGTGTAGCTTGTGTAGGCTTCGCATATAAGGGATTGTATGGGATCATCCTCGGACCTCGGTTTGTGCCAGAAATATTATCTTTATTCATGTGAGTATGTCCAAGAGTTAGGTTGCGTGATTCACTTATTCATGTATGGAGTTAATAATTTGGGTGCGGGATGGATTGGCCCTCATACCGACTACTCTTGTTATTCGCTCTTATTATGTCTGATTGGTGAATCAATGTGTTCCTTTTACCTCTAGGTAGTTGACTACCGACGATGTTCATTGAGAAACATAGAACGGTATTACGTTTGACCTTTTAATAGAGGCAACCGCTGCCAAGCGTAGGATCTGAAGTGAGGACAAATCAACCGGATATTTTCAGTGTATCTAGTGAGATGTGCCATAGTAGCCCTCCATGAGTTTTTTTGACAATGTAGTTGCATTTCAAAGTTGAATAATGTAGCATATTGACTGGAGGTGTATCATCTATTCATAGAGATTTCATGACTTACAAATGACAAGGAAAGTTTTTTTTTTTGGTCAAGACGCCAAAGCTTGTTTCCAGTTTTGTTGAGTGTGTGGTAGTTCATAGTTCCAGATCTTAATAAGGATACAAGCCAAGAAGTAATATGAAGTGGTAGTTTGAATAAAAGAATCAGGTCTTGTGGCTCAACCAAAAAAAAGGGTTAAAGCCGAGAATTTAAGAATTCGAGGCCGAATTCCGTTAACAGGGGAGAATGTAATACCCCGGAATTTCAGAATTTTATTTTTTTGAGAAAGCTAGAGAAGAATTGAACAAACGTTGACTTCTTAGATCAATATGTCAGATTGAAAAAAAATCTGAGACCAGGTTTTGTTCGTCCGTTGAGCTGATCGAAAAAGATTTTATTAGCTTGTTTAGTTTTGTGTATCTGTACGGACTGGAAAATTTAATAAATCTAGACCTTTGAGTCTTTCCCTATACGTGAAGCCCAAATCCTTTTAGACTAAAAAAAAAGAGAAAGTCAATAAATACCACGTCTAACTGAACCGGTCCCTATCCTTACCAGCGCCCCTGCCCTAGTCCATCTGCCGCCAACGCCGTTTCCACACCAGCCCGCTGCCTCCTTCATCGCCGCCGCCATGAATACTACCAATCGCCGCCGCCATCGTGTGAGTGCAAACCTCCGGCTGTGACTGGAGCCTCGCTGACGTCCACGCAGCAGTATCCCAAAGATCACCCCGTGCAAGAGGTTCTTCCCCTAGATCGATTGTTTTGTTTCTCAAGCTGGTCCTGTAAATTGTCTTTCGGCAGCTAGCGATCGATTTAGTCTGGATGTGGTTAGCACTAGACTTGGTACAGCCTTGAAATCTCTAATATGGAATTGACCGCATCTCTGGTTGAGATTAATAATCTAATCAAGTAAATTTGCTGCATTTACTAGATTAGTAGCTCTACTAATTCCTGATAGTTTTGGTGTACAAATCTGAGTACCACTGAGTTCCTGTATTTCTATTTCTATTTGAGTCTGATAGTTCTACCCATCATGATTTCCGATGGATATCTCATCCATATTAATTAGCTGAACTTGGGACCATGTACGATCAGTAGTAGTACTCTCGGTAAAGAAGTAGTGGTCTGGTTTAATTAGTATTTGTTCCTTCTATTTACATTATGATGAACCACCTTTGTTTTATCTATAAATTCTGGTACCAGCAAAACTGCAATACCGTGGTAGTACATGCTCAATAAAACATGTTACTTAATGTAAAGACCTTATGTATTTTCAAAGATGGATATAGGTAAAATTACTTGATATATATATATATATATATATATATATATATATATATATATATATATATATATATATATATATATATATATATAAACCCTATTCAGCACCCAGGGTGCAGAATTGCTATTCTGCACCAACATATTTTTATGTTGTTAGATTAAAAAATTATGTTTTGTATATAAATAATTATGTTCATATATTTACCATAACAAAAAATTTCAAGACAAAAATAAATTTTATGAGTCATTATAGTGTAAAAACACCAAAAAATACGAATTTTACATCATAATTTTATATGGCAAGAAAATAAAAAAAATATGTCATTTCTAAATTTTATTATGTTCTTCTTAACTTATAGTGTAAGAAAAAATTTACGTGATGTAAAAATAATATACAGTTCTAAAGATAGAGGGTGGGTGTAGAATAACTATTCTTCACCCTGGGTGTCAAATAGCGCGACCCTACGCCGCTAAGAGGTTCAAAAACACCCCTTAAGAGGTTCCTAGATAAGCTTATTCAGGACCCCCCGTCTAACTACCCTCCCCCACCTAACCACTTTCTTCCTCGTCACATCTAACCCCCCACGCCGCCGATCTCATCTGCCCCCAGCGCCGTCGGCATCCTCCGCCCCAGGAGCTGCCCGCCGGCCTCCTCTACACCAGTCACCGTCGCGGCCTCCTCTACACCAGTCACCGCCGCGGCCTCCTCCGCCTAGTTGTTGTCGTGGCCTCCTCCGCACCAGGCATCGCTGCACCCTCCTCCCCGCATGCCACCGTGGAATCCTCCGCCCCGCGTGTAGCCGGCCTCCTCCATGCTCACCTCACCCGTGCGTCGCCGACCTCCTCCGCCCTACTTGCCGCCGGCCTCCTCCGCACCAGGCGCCACCGTGCCCTCCTCCTCGCGCGCCACCGCAGCCACCTCCGCCCCGCGCGTATCCAACCTCCTTTGCGCCCTCCTCCCCCGTGCGTGTCCAGCCTCCTCCGCCCAGCGTGCCGTCAGGAAGTTAACTAGTAGAAAAGAGGGAGTTAACTTGTACAGACGGGGAAGTTAAGAAGGGTCACAGAAGTTAACTTGCACATGCGGAAGTTAACATTCAGTCCGCGAAAAAACACACACAAAATCGATTGTCCGTCAGGAAGTTAACTAGCATAGAAAGAGGGGATTAACTTGTACACACGGGACAACTAAAATGTTTATGGAAGCTAACTTGCATAGGTGAAAGTTAAGAAAGAGGTAGTTAACTTGCGCACATGAGGAAGTTAAAAATGGTCGCGGAAGTTAACTTACACAGTGAAAGTTAACATTCACTATTACTGTTACATACTGGAAGTTAACTTAGAAAGAAAAAGAAGTTAACCCGTGCTCGCCTGGAAGTTAACAGAGGGTTCCTGGTGTTCACGTGAACAGTAACAGCGAGTTCTTGAATAACAGAGTTTCAGAAAACATGGAAAATCGATGCTCCGCCAGGCAGTTAATTAGCATAGAAGAGGTAGTTAACTTGCGCACATGAGGAAGTTAAGAATGGTCGTGAAAGTTAACTTACACAGTGAAAGTTAACATTCACTATTACTGTTACATACTGGAAGTTAACTTAGAAAGAAAAAGAAGTTAACTCATGCTCGCCTGGAAGTTAACAGAGAGTTCCTGGTGTTCACGTGAACAGTAACAGCGAGTTCCTGAATAGTTATTCAGGAAGTGGTTCTTGAATAGCATATATATATATATATATATATATATATATATATATATATATATATATATATACGAGTCCTGTTAGTTAACTCGCGGTAGAACGACAAGCTCGTATAATTCTGTAGATGCACTGCTGTTATCATGGTATAGTAAATTTGAGTGTGGTGTCATCCCCAGGTGCTAGAGTTTCCGGTGTCGATCTTAATTCTTCCGTGACCATCGAGATTAAGGCAAGTGCATGACGAACCCCAGTTTCTTATATGATCGTCCATTGTGTGAATGTGTGATCACTTGTTCTCATTTGACTTGAGATTCTCTTATCCAATGTGGTTAAATTCTGATTTGTTTCCGTTTCGCTTTGAACATCTCTTCATGTTTAAAAATATCATGTTTCTTATTCTAAGCTGAATCGGTGAGAAATTGTTCAAAGCGGCTACTCCGATAAAGTTCGGTGAGAATTGTTTGCTTGTGGGCTAGTCCGATGACTATTCCTTTCATGTTAGTCGGTGAGAGACTGTTCCGAGCGGCTAGTTCCGAATTAAGTTCGGTGAGTACTGTTAGCTCTTGGGCTAGTCCGGCGACATATCCTGATATTTGGTTTCAGTCTTCATGTTGACAACGAGGTTATCAATATTCATTTATGGAAAATTATTCTTGGTTCTTATGGCTCTAAGTGTGCTTGCTGAGTATTTTTGTACTCATCCTTGTGTTTCATTTGGTTTTCAGGTACCAAGTAGACATATGCATGGGATATGGGAGTAGCGCGCTTATCATATGATCACATATTCCACACAATGCTTAGTGAACAACCATAAAATTATTCTAGTAGCTCTAGCCTTATATTTATCTATTGGTGTCTTCTGGAATTTTCTTAGTGTGAGCTTTTGGTTGCTCGGATCATTGTAAACTATAAGTTGTGTCTTTGCCTGTCGTAGATTCACTTATAAACAGAGGAAGTGCTGTCCAAAGTTGGAATGTTTTCTATACTTGGTGTTCTTTGCGATAGTGTGGTAGCACCCCAGGGTTTGGTAAAATCTGGGGTGGATGAAACACAGGCAAAAGCTCTAGTGCAAGAAGCCCAGCAGCAGCGACAGTACTTTTCACAAATTCAGTAGCATTTGAATGATTCAGTAGTATATAATAAGATAGAGAAAATAGACAAATTCCTAGTCCATATTCAGCAATAGTGAATGTTAATTCCAAGTTAACTTTTCACAAATTCAGTAGCATTTGAATGATTCAGTAGTATATAATAAGATAGAGAAAATAGACAAATTCCTATTCAGCTTGTTTGTTTGTATGCGATAGAGGCTATACTAGGGGCTTCAAATTAAGTTTTACAAATCACACAAGTATCAATGTTTCCTTGTTAATACTATTATAGCATGAATGTAAACATTTATCATAAACACAAAGATATAATAATAACTATATTTATTATTGCCTCTAGGGCATATCTCCAACAGTCTCCCACTTGCACTAGAGTCATCTAATCTAGATTACATGGTAATATACCGAACACCCATGGCAGTTTGGTGTTGGTCATGTTTTGCCCTCGGGAGAGGTTTAGTCAACGAATCCGCCACATTCAGATCTGTGTGTACTTTGCAAATCTTTATATCCCCATCCTGGATATGTTCTCGAATAGCGTGAAAACGTAGCTTGATATGCTTCAGCTTCTTGTGTGACCTTGGTTCTTGCGCATTGGCTATGGCGCCCATGTTATCACAGTAGATAGACATTGGGTCCAGCGCACTAGGAACCACACCCAGCTCTGTAATGAACTCTTTCATCCATATCGCTTCTTGTGAAGCCTCCGAAGCAGCCATGTATTCTGATTCAGTTGAAGATCTCGCCACAACGCTTTGCTTTGCACTCCTCCAGCTAACTGCTGCACCATTCAAAATAAATACATATCCAGATTGTGATTTAGAATCATCCGGATCGGTGTTCCAACTAGCATCGGTGTAACCATTAACAACGAGCTGTTCATCACCTCCATAAGAAAGAACCATATCCTTAGTTCTTCTCAAGTACTTAAGGATGTTTTTGACCGCTGTCCAATGATCCACTCCTGGATCACTTTGATATCTGCTAGTTAAACTAACAGCATATGCAATGTCGGGTCTAGTACATAGCATGGCATACATTAGAGATCCTATGGCTGATGCATAGGGAGTCTTACTCATCCTTTCTCTATCTTCTGCCGATGTCGGACTTTGAGTTTTACTCAAGGTCGTATTGGGCAACATGGGCAAGAACCCTTTCTTGCTTTCTTCCATTCCAAACCTCTTTAGAACTTTGTCCAAATATGTACTCTGTGACAATGATATTTGGCGTTTCGATCTATCTCTGTAAATCTTTATGCCTAATATGTAAGCTGCTTCGCCAAGATCCTTCATTGAAAAACTATTATTCAAATATTCTTTGACACTATTAAGAAGGTCTACATCATTCCCAATCAACAATATGTCATCCACATATAGTATTAAGAATGCTACAGAGCTCCCACTCACTTTCTTGTAAATACAAGCTTCTCCATAAGTTTGTATAAAACCAAAACTTTTGATTTACCTTATCAAAACGTTGATTCCAATTTCGAGATGCTTGCTTCAATCCATAGATGGACCGTTGAAGTTTGCATACCTTGTTAGCATCTTTAGGATCGACAAAACCTTTGGGTTGCATCATATACAACTCTTCATCAATATCTCCATTGAGGAATGCTGTTTTAACATCCATCTGCCATATCTCATAATCATAATATGCAGCGATTGCTAACATAATCCTCACAGACTTTAGCTTTGCTACCGGTGAGAAAGTCTCATCGTAGTCAACTCCTTGAATTTGTCGAAAGCCTTTTGCGACAAGTCGAGCTTTATAGACAGTAACATTACCATCAGCATCTGTTTTCTTCTTGAAAATCCATTTGTTCTCGACAGCCTTTCGGCCATCCGGTAAGTCCACCAAAGTCCATACTTGGTTTTCGTACATGGATCCAATCTCGGATTTCATGGCTTCTTGCCATTTATTGGAATCTGGGCTCATCATCGCTTCCTCATATGTCTCGGGGTCATCGGTGTTGTCCACCAACATGACACTCATAACGGGATCATACCAATCTGGAGTGGTACGAGTTCTCGTTGATCTCCGAGGCTCTGTAGCAACTTCAACCGAAGTTTCATGATCACCATCATTAGCTTCCTCTCTTATTGGTGCAGGCACCACAGGAACTTCTTCCGGTGCTGCGCTACTCGCAATTTCGAGAGAAGGTTCGACAACCTCGTCGAGTTCTACTTTCCTTCCAGTCACTTCTTTCGAGAGAAATTCCTTCTCTAGAAAGGATCCATTCTTGGCAACGAAGGTTTTGCCTTCGGATCTATGATAGAAGGTATACCCAATAGTTTCCTTTGGGTATCCTATGAAGACGCATTTTTCCGCTTTGGGTTCTAGCTTGTCCGGCTGTAACTTCTTTACATAGGCTTCGCATCCCCAAACTTTAAGGAACGACAATTTAGGTTTCTTCCCAAACCATAATTCATACGGTGTCGTTTCAACGGATTTAGATGGTGCCCTATTTAAAGTGAATGCGGTTGTTTCTAATGCATAACCCCAAAATGATAGCGGTAAATCTGTAAGTGACATCATAGAACGAACCATATCTAAGAGAGTTCGATTACGACGTTCGGACACACCATTACGCTGTGGTGTTCCCGGAGGGGTCAATTGTGAAAGTATTCCGCATTTCTTTAAATGCTCGCCAAACTCGTAACTTAGATATTCACCTCCACGATCAGAACGTAGAAATTTAATCTTCTTGTTACGTTGATTCTCTACCTCACTTTGAAACTCCTTAAACTTCTCGAAAGTTTCGGACTTATGTTTCATGAAATAGATATACCCATATCTACTCAAGTCATCCGTGAAGGTAAGAACATAACGATAACCACCGCGCGATGCTACACTCATTGGACCACACACATCGGTATGTATGATTTCCAATAAGTCCGTAGCTCGCTCCATCATACCAGAAAATGGAGTCTTAGTCATTTTTCCCATCAGACATGCTTCGCATCTTTCAAGTGATTCAAAATCAAGTGATTCAAGAAGTCCATCAGAATGGAGTTTCTTCATACGCTTCACTCCAATGCCACATATAGGTCGAATTATCGCTTGATTTCAAACGTTTAGCCTCAATGTTGTTGATATGTGTATTTCCACTATCGAGATTCAATAAGAATAGACCATCTATCAAAGGTGCATGTGCGTAAAACATATTACTCATATAAATCGAACAACCATTATTCTCTGACTTAAACAAGTAACCGTCTCGCAATAAACAAGATCCCGATATAATGTTCATGCTCAACGCAGGCACCAAATAACAATTATTTAAGTATAAAACTAATCCCGATGGTAGATGAAGGGGTAGCGTGCCGACCGCGATCACATCAACCTTTGATCCGTTTCCCACGCGCATCGTCACCTCGTTCTTCGCTAGCTTCCGTTTATTCTGCAGCACCTGTTTCGAGTTACAAATATGAGCAACCGAACCAGTATCAAATACCCAGGCACTACTACGAGTACTAGTGAGATACACATCAATAACATGTATATCAGATATACCTTTCTTCTTGATGTTGCCGTTCTTCAAATCCGCCAAGTACTTTGGGCAATAAGTAGTATATAATAAGTGAAAAGCAAACGGGAATGCGGCTCGCCCTTCGGGTTTCGTCCGGAGTCGGTTCGATCCAGTCAAAGAAAAAGCAAGAGTTGGCTGTTCCCGAAGCGTGAAGAAAAGATCAAGCCCCATAGAAGTTTTCGAAAAATAGACCTGGGCATCGAATGCTGATACCAGATCAAGGGCTCTACTTGAAGAATGCGAATCGACTCTTTGAGGCGACTGACTTAGTTCAGCCTGACCCTGGCATAGCGTTTCCTTCACTGATGATTGCATTTACGAACGATCTCAATACGAGTTCGCTCTGATCATAAAATTGAGGATTTCCTTCGAAACAGCAGGAGCTTGGTCGGTCCGTAATCTTTAGACCCTGTGGGCGTAGACACTACTAGTGCCATTCAATGCTTTTTCTTCTTAAGCGACTTTCCTTTCAAAGTGAACCCCGTATGAGACAGATACCTTTCGCCTTAGCTCGGCTAGTTCTTTCCTTCTTGTTAAAAATCTCGACGAGAGGATGAAGAGCATGAGCCTGTGGACTACGAAAAGAGCACGAATCCAAGGACTGGCAGAGAGCATGGGTCTAGTTTTACTAGTGTAGGGGCTACCATTCTTATGGATCCAGGTGTGAGCAATACAATCAATCAAAGTCTGGTGGAAAGCAATATCAATCCGGTGAATGATATTTTGATCAATGCTAGCTGTCTCTGAGGACAGGTAATTTCCCACACACTTTCTTCTTGAAGTTGATGACCCAAGGGAACCTCAATCTAGCCAACGTATCTGTTTTACACTTTCTTCGATCCCGAAGTTGCAATTCGAGGAAGAAGACCTACTATTTGAAACAGGGTTGAAACAAGAGATAGACAAAGGGATGGTGAGTACAGAGCCCGTGGGACCCACTAGACTGGGGATGGCTACCTGGGAAAATTCGCAGGAATTGAAGACTCCTTTGACTCGTTTTCCAGATGCGCCTGGGTCATTCCTTTGGGTCATTCCCTAGTGTGCGAGCACTCCTTTTCTTTAGAGTAGCCGAAGAGCGTGGATCACGCAACCCATTCCTAGCTTTGTGGAGATCTGCTTAGTAAATAGAAAAAAAATTGGGTATCCTTTTGAGAACATTGAGCCTAGGGCATAGGCGAAGAGCACATCAACTTTCTCCTCTGGCATTCACATTCAAGAAAATGACAAAGTCAAGACAGCGGGTTTGTGTCCCACATCTGAGCGCAGGAATTTGGGTTGATAAACAAGATCAAAAAGCAGTGGCAGAAGAACCTTCAACAAGGCATGGGTCCAACTCATTGGGACAACCGACCTCGAAACTGCTTTCAAATAGGGTCTCTCGGGCATTGCTGGAATAAAAAGAGAATGAAATCACCTCAGTGAATCAGTAACCAACTTAGTTGGCTGGCTTTTGAACGAAAAGAAAATGATTGGTTTTTACGCAGGCGAGCATAACTATAAAGAAAGTCTCAAGAAAAAGAACACTAAAAGGGGAGGTTTTGCCTGGAACTGGTGTACCAACCGTTGTATCCTGAAGCATAAATAAGGAAGTAAATAGGAGTAAAAGAAAAAAGCTCATCTGGTGCTGTTGCTCTTTTTACGACATTTCTGGATTCGCCTAAAGGCTTAGGAAAATCAACTACTATCGTTAGGCTAGGAGAAAGATCAATCCTTCGTTCGGGGACAGCCCTGGAAGTTCTTGTTTCTGAAGAGTACGGGACCGCATATCTAGACCCATTAAGGTCACGAGAAGACCTTTGCGGATACCTATTTAGTAGAGGTGTTTGGGGCGGAACTTCTATATGGGCATTCACTGTCATCAATTCCAAGAGGAAAAGCAAATTCATTAACCATTTCTGCTAGGATTAGGGGCCCTCAAGATAGTAGCGCAAAAGCTTCGACAATGAGAGAAATCAGGATGCTTTTCTTTGGGCGAAGCCACTAAACCACTATTATTTATAGGGGATCCAGGATTTTTTCTTCGATGCTATGGGCAGTAAATGGGGGCGAACGAGAAGCAAGAAAGGCAACATACCGTGTTCGGATCACTAAAAGGGGCAATCTTCCACTCAGAAAAGGCCAGTGAAATAGAGCTATTGAAGGTTCGAATTCTCGTCCCCTAGCTTCTGTCTTCATCTTCTTTGCCGGGCTATTATGGTCCTCAGTAGTGAACTGAGTAATTGATTCCGGGACCATCGTAGTGAAGCCCTTTTTCTATGTCTGCGTAGCCCTCCGAAGATATGATCTTGCTGTAGTAATAGCTGTAGCCATTTAAGATCTCTTCTCTCTTTGATTGAGGAGTGGTGTAGTTGCTACTGAATTCCATGAATTTGCAATGGAATTTGAAACAAAGGCGTAAGTAATACTAGTTTCCCTGTCCGGCTAAGACGGGTATGATGAAGGGCAGCTATTTCTGCAAGCATACAGACCCCAGGAGATCGGTGGTCCCACGTCATGCTCTACCTCAAAATAGGAAGAAACAATGAAGCGAACCCATGGCTTAAACCTGCTTATTATACTATAAACAATGGAATACCTCAAGTTGGATATAGGTGAGGTGGGACTTAAGAATGCCTTGTCTGGAACATCTCTTCAAAGCAAGAATTAGCGTATAGAAAGGAAGCAGCCTTTCAGCTGCTTTTAAAAAGTCCCCTTCGTCCAGAGGTTAGGACGTCGGTTTTTCATGTCGAAAACACGGGTTCGATTCCCGTAGGGGATATAATATAGATAGCCAGCCCACCCCACTTCTCATTTCTCAACACCTGCTTTCTTCCTTTCTCTTAGCTTGGTATAGCTAAGATTTGACCTAACCCACTATAAATAAAGATGTGGTATTATCCAGTGACGAGACTCCGCCGGAGGAATTGCCCTAGCCGCCCCAGGGGGAGTTTTAATTAACTTGACTGGAAGGACCTTCCGACAGGATCCAATCGACCTTAAAATGCATCGGTGCTTTAGTGACGGATCCTACCTCCCGAAGCTATGAGGCAGATGTTTGTTGTGGAACCGCTTCTCGATACCTTAGCCGACTCCTAGCTACTTTTAGTATCATCACCCAGCCAGGGCTGGCTCCAAAGATACCGCATTTACAGGTCTTTCAGGCAGCAGAATCTCGTATCCTTGGACCCTAGAGATCCGTCGAAATTCTGATCGATTGGCATTTTTAGGGATGACGAGCTCACGACTCAGGACTCAACGAAATGGAAGAGTTTAAGAAGCAGTTACAAGAACTTCTGGGTGAATTCGACCGAGTTGATCTCCACGCCCGTATTGTTTGTGAAAAAGAAGGACAGGCGCCTTTGCATTTCAACTCGTAAGCTGTTCCAGGTAACCGTGAAGAATAGGTATCCACTTCCTCGTATTGATAATCTTTTTGATCAGCTGAAAGGGAGACTCCTTTATATATTTGCGGTCCAGTTCTCCCCGGAGCTCCAGGGAGCCTCTCCAATTCTGACAGGAGGTCACGAGTCTCACGTCTTACTTGACCGAAGACCTCAGAATTCTATCCGGTAATATCCGATGACAGGGAGGACATCTTCGCATGCAAGTCATGCATTGTAGTGCACTTGTTTTTATTTGTCCACGCCTGATTCACTAAACTATGGAAGTTCTTGTAGGTCTCCCCCTTTTTGAATATGTATATGTACATGAACTATGGATAAACCTATTGGTTTAGTCAATCTCGCCTAGAATGCCCAAATGCACAAGTAACAGATGATCTGGCTACCAACTGAGTCAAATCCACCGGCCAGCAGAGGTAGCTAGGTTATTGATTTGAAGAAGTGCCAGAATGTGAGCCTAGGGTGAACAGTGCTTCGTTGAAGGACAAGCGTGGAGAATGCTGCAAGAACCAGAAAGTTTGAGCGCAAGGGTGCGAAATGTATTTCCCTGATGAAGAGTTCCTAAGAGCATAGTTAGGAAACCGACCATCGCAGATTTGGGGAGGAATATGTGAAGGGCGTGATGTTATGAAGCAAGGTTGAATTCGGAGGATTGGTACGGGGAGCGACACTAGGATCTGGACGTAAAACTGGATCCCGAGGCACTTTAAAATGACTCCGCTGTGCCCGCGGTCCAATGATCCACCTATGTTTGTGTCGGATCTTATCCATGCTGCAACCAGGCCGTGGAATATGGAGGTGGTCAGAGAACATATGTATGAGATGGACGCCGAAGCAGTAGCGAACAAAGTCATTGGAAAGAATGGAAGAGGATTTTTCGTATCACATTCGTACTGACTTGAAACAGGAATTGATTGGTGCTCAACTGCTTTTCCTGGTACCGGTATAGATAGATAGAAAGCGCATTCAATCGAGAAAAGGATCAACTGATCCACCTCTTGACTTTTTGGTTTTTTATTTTTTTTTCCGCATAGGTTGCATTTTCAAACAAAAGAAAAGAGCAAGTTCCCACAGGCGAAGAGCAGCTTCCGAGAAATATTTCTCTTCTTTTACCCCCTTTACGCCCTTCGGGGCTGCTAACAACGAGCTAATACACAGGAACGACATGGCTCCTACACCGCTTAACTCCAATAATAGAACCTGGTCCCACATCCCTTGCATTTGATAATGAAACAATCAGAATTTGTTGAATTGAAATATGTTCAATCTCATTTCTTTTACGTGGTTTTGGCAACTATCAATTATCTCTTTCCTCGGCTTCCTACACGGATATAGCCGTAAACGGTATCTAGTAGGTGGGAACTACATTAGCTTAGGGGATCGGGTAGCTAAAATCCTCGGCAAAGCAGACAAGAAGCAATTCAACCATTGGGAACGGCACGCCCCCTTCCCTAGGGCTAGAGGTATTTACACGCTGCATTGAACCTATAGAGCGAGTACTACGATGCGAGCTCCTTTTACGAGCGATACCTTTGTCTTTGGTGCTTGAGTTGTCCTCCTGGTCCTCGGTTTCGGAAATGACATATTGAACCGGTATATTTAGCAAAGCCCAAATCCGGCATACCCCTTTGACGGCATCCCTCCTCTAAAGCAGCTTCCTTCCTTTCCGGTTCGTAGTGGTTACGAGCAGAAGTGCAATTCAAAGCGCATTCCATAGTTGTATTAGATAGTTTAGATATAGTGACCCCCTAGTTCGAGATGCACTGACCTTGGCCATTGCCTGCTAACTACGGTCATTATATGTCAATTCGGATCGCACACCGGAAGCAAAGATCAGGGGATTGCCAACTTGAATGAATGTAATCCGGTTACGGTTACGGTGTAGGGGAGATTTGTCCAATAGGGACATAACTAGTTGCTAAGCCCAGTCAGTCCAGTATGTATGGTATGTCCAGTAAGGCTAGTGAAGTAAAGAAAGTAAGGAAAGGCAAGTAATGTAAAACCTGACTCTAGAATATGGCTCGAGAGATTGAATATAGGGAGGAATGAATCGGGCATCAAGTAAACTAAGGCGTCAAGGAAAGTAAGACTTGAGGATGGAAGGGAGGAAGGAACCAATAAGCCACCGTCAGTGTACCAGTCATTGGGACAGGTGCCGTGTGTTCGGTCTACCTGCCTTTAGTACGACCCGGATTCAAAGAT
This sequence comes from Avena sativa, assembly GCA_916181665.1. Taxonomy (NCBI): domain Eukaryota; kingdom Viridiplantae; phylum Streptophyta; class Magnoliopsida; order Poales; family Poaceae; genus Avena; species Avena sativa. The sequence goes on along the minus strand of OV702280.1, from coordinate 217,552,704 downwards.
GCTGACGAGTATTAAAGGTTAGGCCAAATGATTCTAAGCTTGAGGACCCATTCTATCCGGGCCTAAATGCTTGAGTTTCAGAACTTCTTACTGACTTTCTCCTATAAGCTTAACACATTGACGTCTAAGGCTAAGCTTTCTTTCTAATGGTAAGCCGGGGATCTAATAGTCCACTTCACCCTAGCTCTCTTTACGTCGATATAGGTTGCTTTTTTGATGACTAGTCCCATATAGACGGTAGGCCTTATTTTCAACCTCCTCTACCTAGTCTCACTTTTACTAAGGAGGGAGAGAAGAGGGTTCTCCAGGACGGAAGACATCTCTCACTCGTACATATATGGATGGGGAGGCTACCTCTACAAGGGAAGAAACTGAGCAGCAGAGATTTTGGCAATAGCAAAGGGGATCCAGATGATTTCAGAACTCCAACTGAATGATGCTATACTCGAATCTGATTCTGCTGCAGCTTGCCATTTACTACTGAAAAATGCTGATATCCCGAATCCCTATCTTATTAAAATGGGGTAGCTTTACTGAAGTACTGCAAGACAAGGATTCAAAGCATGTGCATCATCCTGAAGCACACACTCAGAGAAGGCAATCAATGTGCAGACAACAGCAATGGCTTTATATGAAGAAGAGGAAACCAAGACCCTTGAAGTGAATCCATGGTCGACCCTCTCACAAAGTTGATAATGATTCGGTAGGTCGTGCGCTCGAAAGGGGGCGGCCCTTACGACATAACTCGGGGTTTTCGTCTCCTTCCTTGTTGATTAATAAAGATTTAGGTGCATAATATAGAAAGATTGTACAGAACGGAGTAACCTAGACTTTTCTAATAAAAGAAAAAAGAGAACGGCGTCTACCTGAACGAGAACATAAAGATGTTGTTAGTTTATTGGCTTTAGGACAGGGTAAACATACGGAGTCGGTTCTTGAACTTCTATATAAATAATCGTTTTTCAGAGCGCGCTCCCCCTTCCTAACACTTATTCTGGACGAGCACATTCTTCATCCATTAGTAAGTGGAAATATTGAAACCTGTGAATGCCGCCACTCTTCCCCCTTCTACAGCGTTAGTTAATATCAACGGAAACGTTCTAGTTTGGGTTGGTCTGTTATACAATCCGGCATAACACCTCAGCCGTTCTTGTACAATAACAAGTTTAGTGGTTCCACAGAGATGTGACCAAGAAGACTCAGAACTGCCGGTAGGCGTGGAGCCAGAGGTCGGGGAGATGATCAGATTGATCATGTGCGCAAGAGAGCCATTCAAGTGGGTCAAAAAAGAGATATGCGATGTCCTCTCCTTCGTAATACCCAAGCAAAAAAAGCCGCCCTTTCGAACTGATATGATACAAAGCAAAGTTGTGACGGTATTTTCCATGATATGGCCCCTTGGCTCCACACAATAGGGTTCCTTCGAATGCAATGGAATTTACTTTAATTGGACCACCCTTGCCCGAGGATACGAATCCGAGCTATTAATTGAAAAGGAAGGGAAGGATATCTCGGAACTACAGCCGTCTACTACTATGGAAGGAGCCTACAACTATTTCATTGATTTATTTCTTTCATTCGTGGGGCATTGGATAAAAGCGCTGGGAATCATAGTTGCAATTCGTATTGGTTTTAAGCCGATCAAAGGGACTATCGGAGGATGTGTCGAGCCGTGGCCTAGCCCAAGTTGTCGATGATCACCTAGCGCTATCAATTAACGTAGGGAACGTACGCTACTACGAATGGTTCTACACATGCCGTAACAAAGCTAAAGGAAGCCAATCAATCGAGTAGGAACCTACACCGTGGCCGTTGTTCGAAAGAATCGAAGCCGAGGACTCTACTACCCGGAACTCAATACGATTCAACCAAAGCCTTTCCTTTGCTAAAGATACCCGTTCCGCTGTCCGGCAACAACTATTGAATAACAACCTTCGCTTTGCTTTCGATAGGCATTAGCGAATCTAAAAATAGAGTAGATCCCGGGGCGTACCTAATGGTTTCATTGATTTGAATGGATTGATCCGTTGTAGGAATCCTCATCCGATGTACGTGGAATCCAATTATTTGATTTTGATAGGAGCAGTGCCGGTATTGAGGGAAAGTCTATCTCTGAACTCATGAAGTTAATACAAGTGAGGATTGATTTCAGTTATTCATATAATAAATAAGAGGATCTCTCTCTCGGCACATCTGCGCTAGGGATTCTTCTCTACCTTCTTGAAAAAGATGCCATCAACTGAAACCTGATTCCCCGTTTCAGCAAGCTATAGCAGATCGTTGAGTATAGAGAAAAAGGAATGGAGTCAAGAAAGAACATACATCAGAGTCGTCCTTCTCCCGTAGGTCTCACCTCTTTCTTGTTCGGTCATCCTGTGTGCTTGGCAAGTGGAACGAAGAGAAGGCTTCCTCTAAAGAAGCCGTATCGAAGTGGAACGATCAAGAGATAGGAGTCCTCAACGGAAAGCAGAGACATCTCGACTCTTCTTTTACCATTTTAGTAAGGCGATAAGTGAAGCCGGTTGACCTGGAATCTGTTTACCAAGTTAGGACTACACAAGTAGTTTAACAGGCAGATCCGTTCGTTATAGATCCCATGGAACTAGTGAAAAAGAGAGGATTTACTATGGATTTGATTGCTTTACTTGCTTAGCTTCCACTGCTACTTCGACAAATCCTCTAGTTTCTACCGGAACTCGTTACCAGCTTGTTCTTTTCTTTCCAGTTTTTCTAGGAAGATTTTGTAGCCCAGACCTAACACTCTCTTTTGGTTGGTTACTTCATTGAAATAGACTAACTCCTGGCTAACGCGAATCATTCAAAAACGACTTATTGGGTTGGGAAACCAACACGTGAAATCGATGCCGTTCCTTCAATTCATTGTTTAGGTTTACTTTGGCGGAGCATTCCATCCAGGTGTGGGAATCATTCCGACTTCATGTATTTGCCCTAGTCTGTTGGGAATGTAGGTGTCCGAGAATGAAAGCTCGGCAACAGAGCAGACCGGAAGAAGTATGTACCTCATGAAGCAAGGACTAGCCAGAGCTCTTAGTTTTTTTCTTTTGCAGGATGAATCCGTTCATTGCCTGCTTCTCTATCGCATTGGAAGACAGCCTAGAAAGAGTGCAAACAGGAAGCATAGATCCTTGATAAATAGAGGAGCTATGAGTGCAGTCCACAACCTCTAATGTTCCAAAAGAGATAATCCGTCACTCGCTCCAGAGACCTCAGTATCGTGCTAACTCCAAGAATTTCCTTCTTTACTGCATAAAGCATCAGCTGCTGGATAGAAAGCAAAAGCATTTATTTATAGCGGACAGTCGCTTGATTTATTTCTTATCAAATTACATTTCCAATTGGGTCGGTGTAAATAAAGGGTGAGCTCCAAACTACAGTGAGAAAGGCCGAGTATACACCAACCATACTTTGGAGTGAGAAGGAGATCCTAACTCTAAAATAAGGCATCTGAGACTATGCTTAAAAGTCCCGTTTGGTCACTTTGAAAAAGAAGGATGCGCCGCTATTTTCTCATCATCTGGCACTGCTTGACTTGCTTTCACTGCTTTTAGCTTTCACGTGGCCCTCCATGTCAACTAAAGAAAATAGTTCAAGACAGTAGAGCACAGAGGGAATTACCAACATGGGTTCAGCATTTCGTTTAGTGAATGCGGAGATAAAAGCAGCTGCTATTGATGCAATTGGACCGCTCGCATCGCTCCTTGACACGAAGGCTATAAGAGGAAATACTGGGCGTAAATGACTTTTGAGTTCAAACCTGGCAAAGTCCTTACTTACTCGGCTCCAGGCCAAAGCGATGAAAAGACCCTTTAGGTCACGCCCATGAGAAAAAGTCTAGCCCTATCAACACCTTCTGATCCTAGTTGGCTCGAGTAAGGCAGGCTACTTCTAAGCAATCTAGATAACATTGAACCTCATTGAAAAGAAATAACTTGCGGCCAACATAAAGATCCAGCAACCTTTTGCCTGACCTCGGCTGTGACGCATTCCTCCTAGCCTAGATTTTCACTACATTCTTTGGGGTCAATGCCTACTTCTTGAACTTGAAATACCTGTATCCCTTCTTCAATAAGTGGAATATTTCGCTTGAGCGTCTACTTTGACGAAACCCTTGTTATCTATGCTATGTATAAAAACCTAGCCCTCTTCTCTTATAAGGCACACGTTTTTCATACGTGAGGCTATAGAAGGAAAGCAACAATCCTGGAGGAGGGAGGAAATAGTTCACTTGTTGGGCACCCTATTCGTAAATTCACTTACGTGACGAGCAATTAACAAGCGCTGCGTTTGAATGACATGTTATTTGAATAATATTGCTGCTATGTCGCAAGTCTCAGTCTTCCAAAATAGGAGACGACTATGGACAGAGATACCAGGTAAACGGAGTATGGGAAAATCCAGTTGCCGGCTGTGGGTTCTTCACAATTAGCAGGGCTTCTATGATAGTACAGAGATCACCACTTTCAGGTCTCCTTTTTCGAGTTGTTTACTGAGATCTTCTTGTTGAGCAACGTTTTCCCGGCAATCTCAGCTTATTAGGGAACAGGTCGGGAGAGTACTTCAAATCTTTCTCATACGCCTCGCAAGATTGAACATCTGCGAAAGTTGTCTCGAAGCTCTGACTTAATCGGTTGCCGATCAGGTTTGTAAGGTTTTTTAAGAAGGCCTCTTGTGTACTATAGGTGCAGCAGAAACATGGCTACTGAGAGGAGGCGTTGACAACCTAAGAACAAGAATGGAAAAAGGATTGATTGCTCGACGAAGTACACGATATATTAATCACTAGGTTACGGTAATATGTGCTTGTCTCCTTTAAGAAGGATAAAAGGAGAGATTAGCAAAGCAGTCACTCCCAACTAAAGATGAAAACGATACCAACACATCGTATAAATCATCTTAACAACCTTTATTATACGGGATTCTATAATAAACTCATTTAATTGATAGATCATTATTGGATTCTTTTTATTGTGACCAAGATCCATGAAATAGCTCTCTTTATACTACGTTATATTGATAGGATACTTCCCATTCTTATGTCTTCTTTCCTTATTACGACTCCTGTGCTTAGATCAAATACGACGTTTGAGTTAGGGCATATATATAGCTACTATAGGTGCTAGTATAAATGGAAGGCAGACTTGAATGCCAATCAGACATGGCCAGAAGCTTATCTAATATCACTAGTTTCTCTTGTTTATCACTTAATAAATAGTCTTATTTGTCCCAGGGAGCGAGGAGAGAAGATGACAGGTTGAGTAGAGAAAGGTGGGTCATTGTCCCAATGTAGTAGTATTTTGGTTTTGTTTTCAGCTGATCTATATCAAAATAATAGAATAAATAAAGGCAAAGGATTTGGTTCAGTCGTCAAGTACAGATTTCCTTTACCCAGAGTTGGGAACTATGAATAGTTGTTTGAATACCTTCCTTGCGCTTCAATTCCTCTTATCCAATCCTGGGAGCCAAGCAGAAAAGCAAGTCCTCTAGTTATGGATGCAGTACTCACCTCACTAAACTTAGGAAGAACTAATTCAAGTAGAATTACAAATAGCTATAAGTGGATTCAAAAGGGATCGAGCCTAGCTCGAAAACTTCCCTCTTTCTTGCTTGCTTTACTCGGTATTCAGTGAAAGATTAGGCTTGGTAATTACAGTTACCAATGGTAAGGATTGGCACGTGAACTTTCCTTTGAGTAGTATGGTATGCAGGTTCACCTATTTTTTGTCCGTAGTTGCTCTGAAGAAAACGCGTATAGTAGTCTTCGTCGATGGGACCTCCAGTGTATGAAACTAGCATTTTGTCATGGAAGTTCAATCAACTAACGATATTGTTTTTCGTTGGAAAAACCAACGCCGACGTCAAGATCAGTCTCCTTTCTCTTTTATTTTCTCGGGAGCAGAGCTGAAAAAGCCTACTATACTATGAGTTTCACGGATATGAAGGAGAAAAATATGCTATTAGCAGCTATTCCATCTATTTGTGCATCAAGTCCAAAGAAGATCTCAATCTATAATGAAGAAATGATAGTAGCTGGTTGTTTTATAGGCTTTCTCCTATTCAGTCGGAAGAGTTTAGGTAAGACTTTCAAAGAAACTCTCGACGGGAGAATCGAGTCTATTCAGGAAGAATTGCAGCAATTCTTCAATCCTAACGAAGTAATTCCGGAGGAATCCAATGAACAACAACGATTACTTAGGATCAGCTTGCAAATTTGCAGCACCGTAGTAGAATCATTACCAACGGCACGCTGTGCGCCTAAGTGCGAAAAGACAGTGCAAGCTTTGTGATGCCGAAACCTAAATGTAAAGTCAGCAACACTTCTAAATGCCACTTCTTCCCGTCGCATCCGTCTTCAGGACGATATAGTCACAGGGTTTCACTTTTCAGTGAGTGAAAGATTTGTATCCAGGTCTACGTTCAAAGCTTCTACCCTAGAACAAATTCGGGAGGCCTTCGTACCCATAGACCTAATTCGAGAAGGCTTGATAGTCCTAAGAAAGGTGAGGGTGGGGGGTTCTATTTAGGAAGAATAAGAAGAATCTCATTCATGTGTTCATGCTAACAGAAGAGCGGATCCAATACACATAAGACTTTTTTCTCAGGAAATTCCGAATGATGAATTTGGGATGTCATGCCCCACAAGTTAGTTGCCCAAGCGCTCCCTAGGAGGGCAGTCTACCACAAGATAGAGTTTGAGCCTGGAGCCAAAGCCCCAACCCCTCCATTTTAGGTTGAGCTCAGGAAATCTTTTCTGGAAGTCATATCGGCCAGATAAGCCTCTGACGGCTCCATATTGATTTTGCCCCTGTTTTCTTTCAGAAGAAGCGGGAGCCATTTTGCATTGAAACTCGGTATCAGCAGAGTCATCTCTTGAGAAAGACTTCTTTATTATTTATACAAGATTTCAGAGAACATAGTGAAGCCCTCAAAGCGCTAACAAAGTCGTAAGTAGAGAAGTTTTCCAAAAAGATACCTCGTTTTTCCATTAAGTGTGAGTTGTCTGATGAAGAATAACGGGGGAGCCAACTCAATAACCTAGCGGAGGAACCGTCCGGACTTGAAATTAGGATGCAACCCTTGCATTTCGTTCTTTTGTTCTTTACTCGATTTTCGCTTTAGCACTCACTTCCTTTGGAATAAGGGCATTTTGATTCTCTACTCGTTCCTAGCCCTCCTGGTCTTAATTCACTTTAGGTGGTCGGTACCTTCGAACTCCCGTTTCTACCTATGGTGTTGAGTATGCCGAATTACTATTTGAGTATACCGAATTAGTTTATTAGCTATCTGCTGATCTACCAATTGGGGTCAGTGGTCTTCACCCTCACTGAGTATGTGAAACCTGTTCAACCTACTAGAATAAGTTCAAGAACGGATCCTGAAGGAAAAGAAAAAGGGAGCAGATCCGGTTCCGTTGACCATCAAACAGTTTCTTAATTATGTTATGTCAAATGAAGGGAAAAAGGAAGGAGTAATAAAAAAAGACTAGAACTACCCGATCCGTTGAAATACGATACGAAGGAAACAGACTTCAATCCCTCATTCTTATTGTTTGTTCTTCTGATCCCCTTGTTTTTCACTAAAAAATTCGGAAGAGGAAAACGACAGCAGCTAAAGTGATAAATAAACAACTGCTCTCCAAGCTTCGGTTTGAGCGTTGGTTTTGATGACAGTGAAGAAAGCTCGCCCAAAAGACGTACGTGGAACCAATGATACAAAAAAAGAATCAAATATGAGGAGGGTGCATTGGTAAACGGCTCCGCCATAGCTTGTACGACTTCTGAATCCTATTAATGGCGCTCTCCGAATAAATAAGTAGATACAGGCGGACTACATACACATGCTCTCCGAGTAGGGAAAGTGATAAATCTACGGTCTTCCATCCGCGGATGTTACAAATCCAATTTGGTCTTGTCCCGTGGCTCGGACCCGGTCGCGTAAATGCAGCTACCACTACGACGGGATACTCTAGTTATTTACTCTGTTTCAATCCCTATTTGGCCATTCAACAGTAGCGTACGGCCTTTGGAAAGCATCTCTTACTAGAGGGGACTCCCGCCCTTGTGATCTTCTTCCTTGGGTCGGAGAAAGGGCCCCACTTACCAATTGGAAATGGAAATGCCGAATGAATTGAACCAAACTACGGAAACTGTGGTTGAGCTTGCCTGTCATCAACGAAGGATGGTTGTGAAGTTGGTGGAAGAAATCAAACCAATGAATGCAGCTAGTCACCCCGAAAGGCGAGCCCATGTCTTTTGAGAAACTGACACAACCTGTTGACTTATCTTATACTAAGGGTCCGTCCCAGCCAACAAGGGATTTCTCATAATTGGAGGATGAAACAGCATCATATCTCAGCTTGATTATGAGAGAGAACCCGGTTTCAGAGCGTGGAAACGGAAAAGAATGAGGTGAAAGGGCCGACCCATGCGGCCCACTTAGAATGTGCTTTGACTTCCCCAGGTTGTACAATAGCACTATTTTATGGACCCAAGTTCGAAAGGATTAGGGCACTGGATTGAAGAATAGCTCAGTCCGATAGAAACTTAGGTTGGGCTGGCGGAGGGATGAGTGGAGCTTCTGTATGACATGTACTGGTGTTTCATTAGTCCCGAGTACCCGAAGCTCTCTTTGAGGAAGCAGTGCCATTTGGTTCTTCCTTCTTTCACGTCCATCCGCGAATGATTTGAGAATTCTTTTCATCACTGTTTGGATCGCAGACTTGACCATTGTCTATAGGTTATCTTTTGCTTCCACAAAAGACGTACCATGTAGTCAACTTTTTCTATGCAATTATTGATTGCAAGCATGATTCATTTCCAGTTCAATTGTGGAATGTCAATGGCCAACAAAGCCATTTGAACTCGCTTGGCTTGCTTCTTGGAATAACAGCAGCTAGCTCTAATTGATAGTGATTTTCTATCGTAAGTGAACGGCCAGGGGTTGTTATTGGAATGAAATCCACGCTTCATCTATCGTAAAATTCTATATGTCACAATCAGAAGAAGAAGCAGTCATTGAATCCAGAGGAAATCGCAATCCAATTACCGTGAGAGCGAATTAACAGAGTCAGTTCAACTAAATGGTCAAAATCAGAATAAAGGAAGGTAACGAAATACTTCATTAACAAGGCCCGTTTAATTAACAATTTGAGCTTAGAACGGCCTTTCCCTATCTCTTGTGGTACGGTACGGAAAAAGAAAACCGCGCTTTTTCTTTAGATAATTGATCTTCTAATGGGCTTTCCCTGCCAGGAGACCAGCATTACCTGTAAAGGGTAAGAATCGACAGATTGTCTCAATCCGACTCTACTAAAGAACATGCGCCCCTCGCGGGTACTCTTCATCGGCAAATCCAATCCAATCGACCTTCCTCTTGATATTTTGATACAACTTTGTGCCTGCTCGGCTTCCTCCGTAACGTGGCCAAAGCCTTGTTGCTATTTACTTCTTCGCATGGCTAGGAATTCCAGGTTGAAATAGGCGTACGTAACAACAATGAAGTCAATATCATATGGGATCGGATCGCGTCATTCATAATGTTCCATTGTATCCGATCCTGTGAAGTTAGACTTGGTATCATAGCTGGTGCGGATCCGTTTAGAGCTTCAAAGTTACCTCATACAGCACCTGGGTCGTCCATGTACGATCACTGCTTTCGCAATAAAGGAGGAGTGACTATGGCTTTGAGCCGCCAGGAAACACTTCATAGTCCGTTTTTTATCGCTCGGCGCAAGCACATACTTTTGCTTTTCTTTAGCTGGAACCATGGAATTCTCACGTAATACTTAATCAGACAGATCTAGCTGAGAATAAAGAAGCCAGTCCATTGAAGCTAAAGATCGTACGAGGGGCACATAGCTGGCATGAAACTTTCTCTTTTCGATACCCAGTTTTTGTTTGGTCTGATCCTGCGGCTCGAGATAACGATACTTCTCAAAGATTCGTTTCGTTGAGACATTCTCGATCGAGAAAAACGGCTGTCCCGTGCATTAGTTATAATGTAGGTGTAGGTCCTGAAAGCGCAATCTGGTTTTGAAATCAAAGGTATCGCGTAGAAGGGGGACGTGTTTTTCCACCTCTTTTGTGCGCCATCCGTTTCTGCTCTCTTTCTTCGAACCCATAAAGCACAACTCGTTTTTTGTAACCTTCCTGCTAAACCAACTCAACGCTTAAAGCCTTCATCGACAAAGTCTTGCTCTCCTTCTTTTCTGAAAAGTGCATCGATCTACACAAACTAGAATAGGATTTCAAAGGAGAAATTCCTCGATTGGGTAAATTCTCGATACACCGGCTGTTTCTCTCTTGATGTTAGTGGAAAATATTAGATGTGTGATCTTCTTGGTCTTATTGCCTTATATATAATTGATTAAGGCATTGTGTTTCATCTTAGCAGCAGCCCCAATTGGTTAGGGTGCGGGACCTTATGGACCCCATGATATACCTCATTCGCTAGCATACTTTCGAATGCATCGGTAGGGGAGCGTTCCGCCTTAGAGGGAAGCAACCGCGAAAGCGGGGGTCGACGAAGCGGAAGCGAGAATGTCGGCTTGAGTAACGAAAACATTGGTGAGAATCCAATGCCCCGAAAACCCAAGGTTTCCTCCGCAAGGTTCGTCCACGGAGGAATAAAGGAGAGAGATTCTCCACACGAACGAACGACTCGTCAGGTTCGAACTGACATAGGCGGATCGGATCAAACGAAATTCGCCTTTCTTCGCCTAAAAGGAATCGCTTTATTTACGCAGTTCAGTTGGTGAGTCCTCCTACATCTGCGAGTAAGGGGCAACCTTTTTGATCTCGTTTTCTGCGATCAGAAGAATAAGATCAAAAAGGCCATCATTAGTGCAAACAATGCAATAGCTTCGGTAAGAGCAAAGCCCAAAATGGCATAACCAAATAATTGTTTAGCTAATGATGGATTTCGGGCCACAGAATGAATCAAAGAACTGAACACGTTTCCAATACTGACAGCAGCCCCGGCTAAAGCAATTGTAGCAGCTCCGGCACCTATTAATTTCGCTCCTTCTAACATCTCAAGTAAGTACTTGACTTTGCTAGTCGCGCTTTTCCTTCGCTGTTCTTTCCTGGATTTATTTGTCTTTGATTCCTCTTCTCCACCCATAGTGGAATAATAAACCCTGACCTTATCTTGGGCTTGACAGGTAGACTATAAAGAGATTCAGTACAGCAAGCCTGACACTCATATTATTAATCTAATGGGGATCTTGAATTGAAATAAGATAAAGATAATCGAGAGCCATCTGCCAATAGGCAGAATAGATTCCACACTCACAAAGGTTTGAGTCAACTTCTTAAGATAGGCAGGGGTTCTAATTTCATCCTCCCCGAGCACGAACTCGATCATCCTGCCGTCCCCTTTGAGCAGCTTTTCTTGCCTGCCTCTGCTATCATTGATCCAAATATTTCTCAAAGGTTTGGAGACTTAGAAACAAGACAATACAGACAGCTCACAAGAAGATCTACGATTTCTTAGCGAGTGTACTACTAGCATAGCAGAAAACTCAGAAAATTGACCATTCCAATTCTTTTGGTTTGAAACAGCATTTCTTCCCGAAGTGATACCTTGGGTTTGCCCAAATAAAGAATCGCTATGCTGCAGATAGTCCGCCTGCTTTCAATGTTATTATGCTCTGTGAGCTAAATTTTGGTTACTGCCTTCTATTGGGAGCTCCTTATCTTTAGGTTCCTGGGGGCTACGATCCACTGCGTTCCTGTGCTTTACATGAAATGGAAAGATCAAAAAGATCAGAACGAAGCAAGCAGAGCAACTTGACGACTGAACTACATTGGCTAGACAGGCGTGTAGGTTGCTACAATATCCAGAGAGCCTTTGCAATTGCGGTTCGAATCTATCCTTTCTTGCATCGGATCTGTGAAGTTCATTTTGGTCATGCCAGAAACCTATTCTCTATATGTCAATTCGTTTCGCAGAAATTCAGAGATTTGAGAAAGAAAATGAGCCTTTAACGGAGGTACGAGGCGTTACGTTGGAAACGAAATCTAATGAAATTCTCATTCATTCCTAAAAGATAGGATGTTTCTGGAATTGCCCCTGCGGAGGAGAAAGGGTTCCAGGCTCGCCATCAATCCTAGTTGTTGTATCAAAATCTGAAGAGGAAGGCGCATTGGATCATGTCAGCGAGAAATCCCCTTCAAGAGGTACCAAAAGTTGGTTAGAGACCCGATACTTGACCTCCCTCTTTTCTAGATCAAATTGGGTATTCAATTTCTCTCAACATGTAAGGCACTACAAGAATCTCATGTGATTGTCCACTTCTTCGCTTTTGCAGCACATCTCTCAGTGCTTGGCGTGGGAATAGCATCCATGAGTTCTGGCACATACGCACTGGTACGAGAAAGCACAAAAGGTAATGACGAGAGGGCCCTCCTAGGTGCCCAGAAAAAGAGAAACTACTCTACCTCGCCCGGGAGCGGGGTTCTTTCCGTAATATCCATATGGGAATGGAAAGGAAGATCCTAACTAAACACAGGTATGGAAAGGCACCAGAGGGTGTTTCGTCAGATGATGATTGAACCGAACTAAATCGCGGATCCAAATCTTGCATTTCTTCTTTACTCGTCAAAGGCCTCGTATTGTTATTCCCTTGATTCATGTGGGCTATCTGCTCTTTATTGTAGGGTTGGGCTTTCCTACTCCCACCTATCCTTAAAAACGAAGTTAGTGGCTCATACTAATCAAATGTACAAGTAACCGACCCTTATCAAGCTTTCCACTAGTCGATCCTCCCTTGTCTGCCTCGCAAGTGTCTATTATCATAGTTACTAGATCAACCAGGTTAGCTATAACAATCTGGCTAAGACATCCAAATAGTTCAGTATGACCAATTGTGGAATTCATTTACTCATGTTAGGCTTCTTTTCTTCGTTTTAGCTCTTTCTAGTATCATCTATCGCGAAGCGTCGCCAATGCGTCTTAAAAATAAACTGGCCTTAGAATCTGTTCTCCATGGAAAACGACCCAGAAAAAGGAAACTTCCATTTCGCATAGCTACTAAAGTAGTAGTTTTTGTCAAATCATACTTCTGACCAATAGTATCAGTGGCCTTATGCGTCCGCAACCTAGTTTTGTATCTGCATAGTGAAGGAAAGAAAGAAGCATGTTAAGGTGACTTGAGGGAAAGACTGGTCCTGATAGACAAGAATGGTATGGTTGGATTGCCAGTGAATAAGCAGCAAGGCTAAAGCAGGGATTGGATTGGATAAATAAACAATATGAGCATTGGGCTGCAAAGATCTAGCTCGACGTATGCGTTGCTTTCCTCCGCCCTGCCTACCTGGGTAAAAAAATCAGTCAATCTATTGCCTACTGAATTCTTCCCAATTGACATATAGTATTGTGCTTAATTAAGTGAAGTTCGCTATTCTAGTGCGATGTTCAGTTCACTGTCTCCACTCCACTATTCTTATCTTACATAATAACCTGCCTCTTCTTTAATTGATTGGAAAGCTGGTCAATAAAATGCCAGTGGGAAATCCATTGAGTAGCAGCTCGTATCCAAGGAAAAGGCCATAACAAGGTATTCCCCCCAATCTTATTATCTTTCCCTTTCGAAGGAAGAAGGTCAGACAACACTGGTCCATAGGATCGGGTGGGCTGGGCACATAGCCCACAATAATAAATGGCAACAAGGCTCAACAGAGCAGAGACACAAGAATACCTATATAGAGACATGAGAAATAATAAGCCAAGGAGATCTTTACAAAACGAGAATTCCGCATCCGGTGAAAGCTGAAGTCACATAGGGAAGGGAGTTTCTGCATATGGAGAAAAGGGAGATATCACACTGTGTGTGATAGGTTATTAGCTGGAGGATTGAGATTGGTATATGGCATTCAGATAGTCATATGCCACTGAAAGAATGGAAAGACTAGGCTCACCAGGCAGGGAAAGCTAGATATAGCCTCTCTTCCTCCACTTACGGATTCACATACTGGTTGGTATGTTCATCAAGTTCTCGATTACTACTTACGGTGCCCACTGACTCCCTTTAATGGTACGCCAAGATATCGCTCATAACGACTGCAAAGGCGTATTTATTAGCCAGCTGTGGGTGCCGAGAGAAAGCCGGATGACAAGTATTTAGATAAGCGGTCAATGAGAGCGATTAAAAGAGTGGAGCCCTTCTTCCCTTATGCCTGCAAGCCGGATCTATAGTGTCGGGGATATCTTCTGTTTTATAGGCTTTAGGAAGTATAGCAGTAGAGATGACAAGTATTGAGATAAGCTAAGGTATTGTGATGTGATGGATGTGCCCGGTTGGGATTGAGAATCCTCATTCAAGTCAGCAAAGCAAAAAAACTCAGTATTGGGTGTGAACACCTGCTTTTCTGGTTCATGAACCTGAGACTGAATATTTCTAGTAGAAACGAACTCTGAGACATTAGGCAACTGTGAGACAAGGGGAGCATCATGTGAACCATTTGCTTAGCAGTGAGCACTGATTCATTCTGAAGAATAGAAGCTAACCCAACTACTGGTTGCGACTTGAATCAATGGATTGATGAGGCTGTTGCCTTTTTCCACATCGATTGCTATAGGAGTTCAATCCTCAACCTATGTATGCTCAAAGAACTGGATCACGGAACTCTCAGCCCTTCGCCCCAAGGCTACGAAAACGTTTCTACTCCCTTTCCCTTCCCAACATCATATCTTTCTTCGACAAGAAGGAAAGATCACTCTCTATCTAAATGATAGAACCACTGGCACGGTACCTTTCACATTGGTAAGTCAAATCCTGGTGAAGACATCACGAGCAATGACACGACGACATCATCTCCACTTCGTAGCCCATTGGTCTTCATTCATTGAAGCCAGGGCATTGACTGACTTTCAGCGAAGAAAGACATCAAAAAAGTTCTCCTAAACCTGTTCCTTTCCGTTACTACTACTTGGAATTGGAAGTCTAGGAGCAGGACTAACCTTTTTCTTTCGTTTAAATAAAGTCGAGATGTAGCTTTCTCTATCTCAAGAAATTATTCCACCTCCATTCATTGGAGAACAAAGCGTTATCTGATTAGATCCTTGCTTCAAACTCAACCGAATCAAGTTTCCAAAATAGATGTGGAAGAGGCAAAGGGAAGAGCGGGGTTGCCGAATTGTTTCTCAGAGCCGGACGAAACATCTATCTCTATTTACAATACCCTTACCCCCAAGAAAACTTTGTCGAAAAAGGTTGTCATCGTAATAGGGATTGCACCTCAACATGGCAGCCTTCTGCCAATTGTGTGTTACTTGTACTCTTCTAGGCTTCCTCTTTGCCTCAAGTGATTAAACTCATCAACTACACCAACCACATTTCTTACCTCAAACCTCTCTACAATCTCTTGAATTCACTCTTGCCAAGATACTTGTCCCCTATTCACTAAGAAACTGTTGTACCAGCTTTCAACTGTCCCCCTAAGGTGCATAGCCGAAAGTTCTACCTTGTACCAATCCGTAACTTGGTACACCGAAAAGTAATGTTCACACTTTTGTATCCAAGACCTAGCCCCTTCCTTTAGGCAATCCACTCTACTTCGTTGTTTAATCTGCTGCCCATATTGATATTGATTTTGCGGCCTTTGTTCTTGCAGGTATTGGTACGGGTCATGCTGTTGAGTTGGAAGCGGTTGGTTAAGGTAAGTATATATTGGCACTTCTGGTTTCATGGAATTTCCAGCATAGGGCAAAAGTATTGGTTGGGAAAATGGGAAATTTGGTATTGAATTGGGTCTTGGTTGTGGAGGTGCAGGATTAGGTCTAATATTCTCATGTTTTGAGCTGTGAGGAAGGCCATAGGTGGCTGGAAACAAGTGTTCGTGCCAAGGAGGGGGATAGAGAGGGTTATTTTGGTGATTGGGTCTTTTAGTTACTACTAGAGGTCTAG
This sequence comes from Avena sativa, assembly GCA_916181665.1. Classification (NCBI taxonomy): domain Eukaryota; kingdom Viridiplantae; phylum Streptophyta; class Magnoliopsida; order Poales; family Poaceae; genus Avena; species Avena sativa. The sequence continues at coordinate 217,536,779 of OV702280.1, read as the reverse complement.
GTGGTCAGGGGTTTCAAGGTCTGGAATAGGTGTGAGTGGTGGTCGTATTCAGTACCAATGGTACGGTAATTGGAGGTTCAGGCCTAGGATAAGAGCTAGAGGCTTGTTGAGGGGTAGCCATGGTTTCAGCTTCACTGGCAACAGCTGGTAGGGACATTTGTTGTGGTGTTCTAGGAAAATGAACCATATTGCCCCTAGTTGTGTTAATCGAGCTTCAATATTCTTCAATGCTCCGCGCCTTCCAAAAAGTCGTTTTGTTTTTAGGAGTTTCAACTTATTCAACTTAATTATGTTGGCATATGTCGGCTACATACTGGATGCTTTTCCATCATTGTTCGACTTGCACAGAAACAATGGGTCCCTTCTGGTTTCTTTTTCTCCCTCCAAGTTTTTTCTTCATTGTAATGTGTGTCAACTCAACAACAGTGAGCACACCCTTCCTGCTGGTCTTCTTCAACCTTTTTCTGCAGCATTGCTTCTATTTCAATGGATTTTCTTGAGGCACTCCCCAAGTCTTATGGTTATAGCTCCATACTTGTGGTCGTGGACCGTTTCACTGGCTCATTTCATTCCTCTATCTCACCCTTTTAGCTGTATACCCTATCTTGTATCCAGTAGTAAGTCTACTCTTCTTACCCCCTCTCCTCTACCTTTTGTGGCCCATCTATTAGCTTTTTGACCATCTTTGAGTCATAGCAAGACGGCTCTATCTCTTTTCACAAGTACATCTGTAAGTATAGTTGCGGGCGTCAACGATCAGCAGTACTGAGCTACGGAAAGTCTATCGAAAGGACCTAATCAAAGGCTACTACAGCTATAACTGACCCGCCTATGGAATCTATTGGCTCGGCTGAACCGACATGAAATGAAAGAGAGGAAGGCGGAAGCTATTGGCAAATAGAGGGGGGGATGTTCTCCGTGTCTTTTAGCCCTCACTAGATGACAACTTGCTTACTTTTCACTTCTTCTTAAGCTTGGCGGACTAGTTCCTGACTGACTTGATAGTGCGATGAGCTTACTTGCTCTAGTTCTATCCTAACGATTGACTTACCTGAGTACCTAGCACCGAGGATCGATGTAATTGACTTTCAAAAAGATGATGTTGATGCTAACATGCATATAAATAGATGTTCCCCACTGCTTGCTCCTCTTACCCGAATGGGGTTATATGCCTTAGTGAAACTCAGGGTAAAGTGGCAGAGGTATGACCTCAGGAAGAAAGAAAGATCGGGCGGGGAAAACGGGGTTCGAACCCGCGACTTCTGGCGTGAAAGAAAAGCACTCTAACCAACTGAGCTATTTCCCCCTTTCGTAACTACTGTCGATTCAACAGTCACCTACCGGTTACCTTTGTAACTATACCAAAGAAAACAACAGAATGCCCTTTGCCTTTAGTACTTTTTTCTTATATATATTATGTTATATACTAAATGTGTCAAAGCAATAGAACTTATGGAAAAAAAAACAAGCCCATCTTTCTCAAAAAGGAAGAGAGGGTGCGCCCCCCCAGAGAGAACCCCATTCTTTCCAGAAAGTTCGAATTCATTATGTTGAAAAAGAAATAAGGAAAAGAGGAGTAAGCGAGTAGGGTCAACAAGATTCTAAACGAATACCACAAGTGACTGAACCGACGATGATGAAGAGATAAGGGGCAAAGGATATTTTTTTCTATTATTCAAATTCTTATTTATTGATTGACAAATAAAATACAAACTCTCTTTCATTTTCTTTTGACTAAGGATAAGGTAACTGAGAAAAAAAAGAGCTGGCTTGGCCCATGAGTGGTATGGCAATCTAGATTTCCAGCTGAGGGGGAGTGACCTCTGTCCAATCGGTGTAGCATCGGGCTCAGAGACTATGCGCTCGCAAAAGACTGAATTGGCCTGCCTGGTAGAGGTATCTTGTAAACGTGCACCATGGTTTGAAAACCTATTCCGCAATCCTAAAGACTAAAAAGTTATAGTCTAGCCCAGTGCTAAAGCTAAGGGCTAGATAGGGCGGGCTCACTCACTCATAAAACGACTCTAGTAAGTAGCGCCAAAGCGCGTAATAGACTGACTTATAAGCAATTACACGCAATCAACGGATGTTCATGCATTGGCCCTCGATAATGCTTCAATCGATAGTTGACGACCATCGATGTATGATTACTAGCCTCTATTCCTTCCTTTTGAGCTTTGAAAGACTTTTCACGCAGGGGAGTAGGCCCCTGTGCACGTCCGATTCGAGGTTTTCACAACCAAGCAAGCCACTTCTCCAAGGCCATTCCATGAGTCCTTTCCGAATGAGAATCACTATCCACGGAGGACCACCTTCTATATCAATCATAGCAATCACCAAGTAAGAACTGTAAAAAGATTAAGAGCGCAAATACAGAAAGGATGGAACCCCGAATACCGACTAAAGGTGGATACAGAGAGAGAATCGAGCTGAGAACCCTATGCCTGGCAGATGTACTGAACCTCGACCGGGAAAGCATTCGACCCCGCCGAAGATCGAGTAGGAAGAGAGGAGACGATCGTCTTCTCTCAGTTCGGTGGCTTTCTTTCCGAATGTCGATTGGGATAAGGGTTTGATCGAGAGCTAGGAGATTAGGTTGTTTAACCTAAGAGAAGAGATCCAGTTTACAGAGGAGATGCCAGGGGCAGTGGCTGTTCAAGGAAGTTTCTCTAAGGACGAAGGCTTGATTGAATGCCATCCCTTCTTTCCTTTCTTAAACAAACGGATGGGAGCAGCTATTGAATCAACTCTGGTGTTGAAGAAAGATGGAACCTGGAGAATGTGTTTCTACTATCGAAAACGAAATGCAGCAACCATGTTTTCCAAATACCCCATTCCTATCATAGAAGACCGACACTTTTTGATGAGGTGTGAATTAAGATAGATTTGAGGGCTGGTTATCACCAAATAAGAATGAAAGGAAGAGGATATCTACAAAAAAGCCTGAAGGACCGGCTTTTTGAATTCAAGGTGATGCCCCAGCAACCTTTCAACAACTCATGAATAGTGTTTTTAAAGAGATATGTTGGAAAGGGGTATTGGTATTTTTTGATGACATTCTAGTGTACAGTTCTACCATGGTGGAGCATCTCAAGTTGCTAGAGGAAGTGTTCCGGCAGAACAAACTTTTTGTGGGTGAGCCAAAGGAAATACATTAATTTTGAAATTGGGGATTGATACAAACAAGGTAGAGGGCATGACATCCCAAATTCATCATTCGGAATTTCCTGAGAAAAAAGTCTTATGTGTATTGGATCCGCTCTTCTGTTAGCATGAACACATGAATGAGATTCTATTCCTCTTCCTAAATAGAACCCCCCACCTTCACCTACCCCCCAACCTAGGTGCGGAAGTCAAATCAATCCTTGTTTGTACATCGCGGAACTTACATACCCGGGCCCGGCTCAACATTCTTTTAAAACAATCGAATAACGGCTTTTCCATGACTTGGCCATTCAATCTTGTGAACTAATCGAGACCGAAATTGGATAAAGAGATACAAAAGGAGAGGAATACCCAATCGATGAAAGAACATGAAACCCTTCTGTTTCTATAGAGGTACGGGAAACGGTTGGGGGCAATAAAGTAGGTGAAGTGGTTGGATTTTGCGAGCTGTTCCAACCACTGCTGGATGTGATTCCAAGAGCCGAACGAGAATGAATACCACACAGAAGAGTCAAGACCGGGCTCCCTAATAGAATGTTTAACCGATCCATTCCGGATCGATCGAATTGGTACGGAAGTTGTAACATGGGAAAAGCACAGAAAACACGACTTATTTGAATAACCCGGTGACCTACCAATTGTAGAAGTAGGATTTTTGGCAAGCAATAAGCACTTAAATAATACAATTCGAGTGTACCAGATTCTTTATCATTTCGAGGAAAAGGTTCGGGAGGAAAGGGAAACAACAGAGGGATCCGAATCGAACCTAAATGGGAATGACATGAAAAATCTTTTTCAAAACCTATCATTAAGGGCGTGACGACGATATACGAGAGGAATAAAAAAAACTCGTGATTGGTGTGGAGGGGAAGATCTGCTTATGAAATTGTTCAAGAAAGAGTCGTCTCATTTCCTTACTTCTTCGTTCTTTCGAATTCATTCACTTCGACGGCTGGCGCTACGCTAGCTTTGCATGATTAGCTCCGACAGAACAGGTACTGCATTTCCTTAGTTGGATCCGCTCTTTCTCTCTCGTGCTGTTGTTGCTTCCGGCTATTTATTCAGTCGTCAATCAGCATTGATCCGGGTAGTTAGTCAGTCTCTCTCTTTTTGCCTGTCCTTCTCTATCTATGAAATTCCTAATTAAGGGAGTTCGCTTTCCAATATCTAAATGTTCATGCAAAGCAACAAACGAAATGCAAGAACTGTCACGCAGAAGTCACACAGTATGCTGATCGTTCTGAAATGAGAAAAAGTATGGGATTTCATAAGAGATTCATACATAGAGATCTAAACTCATGGAAGGGCCCGGCCAGCAAACGAGATCTCTTACATCCAAAGGACCATGCCCATCGAAGATGAACCATTCACCGAGCCGAGTATGTGCAAGACACGGCTAGATAAGTCAAATAGAAGATATTGCTTTTACACGAGCAACTCTTTTCTTCATGTGGGTTTTTCTTTTCCTTTGATGAAATGCGAACACAAACTTCAGGCATCCAAGAAAGAAGTCAAGATCGAAATCGAAGCATTGGGTTGAAGATCAATTCATATCGACAAGACTTTCCATTCATCTTTTTGTTGCTATTTGGATTCCTTTTTCAAATAAAGAAAGTCATCTTGTAGTTAGAAATCACCTTTAGAATCATCAGCCTCTGTCCCTACACTGACTCGCTTATCCGGGATCGATCCCGGTCCTTTATTTCGAAACGAGGATAGGTCTCTCGCGGAACGAGGTGTAGATTGAGAAGAAAGATGAGCGTATGGTCCATACTCACTCGGGTTCACACTTTTTTTGCAGGGACAAATGGGTACATGCCTGTAGATCTTCTTCTCACAGCGAGCACTTGATTACGGAGCCTGATTCTATATATTATTTATGGATTATTATAGAATCTATCTTTTTCTTCAAATCATAGTGGGAATCCTATTACCGATACCTAAACGTTTTCTTTGTCGAAACAGAAAGGAGGGAAATTGGATAACCGACGACACGAGTTTCCCGTTCCGCTTCGCTCCACTGTTAGATAGGCAATTCAATAGTTACCGACGAAAGGAGTTCCCCTTCTCTTGGCCAATTGACGTTCTGCTTCAATAAGTCATGACCTTCACTCTCCTCAAGTGAGGAGGGCATATTGTTTGACCAACGAAAGCCTCACTAGTTCCTTCTTCCCGTTCACTATTCCCGTAGCCTGATACGAGTTATTTAGTTCGTGTCTCCTTGTTCTTGGGAAGAACCGAAGGTTCATTCGCGGCACTCGTAGACATAGTTGTATTTCTCCAGCACAGAATTCCCTAAAAAGCTAATAAATCAAAACAAGAGAAAAGCAGAAGCGAAAGCTCGAGTCGAAGAGTGGAGGTCGCTCGGTAACTCGAGTCGATCAGTCCCATTCATTCTTGCCCGAAACAAGTGGGCTATTCATTCCGGTGCCACCTTTGTTCAATCGACTCCATGTTCTCTATTTCCCAAAACCCATTCATTCACCGACCCGTGGACCAGAGGAAAAAAGCTTGGAATTGAGCTTTCTAGCTTTCTTTAGTACAATCTTTTTGCGAGAGCAACCCCGGGTTCGTTCCTAAGACTACACTCACAGCTTTCTCTGTTCATGTTCCGGCATAGGAGATCTAGTGGTAGGATAGGGGACAGAGCTTTAGGGCTGCAGTAAACCTCATATGCGCGTGGCTCATCATAAGACCTTAGCCTGATGTCCTACCCAAAGACTTCAAAGGTAGTCACAGGACAACCTTTCCGAGTTCTAACTTCCAAACCTATAACTTGGTTTGCTTGCCTGCTTCCTATCTGACCTATCAATCAAAGAAATGTTCTAGTTCCGCGATACGAGCTTGACTGTCGCTCTGAGACAGTAGATTTCTTGGTTGGGGGTCCCTTTATCAAAGGCTCCCTTCCCTACTGATCATACAACAAATGAAGGTGGTTAGAAAGATGGCACATCGATCTTCTGTACACCCTGTTCGTGCTGCGGAACGAAGAAAATCCGCCTTCCTTGGAAAACGAATTCCTGACTCCGAAGTATCAAAGGAGACTTGGGTGGCGCCTTCTGAAAAGCCCTTCATTCTGCGACTCAGATTAAGATTCGTGTCTCAGCCGGAAGGGGTCGTAGGACTGACTCAGACAAAGCGTTAGAAGTACGATCTGCGAATCTATAAGCTTTGGCCTGCCTTCTTCCCTTATCTAATCTATTAGGTAATAATAAAGTTGTGTTAATTGTCACGCTAAGTATAAACCAGTGACATTTCTGTCTCAATTGAAGTCAACCTTACTATACTCGCTTGTAGGAGATCATCGCTCAGAATTTTGCTAGAAAAAAAAGAGTTTGAAGATCACCAGGTCAGAACTCTCGATCTAGCCCCACTTTCTATAGTAATTTATCGACATGTTGTTTCGAATGTCCTTGAAAAGGCCTACACACATACCCTGCCACTCGATGTAGGTTTTGCCAGTGATGTTTAGTGGGTTTGTTCAGTAGAGATGGGTAGAGCGCACAAGTATTGGAAGGAAAGTTTCACCCTTCTGAAAAGAGAAAAAGTCTGTATTGAACTATGATTTGAATTCCTTTCTTATTAGTTTCCAAGTGCAAAATGTTCATTGCCTTGATCAGAGCCTTTAAGCCTTTTAGAAGCGAGCATTTCCGCAGCTTCTATTTTTCCTAAAGCTAATGAACCGAATGGAAGAGACTCACTTTGAATAAATAATAAAGAAGGAACCAACAAGAAAATCCAGAATTGTTCCAACCTCGGCTCGGGGTCTGTCTGGAAATGGAAAATCGTTCTCTCTCTCATCTGGTCTCGCCACAGTGACAAGAAAAACAAGTGAATAATTGGAATAGAACGCAATCGTCAACCGGGTAGGATGTATTATAAAAGAAAGCCTTGCCTCACTCGCAAGTGAGGACCTCACCCCTCCTTCCTCATTTATTGAGAATGGAAAAATACAATGTTCATTGCTTCCTCAAAACAAGAGTTCCACGGGCGGTTTTTAATAAACCTCTTTAAGCAAGGCGATTCATGAAGGATTCCTCTCCTCTTCTAGTTGGTCTATATTACTATAAGGTCCCCTAAAACAGGCATACCCGTAAAGGAAAGGCAAGGGAAAATGGACGGAGATTGGTCAGTGGTCTCTCGAGTATTTCTGTTGTTTTCTTTGATTTGGGTTAAGAACAGTAGTCGGACATTCCACTTTGTTAAGTTCTTTTTTATGATTCGACATAACAAGAACAGAATCACGCTCTGTAGGATTTGAACCTACGACATTGGGTTTTGGAGACACACGTTCTACCGAACTGAACTAAGAGCGCTTTCTTACGACGGGAGATAAAGCTAAAGAAAAGGATGATTTTTGTACCGCATGCATATAGCAAAATGAAACTCTGAATTTCATTTGAATCGATCTCAATTGATCCCTCGTTACTGCCCATAGGAGAAGTAATAGGTAGGGATGACAGGATTGGAACCCGTGACATTTTGTACCCAAAACAAACGCGCTACCAAGCTGCGCTACATCCCTTTTCCAAATTGTTGTACAGTATCATTGTACAAAACCCCTGCCTTGTTTTCCACATCGTAATTTTTTCCTCCATCTATATACAACTTTCTTGTCATTTCTTCTTTTTGGTTTCATATAATAAATGATATACATCTGAAACCCAACCTAACGTATAAAGAATGAATATTTATCGGTAATGCTCAGGAAGGGGTCATCTTTTTTTTATTCCACCCTCATGTACCCTTCTTTGCATTTTTTCGAAAGCCTGTTCAACCTCATATCACCTAGAACAAGTCATGGACTTCTTCAATGAAAGAAAGTCTCATGGAAACGTTTTCAACAAAATAAGAACCATACAAAATCGATTTATGGATCTTTTGATTTCGGAAAACTTCTTTTTTCGCTAAAATAAGTATTTCAAAATGACTGATTCAGCAATACAAACACTAAAATTCAATAGCAGTACAAAGGGAACCAGACCTCACCGATGGAGTGGGAAAAGCAATAATTTTTTTGATAAATATATTCATGTAAAAATATCTAAAGAACCATAGACACACACATCCAATCACTTCACTTGGTGAAATCACGTTGTATCTTCACCCTCTCTGCCTCTCATCACTGTCCAAAACTCACAACGAACGGTTTTGATGAAAAACATGAAAAATCTCTAGTGCAAGCAGCCCAGCAGCAGCGACAGAAATTTTCACAAATTCAATAACATTTGCATGATTTAGCAGTACAGAATTAGACAAAAAAATATCGACAGATTCCTAGTTCATATTCAACAACACTTGATCAATTCAGCAACATTTCAAAATGACTGATTCAGCAATACAGACACTGAAATTCAAAAGCAGTATAGAGGGAACCAGACCTCACCGACTGAGGGAGAAAATCCATAATTCGTTTGACAGATATATTCATGTAAAAATATCTAAAGAACTAGAGGCACACACCACGCCACAAAGTGGACTAGTATCCAATGACTTCACTTGATGAAATCACACTCTCACCACTATCCAAAACACAACCAATGGTTCCAATGAAACACAGGCAAAGCTCTAGTGCAGGCAGCCTACCAGAAGCGATAAAACATTTCATAAATTCAGTAGCATTTGAATGATTCAACAATATAGAATAAGAAAGAAAATATCGACAGATTCCTAGTTCATATTCAGCAGCACTTGACCAATTCAACAACATTTCAAAATGATTGTTTCAGTAATACAGACACTGAAGTTCAATAGCAGTACGTAGGGAAATAGTTCTTGCTTTAGCTCTAAAAACCATACCCATAATCAGTTTGCCCTTTTCTCTAAACACACTCAAATCATTGGAGCAGGCAACACTGACGATTAAGTCTACTTTTGTGTGCAACCTCCTCCTCACATATTAAGATGAAACACAATTATTGTCATAGTAGTTGGTCTTGGTCATATAGGGAACTATCATATATAGATAAAAATATACAATACCAGTACGTACAAGTCATAGCTCCAATCCAGCAAAAGATTATCATATTTTTACCACCCATATATGATTAGTGGAGATAATATAACCACATAATTAATTATGATAGCATGCGACGAAAGAGCTAGACAGCTAGAAACTTCATGACCAGCCTGCTGCATTCAGGGCAGCGAGATACATAGACCTTGACCATTCTGCCAATGGTAAGTTTAGCTGCTTTCCAGAACTTGGTCCACCTAAAAGTAGCTGCCAAGCGCCCATCAGTCCAGTTAATGGCGTAGCGTCCCTCGACTTGCAATCATAGGCTCTACATCATGAAGACTATTGTGCCCTTTCGTCTGTCCTCGATTTTCTTTGTGGCACTCTTAGGAAATTTATGAGTCAAAGCAATAGATAGACGCATAATTAATAAGATAAATAAATCGAATCATGTGAAACTTGAAAACACATTGAGAGAAGTTTATCTGCCGCCACTCACAAACATAATCTAGTGTGACCTTGAGATGACACATGTATAGCATACGATCTAACAAGGAGCTTGTGCCGGTGCCTGTGCTAGAGCTAGTGCGGTAGCTGGTACTGGTGCAGGAACAAGGACTAGTGCAGGAGATGGTGCCGATACCTGTGCTGGGGTTGGTGCTTGTGCAGGAGATGGTGGCGATGCAGTTAATTGAAGAGGGACTGGTGCAGGAGGTGGATTCACATAAACATAGTGACAAACTTAATATGTTGGAGTTGTTCGGAAAAAGCGATAATTCTAGGGCCAAGTCATCAGAGGTTGTGATGAGTACAAAAGAAAATTAATTAGTATTACCTTTGTTCTTGGCCCATTTGTCAACGGGTGTACTGTCTTGCAATTTCTGCCCAGGCTTTCTAAAATCGAGTGCTACCTCGTCCCCCCGCTTCAAACCATTCTCACAGACATACTTGGACCAACCTTGGCCACCCAAATAGGTGGTCTCCATCGTCTAGGATACATCCACATCATATAGTTGCCGCAAGCCTTTGGGTCCTCGGTATACAGAGTTAGAAACTTGTCGTTTCCGAACAACTTATTTATAATGGGGCGAGCGACACAAGGGACATCCTTCATGAGAAAATTGAAAGACAAGTAAGACGACATCAAGAAAAGCAAGATACAAGATATTACATCAAGTCGTTCTAAACCGCTTGGAATCCATACCTAATACCATGGATACCCTTTGCGAAGAGTGGTCATGCACCATTTTCTTCCATCTTCCTTTGGAAGGGCATACATGGCCCCCCTTTCAGTCCACATGCTTGACAAGAGGAAGGTAGAGAATAAAGTGATGAGTAGTTGGTGCGTGGTACGGAATAAAATTAAGTGGAAAGGTTAATTATGTAAAGATCATGTAAATCTAATAATATCAGACAAAATCATTGCCTATAAAGCAAACATATTTGATTTTGTAAACTTCCGATGAGTGTAAAGATATATAGCTGATAACAATAACACAAAAAATTATAACATGTGAAATTGTGGATTTCCAAATTATACCCACTTCTTAGAGAGGTCACTGCCCACCTAGGTACTGTGTTTGTTCTTCCTTGTCGTGTAGACAATGTCCGCTTTTGGTGGGGTAATCAGCAATCTACTAGCCCCTATAGCAGCCTCAGCCTCCGCATCAGCACCTTCAATATGCGTAAATAGCAACAGAGTTCAATAGTTCAATATAGTACATAGTAGTCATATATGACTGTATATGAGACAGTTAGACAGATCCAGATGTGGATTCACATAAACATAGTGACAAACTTAATAAAATCACACATGTTTCTAAACATCTGATAAGCATGCATGACACCAAGCGAATAATAATTAGATCAGACTGCACCATGATAAGTGGATTAAGAAAAAATACCATTATCTTTATGTTGGTCCCTCCCAGCTAGGCAGTGCCCTTGGGCTTGTTTGGTGAGTAGTGGTACTGGCCAGATCCTCCAACATGTGGGGGTATCATGTTGTTTGCCGTATAGCCACAGGGATACATCCAGGTTGCAGACAACCACTTTCCGCATGGAAAAGAATGAAAGAACACAATGAATATGCTGCTACATTACCTTTTAGGAAACTTTTAAGGAAACTGATGAGACCATCACTATCTGCAGTGGCCGTGCGCGCCACGACCCATAGTTCTCTATATATATTCTAACAAAAAAAATCCATTGGACATTAGTAAAAATTAAAGGTTACAAAGTAAAGAACACCGACTTGGAACCCGACCAAATGCCCCAATCAGAACAGCGGTCATGATGCCTTGATCCTGAATCCAAACGAAATCAGTACCCCCGCCCCCACCCCACCCCAATGGCCCAATCTATTAGAGCAGAGGAGGAAAAATACCCTGATTAGGTGAACAGATCCCAATTTCGAGGTGACACTTGCTTGCGTGCCTAATGATGGGAGCTAGGGATTGGAGGTTGCTAGTCGGAAGAAAAAGGGATGGGCATGGAGTAGTACTACTACTAATAGTAGGGGCAGTAGTACTACAATTTTTCTAAAGTGTCTATTTGGAGCGGTGATAGTGGGAAGAGATTCCCGTGTTTATTGCAAAACTAGCACAGTGGCCCGCGCACCTGTGCGGGCAAATTCTTTAAATTTCTATGAGATGTATTTAATATTATTAATATTAAAAGGTAGAAATGGTGATATCTCATTCTTCGGAAATTCATTCTCAAGAGTAATGACGACTTTTAACCACTATAATTTTTATTTGAATCACTAAAATCCTTTCTTCAAGAGATTTGAAATTACCTACAATGCAATAAAGCATATTATTAACATATCTTATATCCAAGGAGAAAATTACATAAATAGATCATAGATATGGTTTTTGAAGTTTAGAACAGCTCCAACACGGTGACTGCAACTTTTAAGAACTAATCGGGTGAAACACACACAAACTATATTATTCTAAAGTTGATTTCCGCTGACTGGCCATATGAATTCTGTTATATATCATTGTTGTGGGTTACTACTCTAGCCTGTCCAAGATTCAACATGACAATAAATTTGTAAACAATAGAGTTTGTTAAAATTGAAACCATCCAATGGATATGTATACTTTTGGAGATCAGTACCTTACATGTTATACGCAATGAACTCCTACCTGGTCAGGTGAACTTAAATAGCAAACTGCAGATTTTTCATAAATTTATTTTTATCCACATGGACAGAACATATCAGAATTGTCAAATCAACTTCATAATATTATTTGTACTTTTTTTGAGTTCAAGTACGACCAGACGGTCGGCTGCCGTTGACAAACATATACTGTTCTGGAAGTGCAAAATCCTCGCTGTCCCATGTATGGACCACTTTCCTCTACGAACCAATGTTTCACTGAACTCCCACCACGACATGTCTGTAGTCCTGTTGCCATGATGGAAAATTTATTGTGGCGTGCATATCCAAAAATTGGAAGAGCGTGTCGACTTAAGCACACTGCTCTTCAGTTCCATGGAAAAGGAAAAACAAAAGCTCTACGGATATTGAATCACTAAGAACATCTTAAGTTTCTATTGTGTGTTATAAAATGACTCACCGGTATACACAATAAGTAGATATTTTCCCCTATTTTAAAAATATATACATCTTAATTTTAGAAATATGGGAATACAACATAACATTAGCTAGTGATAACTAATACGGAACGGGATCTGAATGAGATAAAAATATTGAGAACACATACAAATATTTATTGTTTATTTTTTTCTCATTTTAATAACCATTATGTTCTAAGAAAATATTTCTTTCCTAGCTTGCAATTTTGCATCACTCTTTTTTTTAATAAGTTTGCATCACTATATTTAGTCTACTATAAGTTGATGCCAATTAGGATATCAGTAGACAATAATCGTCATAGTACTGGCAATGAATGTTTTGAGTATTATTTTCTTTAGAAAACTCCTATATACATTATCTAGCTTGTGTTCATGTATTTCTTGAAAGAAAAAGGATATATTATTCCATTATAAAAGTTGATTGCTTTGTAGGATTATTCTTAAAAAGTTACATAGTTATCATTTTAATAATCCAAAGTTTACAAAAACGGATGAATCTAATTTCTATTAACAATAGGAGTAAAGCTATTTTGCAAAGAATTAGTTAAACTCTAACATACATGCAAATTCCTATATGGGGTTAATTACTAACTTAAATATAATGATTGATTTGATTCAATTGTTCGATGGTAATTGGGGAAGATAATTCCAATAATGTAGGACATATGTTTGTAAATCAATCATATATCATCAAAATAATATAATATAGTGAAATACCATCTACTTGGCGGTAGTCCCGTATACATTTTGCAATAATGAACTGAAAAGGGACGGAATACATTACATGCCTCCTTTTTGTCAATGAAAAAATATTGCACAATATGCATATGCGAATTTTTTTATTTGGGTATAAAACATGGGTTTTGATGGGATCAATGACTTTTTGTCTAACTATAAAATTAGTGCATGGACATGATGGAAAAATAGTTTGCTATAACCTTCATAAGTGAAGACGAAAAATTTGTTGTGTGAAATGCACTTTGATTGAAAAGAGGAAACTATGTCTGGTATATATGTGTAAAATCTCTTTTACCCAAAGCAATTAACTTTGCCTATACAACACATGTTATCAATATATCATTACATGTTTGAGTTTGCTTCTTTACTTCATCGAAATTAATAATCAAAACAACATAATTGTAGTAATGAGAGGGAAAAATACCTTAACTTTATATATGGTTGCTTTAAAAGTACTGTAACTATAATAAAATCCAAGTTTGTGCGATGCATGACACCCACATCATTCGACAAATACCTGAATATATTTATCATTATCTCCTTTGAATTATTAAAATAATGAGAATAAAATAGTGTTCCAATGCCTTCTACATTTTCTTAAAACATCATGGAAACATGTTAAATATCATATAAGCATATTTTTGATAATTTTCCAATGATGCTACATAGTGGCATAAGCATGAATGACATAGGGAAAGTTAAGGTTGTTCACAAATGGAAGTGTGTTAGCATTAGAGCATATATATAATTGCTAGAATAGCAAGGTTATTTAGATCTATCGTGATGTATAAAATACTAAAGCTCCTGAAATCCACATTTCCACTATACCTATTTACTCACCAGAACAAAGATCTATGCAAAAAAAATTAAAGTTTAAGTGTTGAAACCATGGGTGCAACTAAATCTTTAAGATTGAAATTTACATCATACACACTTCGACATATCCATTGCACAATATTACTTAAGCTGTAACACGTGATGTTCTCGTAATAATTAAGATGCTCTTGGAAATGATATATTTGCATAGTTCAAAAGATACTATAAAAAGCGAACATATATCAACTTTTGGTATGAAAATATAGCAAACAATATTTTGGAATTAATAGGTGATGATCATATAGGATACTACATGACTCAAACTTGCAATGCAAAATTATGAAATTAATATGAGATACTGAGATCTATGTGGGAGGGGTGGTGATACCCATATAAAATATTTATGGAAAAGTTCCCAACAAACTACGGCGAAGTACATTTATTGTAAAAAAAGATTTATTTGTACAAGATATTCTAGAGACTAAACAACTAAAAATTACATAAATGAAAATATTAACCATAATATACCATGGCGCTAAAAAATAATTCGTGTATTACTATATTACCTCACAATCACGTGATTTTTCATGTGTCTCGTCAAAATAAATATATATAGGCACGCGGGGTAATATCAAGTTAATGAAGTAAAATACTTACATAATATTCTTGTGTTTTTAGCAAAAAAAATTACCCATGACTTGTATGACTCCTTGAACAATGGAGTCCATAATTGCTAGTCGATTCCATCTTGTGCACCTGCGTTTTGAAGACAAATTGAGCAAGTTGTGCTTGTGAATTTCGATCATATATACTGCATCTGTTCGATGATAAGTGACTCAGATTTGTCTAGATTTACATGTATCTGGACGCTCTCTAGTGTCTATATATACATGTGAATCTAGAAAAATCTGAGTCACTTGTTTCTGAACGAAGGGAGTACATGTTTTTTCACCTCTTAGCTATGTTCTTCCCCCACTTTTTTTCATGATACATATGGAAAACCCTAAATGGAAATGTGATATCAAACATTACAGTTACATGCTACTTTTTGTTTTGAAACTCACAGTATTAAAAAGGAAAAAAAATAAGCTAAAACAGTTTTGATAGATATGCTTAATCGATAGTCTTCATTCTTATCTATTCCATGGCTTTATCGCTGCTAGGATGAGACCAATTTCTGGAGGAGTGCTCGATAACAAAATGAGCAGGATAAAGAATCCATGCCTAGTAAAGTCCGCCCAAGGCATCCTCAAATTGGAGGCTTCTTTAATTCACCGCATATTTACATTAATCTTTTTAAAATATTGTGTATTTCTTCCAAACATATAATTAAGCTATTGTCAATGTCAATTAACGGTGAAAGTAAAGTAAAGATGTAGTACCCCCTCCATCTTAAAATAGATGTTGAAGATTTGTCTGAATTCATATGTATGTATATAGTAAAATGCATTTAAATACATACAAATTTATACAAATCTCTGACATCTATTTCTAGCCGGAGGAAGTAGTAGAATTCCAACGACATGGTTAAAGTCCAATAACCAAATTTTCATATGGGTTATGTGTCGGGAGAAAGTATGTGTTACACAGTATCTAAAGAAAAAATGAATTAGCAGGAGGAACATTATTGGTGTCTGTATTTTATTCATCGATCCGCTTCTGCAAAGGTGCTTGACTGATGCAAGGAAGGAATAACGACATGGCATTATTGAACTCACCATTATCCTGCATGCGTAAGCATTAGTAAACAAAAACTTAAGAACCTAGACATGTAAAAGCACTTTATGTTTAAGATGATAATTCATGTGAGATCAATATGCATGCCAATTTTATATGTAAATAACCATCGTCATGCATGCATGTGATAGACATCATGATCCTTGTGTCAAAGAATATACACCTAAGAGTATACACATACATCTCCCACGATATTATTTAGCGTAATGTCAGCCTCTTCCTGCATATACGATGCAGCTGTCTATCATTCATCTCCCATAAAATGCTTATGCAACTACTCAACAGATGGTCGCCGCAGGGTAAAACCATTAGGAATCAAAACTAATTCCACCACTTCTATCCAATCTTAATCTAGATAAGAAAGAGATTAAACACTCGAGGCATGCATTATTAAGACTAACTAGAAAATTCCCCGCGCGTTGCTGCGGAAAATCTGATAAAAAAGTTAATTTAAGAGATGCTAAAAGAAAACAGATGTATTAGCAATTTTAATTACAACTTGTGTAAAAAATCTATAAGAGTAGAACAATCGCTACATAACTCATTCACAAAAGTCGACATGCATATTTTCTGGAACAAAATGACAGAGGATTTAATTTTTATTTGTCAACCTTGCAGCTGTTGTTCATACAGAAAAAAGAAAAGGAAATGTGTGATATTTTCTCTGTCTAGAGAGGTGAGTAGCTGATTGCATGTGTATCATACATGTCCTTTGGAAGTTTTGAACTTACAGGTCCATTGCACTTCCTGACCAAATGTTTCAAAGTAAACTGGCATTATATATGTTCCGAGTTCAAGGTAACATTTGCACCGAGACAATGACATGAATAAAGAATCGGATCCTGCACAAATAAGAATCAATATTTATTATTTTAGTTCAATGAAATTATTATTGAATAATGAATGAACAGGAAGTGAATTCTTATAGTAGCCAATTCTAGTAAAATTAATTGACCATTAGTGTAAGAATCAATACGTCACAATCTTGAATCATCAAGCTGCCAGAATTCTTTTAGCCAATTCTAGTAAACCCTGCACTAGAACAGTAGTATGTTTTTTGCAATTAACTCTGATTTTTTTAGAAAAGGCTAATCGTCGACAATACAAAAATCAGGAAGATCTAGAAAGGAAGAATCAATGGCCAAGGAGGCATTTACAGGAAATTGACCTGTACACGGCTCTGTCTCCCTGCTCACGAAGGAAGGGCATGGAACATTAGCTTTAGAATCTGATTTAGAAAATTTAACCTTGATCTAGCACGTTCCATGGAGAGGAGGCAGCGTTGACGGCAGAGAGGAGTGAGAACCATGACCATGACAATGAAAAAGGTGTATATTAGTTGAACTGGAGCTGACCAGCGGCTACACGTCCTGCAATGTAACCAACGTGAAACATCAATTTCAGACAATCAGAGCATAAAAAAGATGAATCCGATATAATTTTAACCAAAAGAGGCAGCTATGAGCTCACTCTGTACCTGGGGTATTGGTTTGGAACTCCTCCCGAGGGTGTTTCATGAAATCTAGACGGGCAGGCCTTTGCTCAAATCAGCTGTCGCTGGGTGGGGCACTACTCGACTGAGGAATCAATCAGTCAAGATGGTAGAGAACGATTTGTCCTTGCCTACGGTGTGCAACACAACTCGCGATGGCAGCGCTAGGATGACTGTGTGCGCACGACTGCGCATTGCGATTCAGCGACCGTGTGTGGCTGAAGTGAAGGGCTCCGAAGCCCTGTAAAGAAAGACGGAGGCATGAATGTGGAAGATGGCGATCCAAGACGCAGTGAAGTTGACGAACAGATGCCCGAATCAGTGGACGGCACGGAAGAAATAGGCTTGCGGCGAGTTGGGAGCATTGACTCCATCATCAGTTACAAAGAGAGGGAGACCAAGAAGTCGAAGTCGGAAGGGAGATTGTGGAGCAGTTGCAAGTCGGTCGATACAGATTCTCGGTGGAGAAGAAAAACAGTATCAGGCTGCTTGCTTCTATTGCACATGGGCTGAAGACTGGGCTTCCGTTATATATCGCATGAACCATCCTAGAACGCGAACCGGATTTCTCAATAATAAAAAAGAATGGGACAGAAGTTGGTGATGTGGCCTGTTGCTGATGTGGATAAGCTGCATGTTGAGAGAAATAGCTTAGTGGAGTTGATCTTCTTAGTTATATAGGATAGGAAGGAGAAAACCTCAAAGCCTTGAGGTGCTAGCAGATTGACTGGGAGGCATGACCCACCACCGTAATTACATGATAAATGCCTCCGTCGTACTTAATCACGGTCTAGCCCGGCAATAATGGCCTTTTGACTGTGATCACGACAGACCCGAACGTGATGACGAGGGATTCCAAAACTGCAACATGGTGAATTTCTGGCAAAGAATCGATGGGGCCAATCAGATCGATCGAGAAAAATCAAATTTATGCATCTTGTGCGAGCACGTAGGGGCGGGCCAACAGCGTGGCGACGGCGTGAGGTTGGGATCAGTCGGCACCTAGATGTCCTTTTTTGCCCTTTTTCGCTCATATCCATTGAGATTGAAGGGGTACGGATGACTTAATGGCATCGGTGGGTAATTACTTGCACCTCTAATTTGTTGGATGGCTGTGATTTTTTACATCGGTTTAGTTGATGGCTAAATATTTCTGATTTTTGTGGAATTTGCTAGCTGATTTCTCTAATTTCTGGTTATCCATAACGTATTTTTAATATATAATAGATTTTCAATACATCGCGGCGTACAGTTTCAGAGGATAATAAATTATGCGGGACCCATATCCAACTCGCTTGGTGTTCCGTGTTCCTCTCCCAGGACCGAGAAAATCGTCCCGTGTTCCTCTCACAGAACCGAGAAAATAGCCAAGTATCGAATCAAACTAATTCGGCTCCCAAAGAATTTATTTTTTTGAACGAAAGAGCTAATATATTAATATCAGAAACAAACTACATTATAGCTCATACAATATATACTCTGAAGATCAGAATTTGAGGGAGGGGAAGGGGTGACAGAGGAAAAGACAATGTTTGTTGCAGCATAGGGCACCAGCTCGATGCCTGAAAAGCCGCTTAGAAAGCATCGAAAGCATAAGCTGGGATTTCATAGTAGAAATACACACATACACACATATACACTACTAATATATTGAATAGTTTAACAAAGTCCTAAAAATCATTAGGTAGCTCCATATTAAATTACTATGACAGTAGCAGACCAATCATGTGATAGCTCTACATATATTTAGAGCGATCTTAGAAGCACCCCAAGAGTTTTGCAGCTGTTCTAGTGGTCATGAGACTGCACATATGGCACCAAAAGTACCCGCCCCTTATGACCAGCAGCCCTGTATCAACTCCATACAGAAGTAGTGTACCCGATCCACAGCATGTCATCATCATTCCCATCAATGTCCTTTTCGGTTGTCTGCTTCTATGATTAGTAGATTAATAGATACATTTAAAGAGAAACATCAAAGATACACAACCTGAAATTTGTCGTTTTATAGATATACTACCTTGTCATCTGGCATAGCGTAAGTACCTAAAATGAAACCCGTTTTATGCAGCATGCGCTTTTCTCTCCTCCACCTTCTACAAGTTGATCTAGATACTCAGGAGTTGCCTCTGTCAGTTGATCTAGATGATCAACATATGCTTCCCCTACTTGATCTCGATGACAAAGATGTTCTTCCCCCGGTTCATATGCTTGACCATGAAATAACCATGTCCTTAGCATCCCAAACATATAAATATGGTCTTGCACTATACTGAAAGGCAACACCCTCTGATTCACACACAAGAGGCAGGGGCAATGTACTTCTGAATTGTCACAATTAGATCTAACAAACTCAATAAATTATACAACACCAACGATATGTTTAGGACTGCCTAATGGAGCAACCTGCATCCAAAATATCTCCATCTGTTTAATTATGACATACAAGATTGGTTCTTAATAACTAAAAGAAAAGCAGGAAACATATATATGGAGTACAAAAACTATATATGCCCATGCATTTCAGCAAACATATTGACATCAAAAATGGGCGAAGGTACTTAAAACATAGATCAAGCCTAGTAAAAACTATGACCATGCAGACCGAGGACAAATTAAACTACGTATTTGAGGAGGAAGATCGTGTGAAATAGAAATAAATTACCAACCAGATAGAGCTAGAGATAGAAGGACTACTGTGGGATCGATGTGACCACTAGTGCGTCTCAAGAAACACCGGCGGGTAGGGAAATCTTCTTCGGGTGCACGGTGGTGAGATGAGGAGCAGCGGTGAGCACGGTTGTTTTGTGGGCAAGGGGTGAGGGTCTAGGCGACGGAGGGTGGATGTTAACACAGCACGAAGGTATTGGAGAGATAACTTTGAAAATTCTGATCTACCCTTCTTTGGGAACCACCATATACATGTCGTGGCCCCCCTATCAGTGGCCATATATCAAAATTGACCCATTTTCGCTAAACCGAGATGAAGTAGTTAAAGTGCTTAAATCAGCACGGAAACTTGAAAATTCATGTAAATCATGCATTTTTGTCAAACATATGTATTAATTTGTGTGAAATTATGGAAGGTAGCATTTTGAGCCATATCTTATATTATCTTACCACTTTGTATATTGATTGTTGGATCAAGACTCGCGAATCCCAACATTGCGAGCCGATGGATCTTCTTTTCCATTCTATTAGCATCTGATGCTAGAAGATACTATTGATATAGTCTTTAACACAATAAACGCTATGTACAAACCTCAAAACGCACTTCTCCATCGTTCTAGAGTCTTTTCCATCATTTATCTAGACCATGTTACCAAAATTGACATGTTTTTATTAAATTGCCATATTATCAATTTACTGCAAGAATTTAGCCTATAAGATTGAATGGGTTTATCCATTAAACAGGTTACTTTGAGTGACAATTGGCATGATGTCATATTGCATCATAATCTTTGAAGTTGCTTCACAACCAAAAACAATGTTGTCACTTGGAAAAATAAGAAAAAAATGGATTTTCCCTTTGTAAAGCAAAGCTTGATTGGCCAAGATGCATCCAATGTATGGAGTAGAAAACATGGACACGGTATCAACAACTATGGTTGTGCAAGTCAAAAAAATAAAATATAGTTATGACCTTCGTCATCTTGTTTGAAAGACGACAGATGTCTATCTACTCATTAAATGCTCGAAAGCATACATGCGTCTGGGTCTATCTGACGGAGAGAGCATCCCCAAGTGGAAGTGGGAGTAGCATACCTTAGACGCTTTAGCATCAAAATTTCAAGAGAGAGATGAAATAACCCGCCCATCTAATCAAACACCCCATCCATTCATTCAAACATCTAGCCCCAAAAATCAATTTATTGCAAAATTTAGCCTGGAAGCTTGAAAGGGCGTATACATATAAAGGTTATACTTTGTGTCTAAAAATGGGGCAGTGGAATTTTGAGCCATCATCTTTGTTGTTGCTTCACAATAAAAACATGTTAGAAGCTTCGAACTCAACATTTGGGTACGACTCTGAAACATCACATGCATCCATTCAAACATACTTCCCTTTTTTTAGAATGCAAAATTCCTCTTCTATCCCTGCTCCAGAAATAAGAACCCGAGGAGCACTTCAATAATAGAGGAATATAGGTGGTAATTTTGCGTTCTCCCATGTGCATCATCCCATCTATGTGGTTCCCTGTCCTTCCCGCCCACTCCGGCCTTACACTGACTTTGTGGACCCACAGTGCAAGTGACATGCATGTCAGTGACCCAGAATTACAAGAAGTAGAGATTCCACCATTTGTAGTTCAAAATTCAAACATTTTTCGCTAAACCGAAATAAACTCATTAAACTCTGCAAAACTGGCTCAGAAACTTGAAAAAATTACGAAACTTGGGCATTATTCGTCAAATAATTCAAACTTTGTGATAAAATTGGTGAGGTGAGACTTTGAACCATATATAGTCTTCGAACCATATTATTGGTCCGGTGATAAAATTCGTAACGGCATTGTATTCCACTAATATAACCATAAAGTTTGAACATTATTGAAAATTCCCGAAACACTAAACCCCTAAACCATAAAACCATAAACACTGAAAAACCCCTAAACTCTGACCAATGAGGTATCATGCACTTGTAGATCAAATTTGAGATCCTTCCATTGAATTGGGCAACTCCATTATATTTGACGAATATATGCATAAAGCTTGAATGTTATTGAAAATTCCCTAAACCTTAAACAACCCCTAAAACTTTAACCCTCAACCCCTAAATACTAAAACCCTAAACCCCTCAACCCATAATTAACCCATAACCAAGTAGGCATCATGCACTTATAGATCCAAATTTGTGATACTTCCATTAAATTGCGGCAATGTCATTTTATTACACATATATATGCATAAAGCTTAAAAATTATTTAAAATTCCCTAAGACCTAAAACCTTAAACCCCTAAACGACCCTGAAAAAGCAGGTGTATCATCCACTTATAGATCAACATTTGAGATATACTTTCATTAAATTATGCTAATGCCATTCCATTCCACGAATCTAAGCATAAAGCTTGAACATTATTGAAAATGCCCTAAAACCTAAACCTTAAACCCTATAACCCTAAAACCCTAAACGTCCATGACCAAGCAGGTATATATCATCCACTTATAGATCAACATTTAAGATATACTTTTATTAAATTATGCTAAAGCCATTCCATTCCACGAATCTAAGCATAAAGCTTAAACATTATTAAAAATGCCCTAAAACCTAAAACTTAATCCCCTAAACCCTAAACCCTGACCAAACAGGTATCATGCACTTATAGATCAAAATTTTAGATACTTCCATTAAATTACGCTAAGGCCTTTCTATTTCACAAATATAGGCATATATCTCGAACATTATTAAAAATTCACTAACCCTAACCCTCTAAAACCTAAACCCTAAGCCCTGTCCCCCTAAACCCTAAAAACCCTAAGCTCTCAACCCCTAACCCGGACCTATCATGCACTTAAAGATCAAAATTTGAGATACTTTAATTGTTAAATTGTTGCCAAGTCACCCAATGCCACGAATATAAGCTTAAATCTCGAACTTTATTGCAAATTCCTGAAACCCTAGACCACTAAATCCATAAAACCTAGCTAAACCCTAAAACCCGAAACACAAAACCCTTAAACCCTAAACACTAAACCCCTAAACCCTGACCAAGCATCTATCATATGCACACTTATAGATCAAATTTTCAGATAGTTTTATTAATTTGGGTAATGTCATTCTGTTCAATGAAAATAATCATAAAGCTTAAATATTATCAAAAAATCCCTAAACCCTCAACCCTAAACAACCCATAAAACTAAAACCATCAACCCACATACGCCCTAACCAAGCAGGTATCATGCACTTATAGATCCAAATTTGAGATACTTTCATTAAATTGCGGTAGCGCTATTCTATTCCACGAATATAAGCATAAAGTTTGAATATTATTGAAAATTTCCAAAATCCCAAACCCCTAAAACCTAAACCTTAATCCCCTATCTTATCTTACCATTATATATTGTACGAATAACTTTGAATATTGACAGTTGAATCAAGATTCGAGAATCCCAACATTGCGAGCCATCAGATCTTCTTTTCCATTCTATTAGCATCTGATGCTAGAAGATACTATTGATATAATCTTCAGAACAATAAACGCTATGCACAAACCTCAAAACACACTTCTGCATCATTCTAAAGTCTTCTCCATCATTTCTCTAGACCATGTTACCAAAATTGACATGTTTTCAGTAAATTCCCATATTGTCAATTTATTGCAAGAATTTAGTCAGTTATATTGAACGGGTTTATCCATTAATTAGGTTACTTTGTGTGATAATTGGCACGATGTCATATTGAGACATAATCTTTGAAGTTGCTTCACAACCAAAAACAATGTTGTCACTTGGAAAAAA
Source organism: Avena sativa (assembly GCA_916181665.1). Lineage (NCBI taxonomy): Eukaryota > Viridiplantae > Streptophyta > Magnoliopsida > Poales > Poaceae > Avena > Avena sativa. The sequence goes on along the minus strand of OV702280.1, from coordinate 217,512,809 downwards.
TTTAAAAAACAAATTTGGATTTTCCCTTTGTAAATGTACGGAGTACAAAACATGGACACGATATCAGCAACTATGTCGATGCAAGTCAAAAAAGAAAATATAGTTGTGACCTTGTTCATCTTGTTTGAAAGACGGCAGATGTCTATCAACTCATTAAATTCTCGAAAGCGTATAGGCTTCTGGGTCTATCTGAAGGGGACAACATCCCCTAGTAGGAGTGGGAGTAGCTTATATTAGAAGCTTTAGCTTCAAAATTTTGAGAGAGCACCGAAATAACCCGCCTATCCAATCAAACATCCCGCCCATTCATTCAATCATCTAGCCCCAAGCATACTTCACCTTTTTAAACTACAAAATTCCTCTTCTATCCGTGCTTCAGAAATAAGAAGCCCTAAGCATTGCGATAATAGAGGGATATAGGTGGTAATTTTGCATTCTCCCACGTGCATCACCCCATCGACGTGGTTCCCTTCCCTTCTTCAATAAGTATTTACATGCCCACCCACTCCGGCCTTACACTAACTTTGTGGACCCAAAATGCAAGTGACCCGCATGTTAGTGACCCAAAATTACGGGAAGTAGAGATTCCCATCGTTTGCAGTTCAAAATTCGAACATTTTTCGCTAAACTGAGATAAACTCATTAAAATCGGCGAAACTGGCTTGGAAACTTAAAAAATTTACAAAACTTTGGCATATTTGTCAAATAATTCATACTTTGTGATAAAATTGGTATGCTGAGACTTTGAACCATATATAGTCTTTGAACCATAAAATTGGTGCGGTGATAAAATTGGTAACGCCATTGTATTCCACTAATATAACCATAAAATTTGAACATTATTGAAAATTCCCGAAACATTAAACCCCTAAACCCTAAAAACCTAAACACTAATAAACCCCTATACCTTGACCAAGAAGGTATCATGCACTTCTAGATCAAATTTGACATACTTTCATCAAATTGGGAAACACCATTCTATTCGACGAATATATTCATAAACCTTGAACATTACTGAAAATTCCCTAAACCCTAAACAACCAATAAAACCTAAACCCTTTACCCCACCCTAAACCCCTTAACCCATTATTAAACCCTAGCCAAGTAGGTATCATGCACTTATAGATCTAAATTTGACATACTTTCATTAAATTGCAGTAACGCCATTCTATTCCACAAATATAAGCATAAAGCTTGAACATTATTGAAAATTGCCTAAACCCCTAAACCCTAAAACCCTAAACCCTTATACAACTATGACCAAGCAGGTATATCATCCACTTATAGATCAACATTTGAGATAAAAATTCATTAAATTATGTTAACGCCATTCCATTCCATGAATATAAGCATAAAGCTTGAAAATTATTGAAAATGCCCTAAAACCTAAAACTTAAACCCTATAACCCTAAACCCTAAATAACCTTCACCAAGCAGGTATAAATCATCCACATATAGATCAACAATTGAGATATAATTCTACTAAGTTATGCTAAAGCCATTCCTTTTCGTGAATCTAAGCATAAAGCTTGAACATTATAGAAAATTCCATGAAACCTAAACCTTAAATCCCTAAACCCTAAAACCTAAACCCTTTAACCCTAAACCCTAACCCTGACCAAGGAGGCTAGGTATCATCAAAATTTGAGATACTTTCATTAAATTGTGCTAACGCCTTTCTATTTCACGAATATCGGCATATAGCTCGAACATTATTGAAAATTCACTAAACCCTAACCCCTAGAACCTAAACCCTAAGCCCCATACCCCTAAACCCTAAAAACCGTAAACCCGCAACCCTAACCCTGACCGTGTAGTTATCATGCACTTATAGATCAAAACTTGAGATACTTTCGTTATTAAATTGTTGCTAAGTCATTCTATTCCAAAAATATAATCATCAAGCTTGAACTTTATTAAAAATTCTCGAAACCCTAAACAACACCTAATACCTAAACCCTCAACCCCAAAATTCCCTAAACCCTAAATAACCCCTAAAACCTAAACCCTCAACCCCAAAATTCCCTAAACCCTAAACAACCCCTAAAACCTAAACCCTTGGCCCCTATATGATAAAACCCTAAACCTTAAACCCCTAAACCCATAATTAAACCGTAACCAAGTAGATATCATGCACTTATAGATCCAAATTTAAGATACTTTCATTAAATTGCGTTAAGCCATTATGTTCCACAAATATAAGCATAAAGCTTAAACATTATTGAAAAATCCCTAAAACCTAAATCCCTAAACCCTAAACCCCTAAACGACCTTGACCAAGAAGGTATATCATCCACTTGTAGAACAACATTTGAGATATACTTTCATTAAATTATTCTAACACCATTCCATTCCACGAATCTACGCACAAATCTTGAACATTATTTAAAATTCCCTAAAACCTAAACCTTAAATGCCATAACCCTAAACCCCTCAAGGACCCCGACCAAGCAAGTATATATCATCTACTTATAGATCAACATTTGAGATATACTTTCTAAAATTATGCTAAAGACATTCCATTCCACGAATCTAAGCATAAAGCGCGGGCATTATTGAAAATGCCCTAAAACCTAAACCTTAAACCCCCAAACCCTTTTACCCTAAACCCTGACCAAGAAGGTATCATGCATTTATAGATCAAATTGTAGCTAAGTCATTATAATCCACGAATATAAGCATAAAGCTTGAACTTTATAGAAAATTCCCGAAACCCTAAAGAACCCCTTAAACCTAAACCCTAAACCCCTAAATTCCCTAAAACCTAAACAACCACTAAAACCTAAACCCTCAACCCCTAAATACTAAAACCGTAAACACCTCAACCGATAATTAAACCCTAACGGATTTGGTATCATGCACTTATAGATCCAAATTTGAGATACTTTCATTAAATTGCGGTAAAGCCATTTTGTTCCACAAATATAAGCATAAAGCTTGAACATTATTGAAAATTCCCTAAATCCTAAACCACTAAATGACCATGACTAAGAAGGTATATCATCCACTTATAGATCAACATTTGAGATATACTTTTATTAAATTACGCTAACGTCATTCTATTCCACGAATCTAAGCATAAAGCTTGAATATTATTGAAAATGCCCTAAAACCTAAACCTTAAACCCTATAACTCTAAACCCTGACCAAGCAGGTATCATGCGCTTATAGATCAAAATTTGAGACACTTTCATTGAATTGTGCTAACTCCATTCTAAATCATGACATCTCGAATATTATTGAAAATTCCCTAAACCCTAACCCCCTAAATCCTAAACCCTAAGCCCTATACCCCTAAAAACCCCAAACCATCAACCCCTAACCCTAAGCTCGGACATAACCCTAAATGCTAAACTACCCATAAAAAAACCAAAACCCTAAAGCCTCAATACTAAAACCCTAAACCCTCGACCCATAAACCCTAACCAAGCAAGTATTATGCACTTATAGATCCGAAATTGAGATACTTCCGTTATTAAATTGTTTCTAAGTCATTCTATTCCATGAATATATGCATAGAACTCAACCTTTACTGAAAATTCCCGAAGCCCTAAACCTCTAAAAACCTAAAACCCGAAACCCTAAACAACCCTGACCAGGCAGGGGTATCATAAGCATAAAGCTTGAGCATTATTGAAAATTCCCTAAAACTTAAACCATAAACCCCAAAATAACCCTGACCAGGCAGGGGTATCATTCACTTATAGATCAACACTTGAGATATACTTTCATTAAATTACGAAAACGCCATTCTATTCCACAAATATAAGCCTAAAGCTTGAACATTATTAAAAATGCCCCCAAACCTAAACCCTAGAACCATAAACCCTAAATCCTCAACCCCTAAACACTTACCAAGTAGGTATCATGTGGTTATAGATCATATTTTGAGATACTGCCATTAAATTGTTCCTAACTCATTTTATTCCACGGACATTATTGAAAATTCCCTAAAACCTAAAACTTAAACCCCTAAACCGTCAATCACCCCTAAACCTTGACCAAGGAGTTATCATGCACATATAGATCAAAATTTGAGATAGTTTCATTAAATTGTGTATGTCATTCTACTCATGGAATATAAGCATACAACTCGGACATTATTGAAAATTTCCTAAACCATAAACCCTAAACTACCCCTAAAACCAAAACCCTAAACCCCTCAATACTAAAACTATAAACCCTCGACCCATAAACCCTATAAACAAGCATGTATCATGCACTTATAGATCAAAATTTGAGATACTTACATTAAATTGCGGTAACATTATTATATTCCACAAATATAAGCATAAAGCTCAAACATTATTGAAAATCCCCTAAACCCCTAAATGACCCTGACCAAGCAGGGCATTATATATCAATCAAATCTAGAATCTCCTTTTGTAAACATTGATTAAAATGCCAAGATGCACCGATCTACCAAATATGGACATGTTATCATAAACTATGCCAGAGATATGGCTGTGACCTTGGCCATCTTGTTTGAAAGCTTTCAAAATATAATGCTTATCAATTTCGACCAATGTGTGGAAACTCATTTAAATGATGGTAAGCATGTTGCCGCTGGCGTGTGGATGCAGACAGGGCCAACACGTGAGGAGAGACTGCGTCGGAGTAGCATACGTCGGAAGATTCAACCTAAAAATTTCCTCACAACACCAAAACATCCCACACATCTATTCAAAAATCCCGCCATATTTTTTGTGAATGCAAAATTCCTCTTCTATCCCTAGCCTAAAAACAAGGACCATAGGAGCACTACAATAATAGAGGGGTATATGTGATAAATTTGCGTCATCCAACATATATCCCCCATTGCCTCTTCGCCGCCCACCCCCTCCAACCTCCACCTTCCTCCTGCTTCTTCATCAATAGTTGTCTCTTCCACACCGGAGATCCTTCATCGGGGCGCTCTCTTCTACATGGGAGCATCTTCACCGCGACGCTCTCTTACACACCGGATATCCTTCCCCGCTGACGCTCTCTTACACTCAGGAACATATTCACTGTCCAACACACCGGATCCACCTCGAATGCCCAGCCGATGCCCCGCTGCACTAGGGTAATTTCTCTTGCCCGTTTGCTATTTTTTGGGTACACGTAAGCTATGAAAGTGTTAGAATGTTGCTCAATATCCTGGATGTTGTTGCCATTTAGTTTACGCCCACATCTTCTAGTTCTTATCCACATCAGAAGCTTTTCTCTATTATTTCCTTTCTTACATTCTCACACTATCGGTGTAATCCTGCAACACCAACTCGTAGATGCTATTATTTTCGAGCGCTCGAGTGGGTCATGGGAACATCTCATAAAGGATCCAACACTGACAATCTGATGCCAAGAAAGGCTGAAGTGCAAGGTTTCTGTGTGTTACTTAAGCCAGTTTCTTATCATGGTAATAAGTTATATTACCTATATGCATATTAAGTTAATAAGTAATTCTACCTAAAAACCTTCCATGACATTTCCATTAATGTTTTGTTGTATTTCTATCTACGAATTCTTAATTCAGAAAATGTCCATCTAGTCATTTCTAATGCTATCTTTTTAGTGATTTCAACTGCTTTCATCCTTCCAAACCAGCTAGCTAGTTTGAATCATACATCTGGTCATTTTTAATGCTATCTTTTTGGTTTTTTCAAGTGCTTCCATCCTTCTAAACCAGCTAACTCAATTTTTAATGTTATGACTTAATGCAGAGAAAGGACAATTGAGTACAAGGGCCAGAGTTCTAGCTACTCGACTCAGATAGTACTGGTAGATTGACCAGGAGTCCCACCCGCTTGAGAAGGAGCAACTTTTATCCTGAACGAGTTAGTGTAACTTCATACTTACTTAAAGCTTATGGACCACCCTTAAGCTTTTTGGATTGTGGACAAGGCCCACTATGTGTATAGATAGATCTTAAGTTGCACTTTTTGGCTTATGGTGTGGTTTATTCATACATAGTGGATGCCTAGCATGTGCAGCATTGGAAATTTGTGGTGTCTAGAGAGTGTTTTTCTTTGGTGAGGGTGAGTGTAACAAATTTTTGTGGACCCTGGGTCTACTACAAGACACATGCCTTTATTGTTTCTTTCTACTCAGATGAGTGGGTCCCCTATCTGGTGTAAACTGTGGAGAAGATTTTATTTTCATAGAGTGAGCCTAGTAAATTTCTTAGCCATGTATATGCTACGTCGGAAACGTATCTATAATTTTTGATGTTCCATGCTTGTTTAGTATCTACTTTTCTTTGCTTTGTCCATACTTTGAGGTGTTTTTATTTGTTTTCTGGAACTAACCTATTAACAAGTTGCCACAATGTTAGTTGCCTGTTTTCTTCTGTTTTTGGTTCCAGAAAGGCAGAAAATCAGTATTCTCGGAATTGGACGGGACAAAAGCCAAAGTCAATATTTTACCATGGTCAACACGAAGCCAGAAGACGAGACGGAGAAGGCTCACCTGGGGCCACACCCCCTGGCCGCGCGGGTGGGACCACCCCGCGCCGGGGGGGGGGGGGTGAAGACGCCTTGGTGGCCCCCTGGCTCACCCCTTCGCCTATAAGAAGCCCCCGATGCAGAAAACCTAGGCACCCGATCAAAACTCCACGAAACCGTCTATATTCGCTGCCACCATCGTCCCTAGATCAGGGGGATCTGAAGTTCTTCCTGGCCCCCTGCCAGAGGGGAGATCATCCCAGAGGCCTTCTTCTTCATCATGCCAGCCTCCGGTATGAAGCGTGAGTAGTTCCACCTTGGACTACGAGTCCATGTAGTAGCTAGATGGTTGTATATCCTCCTTGTGCTTTCATGTATTGATCTTGTGAGCTCCGTTCATGATCAAGATCTAATATATTTGTAATCATGCATGTTGTGTTTGCGGGGATCCGATGGATATTGACATTACTATGACAGATTGATTAATCGTTTTGTCTTATTGATTCTATCATGTTTGTGTTGTTTGTGATCTTGCATGCTCTCCGTTGTTAGTAGCTATCTTGGCCAAGTAGTTGCTAGTGACTCCAAGAGGGGGTATTTATGCTTGATAGTGGGTTCATGCCTCTAGTTTCCAAGGGAAGTGACAGAAATCTCTTCGGTTGTAGATGTGATGTTGCCACTAGGGAGAAAACAACGGTCTCTTGTTCATGGAACAAGTGGATTTTTTACCTTACACACTTTGCTTAAATCAGTTGTCTATTGCTTGCAACTTAATACTGGAGGGGGTTCGGATGATAACCTGAAGGTGGACTTCTAGTCATAGATGCAGTTGGATGGCGGTCTATGTATATTGTTGTATTGCCCAATCAAATCTCATAGGATATTTTTGTCTAGTATTGCATTGTTATGCCTTGCTCAGTTCCTATCAATTGCCCTGCTGTAATTTGTTTACCCTTCATGCCATGTTGTTTATCTAAGGAGAGCACCTCTAGTGAGCTATGAACCCGGTCCAATCTTTACCATTGATACATCTTCCACTCTTATTGTTTACTTGCTGCAAACCATCATCGCCTTCCACACCATATAGTTAATCCTTTGTTACAGCAACCGGTGAGATTGACAACCTCACTGCTCGTTGGGGCAAAGTCTTGAGTTTGTGTTGTGCAGGTTTCCATGTTGTTTGCAACACTTGTGTGACGTTTCCTTCCTCCTACTGGTTCGATAACCTCGGTTCTTTACTGATGGAAGACTTGCTACCATGCTACATCATGCCTTGCTCTTGGGGTTTCCCGACGAAGCGCACCTACATCAACTAGGCGCATCAACAAGTTTTGTGGCGCCGTTGCCAGGGATGCTAAGGACGTCTTCACAAGGGGAGTCCTCCTCAACCTTTCTCGTTACTTTGTTTTTAGTTTGCTTAGTTTATTTTGCTTGGTTTTGTTTGCCTCTTTTTATCAAAAACTAAAAAAATTTAGTTTAGTTTGGTTTGGTTTCTTTATTCAAAAACACAAAAAAAATTAGTTCCTGCCCTAGTTGCTACCATGTCTGGTTTTGGTCCTATCTCTCTGACACCTATGGAAGAGATCTTTGCTTTCAAGCAAGAAGGTGAAGAGTGTTTTAAAGAAGCTTGGTCTAGAATATCTGATTTATAAAGGGAAACTGAGCCTAAGATGAGTCTTAGCTTGGTTATCAATAGTTTCTACCACGGTATTGCTCTTTGTTATAGATATGCTTTGGATGCTATGGCTGGGAAAGATATTTTTCAAGTACTGAGTATGAAGCTTTTGATGCCATAAAGAAATTGATTATAATTTATAATACACCTGGCAAGTCTGATTTCTCTTTCATAAATATTTTTGCTAGGTTGAACACTCTTGAGTACAGTACTGCTGCTTTGAACAGTTGCTATCACACACTTAGGGGGTACCATAATTATGTTCCAATGAATTTTGAGCCTTCAAAGTGGTTTGCCACAATCAAAGTCACTATAAATAGTGCAACTTTTGATGCTCGTGTGATATCATGTCTGAATTTTTCCTTATGCCTAAAGATATTTATGAGTCTTTGAGTCTTTGGGGGCTTTCTAAAGGAGGAGAGGAAATCTCTCTTACTAATAATGCCACTTTATTACCCATTAGAATAGCTGAAGGTGTGTTTACAAAAATCTCAGGGAAAATGTTGTCTACTGATTATCTTGTTATTGAATGTGTAGGCAAAGGACATATCACACTTGGAAGATCCCTACTAAAAAACCTTGGAGCAATAATAGATGTGGGAAAAGGCATTATGCATTTTGCTCCTCCATTAAGCAATCATATTTTCCCTAAAGAGAAGAAGAATGGTAAGAAAGGAAAGAACAAGAGAGTGAATGCTTCTTCATTTAAAAATACTTGATTTCTTGCCTCTTGTGCCTAACTTAAAGGCGTTAAAGAAAAGTACTTGTTGAGAGTTTCCTTGAGTGTTAGAAAATGACCTCTCCTTATCCTTTTTGTGCCAAGAATGACCTGTAATGATAGGGAAGTGAGATTTGGGGAGTTGCTGTCCTGAAACAGATTTCTGTCCTCCACCATAAATATTCGTGAGGAGTCTCTGTAAGTTGGATGGAGCTGAAAATTTACGACTAAATCCCCCAGTATGTTAGATAACTTTTGTTATTTCAACACTTTTTTATTTGAGCAACAGAAGATTTTTGAAAAAATAGGTATCTACCTGCTGGTATGTTTTGACAGATTTCTACCATTATTTAAATTTGCTTCTTATTGATTCCTTTTTGAGTTCTCTTTTGGGAATTGAGCTTTTTGAAGGAATTGCTACAGTAGTTTGTGTTTGTAGTGAAAATTTGTTCTGTTCCAAAGCTAAACCCAAAATTCTAATATCTTTTGAGTGCACTAAAGTTGCTAATGAAGATTGTGTGAAGTTTTGTATGAAGGAAACATTTGAGGTGTAGAGAGAGAATGATGTAATGAGATGAAGAATGGACAAAATCTCAAACTTGGGGATGCGACCCCGATGTCACCCCAAGAAATATCCAAGAGATACAAGCGTCAAAGCTTGGGGATGCCCAAGGCATCCCCTTCTTCATCAATAAAAAGCTCAGGTCTTTCTGGACACTTTGTTTTTATTGTTTCATGCACTATTGTGTTGTTCTTGGAGTGTCTTAGTTTTCGTTTGCTTTGCTTATTTGTTTAGTTTGCTTGAATAAAGAAGTTTGGACCCCTGTTTTCGCTTTGTTGTTTCAAAATTAAGTTGATTGGTGTTGGAGAGGAGTAGGAAGTTCTTGCTCTAGTAGTACAAGGGGAGCTTGCTTTGACTATGACTTAGACTTTATTATGTCATGCTAGATATTGTTTTGACCTTATGCTTTGTGATTATTGCTTGTTGTAGCAGGACTTGTTCCAAACAATTAGGATTGCTTAATTTTCCTTGAAAGAATCATGCGTTGTTTTAGCATACAAAAGCATAGTATTGTGGTATTCTCCTTTGATGCTTTGTTTGGGTTGACTTGGCACATGCTCACACCATGTTATGACTATGAACAAGTCACCATAGCCTCTATGATAATTTAGTCGTTGACTTGTAGTACCACTCTATGCTTTTATTAGTATTTTTTTGTCACTCTGCATGATTATGGCCATTATTGCTCTCTTAGTTGGTTGCTCCCAGTCTTTTGCTAGCCTCCACTTATATGAGTAAGCTCTACTCATGCTTTCAACTCCCAAGAAACCAAGTTATTCCAAAGTTTCCACTATAAATTTCTATGCATGGTGTGTTACACCATTCCAAGTATATTCTTGTTTTCATCTATCTCAATTAAAAAGTATTTTGTTATGTTAAAACTTAGTGATTAAATCCCTCGCGAACTTGATGGAACACCTTTATTATTTGCCCCTAATAAACTTGAACCATTGTGTCATCTAAGTTGTATATGCTTGCACTTGTACGTTGGAATTAGCAAAACCATGCTGTCATGGGGAACGTTTTCAACATTGCACTTGTACTTTGTACATAGTTGATATCATGCTCTTTTGTCTATGGATGTCATCGGTCTGAAATAAAGAGGGATCTTGTAAGTCCATGGTGTTATGTATTTTGTGTTAGAGAAACGCCTAGGCTGCTAGCCTAATCCATGCCTAATCATGGTGGAAACTTGCAGCATCACCATAATGAGCATTCTGTGAAGCATCCTCAATAAAAAGCTATGCACATAGTAAATAAAAAGATCGCTGAGATGCTCATTGTCTGCTTGACTTGTCATTTTTGTTATGGGATAGCTCCTGTACCATGTGCAAGGGGTACCCCATTGGCGGTTCTCTATGATACGCATGTACTTACTATGACAAGAACTTACAGGTGACTAAAGTTGAGTAGCATGAGGTGTGGCCCTCGTATTCAAGGGTCATGATATTGCCAACTTATACTTTGTCAAGCATATACTCCATAGTTTGCTCAGTTTAACCTTAATCACTTCAAGATGCTTCTGATAGGGGCAATGATGGCTGAAAGCTAACAAGTACCATAATTTTTGGAAGCTCTTTTTGAAACTTGAAATCCCTGCTTCCCTTTGTGAAGGGCCTTTCTTCCACTATTATTTTGAGTCTCCACCTTCTACCTTTAGGCATCATTAAGAGAGCATACTATGTGCAGTGTCCCAAAACTTATTAATTGATGCATATTATGATATTACTTGTTCTTGTGCTATCTGCATCTAGTCACTCTTATGAACATTGAAGGTGTCCTATGCATATATTTCCTACTCTATGAGGGACAAGCTGATGGCCACCATTCCATGTTTTCTGTATGTGAAACAAACAAACGTTTTTCAATGCATGTTATTCATGATCTTTGTTTGTAGCCTTTCATGTTGCATGCATAGTTACCATGTCCTATTGTTCGAACTCCATCTTTCATGCACAACAAGAGAAATCAGCATAACCGTGAATGCAAATTTGCGACTGCGAATGTAAAAGAAAGAAAGTATTTACCATTGGGGCCTCGCGCTTTGCGGTGTAAGGAGCGACCCCGGCCTTTGAGTCAAGATACTCCGCCAAGGTGATCTTCTTTAGGGCCAGGGTGTAATCGTTGAGTCTCCACTCGGCATGGCAGGACTTCGTCGGGTTGTCCTTGCCCGTGTACTCATACATATACTGGGCGCGACTGGCCAGAGGAACGAGCCGTCGCTCGAGCCAGCAATTGTAAAGATTGATGGTTTGGAGGCCCTTCTTCTTCAGGTTGCGGATGGTCTACAGCATCTCGTCGATGACCATCCGCTGTTCCAGCGGAAGTTTGGTGACTTGGAGCCGACGCGGCTCGGGCCGGTCGGTGGAGTACATCGAAAGCGCCACCTCATCGCCCGGCGGCGACTCGGTCACATAAAACCAGCTCTTCTTCCACTCATTCGCTGCTTTAGCGGGCAACATCAAATCGAAAAAGGATGCCTTCGAGTTTAGCTGAAAGGTCAGGCCGCCCGCGGCCAGCATCGGGTCGCCTGCCTCTTCGCGGCCGATCCTCCCGCTGAACAGATCTTGCCATAGGGGGAAATATGGCTGGCAACGCAGGTAGCACTCGCAGAACGCCACGAAGATGGCTAGCTTCTCGATGCTATGCGGCCCTAGGTCTGACGGTTGGATGCCGTAGTAGGCGCAGAAGCGGCTGAATAAGAGGGAAGTGGGGAATCCAAGCCCCCGCTCCAGATTTGGGGTCACCTCTCCGGCCGCGGGGATGCGCCATCTCCCGGCGCGGAGGATCCCTGCCTCCTCGAACGACTTCAACAGCACCTTCGTGCACTTGGATCTGCCCCATGGTTCTGCCGGAAGGGCCATCGATTAAGGGATCTAGGGCTATGAGCAGCTCTGGGTAGCTTTGGTCACTGCGCAGAATGGAGGATTGGTAATACGCAAGATTGGAGGAAGTGTGGGAATTTTCTTCCTTCACCTGTCACTCTCCTTAAATAGCGGTTGCTACCCGCCATCTTCGGGGAGCCGTTACTGTGTGGTAATTACGCCGATATTACCATTGGATTACCCAACGGCTATTTTGACCAGTGCTGACGGTCCAACTTTATCCACTCGACTCGCTGTCTTCAGCGACTTGCCGATTCGCCGACCTGATCACTATAACAGTGACTTATCCACTCGCCGACCTATTTGCCAAGCTGCGATCTGACTAGTCGCCGTTATTGCAACTAAAATGACTAGTTCTTTCCTTTATTCAGGAGTCCACCACCGATTCGACTGGGCGTCTGAATTGGACCCGCATACTCCGACTGTCAACAAACACCTACGACGAATCAACAATGGCCTCGGGGACTACTGATGGGGATATGCCGACCGGGGTATACCCAGCAGGACGTTTCCTACTAGCCCAAGCTGCCAACGAGTGGGCCTGCAGGACGGCGACTGTATCGAGACTTGGCAAGGACCCAGGCGATTGGAAGCTGGAGGCCCAGAAGCGTAGCTAAGCCCAATCGGATTAGGTCAAGAACCCTCTGAATCCTTAACTAATTCGGTTGTAGATCTATAAACCCTACCGAGGTGAGCCTATATAAATCTCCCTAGGGTACGCATAGAGAACACGTTCCATCATACACCCTAGCGACTCACCACGTACTCGTCAAGCTCTCCCTTGTACTCGCTCCATAATACAATCTAGCAGGAATAGGTCTTTACCCTTCGGGGGGCGAACCTAGGTAAATCCTTGTGTCTCCGCCCTCATCTCGCACCGCAGATGGCTGGCCGCCCTTGCCCTTTGTTCTACCATTCGCTGCTAATTGCAGCATATGCCGTGGCCATTCCCACGATAGGCAGCATGCCAGAATAGTAAAAGGCTAGATAGTCGGATGGCTAGAAAAGTAAAAGGCCAGAATCATTGCAGACTAGAACCGTAAAAGGCTAGATTGTTAACAAGCCGAAACAGTAAATGTCCATATTTACAGCATGCCAGAATAGTAAACATCCAGATTCACAACAGGCCAGAACAGTAAAAGGCTAGATTGTTATAAGGACGGGACAGTAAACAACCAGATTTATAGCAGGCCGGAATAGTAAATGGTTAGATTTACAGCAGGACAGAATAGTAGAAGGCTAGATACACAGCAGGTCAGAATAGTAGGAGGCCAGATTCAAATCATGCCAAAATAGTAGAAGGCTAGAATAATAGTAGGCTAGAAACTCAGCAGGCTGGAACAGTGGGAGGCTAGATTGACAACAGGTTGTAACATTACTGGGCTGGTATGGAGCAGGCTGCATAGTGTTTAGTTACCATGGGCCTTATGTATGCCAAAACATAGGTAGGCCTGAAAGTATATGGGCCCAACTTATGGGCCCATTTGAAAAAGTATAGGTAGAAACAGTAATGGGCCGAATTACTATTGGTCTCACATAATGGGCCGACCCACTTAATAATTGTCAGACCTTGGCTGGGCCTGGCTTTGTACCACGGTTTCCATGACAGTTAACGACGGTAACTGGCCGTTAACGGAACTTGCCATGTGGCAGTTCACATGACGTTAGGAGTCAACGTGGATGGCGAATAGATCTACAACAGAACAAGTTTTTGTGGCTGAAGGGTGCGATCCGCCACGGTTCAGAAAAAAACTGTGGTAGATTCATTTGTGACGGGGCTTTTACCACGAAGAGCATCTGTCATAGAAGACTTTTCAGCCATGAAAAATGGGGCTTCAACCATGAAAATCATCCATTATAAAAGGACATTTTTCTTGTAGTGACTCTAATAGATTTGGTGGGGGGAACTATTGAATACGTGTCATGTCCTAAATCGACTTCCCATAAAGAACAGATAAATTACTCCATTAAAAGTATGGGAGAATAAAATGCTAAAACTCTCTTACTTTATGAACTTGGGGTTGTTTGTCAAAGGTTAGTGTGCCAATCCCCGAGAAGCGCAAGCACCGTCACAAGGACGATCGCTATATCACGGTCCATCCAGAAGAAGCTGCCGACCTCCAAATCTTCCCGCGTCAGGTAATTCATCCGAATTGCAACACTCTCCTTCTCTTCCTTCAGAAGAAGATTCACAAGTGTACAACACAATGGGAGAGCTGACATATAATGACAAACACACTCGAAGAGATAAAGTGTTAGGATGACTTACATTGGAGTTGATCGCCCATCTGCCGAAGCTCCTCAATCAAAAACTCTTCCCTGGCAATGGATCGCTCAGCCTTGGACTTTGACACACCCGTGTGACCACGGATGCTGAGGATGACTTCCTCCAAGATTCGGACGCGATCACGCAAAAATGGCAACTACGACGACTCTCTCAACGATGGGCGAGAGACAGGTGCAGGAGAAGGTGTAACCAATGGAATCACACCCGAAGGACCCTAAGGGTGCAAAGGCAAACATAAATATCACAACATTTGACAAACAATCAAAAGATGGATTTATATACACAAATAAGGCCACTACGTGGCAGAGTGACACTTGTTCATCCAAAAGAAACATTACATATGCAAATGAGAGAAAGTAAAGCTAGACTAGCTACAAGAGAGAAGGGCCTAAGCGCCAGCACCCGGAGCAGCTTCAGATCCAGACTGCCTACTCTTGGTCGCTCGCTGCTAGTCTAGCGAGTAGTCAACTAGAAGATCTATCAGCTTAGGGCCAAAATTCTTCCAGCGGGAGGCGAAGGTGGAAAACGCTATCTCAGTGCCATCCTCCATTGTTGGCATCCTGGACGTGACCTGCGCCAGATCCAGCTGGGCTCCAAAAGCCATCGCCATCGCCATCCCCATAGTAGCGCCGACCCCCTTCTGCGTGCGCTTGTACTTCATAGGAGCATCATTCACTAGAGCCTCCGTGAGGGAGTCGACGTCCTCAAGGGCAACTCCCTTGGGGTTGATCTCCGTATAGAAGCGAGCAAGCACCTTTTTGGCCTTATCGAGTGACTCCACAGATGAGGTGCAATGATCTTCTATCGCTGCAACAACATCCGTTAGAGTATCACCGTGCTCCAAGGAGTCACGATCAAATGTAATACCTGAGGCATCTGCAAAAGATAGACGGAAAAACTTTCGGATGAGGAACAAGGAATCACATCCAGCAGCGTGTAAGACTCAAGGGAAGATCATGGTGGCTTACCGGATATAGCCTTGGCAGCAGCCATAAGATTTTCAGCCATGGCTTTCTCCCGGGTCACTGCAACGACCGCGAGCTGCTGCGACCGGTCTTCAGCCTCCTCCTGCTGACGCTGGAGGGCCTCTACAGCATCCTTCGCCTGCTTCTCCGCTTTGCCAAGAATATTTTCAAGTGTGTTCATCTTGCAGAGAGCATCGTTTTTCTCATCTACAGCATTGGGCAGCAAAGGATGAACACAAGAAAAATCCTAGAGCACTCAAAATTATGCAAAAAGAAACCTACGCACCTCGGAGCTGCTTGAGCTCGCCTTCCAATAAAAGGTGCTGCTCGATCAGGCGGTTGGCATCACACACAAAGGGATGCGAAGAAAACAATAAACTTGACGAATAAAAGGGCTCGGGGGCTCCCCCATCCAAAAGAAGAATGACAATTACGTGGTCTGTTGTGGACTCCAAAGGTTTTATTATCGTCTTCCGCATAACGAGCCCATGAGCCTCACGCGTTGCGGAGCTCTAGTCCTCATCATCAGAGTTGGCTACCACCTTGGGAAATGAATACGTAGGCTTCGATTCCGCGAACATTTCTCCGGGTTCCTCATCGAGGGACTCCTCCGAATGATGACTACTAGCACTTACAAAGAGCCAAATCAACAACAAGCTAATACTTAGCACATCAACAAAATAACAAGATTCGACCAGAGCAACTTACGATGGTATGTCTGACAGGTTGAAGACAGGAGCCTCCTTCTTCTCCTTCTTCTTATTATTATTATTATTATTCTTCTTCTTCTTCTTCTTCTTCTTATTCTTCTTCTTCTTCTTCTTCTTCTTCTTGGCCGGCACAACCGCAATGGGGATGGAGGTCGCACCCTCATCACCTCTGTGGTGCTCGAGGAAGGAGGGACCCTTCAGCGTTGGTGGCGTCGCCCCATCCGAAGTTTCACTACAGGACCGTTTTCTAGTCCGCCCTTCGCTCGGCTCAGGGGCTTCCCGGGAAGGAGAATGCGCCAGGGGAGACCGGAATCAGACTCCGCCTCCTTGTTATCCAGCGCATCTGTATACTTGTTAGGTAGAAGGGGCACCATCCCCACTACCTTGTAGCCCTGCAAATTGAAGACAAGAGATGAAACAAGATAAGTAATAATAAAAAACGGCAAACACTCGAAACAAAGTTACGCGCAACTACATGTTTCACCTGGGGGACTGCTTTCTTGGTGCTGAAAGGGGCAGTCAAGGACTTCCCCGGGAGGTCCTCGTCGGCCTTGTACTTCAGAAGAGGACGAATCTCCCTATCAAGGTCAGCCGAAGACATCTCCTCTGGCAGTACCCCTGTCGGGTCGCTGGCACCAGCATACAGGAACATTGGGTGTGCCCTCGCTTGGAGCGGCTGCACCCGACACTGGAGGAAGGTGCGAATGATGTCGACACCGTTGACCTCTTTGCCTGCCACCAGCTAAAGAGCCTCCACCCGCTTATAGAGCTTCTCCACCTCTTCGGATTCACCCTCCAAAATGTCATTCGACCACGACATCTTTCGGATGATCTTCTGGGTGGAGTCAAAAGGGGAGAGCCTGTAATGGTAACCATCCAGCTTGATGTCGCGGATATAGAACCATTTCTTCCGCCACTGTTGGATGGACTCGCAAAGGTAGAAACAGAAGAACTGGGCAGTGGAGCGGATAGAAATTCCACAGTCAACCAGTGGATAAACACCATCGGTGCCAGATTGCCTCTTCACGGAGTAGAGTCTCCGCAAGAGGACAAAGTGAGGCTCGATACCGAGCCATCACTCGCAGAGGGTAATGAAACAAGCAATGTGAAGGAGAGAATTGGGAGAGAAATAATGGAGCTGAATCCCATAGAAGAAAAGGTGCCCACGAAGAAATTCGTGGGAAGGAAGTGAGATACCACGGATGATAAATGCATAAAACATAACCTGAAACCCATCGGGTGGGCGCGGGATTACCTCCTGATCAGGGAGGATGGCATCATCCTTCTCCTTGGAGATCAAGCCAGCCTCATGCAATTTGCGCAAGTCCAACTTGCGCATCTCCGTGCGTTGCCACCCGCCGTTGGTGGTGTGGCTCATAGCAGCGTCCTTCTTCCCGGCGCCGATGGTGCTCGAGCCCTTCTTGGACTTGACCATTGAGGAGCGGTGAGCGTGGTGATGCGAACGAAGAAAGGACGAGGGGAACACACGAAGAATGTCCAGCGTGCAAGAGCTCAATAAATGGAAGCCATGGTGAAAAGCAGAGGCAAATGGCGAAGGGGTAAACTTCTCTGTTTTCCCCACAATATAAAAGGGGCGACGACGACGAAGCAGAACCGTCGATGCAAAAGCCCTAACGCGTGCCATAGATCTCACCGTAAACGTGTCAGCACCAAACTGAACCGTCACAAACACGCCGTCCACTACACGCAAAAATCGATGAGACGATGTAACTTTCGCCACGATTACGCATGACTAGTCAAATCCAAGTCAGGTGGTGGGACCCACGATCGTCCCGTCGCATCGTCTCTACTTCCAAAGACGGTTGAGCTCACCAATCGTCAGCAATGACGTCACCAAGGCAAAACCAGCAACGACTCGAAGATTTCGACTGGTCATAAAGTACTTACTCGAGTCTATGACTCAACCAACTACTCCGGGGCTACTCCTATTAGGAGCGCTGGCCGCGCACATGAGAAATTACAACGGTAACATCACCTCAAAAAGATCTGTGAGTCCTACGTCGAGTTTGCGACTCCACTACGGACTCAGGGGCTACTCTCATACGGAGCCTGGTTGTGCATTCAAAAAAATGCGTCCTTCGGACAAATAATCAAAGCAAACACGAATGACTAAACTAAAGTTTCTGCTCGAGTCTACGACTCGAACAGACACTCAGGGGCTACTCCCATAGGGAGCGCTGGTCGCGCACCCTATGAACTATTCGAGTGAAATCCTTCAGATTAAGTACGTCAGAAATCTTTTTGGCAACTTTGCCAAAATTAACGCTAAGTGAGAAACAGTCTCCTTGGTCACCCGAAACACCTCCGCGGTGATAAAACTTTGGATGTTGTGTCTATGACGCAAAGATAATGTAACATCCCTAAAATCATGTTTCAAAACTCATGCATATCATCCATGCATCCATGATCATTTAGGGTTCCATTTCAAAACCATTTCAAAAACAGGAGCATATGTTGCTCATTATTTTATGTAAGTATGCTCTAGCCTTAGTGCTACTTTCTAATGAGAAAGGTACTTATTTTATTCAGTAATGTTTTGAGTTCAAACTTAAGTGTTTTCTAAAGCTTGGGCATAGTTTTCAAAACAAAGTATGAATATAAAACCAATTTTATGCCTATTATTTATATCTCATAAAGGCATGGTTTTATTTTATTTTTCAAATGATCAAAGTGTTTTGGAGTAAACAGAAGTGTTTGACACACATTTGAGTACAAAGTTCACTTTATAAAAATCTAGAGAAGATTTGAAATCAAACTTGTTTGAATTAGGGTTTGAAAATCATTTCTAAAAATCGAATAGAAAAATAAAAGCAAAAAGGAAAAACAAATAAACCGGCGCCAGTCTTTCGGCCCAACCCAACCACCCAGCCCATCTAGCCCAACAACTCTCTCCCGCGAAGAAAACGATTCGCACTCAGAAACCTTCCCCTCAGTCTCTGACTGCCTGGACCCACCTCCTCTCTTTTTCTCTTGCTGACAACAATGGCCCACGAGATCGTCATCGTCTCCACCCAGCGACGAGTTCCTCCCCCAAATCACTTCGGTCGTTTCCTGTTTGATTCGCGTATTCAATTCCCGTTGAATGCTTGAGTAATTCACGCCCACGTACACGCCTACTTAATCCCCTCCTCCTTCCGCTCTTTTCCCCTCATGCCACACCTGCAGAGAGGCCCTAGGCTGCTCGGAATCGTCTCGAGACGCCCCTCTGCTCCGACGAGCTCGTCGTCGAAATCCGGTAAGCACTGCATTCCCCTCTGCCTATGGTTTAGTCTAGATATTTCTGCATCCTCGTACGCACCTATTGATATCCTCCGATTGCTCGCGCATGCTCTATAGCCTCGGCAACGTCATCGACTGAGCTCCGCCACCGTCTGCTCGAACTCCGTCGACCGTTCCCCGTAAGCCCCAGCTTCCCCTCTCCCTCTGTTTGATACACGTGTGATCCCCAGCATCCTACGCACCTAACAACACCCTTTTCTCGTCTTAGCGTGGCCCAGAACGTCGTATCCGTCGCCAAACGAGAGCAACCGACGCCGTCTCGATCTCCGACGAGCAATGAACATCGACTCCGTACGCCCCTTCGCCAACCGAGCACACGTCGAGCATCCCCCCGCCACGGAGATTCTGGTGAGCATCCTCACACCTCCCCGCGCGACGTAGTTCGCCGGCAAGCTTGCAGCCAGAGCGCGCCGCCGCCTGTCGCCGCCGCCAGCGCCACCACTCGTTGGTCACTCACTGTGAACCGTGCGATGTAGATCGGACGAATGCGATAGAACATAGTCGAAGAGGTATGGGTAGATCTAAGCCGCAGATGTTAAGTAGATCTGACGGTGTGCGAGCACGATCCAGCGTGAAGCGGTACCAACCAACCAGAGGCTACCGCGTGGCATGAGTTTCCTTTTAAAAATTTGAATTAGATCAATTAGATGGTTAAACTTGTTTAATTCATAACTTTTGATTTCCATGTCCAAATTTGAAAAATTTATATCAATGGAATCAGGAGAGAAAATCCTTTCCATTTATGCAATGTGTTTAATATTTTTCCTCTGTTAAAATAGTTGTTTTTGCAGAAACATTTGTAGGCATAATTTGAGTATAGTAATTATTTGGAAAATGTTTTGCTATTCAAATAAAGTTTATTTGGCTTGTTTTGTACTTGTTTATGATTCAGTACTATGCACTTGTCTTGTTTGGTGTAGAAAATGATCACATGGCATATTGCATACATTCATGTATTTTTGCTTGTATAAATTGTATATGTGATTTTGTGCCATTATTTTATGTGTAGATTTTGGTGCAAATAGTGATTGTGATTGTGAGGATTGTTGCTACTCCCCCAAATACCAAGGCAAGTGGTTCTTCATGATTTTATTCCTAAGTTTTTCAACTATGCATTAGAAATATTTTGCTAAGTCTTGCATGAATATTTTTGATCTATATATGATATGCTCGGGAAATCCTAGTAGTTGTAGAATTGCTAGAAATTTCTAAGTTAAGATTCTTATCAATGCCATGCTTAGCCTAGCTAGTAGCAACCAAGGGTGGTTATATATTCATGCTATGATAAAATATTTCTAAGTCTTTGGACTTGTGTTTTGCTTAATAAAACAACTAAGTGAATGAAACACCTGGGTGGAATGGAAGGAATGGTTTATGTTGAGTGGTTACACAAGGCCCATTTCTATGGTTTACCTTGTGTATCTCACTTGTGGAAATCCACCAAGGAACAAAGGGATTTGAGATGCCAAATGTTAAGAAGCTTATAGTGCAGCCACTTGGCATTATGGGCTCTGCCTGGATCATATAGGTAGCAATAACTTAGCCATTTGGACAGTTGGTGGTAGTGGGATGATAGGTTGAAACGCGTCCATTTGGTCTAAGGGAAGGCTTCTGAAAGGTCCTGTCTTGGTGAAAATCAAGTCTGGTTGGGAAAGTGCAGAACCTCTGTAGATGGAAGAATCTAAGTACTTAGCCATGTCCTTGGTATTGGACAACTTGAGCATCAAGACATGGAAGCTATCAAGAATCTCCTCATCCCAATTTCTAAGTAAAAAACTTATGGTTGAACAAGGGTGAAGGTTCCCCAATTTCTATTGGTGGTTCCTTGGGAAAGTTTTTGTTAAAGAAAAACTTAGTGTTTTCAACTAATAGGTAAAACCTATTTTGAGCAAAGCAAGCCTAAGCTACACTTAGCCAAAATGCATATAGTAATTAGTCTACCAATATTCTACTAAGGTATCACTTGCCAATAATATTCCAATGTATTGACCCACTGTGGCTGTAACTTGTGATGTTGTAGGTTATTCTGATGGTGATTAGGGGTTATGAGTCAACACTCAACATGCTTGCCTGTGGCACATGAAGATGAAGACTTATTTATATTATTACATATTTAAACTCTTGTATTAGGCCTGTGGCCATGGAGTTGTAAAAGATTATGTTTGTCTCTGGAATGACTTGTAATAATGACCTTTGTTTCTGTGTACTTCATCTTAAACTGTGGATGCTAGCATTGATCCAGGGACTAGCATTGCAATCACAGGGACCCTTTCCTTTACAAAGGAGGGATCTTACAGATGGTATCAGAGCACTGTGTTGCCTGTAGGATTATGACCCTAGGATTAGAAACCACTAAGGAAAATTTTCAACAACTTCCACACTTGTCTTTTCTTCTCGTAAACTTTTCTAATCTTCTTTCTCATCTCTATTTGAAGATGAACTCCATCAACGAAGCCGTGAAGAAGAGACCACTCATGACTATGACTTTGGAATGTGAGACAGAATTCCCCAAGGCTCTCAAGGATCTCATGGTTACCATGGGAATACATGGTGCAGCTGTTTACAAATGTTTTCTTGTGATGGATGAAGGAGTTGAGTACTGGTGGGTGCAACTTCACTTGTATAAAAACAAGGAAGACAACCACAAGGACTCAGGATTCTGCATGGTCACCAACTCAGTGATGCACACTACATTCTTTGATTCAGCAAGGGATGCAGCTTGGAAGGCCATCAAAGAACTTGGTGATAGAATCAAGTGCAGAATGCTTAACACCCAGAATGACCTTAGGGAAGAAAAGAAGCATACCCAAGATTTAGAGGCTACCAACCAAAGTTTAAGGAAGGACATCATAGACTTAGCAATGGAGTCATGTGATCTAGATAGACAGATTGCCTCTAGGGATGCCCTGTTAGCCAACTTGGCAAGTGAGATGGGATTGTAACGTACTTCGTTAGTTGGACCACCACACTTATCATTTTATTTCCCAAATGTTGTTTAAAATAAATTGAACCTTGGATGTCTGTAATGGTTTTATGTATGCCATGACTTAAATGTTTTGATTGTCAAAGATATGCATGTGATGCCTTGTCTTGTGATTCATCTCTATGTATGTTGATTCTAATTTTTTCTATCTTATAAAATAGATGCCTAATGTTACCATCAGCACGGCTGAAGAGTTCAAGGGAACTCGTTTTGGCACTCGTATTATTGAGATCACTGGTTTGCTCAATCTTCCACTTCCTACCATCATGATGCTTCACCTCACCAAGTTTGAGAGGAAAGACCTTTGGGGCTCCAAGGTTAAATAGCCAGGACGCCAGACTGAGCCTACCACGGAGGCAATCATCTTCAAGCTCATGCATGATGACAAGGAGAGAGGCCTAGAGGTAGTCATGCAAGATTTGCTTGGGCGTTTGCTAGGGAGACACTCTCGAGAGGTTAGAGGTACTCACTTCCACGCCTTCGGTAGACGTGATGAGGATGGTGAGGCCATTGACTTCGAGGATTCTTCGAGAGAGACGGCAGAGCCGATTCGTCTATACCTCCAGGACTTAGAGGTTCTTCTTAGGCACCTAGATACTGATAGGACCAATGTCATTCTTAGCAATGACGAACTCCAGGTGCAGCTTTGTGAGAAGGACAAGCTCTCCGCGGAGCAAGATGAGATAGTCAAGGAGATGGAGGCCAAGTTTGAGAGTCAAGATAGAAAGTTCAAGAGTCAAGAGAAATGAGTCCAAGATAGGAACAAGAGGATTCGAGACATGACTGCAGAACTAGAGGCCAAGGACTTCGAGCTCGAGCATCAGCAAGGTGTGATTGAGAGGCTTCGTACACATAAGAGGGCTCTCAAAGCCAAAGTAGAGACCTTGACCACCAATGTCGAGGAATACAAGACCGCTATGGAGTATGAAGGTCTTACACTTGTTGACGAGGAGGTTGATGCAGAGGAGTAGTGATCACAACTCATTTACCATTTATTTACCATGCTTTTGATTATTGAGTCGCAATGACCATCCAACATGTGGATGGATTGCTATTTGTGTGTTTACTTTTCAAAAACTTGTTGTCTTTATTGTTGAACTTTTACTACTATGATGCATGTTTGTTGGTGATTGTTATGTGATGTATTGTGCATGTTAGCATCTATGGGTATCTCATTCTTATCCTTATTGAAAACCACAGATGCCTCCTCGACGTGCCAATCCCAACCCCAACAACAACAACATCACCCCTGAGATGCAGCAGATGATGACAACGCAGACTCAGTTGATGCAAATGATGACCACGTTCATCTAGAATCAGAACAACAACAACAACAATAATAATAACAACAACAACAACAACAATCAGAACAACCCACCGGGTTTTGACATGCTTACCAGGTTCTTAAGACTAAGGCCAACAAAGTTCTCAGGAACTACTGATCCTATGGTGGCCAATGATTGGCTACGCTCTTTGAACAAGGACTTGGTAACTGTTGGCTGTACTAATGAAGAGAAGGTCAGATTTGCAGCACACTTGTTGGAAGGACCAGCAGCCACTTGGTGGGATAACTTCCAGATCACCACTCCCATTGCGGATGTGACATGGGCTATCTTTGAAGATGGTTTTCGTACCGCTCACGTCTCATCCGGAGTGATGAGTCTGAAGAAAAAGGAATTTCATAACTTGAAGCAGCGCCACCACAGCGTGGCAGAGTATATTGAGGAGGTCAACAATCTGGCGCGTTATGCACCGGATGAAGTTGACACTGATGCTAAGAGGAAGGAAAAGTTCCTTGAAGGGTTGAATGATGAATTGAATCTGCAGTTAGCTATGGCCTATGTTCCCACATACCAGTCTCTTTGTGACAAGACTGCTATTTTGGAGAGCAAGATGAAACAAATTGAAAGCAGGAAGAGAAAGCACTCTGACAAGCACAACTCGGGATCGTCTCACAAGCGTTCCCATTATTATGATAGTGGGAGTTCTGGATCCCATAAGCATGGGAAGTTCAACAAACACCACAACCACAACCATCATCATGACAACAAGCATCACCATAGTCATGACAATGACAAGTATAAAAATCACAAGAGTGGATATAAGGGCCACCACAGTGGAAGTGGAAGTGGCAGTGGAAGCCAGCCTGTCAAGAAGGATCTTAGTCAGGTTGAATGTTTCAAGTGCAAGAATATGGGGCATTATGCAAATGAATACCCAGAAAAGAAAGTTGAAGGACCCAACAAGCCCAACCCTTTTCAAAAGGGACAAGTGAACCACATCAATGTGGAGGAAATCTATGAGGAACCTGATGCTGTTGCTGGTAAGTTCAAACTCAATTCTATTCCAGCACTTGTTCTTTTTGATACTGGAGCATCGCATTCATTCATATCAAAAGCATTTGTTGATAGAAATGGGTTTTCAACTGAAAACATTGGGTGTCTAATAAAAGTAAGTTCTCCAGGTGGAGATATGATAGTAAGTCTTGGATGTCGGGATCTAGTGATAGAGTTCGGAAAACATAAGTTTGCAGTGAGTCTGATAATCCTAGATTCCCAAGTACTGGATGTAATTTTGGGAATGGATTGGATGACCAAGTATGAAGGAGTACTAGATTGTGTCAATCGTACTGTCACACTCACAACCCCAGAAAAGAAACGGATAAGATTCAAGTCAAATTTTGAATCGAAAGGGAGTAAGCTTAATTCTCTTAAGGGGGTTAGCATTGACAGTGTGCCCATTGCAGAAAGGGTTTATTCAACCAAGTTCTTCATCTTGGGGAGCACCAGTTTTGTTTGTGGAAAAGAAAGATAGAAGTCAAAGGTTATGCATAGATTACCGTTCACTCAATGAGGTGACTATCAAGAACAAATACCCTTTGCCAAGAATCAATGACTTGTTTGATCAGTTAGAAGGAGCTTGTGTGTTCTCAAAGATTGATCTCCAGTCGGGTTATTTCCAGCTCAAGATAAGGGAACAAGACATACCTAAGACAGCTTTCACCACAAGGTATGGATTATATGAGTATACCGTGATGCCATTTGGTTTGACCAATGCACCAGCATACTTCATGAATATGATGAACAAGGTGTTCATGGAGTTCCTTGATAAGTTTGTTGTCGTTTTCATCGATGAAATTTTGATCTAGTACAAGAGTAAAGAAGAGCATGAAGGACATCTACGTTTGATACCTGAGAAGCTTAGAGAGCATAATCTATATGCCAAATTCAGCAAGTGTGAATTTTGGTTAAATAAAGTTGGTTTTCTTGGACACGTTGTGTTAGGAGATGGTGTAGCAGTTGATCCTCCTAAAGTTTCAGCTGTAACTGAATGGGAATCTCCCAAGTTAGTGAAATAGGTTCATAGTTTCCTTGGCTTGGCAGGATAATACAGAAGATTTATCGAGAATTTCTCCAAGGTAGCTAAGCCTATGACAGAATTGCTAAAGAAAGACAAGAAATTTGCTTGGTCTGAAGGATGTGAACTCAGTTTTCAAGAATTGAAGAAGAGACTAGTGAAAGCACCAGTCTTATGTTTGCCAGATTTGGAGAAAGATTTCCAACTATATTGTGATGCATCTTATCATGGATTAGGTGCAGTACTTATGCAAGAAGGGAAAGTTGTGGCTTATGCCTCGAGACAACTCAAAACTCATGAAGTAAACTACCCTACTCATGAATTAGAGTTAGCCTCTGTTGTCCATGCACTCAAAACAAGGAGACATTATCTTTTGGGAAAGCGATGTGAAGTGTTCACAGATCACAAAAGTTTGAAGTATATCTTCACCCAGAAAGAAATTAACATGAGACAAAGAAGATGGCTAGAACTCATCAAGGACTATGACTTGAGTCTGCAATACCACCCTGGTAAAGCAAATGTTGTAGCGGATGCTCTAAGCCGTAAAGTTTTTGTGAATGGCCTTACTAAGGGAGAACTACCAGGTGATCTGTGTACCCAATTCAGAAATCTCAGATTGGAGATTGGGCCTGAGGGACATCTCATGTCTTTGGATGTTCAACCCACTTTGTTAGACAAGATCAAAGAAGCCCAAAAGATAGATAAGGAAATTGAAGAGATTAAGGAAAAGATTGGTAAGGGAAAAGCCAAAGGATTCCATGAAGATGAACAGGGTACTTTATGGTATGGAAAATGTATCTGTGTTCCACAAGATCCGGAGCTTCGAAAACTGATTTTACAAGAAGCCCACAACTCACCATATTCCATTCATCCGGGTAACACCAAAATGTACATGGATATGAAAGAAAGATTTTGGTGGAATAATCTCAAGAAGGACATTGCCTAACATATTGCTTTGAGTGATGTATGTAGTAGAGTGAAAGCGGAACACCAGAAACCAGCAGGATTGTTACAACCATTACCTATTCCTGATTGGAAGTGGGACAAGATTGGTATGGACTTCATCACCAGATTGCCAAGGACCCGGTCAGGATATGATTCTATTTGGGTAGTAGTGGATCGCCTAACTAAAGTGGCCCATTTCATACCCGTGAAGATAACCTACACAAGTGCTAAGTTAGCCAAGATCTATATGAGTAGAATTGTATGTCTACATGGAGTACCCAAGAGTATTGTGTCTGATAGGGGAACCCAATTCACTTCTCATTTTTGGAGGCAGCTACATGAGTCATTGGGAACAAGGTTAGAATTCAGCACTGCTTTTCATCCTTAGACTGATGGACAGACAGAAAGGACCAACCAGATTATTGAAGATATGTTGAGGGCATGTGCCCTAGACTATGGAGCCAGTTGGGATGAAAGTCTGCCTTACGCGGAATTCTCTTACAATAACAACTATCAAGCCAGTATTGAGATGGCACCATTTGAGTTTCTCTATGGGAGAAAGTGTACCACACCATTGTTATGGAATGGTGTGGGAGAAAGAAGTTTGTTCGGACCAGAACTAATTAAATAGGCTGAAGATAAAGTCAAGCTAGTTAAGGACAGGTTAAAGATAGCACAGTCTCGACAGAAGAGCTACGCAGATCCTAAGCGTAGAGAGGTCACCTATGAAGTAGGTGATGGAGCTTATCTTAGAGTGTCACCACTTCGTGGAGTGAAGAGGTTTGGAGTCAAAGGAAAATTGGCCCCAAGATATGTTGGACCATTCAAGATTCTGAGTCGTAAAGGAGAAGTGGCTTATGAGATTGAACTTCTAGAATCATTGTCTGCCGTTCACAATGTTTTTCATGTGAGTCAGCTTAAGAAATGCCATCCAGAAATGGAAGAGACTTCTTTGAAGGATACTATACCTTTGGAAGAGGTCCAATTGGAAAGTGATCTCACCTATGAGGAGAAACCTATCAAGATTCTTGAGACTGCAGAAAGAGTTACTCGGACTAAGACTATCAGATTCTGCAAAGTTCAATGGAACCATCATTCCGAAGAAGAAGCAACATGGGAAAGAGAAGATGATCTTCGGAAATACCACCCTCGCCTATTTGCTAGCCAACCTGAATCTCGAGGGCGAGATTCACCTTAAGGGGGTTAGATTTGTAACATCCCTAAACTCATGCATATCATCCATGCATCCATGATCATTTAGGGTTCCATTTCAAAACCATTTCAAAAACAGGAGCATATGTTGCTCATTATTTTATGTAAGTATGCTCTAGCCTTAGTGCTACTTTCTAATGAGAAAGGTACTTATTTTATTCAGTAATGTTTTGAGTTCAAACTTAAGTGTTTTCCAAAGCTTGGGCATAGTTTTCAAAACAAAGTATGAATATAAAACCAATTTTATGCCTATTATTTATATCTCATAAAGTCATGGTTTTATTTTATTTTTCAAATGATCAAAGTGTTTTTGAGTAAACAGAAGTTTTTGACACACATTTGAGTACAAAGTTCACTATATAAAAATCTAGAGAAGATTTGAAATCAAACTTGTTTCAATAAGGGTTTGAAAATCATTTCTAAAAATCAAACAGAAAAAGAAAAGCAAAAAGGAAACAAATAAAACCGGCGCCAGTCTTTTGGCCCAACCCAACCACTCAGCCCATCTAGCCCAGCAACTCTCTCCCGTGAAGAAAACGATTCGCACTCAGAAATCTACCCCTCAGTCACTGACTGCCTGGACCCACCTCCTCTCGTTTTCTCTCGCTGACAACAATGGCCCACGAGATCGTCATCGTCTCCACCCAGCGAAGAGTTCCTCCCCCAAATCACTCCGCCCGTTTCCTGTTTGATTTGCGGATTCAATTACCATTGAATGCTCGAGTAATTCACGCCCACGTCGAGGCCTACTTAATCCCCTCCTCCTTCCGCTCTTTTCCCCTCACGCCACACCCGCAGAGAGCCCCCAGGCTGCTCAGAATCGTCTCGAGACGCCCCTCTGCTCCGACGAGCTCGTCGTCGAATTCCGGTAAGCACCGCATTCCCCTCTGCCTATGGTTTAGTCTAGCTATTTTTGCATCCTCGTACGCACCTACTGACATCCTCCGCTTGCTCGCGCATGCTCTATAGCCTCGGCAACGTCATCGACTAAGCTCCGCCACCGTCTGCTCGAACTCCGGTGACCGTTCCCCGTAAGCCCCAGCTTCCCATCTCCCTCTGTTTGATACACGTGTGATCCCCAACATCCTACACACCTAACAGCACCCTTTTCTCGTCTTAGCGTGGCCCAGAACGTCGTCTCTGTCGCCAACCGAGAGCAACCGACGCCGTCTCGATCTCCGACGAGCAATCGACATCGACTCCGTACGCCCCTTCGCCAACCGAGCACACGTCGAGCATCCCCTCGCCATGGAGATTCTGGTGAGCATCCTCACACCTCCCCGCGCGACCTAGTTCGCCGGCAAGCTTGCAGCCAGAGCGCTCCGCCGCCTGTCGCCGCCACCAGCGCCACCACTCGATGGTCAATCGCTGTGAACCGTGCGATGTAGATCGAACGAATGCGATAGAACATAGTCGAAGAGGTATGGGTAGATCTGAGCCGCAGATGTTAAGTAGATCTGACGGTGCGCGAGCACGATCCAGCGCGAAGCGGTACCAACCAACCAGAGGCTGCCGCGTGGCATGAGTTTCGTTTTAAAATTTTGAATTAGATCAATTAGATGGTTAAACTTGTTTAATTCATAACTTTTGATTTCCACGTCCAAATTTGACAAATTTTATATCAATGGAATCAGGAGAGGAAATACTTTCCATTTATGAAATGTTTTTAATATTTTGCCTCTGTTAAAATAGTTGTTTTTGCAGAAACATTTGTAGGCATAATTTGAGTATAGTAATTATTTGGAAAAAGTTTTGCTATTCAAATAAAGTTTATTTGGCTTGTTTTGTACTTGTTTATGATTCAGTACTATGCACTTCTCTTGTTTGGTGTAGAAAATCATCACATGGCATATTGCATACATTCATGTATTTTTGCTTGTATAAATTGTATATGTGATTTTGTGCCATTATTTTATTTGTAGATTTTGGTGCAAATAGTGATTGTGATTGTGAGGATTGTTGCTACTCCCCAAACTACCAAGGCAAGTGGTGCTTCATGATTTTATTCCTAAGTTTTTCAACTATGCATTAGAAATATTTTGCTAAGTCTTGCATGAATATTTTTGATTTATATATGCTATGCTTGGGAAATCCTAGTAGTTGTAGAATTGCTAGAAATTTCTAAGTTAAGATTCTTATCAATGCCATGCTTAGACTAGCTAGTAGCAACCAAGGGTGGTTATATATTCATGGTATGATAAAATATTTCTAAGTCTTTGGACTTGTGTTTTGCTTAATAAAATAACTAAGTGAATGAAACACCTGGGTGGAGTGGAAGGAATGGTTTATGTTGAGTGGTTACACAAGGCCCATTTCTATGGTTTACCTTGTGTATCTCACTTGTGGAAAGCCACCCAGGAACAAAGGGATTTGAGATGCCAAATGTTAAGAAGCTTCTAGTGCAGCCACTTGGCATTATGGGCTCTGCCTGGATCATATAGGTAGCAATAACTTAGCCATTTGGACAGTTGGTGGTAGTGGGATGATAGGTTGGAGCGCGTCCATTTGGTCTAAGGGAAGGCTTCTGAAAGGTCCTGTCTTGGTGAAAATCAAGTCTTGTGGGGAAAGTGCACAACCTCTGCAGATAAAAAAACTAAGTACTTAGCCATGTCCCTGGTATTGGACTATTTGAGCATCAAGACATGGAAGCTATCAAGAATCTCCTCATCCCAATTTCTAATTAAAAAACTTATGGTTGAACAAGGGTGAAGGTTCCCCAATTTCTATTGGTGGTTCCTTGGGAAATTTTTGTTAAAGAAAAACTTAGTGTTTTCAACTAATAGGTAAAACCTATTTTGAGCAAAGCAAGCCTAAGCTACACTTAGCCAAAATGCATATAGTAATTAGTCTACCAATATTCTACTAAGGTATCACTTGCCAATACTATTCCAATGTATTGACCCACTGTGGCTGTAACTTGTGATGTTGCAGGTTATTCTGATGGTGATTAGGGGTTATGATTCTACACTCAACATGCTTGCCTATGGCACATGAAGATGAAGACTTATTTATCTTATTACATATTTAAACTCTTGTATTAGGCCTGTGGCCATGGAGTTGTAAAAGACTATGTTTGTCTCTGGAATGACTTGTAATAATGACCTTTGTTTCTATGTACTTCATCTTAAACTATGGATGCTAGCATTGATCCAGGGACTAGCATTGTAATCACAGGGATCCTTTCCTTTACAAAGAAGGGATCTTACAGATAAGCCCTACAAATATCGTCTGATGTCCTGGTAACGCACCAGACTGCGCTCTGCTAGTAAACTCCCTTGTCAATAGGCATGATGAAAATCCTGATGGACGCGTTGGGTACATCACTTGAAAAACACTGGGATTCGACTCCTATAATACCTCAACGACCTGAGTCGAATTACACCAGCATTTGTTCCGGATTCGAGTCCGGGGACTTGAGTCTGATAAAGATCGTGTTGTTTTGTCCTATGAGAGTTAAATGGCCCTGATCCGTCGGGTGAGTCAGGCACACGCATCAACAATCGCTATGAAATAACATGTTTATTCCTAAAGACAGGTTCAAATGCAAAGCACCCAAAAGATTATAGAGTCTCCAGCCGAATCTATGATTCGACTGAACACTCGGGGGCTACTGACAAGGATATACCCTACGGGTGCCCTACATTGGTATAGCCGGTCTAGCCTAGGGAAGGCCCACGAGAAGACCTGCATCCCAGGAAGATTTGGGTGGCCCAACCCCATGGCAAGTTCGACTCCTTGGAGGACAAGTCTAACTGTAGATGGAATTTCAAAGGGCTGAAATCTAATTTGTAACCGGTTCGACCTATCCCGGGACCTGTCCTATCTATATAAGGGACATGGGGGTACGGCGAGAAGGACCAACTCACCTCATACACACACCTCACACCAGATTGCATCCGCGCACCCCTTTAACCTTCGGTTCCTCCCTAATCAAGAACATACAAGAAGGATTCGATATCCGACATTCAGAGAGACTAGAAAATGCAAAAACCTCACCTCCGGGAGGGAACTAGAGGGGGAACTTGTAGAAGGGGATCATCCTCACTCCTACACGGATTATTTGAGGCCAAGGAATCATTCCCCATCATCAACCACCACATATTCATCACCATCACCATTACCATATCATTCAATTACTATTGTTGTAATTCCAATTAGTATTGTGGATTCGCACTTGAATTCATCAATATATCCATACTTCATTCACATGATTATGATGATGTTGTTAATTGTCTCCATGTGTGAGTAGTTTACTTTATTCATGTGGATGGATGGAGAAACACTAGCAATATTATGATATGAAATAAATATGAACTATAACTTGGTGTATGATTATGTGTTATTTCTCTCTCTAGATATTATGTGAAGTCGACCATGTAATATTTGACTTCGGGACTTGAGAGGGAATTATTGTTGGACATATGGTAGTATGCACGATGCTAAGTGACATCACATGTTGACATGCTATTCATATGGATCAAGGGGGGCAAGGAGAGATTCACTAAGCTCATATCTATATCCATGGGGAAACCCTTAATTGTGAGGGATCAGAGTGGCTTGATCACGATCATTGTAGTGTTTATTAGGCATGTAATATAAGATGGTTAAATTGTAACATATTATTATGGAGCTATCCCCATACATGGCATAACAAAAGACATAGATTCATGCAAATTATAATTTATACCAATACTAGAGGTGTATCCTAAATTTCCTGAGAACATATAGTGTAATATCCCGAAGAATAAGAATGTGCTAAGGATTGATATTGAAATTGTGCATTTCATTTTAGGACTTGAAATTGAGGGGGCATTTCAAATTTTGTTGGCTGAAGTATTGTTTAGTGAACATTTTGATTCTGGGAACCTTGAACTAAATCAAACCCTCGGAATTGAAGTTCAAATTCTACTTAGTTGTTTTAGAACCTATGAAATTCAAGTTAAATCTTAATAACAAGAGCCCATAGCCATAAAGACCTAAGTTCATATAGATAAGTCACAACAAACTTTGAATTCAAATTACATGTTTGAACCAATCCAAACATGAGTTCACACAAATTCGTACATAAAGAAATATGAAGGAATTCATAAGTACATACAATCACACATAGTAATTTTAAGATTCTTTACAAACCAACATATATAAGGATCCTTTACATAAGTACATTAGGACAAATAAGAAAAATACAAAGAAGGAAAATTAAAAATCCTATGAAATAAACCTAAACTACATCTAATGTATCTTATTATCTCCATCCCTCTTACCACACTTCACATTAGCAGCCTTTGATCTTGCAAACCTGCAATCAAGAACGCATACAATAACTTTTCTATCAAAGTTAAAAAAAATTATGTTTTACCCTAAGGAAAAATGTGGTGCTCCGACACAGTTGTCGGAGTAACCTCATATTCTAGCCCCAAGAACATTATCAATATGTCAATTGGTAAACAAAGATGAAACCAATATTTATTTAAGGCTTCGAAATCCGATAGGTTCAGATATTACAACAAGATGGGAAGGATGCACCCATCATGTAACATCCCAATTATAGTCACCCTGATTTGTTGTCAAAAAGGCAAAAATCCGGGGGACCAAAAACTTTTTCTTGTTAAGCGTTGCAATGTTTGCTTACTTGTTTTCTTATGTTCATACATCTGATTGTGTATTATATGATATACTTCTCACCTCAACCTCAGTTGACAAAAACTATTTTTCAAAAGAGATGTCTTGGCTTATCCTCCATATTCTTAAATGTTCTAACAATTCAAAGTGGAGCCAAGATAAATTTACAAAAACCAAATATTTTACTAGTTCTATGAACAAAACTATGGGGACCTATATATTATCTCCTTATGTTTTCAAGAAAGAACCTTCAACTACTCTTATCTCTAGGTTTACCCAAAAAACTTTCTAAAAACTTTTCATCCCATCTTGGTAGGAATACCAAGAGGCCATTATCTTAATTAAAAATCACAGCCTCTTCAAAACACCCATGCATACCTCAAGCTAGGCTTGATGGTAACCTTAGTAGTAGTTGGAGAAATTGATCTGATGAATTGCCTTGATCTGCTGATTGCCTTGTTGGCTTAGGAAGTAGCTTGAGCCAATCTAGGATCTCATCCTTCGGGATTAAACCAATAGTTGAGATCATCAATCTTAAACCAAGCACCCCAAACTTAATATATCCGTCACTCAAGTGAATCTCTAATCTACCTACCCAGATCAATCCCGAGCTAATCATTTGCATTAGTTTCCAACCCATCAAGGACCAAATACAAGCATGAATCTCTTATACTTAATCTATACTTCAATATCATCCACTTGATGATAAGCATAAACCTTTCCAACCTCTCCGAATGTCTCCCTCTCACATACTAGTCCAAATCCACAAGTCTGCCAAGTTTGGCAAAGTCTGGAATCTTTAACTAGATTCAGTCTTTGGAATTTCCTCTAATCCAACCAGTGTGCATTCTTGAAAATGTACTCGAACCATATTGTATTAAATCATTAGTACTACAAAATCAAACTCTTTACCTTGGATAAACCACTCTGGTTCCCACTCATCCATGATGGTTTTGTAGTCAAGATAATAATCTTTTCTGCAAATCCTATCATCTTGCCTACTTTGGTAGAATCTCACATCCATCTGATACCACCCCTTGACCAAATATTTGCATGGTTATGATCTAATTACCATGGTATATCAATCCACCATTCACTTGTTTCCATTGGAGCCTTTTGCTTCTTAAACCTACATGGTTTATAAGGCATCATGACGTATCTGCTATGGCAGCCTTATTTTCAACAAAGTTTGCCATCACTTCTAGATCACCTCAAATACAACCAAGCCCAAATCTTGGCATAATTATTATCTATACAACTTGTTCTATCCATCCATCTATCTCTTGTACCAAGGTTAGCTCTGAGCTCCCTAATCCAACCATATTTAGGTGGCATAAAAATATCAAAACCATAGATTCCCCTAAATCTAGTTTCTTACATTTTTCACCATAATTTTTCAAAACCCAAGGTTTACAATGATGGATACAATATGTTGAAATCCTATACCTTGAGTATAAAGGTTTATCAAATATCTTCCATAATTATCTCGAACCCAAAACTATTTAATTTCCACTCTTGACAAAATCCTAAAAAACATTCCTATAAAGGCAAGTTTGTTTTCCACCAAATCACTTTGTCAAATAAATTCACATTTTTGTTCCATATATCATTCCCTAACTTCCAAACTCCAAAACAAACATTTTTGAGATCCTTTATTATTTCTTTTTGTCCTTTTCTTAAATGGCAGAAATAAGAAATAATTGCTTTAAAATACTTTTCTATCCAAATCAATTCCAAGAAAATTCCCCAGTGTGTGAAATGGTATTTAATACCATCTCACATAAAAAACCCACACTTTACAATGTAAAAATATCAAATGAGCTTTTAGAAACCATTTCTGCACTATTTGAGTAATTGATAAAATGTGGACCAAAAATGATCTGAAAATGTTAAATAATTCCTAGAGAAGTTCCTTGACCGCTAATATCTACCAGTACCCATTCCCCACCTTGTCAAGAGTAAAATTATTGACTTGTTTCATAAGCATCCCTCTTGTCAATTTTTGACCACATTCAAACTAAATCCTTAAACACTAATCAAACCTCCTCCAACTTGGTCAACCAAGTTTGTATAGCACAAAATCACACCCTCCTGGTCCTGCTACACTGTAGCATGCCACTGTAGCTCACTTATTTCTTTGTCCTTAGCGCCTGGAGGAAGGAGAGGGACAAGTGTCATGTCATGTGTGGGTTTAATACTCCCTCATAGTTGTTTCCCTCGCTCCCCCCTGCTCATACCACGACCAAAAACCACCCCACCACCCACAGGAACCAAACCCTCCCTGGTTTCATCCTCCCCTTGCCTCCCATGGAATTTTCCCACCATGGACGTCCTCCCTCTTGTATATAAAGAAACCCCCATCCCTAGCACCTACCATTCGGCTCATTTTCCCCATTACACTTCCACTCAACTCCCCCGAGCTCCTCACCCCTTCAATCCCTTTCTACTGGCCCCTAGAGGGAGAAACACCATGGTTAGCCATTTTTGAGTTTGATCTTGAAGTTCCCCCTCCACTGCACCCCTCCACATGCATGTGTCCTCACCATGATCCTCTACCCCTGATCTACCCCTCCTGAGCTCCACAGCCCCTCCTCTACCCTATCTTGCCCGAGAGACGAAGAAGGAGATTCGGCCATCGTTCTAAACCCGAGTGTAGGTCCCTCTCTCGAGTTCCTCTATCCATACACTTCACTCTAAGGTGTTCCCCTACCTTCGCTGACCTTCCCCATGTGTTTTGTGTGGCCTAGTGTTGAAACTTGTCGTGCCGCCCCTCGTTGGAGTCACCAGGCTGCGCTGCGTCTGCTCCACCTCTTCCCAGCCGCCGGCGAGACCATAGTGAGCCACCCCACGCCTCCCAGCTCCCTGCTTAGGGTTCCCTCTCCCGTTCGTCGTCGCAAGGAGAAATATGGCTAGGAGCCGTCGATCTCGATCTAATTAAACGGCTCTCGCCTCCCCACAGGCCTTCGCCTCCATAAGTCGCTGACAGGCGGGCCCTGTCGCACGGCCGTCAACTCTCTCACGCGCGTGCCATGAGCACTAGTGGTCTGGCCCAGCGATGTTGGCCCTTTTCCCTTCTAGATCTGGCGCAACACTTCCCTTCTCCTTTTTTCCTTTAAATTTAAAAATCCATTCAGCAACTATACCTGTTTGGTTTAAAATTCAAAAATGGAAAAGAACACCAATGCCTAGATCTAAATTTATATAGGATCCCTAAGGTTTTCTTAACCATGCAGAACAAGTTTTTCCCCAAATAATCCCTAGTTATTTTCTAGTAAAAATAATACCAGTACATGTCATTTCCACTACTTAATTATTTCTAGGAGTTTGGAAAACCCAAATGGGGTGAAACTAACTTCCTCTAGAGGTTAGTTTAAATACCTAACCATTGGAATTTACCAAGGGAATTTTGGTAAATATTTTAATGTGATTCCAACTCTTAGTGAATCAGTCCATCAAACCCTACTTAACCATCCAAGGACATAAATTTTGGACTACAGAATAGTTCTGGTGAATTAATTCCCTAAAACTAGAGTTTTAATCACTATAAAATGCATTATAAATCAAGGGAAATTGATAAAATAGTGAAACCAATTTTGTTGACTTCATTTTATTAATAGCTATCTGATGGTATTATTTTTACACACTGTTATCATATAGAACCTGGCGTTTCCTTAAAACCCCTTGAATACGTAATATGACCTCTAATCTTAATAGTATTTCCACAAGTGCTTTTTAAATGAAATCAACTACTCTAGTACCAATTGGTCAAAACCTACTAAAATAAATGATGTGATGTATGTTTGCTTGATGATTTGTATTGAGGATTTTATTCCTTGTGCGGATTGTGTCTTTGCTTATTTGCATGTATGCTCGAAAACAACGATAGTTTTATTTGGGTGACGTCGAGAAGAAGGAGGCCTCAGAGTATTATAATTGCTATCATTATTATTTTGGTATTCTGGTATTCTAAGGAAGTCTTGGGAAACCTCGCTGGTCACAGGAAAGCCACCTTCTTGCTCATAAGACCTTGTCCTACTTTTATACTTATGCATATTTTAACAACTGGTTTATGTAAATTGCATGGTTTTACTATATTATGTTTTATATGGGGAATGTTTGGCTCCTCGAAACTATTACCCATTTTTACTACTAAGTACGACCCCCTTGTCGACACCTATTTACCCTAGCATGGTAGCTGGTGTTTAACACCATAATCCCTTTGGAGACCCCATTTTAGCCGAAGTAAAAGTATAGGATGGGACGACCCCTGAAAGTTTACAAAAACGTTTGTGAGAAAACCTTGGTGAGGTGTGTCCTGCCAAGTGAGTTTGAGAAAAAAAAGGTTTTGGTTTTACAAATGAGGAAAGAAATAGGAGAAAAATGTTGACAAAAACGCACCTTCTTTGCAGCTTAAGCTATAACAACTTAACCCGTGCAACCACATTACTCTGGAATGGGACGGGGCTGGATTTGAAGTTTGCTACTCTGGTATGGGAATTCTCACGACTACTTATAAGGGATCATCTCCCTTGAATGTCGGGGTTCCTTTACATAAAGGGTCAACTGCAAGGTAGTCACCTGGAGGAATTCCGAACTACCCTCGGGAGCAGCCGGGCGATATTATGAGCCCCTCATTAAAAGTGCTATTTCTCTAGGACTCGGAAGGCACTCCTATTGGTCTGTGGATCCAGACTTCCCGGTGTTGCGGGGAACAACTCATAGGGTAGGGCCTATACTAGAGTGGCATCCGGAGAGTCTTGAACGGTTACTTGATCCATGATCGGTTAGATTAGGGCAGGGTACCCGGATGGTGTGGGTAAAGTGTACAACCTCCGCAGAGTGTAAATATATTCGAATAGCCGTGTCCATGGTCATGGACGGTTGGGAAGGTTTCCGTATAGAGGTGATGGTTTTGGTTTTCAATAAGGACTTCGAAAAAGCAAAGACTTTGGAAATGTTTTGACCATGGGTTGGTCGGAAAAGGAGGAAGAAGTTTGGTCATGGGATGACCAGGAGAAAGTAACAACTGGGTGACCTAATACTAGGGTTTCCTAAATCTTTTCAAAAAGGATTTTTCCAAAATGTTTTACAAAAGACTTTAACAAAACCTTGTAGATGCTATATCTACAAGAGAAACTACTTTAGAAAGGAACCTATTATGGATCCCTCCTACTACCACAGCCATATTGCATATCCTTTATTATTGTTCTCATAAGGTGGTTTGCGAGTACATTCAAAGTAATCACCTGTATTGTCCCTGGCTATTTACTTGGCCAGACTTTCAAAGGATCAAGAGGAAAGATAGTGATACTAATGTCTATGCGAGCTAGGCCGTCTCCCTAGTCAGTCTCCTGTAGGTAAAGGCATGACATAGACTCTGTGCTTGAAGACTTCCTCTATTGATGTTGTAACGCCATAATCTATCTATTGTAAGTACTTGTACTTGCTAATCATGGATGTTGTAATGATGCTTGTTGGTTATGCTCACGACTCACTCATCATGGGAACGTGAATTGCAGGCTTAACGAGGATTCTCGGACCGTAAATCCGGGGTCCCACAGACTTAGTATCAGAGCCATCCTGACTGTAGGATATCTTAGTTATCATGGACGTTAGACAGGACAACCCCTATTTTTAAAAACACCGACTTTCGAAAACTATTTTCTCAAAAGCTTCTAGAAAGATTCCTATCTTATCTTCTCTGATTCAAACTATCTGAAAATGGCTTACTCTATCGCTCGTATAACTTCAAGTGTTCCGTTTTCAAAAACAAGTCCAACGTGGAAACCGTGAAGACAGAGGTACCTAGATGAAGAGATGCAGAGACAAGGAAACCAAAGGATCTACCAACAGCGAAAGACCCTACAAGATCTCCCTACCAACAGAGTCCTTCACCACCTCAAGTGAATCAAGTACGACACCGACGACCCCATAGGACAAGACAAAAGTCAAGACCCTAGTAACACCAGTACTTAGGATAAGTATCCTCAATATAGGATTCCCCTTAATGGCGCATAGTCACGTTTTAGTACCTATGGTACGCCTTGTTGTTTGTCATGTTTTATATGATGCTTGGAATGTGTTTCTTGTCTGCCTTGGATCATCTAATCCTAAAGTTTAGACCACCTTAATGGTTTACCCCGACACCAACACCCCTCATCCCGTAACCTGGAACCTCTCCTCAGCAGGATGGCCATAAAAAGAAATTTACCATAACCCCTTCCCATAAATAGTTCCAACCGCACCCAAAAATAATGGCGATACCTTTTCAACCCTCTGCCGAATAAATAGGAAGTTCTCGCCATAACACAAACACCCCATGGATCCTGAAGATAAGGATGCCAGAAGACAACGAGTCTAGCCACTCCGTCATCGAACCAACGCAACACCAAGAGTTCAAGTTAAGATACCCCCCTGAAGCTTTAATGCCTCCACCCTGACTAAGGGCCAAGAAGAAGCGTCGCTAACCACTAAAACCACCCCGAGATAACCCTTACGGCTTCGTTAGGTAACTACCATAGGAAGTTAGTCGCAATAAGGCGTCATTCAAAGACCTCAATTCAAGTGTCACACCAATGCTCTAAGACGAAGGATCTACCCTAGCCTCGATGACCCTAAGTAAAGCTCTAAGGTGGAAAGACTGCGTCTTTCCACTCAATTCCATAAGAACAACTACTAGAAGAAGACCTCCAACCCAAGGAACCGCTCCAAGCATCGCCTCGAGAGTCGCCAGAGTAACAGGAAACAGACTTCATCAACAACTTTTGGAAGTCTGCTTGATCATCCCAATACCCGCGACGCTCTGATTTAAGACGACAAGACTGCCTGATGCCGCTAATACTACTCTCCAAAGGATAGAAAGCAACCCAAAGAATCGAGATTCTGTGAAGAAGTCATGAAGCCCCTTCTCTATCATCTGTGCTAAGGACCCACGTAAGGGACCTCCAAACACCGAGACGGAAAACCGAAGAGATATTCTTCTACAAGTATCAACCCATTTTGTCGTCCCCACCCCCGGAAGATCCACCCGTCGAAGCATCCAAGAGAAGGAACAACCCTCACTTTTACTGCCAAAGAGTTGAATATCCCCCACAACCCCGAGGAACTGCAGTAACAAAGATAGTACCCAAACCTAGTACGGCAACTAGATTCAAGGAGCACTCTCGAGAACGTTCTTCATACCTCACCAAATCATTCTTCCAACATATCGTCTTGAAACCTACTTAGTAAGGTGTAAATTAACCTCGTCGTTGGCCGGCGCGAATGTGCTAAATTCTAGAGGAACCATGTTTGATGGTACACAAGTATGATGCCCTTATTTTCGTGTTTTACCCATGATGTTGCATTAGACTCAACCCGGAACGGCCTCATCCTATAATACCTCCTCTCTAGCCCACCAACTGCAAACATGCATCCTGAAATCTATCGGACCCCTAACTAGCCCAGAACTAATTACCAAGAAGATATTTAAACGCCCTCCTCGCTACGATTACTACCTCAAGAAGTGGCATCGACGTCTCTTACAAAGCGGCTTATACAAGGTCGATAGAAGATAACCCCCACCAGACAAAAGGTGCAGCGGCATCCCCCAGCATCAGCCTACGACTCCAATAAAGAAATTCTATGACTCCACCAAGCACCCCTAGTGCCGCTCTAAGGGGGAATACTACGTCTTTCCCGCAAAAATATTTTGACACTAACCAAAGCATCTCAGGAGTTCGACCCCTAGTTGTCATTATAAAATGACCCTCCCCTAAAAGTAGACTCATGGACCCGGCGAAGATGGACACCCACCAGCACTTCTCCAAAATCCGAAGGTACTCGGGAAAGTTCTTCATCGCAAGGTCGACCGTCCACCCAACACTCCCAGCGTTTCAAGACCCAGAAGGCCGGAGAGTTCACTCCAGCTATAAAGATCAAAGAAGGATCAACATGTCGTCTCGCCTCAAGAAGAAAGGACCCTGTCGACTCCACACCTACCTAGAATCGTCCTAAGGGGAAAATACTATGTCTTTTCCACTTATTTCATGTAAACCGCCCAATCCGAAGCCACTCAGATCCGACCCGTAGCTGACCATGCCTGTATGCTGTAAAAACCTTTTAGCATCTAATAATTCCACCGCTCAAATTGTTACACGGATGTTATCACCCAACCCTACCTCTCCCAAATATCAGGACGAGATTCTTTTAAGGGGGAAAGGTCTGTAACATCCCAATTTCAGCCACCCTGATTTGTTGTCAAAAAGGAAAAAATCCTGGGGAACAAAAACTTTTTATTGTTAAGCATTGCAATGATTGCTTACTTGTTTGATTATGTTCATACATCCGATTGTGTATTAGATGATATACTTCTCACCTTAACCTGAGTTGAAAAAAACTATTTTTCAAAACAGATGTCTTGGCTCATCCTCCATATTCTCAAATGTTCTGGCAATTCAAACTTGATCCAATATGATTTTACAAAAACCAAATATTTTACTAGTTCTATTAACAAAACTATGGGGACCTATATATTATAGCCTTATGTTTTCAAGACAAAACCTTCAACTACTCTTATCTCTAGGTTTTCCCAAAAACCTTTCTAAAAAATTTCATTCCATCTTGGTAGGAATACCAAGAGGCCCTTATCATAATTCAAAATAACAACCTCTTCAAAAAACCCATGCATACCTCAAGCTAGGATTGATGGTAACCTTAGTAGTATTTGGAGAAGTTGATCTGATGAATTGCCTTCATCTGCGGATTGCCTTGTTGGCTTTGGAAGTAGCTTGAGTCAATCTAGGAGCTCATCCTTAGGGATTAAACCAATAGATGATATCATCAATCTCAAACCAAGCACCCCAAACTTAATATATCCTGAGTCACTCAAGTCAATCTCTAATCTACCTACCCAGATCAATCCTGAGCTAATCATTTGCATTAGTTTCCAACCCATCAAGGAACAAATACAACCATGAATCTCTTCTACTTAATATATACTTCAATATCGTCCACTTGATGATAAGCATAAACCTTTGCACCCTCTCCAAATGTCT
Source organism: Avena sativa (assembly GCA_916181665.1). Lineage (NCBI taxonomy): Eukaryota > Viridiplantae > Streptophyta > Magnoliopsida > Poales > Poaceae > Avena > Avena sativa. Next base: position 217,470,131 of record OV702280.1, on the reverse strand, counting down.
CCCTCTCACATACTAGTCCAAATCCACAAGTCTGCCAAATTTGGATAACACTGGAATCTTTAACTAGATTCAATCTTTGGAATTTCCTCTAATCCAACCAGTGTACATTATTTAAAATGTACTTGAACCATATTGTATTACATCATTAGTACTACAAAATCCAACTCTTTCCCTTGGATAAACCATTCTGGTTACCACCCATCCATGATGGATTTGTACTCAAGATAATAATTTTTTCTGCAAATACTATCATCTTGCCTACTTTGGCAGAAGCTCACATCCATCTTATAGCACCCCTTGACCAAATCTTTGCATGGTTATGATCTAAAAACCGTGGTATATCAATGCATCATTCACTTGTTTCCATTGGATCCTTGTGCTTCTTAAACCCACATTGTTTATAAGGCATCATGACATATCTGCTATGGCTGCCTTATTTTCAACAAAGTTTGCCATCAGTTCTAGATCACCTAAAATACAACCAAGCCCAACTCTTGGCATATTGATCATCTATACAACTTGGTCTATCCATCCATCTATCCCTTGTACCAAGGTTAGCTCTGAACTCCCTAATCAAACCATGTTTAGGTGGCATAAAAGTATCAAAACCCTAGATTCCCCCAAATCTAGTTTCTTCCATTTTTCACCATAATTCTTCAAAACCCGAGGTTGAAAATGATGGATAAAATATGTTGACATAATTTAGCTTGAGTATAAAGGTTTATCAAATATCATCCATAATTATTTGGAACCTAAAACTATTTAATTTCCACTCTTGATAAAATCCTAAAAACCATTCCTATAAAGGCAAGTTTGTTTTACACCTAATCACTTTGCGAACTCAATGCACATTTGATTTCCATATGTCATGCCCTAACTTCGAAACTCAAAAATAAATATTTTTGACATCCTTTATTATTTGCTTTTGCCCTTTTTCTTGAATGGCAAAAACAAGAAATAATTGCTTAAAAATACTTTTCTATCCAAATCAATTCCAAGAAAATTCCCAGAGTGTGAAATGGTATTTAAGACCATCTCACATCAAAATACCACCCTGTACAATGTAAAAATATCAAATGATCTTCTAGAAACCATTTTTGCACTATTTAAGTAATTGATAAAATGTGGACCAAAAATCATCTGAAAAAACTCAAATAATTCCTAGAGAAGTTCCTTGAGCTCATGTATCTACCAGTACCCATTCCCCACCTTGTCAAGAGTAAAATTATTAACTTGCTTCATAAGCATCCCTTTAGTCAATTTTTGACCACATTCAAGCTAAATCCTTAAACACTCATCAAACCTCCTCCAACTTTGTCAATCAAGCTTGTACAACACAACATCAGACCCTCATGGTCGTCCTACACTTTATCATGCCAATGTAGCTCAATTATGTCTTTGTCGTTAGTGCTTGGAGGAAGGAGAGAGACAAGTTACATGTCATGTGTGGGTTTAATACTCCCTCATAGTTGGTGCCCTCTCTCCTCCTGCTCATAACACGACCAAAAACGACCACACCACCCACAGGAACAAAACCCTCCCTGGTTTCATCCTCCCCTTGCCTCCCATGGAATTGTCCCACCATGGACCTCCTCCCTCTTGTATATAAAGAAACCCCCACCCCCAGCACCTACCCTTCGGCTCATTTTACCCCTTTAACTTCCACTCAGATCCCCCGAGCTCCTCACACCCCCTCCATTCCTTTCTACTGGCCCCTAGAGGGATAAACACCATGGTTAGCCATTTTTGAGTTTGAGCTTGAAGTTCCCCCTCCACTGCTCCCCTCCCCCTGAATGTGGCCTCACAATGATCCTCTACCCCTCATGAGCTCCACAGCCCCTCCCCTGCCCTATCTTGCCCGAGAGACGAAGAAGAAGGATTTTCGTCCATCGTTCAAAACCCGAGCATATCTCCCTCTCCCGAGTTCCTCTATCCATACACTTCACTCTAAGGTGTTCCCCTACCTTCCCCGACCTTCCCCGTGCATTTTTTGTGGCCAGTAAAGCCTCTGAAAGCTCTCTTGACGAGGCCTAAAGCCGACACCACATGTGCTCGTGTGCGAGCTCCCTCCCAGCATTGAAACCTGCTGTGTCGCCTCTCGTTAGAGTCGCCAGGGTGCGCCGCGTCTGCTCCACCTCTTCCTAGCCATCGACGAGGCCACGGTGAGCCACCCCGCGCCTGCCAGATCCCTGCCTAGGGTTCCCTCTCCCGTGTGTCGTCGCGAGGAGGAAGATGGCCAGGAGCCATCGATCTACATTTAATCGAACGGCTCCCGACTCCCGTGTGATGATGGCGCTGTATCAACGTGAAGCGCTTCATCGGGAAACCCCAAGAGCAAGGTGTGAAGCAGCATAGCAACAAGTTTTCCCTCAGTAAGAAACCAGGTTATCGAACCAGTAGGAGGAAGGAAACATCTCAAATGTGTTGCAAGCAACTTGGAAACCTGCATAACACAAACTCAAGACTTTGCCCCAACGAACAGTGAGGTTGTCAATCTCACCGGTTTGCTGTAACAAAGGATTAACTGTATGGTGTGGAAGGTAATGGTGGTTTATAGAAAGTAAACAGTAATAGTGAAGTATGTATCAATGGTAAATATTGGACCGGGGTCCATAGTTCACTAGATGTGTTCTCCTTAGATAAACAAACATGGCATGCAGGGTAAACAAATAATAGCAGGGCAATTGACAGGACTGAGCAAGGCATAACAATGCAATACTAGACATCATGATCCTATGAGATTCGATTGGGAAATACAAAAAGATACATAGACCGCCATACAATTTCATATATGACTAGAAGTCCACCTTTGGGTTATCATCCGAACCCCCTCCAGTATTAAGTTGCAAGCAACATACAACTTCTTTAAGCAAAGTGTGTAAGGTAAAGAATCCACTTTTTCCATGAACAAGAGACCGTTGTTTCTTCCCTAGTGGCAACAACACATCTACAACCTTTGAAATTTCTATCACTTCCCTTAGATTAAATAGAGGCATGAACCCACTATCGAGCATAAATACCCCCTCTTGGAGTCACTAGCAACTACTTGGCCAAGGTAGCTACTAACAACGGAGAGCATGCAAGATCTCAAACAACACATACATGATAGACTCAATAAGACAAAACCGTTAATCATTTTAACATAGTAATCTCAATATCCATTGGATCCCCGCAAACACAACATGCATGATTACAAATAGATGAGATCTTGATCATGAACGGAGCTCACAAGATCTAGACATGAAAGCACAAAGGAGGAGATACAACCATCTAGCTACTACATGGAACCGTAGTCCAAGGTGGAACTACTCACGCTTCATACTGGAGGCTAGAATGATGAAGAAGGCCTCCGGGATGATCTCCCCTTCGGCAGGGTGCCGGGAAGAGCTTCAGATCCCCCGATCTATGGATGATGGTGGCGGCGGCTACAGACGGTTTCGTAGAATATTGATCGGGTCCTTATAGTTTAGGCATTGGGGGCTTTTTATAGGCGAAGAGGCGAGGCGGGGGGCGGCCAGGGGGCCCACACCATGCCAAGGCGCGACCTAGGGTGAGCCCACGCCTAGGAGGGTGCGGACACCCTGTGTCTCCCCTCCGTCTCTCCTCTGGACTCCGTGTTCTCCTCGATGAAATATTGACTTTGGCTTTTGTCCCGTCCAATTCCAAGAATATTTCCTTACTAGCTTTTCTAGAACCAAAAACAGCAGAAAACAGGCAACTGGCACTGTGGCAACTTATTAATAGGTTAGTACCAGAAAACATATAAAAAAACCTCAAAGTGTGGACAAAGCAAAGAAAAGTAGATACTAAACAAGCATGGAACATCAAAAATTATAGATACGTTTCTGACGTATCAAGCATCCCCAAGCTTAACTCCTGCTCATCCTTGAGTAGGTAAGTTATAAAAAGAATAATTTTTTAGGTGACATGCACCATCACAACCAAGATCATACCATTTGCAAGCAATGAAAGCTGTGACCAAAGAACTCAAAACATGAGCATGAAAGATGGAGTTCTAACAGTAAAACAAAGTAACTATGCATGCAACATGAAAGGCTACAAACAAAGATCATGAGTAATATGCATTGAAAAACGTTTGTTTGTTTCACATACAGAAAACATGGCATAGTGGCAATCAGCTTGTCCCTCATAGAGTAGCAAATAGATGCATAGGACACCTTCAAAGTTCATAAGAGTGACTAGATACAAATATCACAAGAACAAGTAATATCAACAATATGCATCAATCAATAAGTTTTGGGACAATGCACATCGAACTAAGAAAGGCAAGTATGCTCTCTTAACTGGTGCCTAAAGGTAGAAGGTGGAGACTCAATATAATGGTGGAAGAAAGGCCCTTCATAAAGAGAAGCAGGGATTTCAAGTCTCAAAAATAGCTTCCAAAAATTATGGTACTTGTTAGCTTTTAGCTCTCATTGCCCGTATCATAAGCATCTTGAAGTGATTAAGGTTAAAGTGAACAAACTATGGAGTATATGCTTGACAAAGTATAAGTTGGAAATATCATGTCCCTTGAATACAAGGGCCGCTCCTCATGCTACTCAAGTTTAGTTACTTGCAAGTTCTTATCATAGTAAATACATGTGTATCATAGAGAACCACCAATGGGTTACCCCTTGCACATGATACAGGAGCTATCCCATAATCAAAATGACAAGGCAAGCAGACAGTGAGCATCTCAGCAATCTTCTTATTTACCATGGGAATATGGTGCTTTTTTCTCTCTTTCCTCTTTTCAATATGTCTCTTTTTTATAAGAAGAAAGCTTCATAGATGTCATTATGGTGATGCTGCAAGTTTTCACCATGATTAGGCATGGCTTAGGCTAGCGGCCCAAACGTTTCTCTAACACACATACATAACTCCATGGACTTACAAGCTCCCGTTTTATTTCACACGGACGACATCCATAGACAAAATAGAATGATATCAACTGTGTACAAAGTACAAGTGCAATGTTGAAAGCGTTCCCTATGACAACACAATTCTGCTAATTCCAATGTATAAGCACAAGCATATACAACATAGATGACACAATGGTTCAAGTTTATTTGGGGCAAGAAATAAAGTGTGCCATCAAGTTCGTGAGATCTTTAATCACTAAGTTTTCATATAAAAAAATACTTTTTAATTGGAAGATAGATGAAAACAACAATATACTTGGAATGGTGTAACACACCATGCATAGGAATTTATAGTGGACACTTTGGAATAACTTGGTTTCTTGGGAATTGGATGCATGAGAAGAGCTTACTCATACAAGTGGACGCTAGAAAAAGACTGGAGCAACCAACTAAGAGAGCAATAATGGCCATAATCATGCAGAGCGACAAAACATTACTACTCAAAGCATAGAGTGGTACTACAAGTCAAGGACTAAATGATCATAGAGGCTATGGTGACTTGTTCATAGTCATAACATGGTGTGAGCATGTGCCAAGTCAACCAAATCAAAGCATCAAAGGAGAATACCATAATACTATGCTTTTGCATGCTAAAACAACGCATGATTTTATTCAAGGCACATTAAGCAATCCCAATTGTTTGGAACAAGTCATGCTACAGAAATAATCACTAAGCATAAAGTCAAAACAACACCTAGCATGACATGCTAAAGTCTAAGTCACGGTCAAAGAAAGCTCCTCTTGCACTATTCAAGCAAGAACTTTCTACTCCTTTCCAACACCAATCAACTTATTTGAAACAACACAGAGAGAACGGGGGTCCAAACTACTTTATTCAAGCAAACTAAACAAACTAAGCAAAGCAAATGAAAACTAAGACGCTCCAAGAACAACACAAACAGTGCATGAAACGATAAAAATGAAGTGTCTTGAAAGACCTGAGCTTTTTATTGATGAATAAGGGGATGCCTTGGGCATCCCCAAGCTTTGACGCTTGTACCTCTTGGATATTTCTTGGGGTGACACCGGGGTGGTATCCCCAATCTTGAGCTTTTGTCCATTCTTCATCTCATTACATCATTCTTTCTCTACACCTGAAATTTGTCCTTCATACAAAACTTCACACAATCTTCATTAGCAACATTAGTGTATTTAAAAGATAATAGACCCTTGGGTTTAGCTTTAGAACAGAAAAACTTTCACTAAAAACACAATCTACTGTAGCAATTCCATCAAAAAGCTCAATTTCCCAAAAAGAACCCAAAAAGGAATCAATAAGAAGCAAATGCAAATAATGGCAGAAATCTGTCAAAACAGACCAGCAGGTAGAAACCGATTTTTTCGAAGACCTTATGTTGCTCAAATCAAAAGGTGTTGACCTAAAGAAAGTTAGCTATCGTACTGGGGGATGTATTCATAAATTTTCAGCTCAATCCGTCTTACATAGACTCCTCACGAATTTTTATGGTGGAGCACAGAAATCTTTTTCGGGCCAGCAACTCCCCAAATCTTACTTCCCTCTCATTAGAGGTCATTCTTGGCACAAAAATCAAACAAAAAGGATAAGGAGAGTTCATTACTGAACTTCCAAGACTCAAGAAAACTCTTGGGTTATCTCCCAACAAGTACTTTTCTTTAACGCCTTTAAGTTAGGCACAAGAAGCAAGAAATCAAGTATTTTCAAATGAAGAAGCATTAACATCAAACCTTGCTTTGAAAGGAGGAGAAAAAAGCAACTTATCTCTCCTCATAAGGAAGTTTTAAATACCTTTCTTGAATGGAAATTGATATTTAATGGCGCCTTCTTTCATATCAATGATGGCACCAAAAGTTCTAAGGAAAGTTCTTCCCAAAGTAATAGGACAAGAAGAATTGTATTCAACATCAAAAACATAGAAATCAACAGGGGCATAAGCATTTTTAACCATAATGAGAACATCATTACCACTCCCCATGAGTTTCTTCCTAGCATTATCATTAAGTGGGACATCCAAATAACAATGTTCCAAAGGTGGCAAATCAAGCATTTCATAAATCTTCCTAGGCATAATAGAGACACTAGAACCAAGATCACATGAAGCTTTGAGATCAAAGTCATTCACTTGCATATTAATAATGGGTTCCCAACTGTATTCTACTTTCCTAGGAATAGAAGCTTTGTGTTTCAACTTATCTTCCTTAATTTTAACAAGAGCATCTGTAATGCGTTTGGTGAAAGCAACATGCATATCACTAGCATCGAGACTTCTAGCATGCTTTGCAGGAACATAATCACTTCAGAAATATTGCAACCATCAAGATCAAAATCAAACTTAGCATCACTAGTAGTAGACTCATTGTCCTTAGGCATTGTTGGAGGAGGAATAGGGACTTCTTGTGGTTTAGTGGCATCCATATTGGTGGTGGTGATGGTGCACACACTATTGTTTCTAGCAATTTCATATTATCTTTCCCACTTAGCATGAAGATGGGCTAACAGTATAACATTTTCATAAATAGTAACTTCTATGGCATGAGTAGCAGCAAAGGTACTTTCCATGGGTTCAGGTTTAGCACCCATTTTATTAATCAAAGAGGACTGTGCTTCAGACAAAGAGGAGATATTTTTCTCTACATTCAAAAGCTTTTCCTCCACAGTCTTGTTGAAAGTGGTTTGTTTACTAATAAATTCTTTGAGCATGACTTCAAGTTCAGAGGGGGAACTTCTAGCATTGTTGTAGGAGTTTCCATAGGTATTTCCATTATTAGGAGGATAAGGCCTATAATTGTTGTTACTACCAAAATTATTCCTATAGGCATTGTTGTTGAAATTGTTGTTTCTAACGAAGTTCACATCAACTTGCTCTTCTGGAGAAACCAAATACGCTAAGGGAACATTATTTGGATCAAAAGTAGCTTTACCATTAACAAGCATAGCCATAATAACATCTATCTTATCACTCAAAGAGGAGGTTTCTTCAACATAATTTACCTTCTTACCATGTGGAGCTCTCTCAGTGTGCCATTCAGAGTAATTAACCATCATATTATCAAGGAGTTTTATTGCAGCACCCAAGGTGATGGTCATAAAGGTACCTCCAGCAGCTGAATCCAACAGGTTTCTTGAAGAGAAGTTCAAACCTGCATAAAAAGTCTGGATAATCATCCAAGCAGTAAGTTCATGAGTGGGACAATTCTTAACCAAATATTTCGTTCTTTCCCAAGCTTGAGCAACATGTTCATTATCAAGTTGTTTAAATTTCATAATATCACTTCTCATAGATATAATCTTAGCAGGAGGGTAGTACTTTCCAATAAAAACATCTTTGCACATAATCCAAGAATCAATACTATTTCTAGGCAAGGATAGCAACCATTCTTTAGCTTTTCCTCTCAAGGAGAAAGGAAACAACTTGAGCTTAATTATATCTCCATCTACATCCTTATACTTTTGCATCTCACAGAGTTTAACAAAGTTATTGAGATGGGCAACATCATCATCAGAACTAGCACCAGAAAATTGCTCTCTCATCAGAAGATTGAACAAAGCAGGCTTAATTTCATAAAAGGTAGCATCAAGAGCAGGTGGAGAATTAGGTGTGCTTAGGAAATCATTGTTGTTTGTGCTAGTGAAGTCACACAACTTGGTGTTCTCAGCAGAGTTCATTTTGCCAAAAGTGGAGCGAGCCAAAATAGCAGCAACAACTAGAGTAGAAACTAATTTTTTTGTATTTTTTTATAAGAGAAAGCAAACCAAACTAAACTATTTTTTTGGAGTTTTTGATGAAAAGAGGCAAACAAAACCAAGCAAACCAAAAACAAAGTAAAGATAAAGGTTGAGAAGGAGTCCCCTTGTGAAGATGTCCTTAGCCTCCCCGGCAACGGCGCCAGAAAAGCTTGATGATGGCGTTGTATCAATGTGAAGTGCTTCGTTAGGAAACCCCAAGAGCAAGGTGTGAAGCCAAGGTAAGAAACCAAGGTTATCGAACCAGTAGGAGGAAAGAAACGTCTCAAAGATGTTGCAAGCAACTTGGAAACCTACACAACGCAAACTCAAGACTTTGCCCCAACAAATAGTGAGGTTGTCAATCTCACCGGTTTGCTGTAACAAAGGATTAACTGTATGGTGTGGAAGGTAATGGTGGTTTATAGAAAGTAAATAGTAATAGTGGAGGATGTATCAATGGTAAATATTGGACCGGGGTCCATAGTTCACTAGATGGTGGCGGCGGCTATAGACAGTTTCATGGAATATTGATCGGGTCCTTAGGGTTTAGGCATCAGGGGCTTCTTATAGGCAAAGAGGCGAGGCAGGGGGCGGCTAGGGGGCCCACACCCTGCCCAGGCGCGGCCTAGGGTGGGCCCATGCCTGGGGGGTGCGGCCGCCCTGTGGCTCCCCTCTGTCTCTCCTCTGGATGCCATGTTCTCCTCGATGAAATATTGAATTTGGCTTTTGTCCCGTACAATTCCGAGAATATTTCCTTACTAGCTTTTCTGGAACCAAAAACAACAGAAAACAGGCAACTTGTTAATGTGGCAACTTGTTAATAGGTTAGTACCAAAAAACATATAAAAACACCTCAAAGTGTGGACAAAGCAAAGCAAAGTAGATACTAAACAAACATGGAATATAAAAAATTATAGATACATTTCCGACGTATCACTGAGCATGCCGCGGGCACTGCTGGGCCGGCCCAGCGATGTTGCCCCTTTGCCCTTCTATATCTGGCCTAGCACTACCCTTCTCCCTGTTCCTTTAAATTTAAAAATCTAGATCAGCAACTATACTTGTTTGGTTTAAATCAATTAAAAAATGGAAAACAACACCAATGCCCAGATCTAAATTTCTATAGGACCCCTAAGGTTTCCTTAACTATGAAGAACAAGTGCTGCCCCCAAGTAATCCCCAGTTATTTCTAGTAAAAATAATACTAGGAAATGTCATTTCCACTACTTAATTATTTTTACAAGTTTAAATAACTAATAGATTTAAAAACAGATTTTAAAACAAATTTCCAGACACGTGGACGCATCTGATTGGTCTATACCGTTTTGGCTGGATCGGTCAATATAAGCCGCCTGATCTAATTTAAAACATACGGACCAGATCGATCTGTACCGCTTCGGTGAGTGACCTAATCTGGTCCCTTGGTTCAAGATCTAACGACACTGATTCATTTGACCAAAAGGTGGTGGCACGAATGACCAGAGTGGCGGCGACGCTCCTGCCGGCGGTGAACTGGCCGAGCTAGGGATTAAGTGGGGTAGGAGTGGGTCGTTATCGAAGCGCGGAGACAAGGTGATGTCGGTGGTTAATGTGGTGGTGACGCGGGCGTGCAGGTCCGTCGGGAATTCCTCATCGGAGGTGAGGGCGGCTTCGGGTGCGCTCGGGTGTCGACGTTGGCGGCGCTACAAGGCACGTGAAAGAAAATGGAGAGCGGCGTTAGACGCGCACTGAAGCTGCGAGTGTGCGAGCGTGAACCAGAGAGGAAGGGGAAGGCTAGGTTTAGCGTATGTGCTCGTCAGAGTAAAGCACTTCTTTGGCACGCGCTGTCGTTGACGATGACGAAGCTGTAGGTCACCAGAAGGGAAACCATGAGCTGGGTTAGACGCGCGGAGGTATGGTGAACACGACAGCAAGACCAGGAGGCAAGGGGTGGGTATTTCTCACCGGAATTGGCCGCCGGAGAGGCTAGGTACCGCGGTGGAGTGAGCTCGAATGTGGGCAGCCTGGTGGCTCTTTGTGGGTGTGGCTTGTGGGGAAATTAGCAGAAGGAGGAGAGGATTAAGTAGCCGGGGCGAGATAAGGAATTATGCCTGCAGTAACTCGCAATCAAGCGCGGAATGAACGGGAAGAAACGGTCGCGGTGGAGGTGGTCGCGGGCTAGATTTGGGGACGATGATGACTTGGCGTGTGGGGCCAAGGCGTCAGTGAGGGGGGTGCCAGAGTGGGTGAGAAACAGAGGGGAGAGGGGACCCGGGTGGGCTGGTGTTTGGGCCGTTTCTGCTGTTGGGCTAGAATCGTGGCGCTAGCCCTTTTCCATTTATTTTCTCCTTTTCTATTTCTTTTTTTGATTTTCCGAATCCATTTTAAAATGTTATTCAAATGATTTTGAATTAAAAACTTTTCTGGATTTTTGTAAAGTGATCTAAGAACATATTTGTGTATAAAACACTGTTGTTTACTCAAAAATACTTTGGCCCATTGAAAATAAAATAAAACCATGCCCTATTTAAATATATATAATAGGCATATAAATGGTTTTAATTTAGATTCTTGTTTTGAAAATTTGTGCAAGCTTTGAATTCATCCTTTAAACTTTTCTGGTTAAATCATAGTATTCTCATATTTTGGAAGTAGAAATAAAGCCATGGCCTTTCTTACATGAAATAATAGGCAAAACAAATGGCTTCTTGTTTGAAACTTGTTTGAAAATAACCAAAAATGCATAAGGATGGATGAATGGTATGAAACTTTATAAACCATGATTTTTGGGATGTTACATCTACACAACCAACACTACAATGTATGTGGTGATGCAACTTATGTCACAGAGGTGCATCATTCCATGCGGCAGCTGCATTCCATTGGCTTTATGGGGATTTATGACCATGGTTTGACACAGTCCATAGAGTCATTGCATGTGTTCTTTTACAAAACACCTTTATCCACATGACCACACACACTCTAATGGATGTGGTGATGTAAATTCTATCACACTAGTGCATCACTCCATGTGGCGGTGGCAATGCAGGGGCTTTCTGGGGATTCCTGACCATTGTTTGACACATGGAGTCCATAGAGTCATTGCATGTGTTATTTCCCAAACCACCTTGATGCACACAACCACACACACTCCAATGGATGTGGTGATGCAACTTATTCACACTGATGCATCACTCCATGTGGCAGTTGCATTTTAGGGCCTTTTTGGGAATTTCGGGACATGGTTTGACACATGGAGTCCATAGAGTCATTTAATGTATTCTTTACCAAACCACAATAATCCACATGACCACACATACTCTAGTGGATGTGGTGATGCAAATTTTGTCACACCGGTGCATCATTCCATGTGGCTATTGCATTCTAGGGGATTTTTGGGAATTTCTGGCCATGGTTTGACACATGAAGTCCCTTGAGTCATTTCATGTGTTATTTACCAAACCACAATGAACCACACAACCATACACACTCAAGTGGATGTGGTGATGCAACTTTTGTCACGCTGGTGCATCATTCCATTTGGCAGCTGCATTCCAGTGGCTTTCTGGGGATTTATGACCATGGTTTGACACATGGAGTCCCCAGAGTCATTTGCATATGTTCTTTTCTAAACCACAATTATCCACATGACCACACACACTACAATGGATGTGGTGATGCAACTTCTGTCAGACCGATGCATCATTCCATGCGGCAGCTACATTCCAGTGGCTTTCTGGGGATTTAGGATCATGGTTTGACATATGGAGTCTATAGAGTCATTGCATGTGTTCTTTTCCAAACCACCTTGATCCACATGACCACACACACTCCAATGGATAAGGTGATGCAACTTATGTCAAACTGATGCATCACTCCATGTGATAGTGTCAATGCAGGGGCTTTCTGGGGATTCCTGACCATGGTTTGACACATGGAGTCCACATAGTCATTGCATGTGTTATTTTCCAAACCACCTTGATGTACCCGACCACACACACTCCAATGGATGTGGTGATGCAACTTCTTCACACTAGTGCATCACTCCATGTGGCAGTTGCATTCTAGGGGCTTTCTGGGATTTCGGGACATGGTTTAACACATGTAGTCCCTAGAGTCATTTCATGTGTTCCTTACCATACCACAATAATCCACATGACCGCACATACACTACTAGGAAAACCCTAATCAGTGGAACATCCTTTTTGGCCTTCTGTGGCGCATATCAGATGCACCACTGTTACCTCGCCACTGATGAGAACTTATGTGGCACATTTCGAAATGCGCCACAGAAGTCATGATAATTCTGTGGCGCATTCTGCCTGATGCGCCACATGACTGTATTCAGTGGTGCATTATGGCAAATGCGCCACTGAAGTTGTATGCGCCACAGAAGGTCAAAACGGATGCGCCACTGGTGTGTATATTAAGTATTAAAAAATAGTACTGGTCCATAATCAGGTGTTGTACAAGTATTATACACGTCTTATACAGGTATTATACACATAGCAGTAGAAACAGTATATTTCACTTAGTATATGAAAACAAACATGAATATAGTGCCATCACACTATTTAGAGCCCGATCGAGGTAGTCAAGTGGTCATCATATTACAATACAAGTGAAAGGTGGCGAATATTTATACAAGTGTTTGGTACAAAGTTCACCATCTCACATTACAAATGAAGTGGTCACCGCTTACACTAGAATCAAACAGAATACAACTGTGATGACAGTGAGCAAGAGGAAGAGCACTAGCAATATATTCATCTGGTTCTCCTTCCACAGGTAGTTACTCCACTTGGCTACCGCCTCCTCTCGAGTCACGTATCCTTTGTAGCTGTTGCCGCTAAACTTGTTCACCTGTTTCTGACAGTCCTCCCACTCATCGTAGACTACTGGAACCCAACCCTTGTACACCATGTACCACTTCGTCATCTCTATAGATAAGGCATATTAGTAAATCATGCAATAGAAAGAACTAAATTGGTTCACATGCATATATGTTCACATAAACTAAAGCAAAAGATCAGTAAACATAAAAGATAGCACATCGATCACAATCATAGAACTTCGACAACAACGACCACAATAGTGAAGTTTACAACATACGACCATAGTAGTATAGTTTGTGACACAACACTACACACAAACATCTATGATAATTCTAGGCGCACACATCGATCATTGTTGAGAACTGCTAACGCTCGGCTTTGGAAACGGTAGATAGCCATCCTTCGTCATACTTGTTCTGTTCTCACCCTACTTATGAAAAATATTTTCAATCTCCATCTTAGTCAATCCTCTGTTGTGTATTAGGATCCCTCCCCTTGTGTTGACATCTTCCACGATGATTTCTGACAACTTAACCTGGATGCGATGGAAGTCTTCTCTAAGATCATCTGAATTGAGTTGTAAATGATAACAAGATCATCTGAACTTCCTTGGTGGTAGATATACAAGTGACAAGTGACAAGAGCATCTGAATCATCTCTCTTACTCTAACATTGTTCATCAAGTGCAGATAACACCAAAGTTTTTTCAATTTTAAAGGTGTTGTGTGTGTGCAGATATAGACCATCTCTCTTACTCTGACATTGGCTCAACATCAGATGGTTGGTTGCATGGGGAACTATGCATATGACATGATTAGGAATGGATATGTGTTTGTGATAGCCATCAGCCCTGGTGCATCACTAATATGAGAGATATAAAATATAAACAGTAGCAGTACCAACTCTAATTTTCTCACTTATATGCATCATGAACATGACAGGGCATCTTAGAATTCTAATATAATCCTAACCCTAATCAGTAGCAATCTAGTCCTAACCCTAATCATGAACATGACACCATAGTAGCACAATGGGGAACAAATTATAATCTAATCCTAACCCTAATCAGTAGCAATCTTAGGGAAATTCAGTCAGTAGTAATCTTTGTCAAATCCTAATCAATTAGTAACCCTAACCCTAATCCAAATCAGTCAGTAACCTTAACCCTAATCCAAATCAGCAGGACAGTAACCAGGATAGAGAGCATGTACCTGCGGTGGCGAGACGGCGCGGGATGGGGAGGTGGTCGTGGCGGCGGTGCTCCTGCTGTAGGACGGCCCTTCTCCTCCTAGGTCACGCGTGGGACGGGCTCCGACGATGGCGACAGCTGGCTTCCTCCTCAACAGGCTCCGACAACGGTGACGGCCTGGCGGCACTAGGTTTCTCCTCCACAGGCTCCGACAGTGGCTAGGGTTCCTCCTCCACGGGCTCCGATAGCGGCGAAGGCTGGCTCCCTCCTCCTCCGGTGCGTGTGGGCGGCGCTAGGGTGCATGCGGGCGGCGTTAGGGTTCTGGGGCGCTCCGGTGCGTGCGGGCAACGCTAGGCTCGTGGGAATGTCGATTTGGGGAAGTTGTCAAGTGGGGAAGGGGAAGGACGAACCATGTATTTTGGCTAAGTGTGAAACATCTGTGACGCATTCCTCCAATATGCGCCATAGAAGTTCCAACTTCTATGGCGCATATTGGAGGAATGCGCCACAGAACATGTGCGCTTGGTCCAAAAGCAGCACAACGTTGTAGTTTGCATCAAACACTCACCTAGCCTAGTGGTTTAATGTCCTGGGGTTCTAAAACTGGGCAGCCTAGGTTTGAATCCTGGCTGCCTCAGACTTTTTTTCCTTATTTAAAAAATAGTTTTAGTTATATGTGACAAATATATTTAATTGTGTTATATTAAAACAAGCAAGAACAAATATATAAATATTACAAATATATTTAAAACCAAGAACATACACATGCATATATGTATACGAATATCACGATATATGTTTTGTCTCTAACTAATACACAAAAAAGGTCACACGTCATCGTGTGATGTTTCGAGCTAGCCTCTCTTCACAATCTTCTTGCCCTTTTTATTCGCGGTTGAATACTTTAGCCCAGGCACTATGAGATTTCTTCTCGTGAACGGACAACCTTTAGTAGGTAGTGTGGTCTTTCTTCTTACTGTAGTAGTAGTGGGCATGTTGAAGTTCTTGTCGATTACCTCTTCGATCTTCGGATCACCGTTCTTGTCAAATTCTTACTCGTTGGCGGATCCTTCCATTCCGATGATGCTCCTCTTGCCCCTCCTCACTACAACACGACTGGGCTTTGATGGGTCGGTAATAAAGAAACATTGATCAACTTTGCTAGCGATTATCCATGGCTCATTTTTCGCGGAGACCTTCTTTGCCGACTTGGCATCAGGTATAACACAGGTGGTAAAATACCGGCCTTCTTTTTCGAAGTTCTTGGCCCATCTAACACGGAACATCGGTACCGTCTCTCCATAGTATTCGAGCTACCATATCTCCTCGATCCTTCTGTAGAATCTTTCCATGACAGTAGTCTCGTCATCGGCGAAGGACATCATAGTTACTCCTGAGTTTTGATATTCGCTATTCATGTCCATTTCCTCGGTGTAGAATCTGTTATCGTTGATGTCGTATGACTGATGGGTCTTTAAGTTATGCGTTGGGCCCTGTGACAAGGAGAATATGAGTTGTTGATCTTCCGTAGAAGGCATTTGCGGGGGATTATCCAGCAGACTTTTCTTGAACCAACCCGTGAAGCTGGAGTTCTGTTCTCTTGTTACGTCTCCTTTCTTCCTCGGGCAGGCCCGGTCCACATACTCCTGCTTGATCAAGCTTTTGTGCTCTTCCACCCAAGGGCTGACCAATTCAATGTGTTGTAGTGCGACTCGGTGTGCCCTGCCAAAGTCGGCGCATCGATTAGAAATGCCGACATGCAGTGAGAGGTGGCCCTCGCGGTGACCATACCCAGCGAGCCTGCCGAGGTGCTTCTTGGTGGGTATTCCAACATCCTCGTTCTCGGTGGTTAGATAGTTCTGGCAGAAAGAGATGCACTCGTAGATCAGAAAGACCTTGGCTATGCTTCCATCTGGACTGGACCTGTTGCGAACGAACCCTTTGATGACACCGTTCAACCTTTCAAACGACATCATGTTGTGCAGGAATGTCGGCCCGAGCTGGATGATGTCATCCACGACATGGACAAGCAGATGCACCATCTCTTCCTGTAGCCTGTCGAGCTGCTTCATGCCGATTGACTTCCAAGAGATGACATCTAAAAATTTGCACATGCCAAACAGCGTCTCACGGACGTGCTTGTCCATTATCCCTCATATGGCAACTGGAAGTATTTGTGTTATCATCACGTGTCAGTCGTGGGAATTCATACCGCTGAACCTCTTCTTCGCTACGTCGAGATATCTGCTTATCTTTCCCGAGTAACCGTGAGGAACTTTCACTCCTAGGAGGCACCTGAAAAACTGCTCGATCTCCTCCTGACACAGAGTGAAGCAGGCAGAGCGAAGCACAACCACCTCATTCTTATTAACCCTTTTGCAGCGACCCTAAGTCCCTTCTGTTTGATCGTCATCATCATCACTATAAGGGTACTGAAGCTCCTTCTTGATGCCAAGTAATTTCAGGTCGTTTCTTGCTTTCGGCCCATCCTTGGTCCTCTCCGGCATGTTGAGGAGTGTGCGAAGAAGACTCTCGGTAACGTTCTTCGTGATGTGCATTACATCGAGGCTATGGGCGTGTGGAGGACCTTCCAGTATGGCAGGACCCAGAAAATAGACCTTGCTTTCCATACAATCAGAAGCGGCTTTGTCCTTGGTTGCTTCTTTCCTGGCGCAGGGCACTGTTCCCAATTATTTAGAAGTTCCTCGATTTCTTCGCCGCTCCTCGTACGCGGGGCTCTTTCGAGCTCGTCTTTACCATTAAACAGGTCACCGCATTTTCTCCACGGGTGATCCATGCGAAGCCACTTTCGAGTCCCTTGACACACGGTTTTCGAAGACCCGGGATCCTTGGGTAGCTGGAGATGCGGGGTCTTATCCATGCACTTGACACATGCATTGTGTCTGTGGTTCACCTGGGCCGATACATATGCATAACCAGGATAGTCCTGCACCGTCGTGAGCAACGCGACTCTTAGAGGGAAATATTCTTTAGTGTAGGCGTCCCACGTACGGGCTGTCGTCTCCCACAACGTGGCTAAGTCCTCTTTCAACAGCCCGAGATAAAGATGCATATCGATACCTGACTGTTTTGGCCCCGGGATAAGAATTCTCATGTCACATCCCAAAATTTTCCAAATTTTGTAATGTGAAAAATAAATAAACAAAATAAATAATTGTTGAATTTTAGGGTGAAAAGAAACTTTTGTTTCTAAATGGAAACTTAAAACCCCATCTTGAACAAACTTTGGTCAATGCTTGAACCTAACCAAATTCAAATCAAGTGGAATGCATTCTTCATAAATGCATCTGGAAATTTAAACACTTGGAAAATAAACCAAAACCCTAAAACCCTAATGGAAGAAAAACATTTCCAAGTTATCTCTAAGACCATAGATTTGACCCATATAAAAATTTGGCAACAAACATTTACAAATGATCAAGAATGACAAATAGAAATATTATAAAACCATAGAAATTGGTTTCACTTAATTTGGAGCCATAGATAAAATCTTATGAGTTCAATAAGATAAGGAAATTTAATTTCCAAAGCTAATGAAGCACCTATCTAGAAATACATACCAAATGGTGAGCAAATAATCCTAAAGACATTTAAAAGGATAAAAAAAATATTAAATAAGATTTTACAAATTGAAATAGCCAAGTTTGTATCTATAAATAAAAAGATATGGATTTTATAAGATGAAGATAGAAATATTAATTGAGAAATATTTAAAGGCCAAATCAAATCTTGACCCAATCCATAAGAAAATGGAATAAATATAATCCAAATCCAAATAAAATAAAAGGATAAATAATTTTCCAAATAAAATAAAATGGCATTAACCAAATTCTATTTCTATTTGAATAAAGACAAAATCCCTAATGAAAGAGATAAACTAAATCAGGGAAAATAATTTGAATTTACCCAAGTGGAATAAAAGTTATTTAATTGACTTAAATGAAATAAAAGAACCATTTAAATAAAGTTATATGGAATTAAAACCATATTTGAATCTCTTTGGAATAAAAACAATTTCCCAAATTAAAATGATTGATAATCATATTAAAATACTATAAAGTGAATTATTTAGCATTCCATTAAATAAATAAACTTACTGAAAAGGTTTAGTAAAAAGATTGGATTTTAAATAAGGTTTGAAAATATATCTTATTTGATTTAACACAAGGATCTATTTTAAATAATTATTATACCCTAAAAAGAATGAAATTATTATTCTAAATTGACTAAAGAATATGTAAATAAATAGTTTCTGAATACACACAAAGGTTGGTTGAAGTTTGAAATCAAATTGTTGTTTGAAAAGTTTAAACAAAATCAAAACAGATAAATAGAAAAAGAAAAGGAAAAACAAATCTGTACAAAAAATGAGCTAAGCCAGCCTAGCGCAGCAAAGCCCATCTAGCCTAGTCCAGCACACTCCCTCACTCCCCGCAGTGAATCGTTTTTCACTCAGAAAGACACCCACCCAGTCCCTGACTAGCAGGCCCCACCTCCCCTCTTCCTCTCTCACTGACGACACGGTCCCGCCTGTCAGATTTCGTTTCCACCCAACGCGACTTCTTCTCCCCCAACCTCGTCGCCGTTTTTGCCGATTGATTGCGCGTTGATTCCTCATTAACCCGTGACCTCGCGCATTTAAGCACCATTCTCCCCTCTCTGATCTCCCTCACTCGCCAACCCCTCACCGCCACCAGGCTGCTCGGAATTTTCTCCGAACCCCCACTGTCTCCGGCAAGCCCGCGTTCGAATTCCGGCCACCACCGTCATCCCCACTGCCTCCTGAGCACACGATCTTGCTCGCCAGCATCTCCTGCACCTCCCAGTACTCTCCACTCGCTCGCGCATGCCTCAGACGCTCCGCAACGACAACGCCCTCTCGCCACCGTCCACTGCCTCTACTCCGGGGAGTGCCCCAGGTAGCATCTGACCACCCCCTTTCCTCTCGTTGATGCACACATGATCGCCGACCTGTACGGATCTAACGCAGTTGTTATCTTGCTTTCCCGTGTCCCGTACCTTCGCCTCCGACGATAGACAGAGGAGCCTGACGCGGACACGAACTCTGGTGAGCGATTCAAGCCAGCACAGTGCACCCCTGTCCCTGCCGAGTCCGCGTTGAGCTTCAGCAGCACTCCGCGAACCTGGTGAGCCACCTCACCCTCTCCCTCGCTTCCTGTAGCCGCCATAGCGCCGCTAGCAGAACGCCATCGCCGCCACTTTTTGGCAGAGTCGATTAGGGCCATGCGATGAAGATCGGACGGACGCGATAGAACATAAACGAAGGGGTACGAGATTATCTGATCCGTGCGTTTCCAGTTATATCCAACGCTCTACGTTAGTCGATCCACGCGAAATGGTATGGGCCAATAGAAACACGCCACGTGGCCAGACTCTGGTTTTAAAAGCAGAATTTGATCTATTGGATTTGTAAACTTGCAAAATTCATAACTTTCAAACCACACGTCCAAATTTTGCAAATTTTATATCAATGGAATCAGCAAAACAAATTCTACCCAACCATGCACTTTGTTTAATGAATTGCTTCTGGTAAAATGGTTGTTTTAGCAAAAACTTGTGTAGGCTTATTTAGAATATAAAATTCATTCTAAAATTGTTTTTGTGATAAAATCTTTGGCAAATGGATTGTTTTTGAACCTACTGACCATCTAAAACAACTTGTGGTTTCAAAAACATATTTTGTGAAGCAAAAGAATAAATCTTTGATTTAGAACATTTCTAGTCAAATAAAAATAATGTTTATGTATTAAAAATGCTTTTGGAGGAAACCCTTTGGGAAATGTTTTGATTTAAACTCTCTGACCCTAAACACAAGGTTTTATAATTTAAAAATATATTTTGATGAACCCTATAGATTATTGCTTAACTAAAGGCATTTTCAACCACATAAAATATTGATTTGGTTTAAAAATGATTTATAAGTAAAATATTTTGCAAATGATTTTGCCACTTATATTATAAAATGACCAATAGGTGTTTTAGAATGTTTATAACCTATTAGAAACCACTTTTCCAAATAAAACAATCTTTGGCATGCTTGCATGCATTGCGTTGTCTCTATTATTTTATGTGTTGTTTGCTTGAATGGTAGATTGAATTCTTGCTTTCTTGATTGAATTGTAGTGACATTTGAAGAGTGTGATCATTGAAAGATCAAGGAGTGAACTTATATTCTCTACCAAAAAGTCAAGTGATGCTTCATACTTTTGTCCCATTATTTTCACTATGCATTAGTGATATTTCTAAGTAGGACTTGCATGGAATTTTGCTAAGTATAGACTATGCCATCAGAAATCCTAGTAGATGAAACCTTAGTAGAAACCTCCTAAGTTAAGATTCCTACTACTATCATGCTTAGCTTAGCTAGTAGAAAACAAGGGTGGAATATATTCATACTATGGAATATTTCTAAGTCAAGGACTTGAGTTTTGTTTAATAAAACAACTAAGTGAATGAATCACCTGGGTGGAATGGAAGGAATGGTTTGTGTTGAGTGGTTACACAAGGCCCATTTCTATGGTTTACCTTGTGTATCTCGCTTGTGGAATGCCACCCAGGAACAAAGAGATTTGAGATGTCAAATGTTGAGAAGCTTCGAGTGCAGCCACTTGGCATTATGGGCTCTGCCTGGATCATATAGGTTGCAATAACTTAGACAAATGGACAGTTGGTGGTAGGGGATGATAGGTTGGAACGCGTCCATTCTGGTCTAAGGGAAGGCTTCTGAAAGATCTTGTCTTGGTGAAACCAAGTCTTGTGGGGGAAAGTGCACAACCTCTGCAGATGGTAAAATCTAAGTACTTAGCCATGTCCCTGGCAAAGGACAATTTGATCATCAAGACATGCAAGCTATCAAGAATCTTGTAACATCCCTAAAATCATTTTTTCAAAGATTGCATATCATTTAGGGATCATTTTCCAAACTCATTTCAAGAAAACAGAAGCACTTAAGTGCTATTATTTTATGTGAGCAAACACTAATCAAATGCCACTCTCAAGAGAGAGAATAATTATTTTAAAAACCATTGTTTGAATTCATAGGATTGATTGGATGAGTTCCAAGCTTGGACAAAAATTTTAAAAACAAATATGGTTTTAAAAACCATTTTTAAATCTTCACCAAACCATGTGCTAAGGCACTGTTATTTTAAAAATCTTCAAAGGACCATGCATGTCCAGCAGGGCAGCATGATTTAATACTCAAATTTACACAGGATTCTTATTACAAAAGGCCAGAAAGATTTGAAATTCAAGTACTTTAAAATTTGTTTGAATTTGATTCCAGAAAATTGAATTAGAAAAAGAAAAGAGATAAGAAAGGGAAAAGGGTCGGCGCCAGACTTCCAGCCCAGCACAGAACCCAGCCCACTAAGCCCACCCGGGCCATTCCCTCCCTCTCTCTCTCACCTGCGCCGAATCAACCCACCAGAGACTAACTAGTGGCCCCAGTGCCACGTCTTCATCGTCCTCCCCAAAATTCCGTGCGATGAACACGTCGTCGCCGCCGTTACCTCGGGGATTAAATCGAATCAATTCCCTTGATTCCGGCAGTAATTCACCCAGCCTTCACCTGCTACTTAAACCCCACCCCGCCGCGGCCATTTCCCCCCCCCCACACTGCACACTCTCCTCGCCACCAGGCTGCCGGCTATTTGAGTTGCACCGCCGCTGTACCGAGAGACTCCGACGAGCCATCACGGTGAGTACCGAGTGCCCCTTGCCTTCTGGTCCACGCGAGCTGCTTCGCAATCATCTTGCGCATCTTCTCATGCCTTTATTTTGTCCTAAACCGCCCTAGGCCGTCGTCATCGTCCACCTCTGGAAATGACAGAAGCTCAGCTCGACTTCGGCGACTAATTCCGGTGAGCCCCGCGTTCCCCTCTGTTGTGTCTGTGCATCGTCTTTGACTCCGATAGTGAGCACCCGACGCCGCCAGCAACTCCGACGAGGTCCTGCTGCTGTGTCTGTGCGTCCTGACCATGCCCGTCCACACGTTGAGCATCCCCATGTTTCCGCGGTCTCGGTAAGCACACGCTCGACCCCCTGCCCCTCTGGTTTCGCCGGAACATCGCCGATAGACGCGCAGCCGCCGCGGCAACCATTTGTGCCGCATGTTGTTGGTCAAAGAAACGTGGTCTGTCAGATCTGAATCTAGCGCTTAGGATTAGATCTGTAGCGAAGGGGTACGTTTTGATCTGGACCATACGCAGTTAATTAGATCCTACGGTGCGCGAGCGTGATCCAGTGCGAAGCGGTATCATCCAATCAGATGCTGCCGCGTGGCATGTTCTTCATTTTAAAAATCTGAATTAGATCTATTAGTGATTCAAACTTGCAAAATTCATAACTTTTGATCCACACGTTCAAATTTTGCAAATTTTAAATAATTGGAATCAGGAGAGAAAATCCTTTCCATTCATGGAATGTGTTTAATGTTTTGCCTCTGTTAAAATGATTGTTTTTACAGAAACATTTGTAGGCATAATTTGTGTATAGCAATTATTTGAAAAATGTTTTATTGTTCAAATAAAGTTTAATTGGAAAGTTTGGAACTTGTTAGAGATTCAGTACTGTGCACTTGTCTTGTTTGGTGTATAAAATCATCACATGGCATTTTGCATGCATCCATATATTTTTGTTTGAATATATCTTGTATGTGATTTTGGTGCTATTAATTCATGTGTAGATTTTAGTGCAAATAGTGATTGTGAGGAGTGTTGCTACTCTCCAAAATACCAAGGCAAGTGGTGTTTTATGATTTTATCCCTATGTTTTTCAACTATGCATTAGAAATATTTTGCTAGACTTGCATGAATATTTTGATCTATATGCTATGCTTGGGAAATCCTAGTAGTTGTAGAATTGCTAGAAATTTCTAAGTTAAGATGCTTATCAATGCCATGCTTAGCCTAGCTAGTAGAAACCAAGGGTGGTTATATATATATTCATTCTATGAGAAAATATTTCTAAGTCTTTGGACTTGTGTTTTTGTTTAATAAAACAACTAAGTGAATGAAACACCTGGGTGGAATGGAAAGAATGGTTTGTGTTGAGTGGTTACACAAGGCCCATGTCTATGGTTTACCTTGTGTATCTCACTTGTGGAAAGCCACCCAGGAACAAAGGGATTTGAGATGTCATATGTTAAGAAGCTTCTAGTGCAGCCACATGGCAATATGGGCTCTGCCTGGATCACATAGGTTGCAATAACTTAGCCATTTGGAAAGTTGGTGGTAGTGGGATGATATGTTGGAACGCGTCCATTTGGTCTAAGGGAAGGCTTCTGAAAGGTCCTGTCTTGGTGAAAATCAAGTCTTGTGGGGAAAGTGCACAACCTCTACAGATGGAAGAATCTAAGAACTTAGCCATGTCCCTGGTATTGGACAACTTGAGCATCAAGACATGGAAGCTATCAAGAATCTCCTCAACCCAATTTCTAAGTTAAAACTTGTGGGTGAACGAGGGTGAAGGTTCACCAATATCTATTGGTGTTTTCTTGGGAAAAGTTTTGTCAAAGAAAAACTTAGAGTTTTTCAACTAATAGTTAAAACCTATTTTGAGCAAATAAAGCCTAACCTACACTTGGCCAAAATGCATATAGTATCTAGACTACTAATATTCTACTAAGGTATCACTTGCCAATACTATTCCAATGTATTGACCCACTGTGGCTGTAACTTGTGATGTTGCAGGTTATTCGGATGATGATTAGGGGTTATGAGTCTACACTCAACATGCTTGCCTGTGGCACATGAAGATGAAGACTTATTTATCTTATTATATAATGAACTCTTGTATTAGGCCTGTGGCCACGGAGTTGTAAAAAACTATGTTTGTCTCTGGAATGATATGTAATAACGACCTTTGTTTCTCTGTACTTCATCTTAAACTGTGGATGCTAGCATTGATCCAGGGACTAGCATTGCAACCACAGGGATCCTTACCTTTATAAAGGGAGGGATCTTACAGATGGTATTAGAGTACTATGTTGCATCTAGGATTATGACCCTAGGATTGGAAACCACTAAGGAAAATTTTCAACAACTTCCTCACTTGTCTTTTCTTCTCGTAAACTCTTCTAATCTTCTTTCTCATCTCTATTTGTAGATGAACTCCATCAACGAAGCCGTGAGGAAGGGACCACTCATGACTATGACTTTGGAATGTGAAACAAAATTCCCCAAGGCTCTCAAGGACCTCATGGTTGCCATGGGAATACATGGTGCAGCTGTGTACAAAGGTTTTCCTGTGATGGA
The DNA here is from genome assembly GCA_916181665.1 of Avena sativa. Classification (NCBI taxonomy): domain Eukaryota; kingdom Viridiplantae; phylum Streptophyta; class Magnoliopsida; order Poales; family Poaceae; genus Avena; species Avena sativa. Next base: position 217,445,199 of record OV702280.1, on the reverse strand, counting down.
TGAAGGAGTTGAGTACTGGTGGGTGCAACTTCACTTGTATAAAAACAAGGAAGACAACCACAAGAATTCAGGATTCTGCATGGTCACCAACTCAGTGATGCACACCACATTCTTTGATTCAGCAAGGGATGCACCTTGGAAGGCCATCAAAGAGCTTGGTGATAGAATCAAGTGCAGAATGCTAAACACCCAGAATGACCTTAGGGAAGAAAAGAAGCATACCCAAGAGTTAGAGGCTACCAACCAACGTTTAAGAGAGGACATCGTAGACTTAGCCATTGAGTCATGTGATCAAGATCGACAGATTGCCTCTAGGGATGCCCTGTTAGCCAACTTGGCGAGTGAGATGGGATTGTAACGTACTTAATTAGTTGGACCACCACACTTATCATTTTATTTCCCAAATGTTGTTTAAAATAAGTTGAACCTTGGATGTTTGAAATGGTTTTATGTATGCCATGACTTGGATGTTTTGATTGTCAAAGATATGCATGTGATGCTTTGTCTTGTGATTTATCTTTATCTGTGTTGATTCTAAGTTTTTCTATCTTATAAAATAGATGCCTAATGTTACTATCAGCACGAATGAAGAGTTCAAGGGAACTCATTTTGGCACTCGTATTATTGAGCTCACTAGTTTGCTCAATCTCCCACTACCTACCATCATGATGCTTCCCCTTGTCAGGAATATGCAACTTGTATTCCTCTGGGGGCCAAAGGCCACAATATATAGTACAGGTATAGAGCAAATATGCAGGAAGCCCCCTAACATATGGGGGAAATACAATACAGATATATACATCTAACACCCCCCCTCAAACTCATGGTGGACCCACAACACTGAGTTTGGAGAGTAAGAAATCATGCTGCGCTCTGGTCTGTGCCTTCGTGAAGAAATCTGCCAACTGTAAATCTGAAGGCACATACTGAAGCGCAACAACCTGAGCCTGCACCTGAGCACGTGTATAGAAAGCATCAACACCAATATGCTTGGTAAGCTCATGCTTAACCGGATCACGTGCAACACTAATAGCACCTGTACTGTCAGACAAAACCAGACTGGGTGTGGTAATAGAGACCCCAAAATCCGCAAGTAACCACCGTAACCAGGTCACCTCAGCAGTTAACAAGGCCATAGCACGCAACTCAGCCTCGACACTCGAACGAGAAACCGCTGTCTGTTTCTTCGTCTTCCAAGCAATAAGCGAACCACCAAGAAACACACAGTAAGCAGAAAGGGATCGGCGATCCGAAGGATCACTCGCCCACGTAGCATCCGAATAGCACTGGAGCTGGAGGGAGCTAGAAAGTGGAAAGAAAAGACGACGAGTGATCGTACCACGAAGATAACGAAGAACACGGAGAAGATGACTATAGTGAATAGTGGTAGGAGTAGAAACAAACTGACTCAGAATATGAACAGGATAAGAGATGTCAGGACGCGTGACAGCAAGATAAACAAGACTCCCAACAAGATGGCGATAACGCGTCGGATCAGAAAGAGGATCACCATCAGTAGGTTGAAGCTTAACATTAAGCTCCATAGGGGTCTCAACAGTGCGCTCATCCCCAAGAGCAGCACGAGCAAGAAGATCCTGAATGTACTTTTCCTGCGAGATATAAAAGCCATCAGAAGTGGAGGAAACCTCAATCCCAAGAAAGTATCGAAGAGGACCAAGGTCAGTCATAAGAAACTGATCACGAAGACGAGCCTTAACAAAGGCGATATACTCAGGATCATCACCAGTAATGATCATATCATCAACATAGAGAAGAAGAAGAGTGCGTCCATGAGGAGAAGTGTGAACAAACAGCGCTGGATCATGAGCACTAGGGGAGAAACCAGCAGCAGTCACTACGGAAGCAAAGCGCTCAAACTAGGCACGAGGGGCCTGTTTGAGGCCATAAAGAGAACGTCGAAGACGACAAACCATCCCCTCGGGAACAGAATACCCAGGAGGAGGCTGCATATAAACCTCCTCACTCAACTCACCATTAAGAAAGGCGTTCTGAACATCAAGCTGGGACACAGACCAGTGACGAACAGAAGCAACAGCAAGAAGAGTACGCACAGTGGTCATATGAGCCACAGAAGCAAAGGTCTCATCATAGTCATGACCATGCTCCTGCTGAAAACCACGAGCCACAAGACGCGCTTGATAGCGCTCAAGAGATCCATCAGAGCGAGTCTTAATATTATAGACCCACTTACACGTGATAGGACGAACACCGGGAGGGGGAGAAACAAGATCCCAGGTGCCAGTGCGCTCAAGCGCAGCAATCTCCTCAGCCATGGCCAGCTGCCATTCAGAATGATGCTCAGCATCCCGATAAGAAGTCGGCTCGGAGGCAGCAGAAAGACCATACTGACTAGGAGAGTAACGGTTGGGGGCACGACGCTGACGAACAGGACGAGTAGAGGGAAGATCATCAGTGGAAGACGACACAGGAGACGACGAAGAAGAAGAGGGAATAGTAGAGGAAGACTCGGGAGAACGAGGAGAACTAGGAGAACTAGACAGAACAGAGGAGGACGGTGTCGAAGAAGAGACATCAGGGGGAGGAGATCCGGAAGAAGACACAATAGGTGTGGAAGGAGATGTGTCAGGAAATAGAAGAAAGGAGATATCTTCCACCGGGTAAGTACCAGCGGTGGGACGCGGATATAAAGGACGCGTCTCATCAAAAGTAACATCACGAGAGATACGCATCCGACGACCAGCGGGGTCCCAACAGCGATAGCCCTTATGCTCATCACTGTATCCAAGGAAGACACACTCAACAGACTGAGCAGTCAGTTTGGTGCGTTCGCGAGGAGCAAGGAGAACATAGCAAACACAACCAAACAAGCGAAGCATGGAGTAGTCTGGAGACTGTCCAGATAGGCGCTCAAGAGGGATACCACCCTGCAGAGTAGCAGAAGGCTGAATATTGATGAGGTAAGCCGACGTAGCGACAGCCTCAGCCCAGAAATGTGGAGGAAGGGAAGAAGCAATCATCATGGCACGAGTGGTCTCAAGAAGGTGGCGATGCTTATGCTCAGCAACACCATTCTGGGCATGTGCGCCAGGACAGGAGAACTGAGCAAGGGTGCCCTGCTCAGCAAGAACACTACGCAACATCTGGGAGATATACTCACCAGCAGAATCAGCACGAAACACGCGAATGGGGGAAGAATATTGAGTGCGGACCATGGCCACAAAACGCTGATATATGGAGAGCACTTCACTACGAGAGCGCATAAAATACAACCAAGTGTACCGAGAAAAATCATCGATGAATAAAATATAATAGCGATGGCCCCCTTTCGCAGCAAAAGGAGCTGGACCCCAAACATCGGAATGAACTAAATCAAAAGGTCGCTGAGATACAGACGCGCTAGTAGGATAGGGAAGCTGAATCTGTTTACCCAACCTACAGCCCTGACAATGTAAAGACCCATCCCCTGATACAGACCCCAGAAGACCATGGTGAACTAATGACGACAGGCGAGAGTCACAAAGGTGACCAAGACGATGATGCCACTGCTGAAAGGAGCTGGTAGCAGAGGCGACGACCGGAGAAGAACTGGTAGATGAAGTGGCAGCAAAAGGAACACGAAGCCAGTCTAGCTCCCAAAGCCCTGAAGAATCACGGCTGCGAGGGCCAGCTCCAACCAGGGCCTGTGTGCGACGGTCCTGAACAACACAAGAATCAGCATCAAGAATGACGCGACAACCAGAGTCAGTAAGCTGGCTATCAGAGAACAGATTCATCTTAAGAAGAGGGACATGAGAAATATCAGGAACAGAAAAAGAAGAAGTAGAAAGGGTGCCCCGACTAGGAACAGGAAGAGAGGTACCATCAGCCGTGAAAACACGGACATGAGAAGGAAGAGAACGAAGAGCGGACAAAAAAGAAGACTCAGAGGTCATATGAAAAGAAGCTCCAAAATCCAGATACCACGGGGACGTACCTGACTGTGTGGAAGATGGTGGTCGCACAAGGCCTGAAGAATCAGTCACAGAACCAGCAGGGCCCGTCGAAGAAGAGCCTGTAGCAGCAAGCAGACCGCGAAGACTCCTGATAATATCCTGATCAGAGAGAGCAACTGCTGAAGACCCGGAAGGAGCCGACTGCCCACGATCCTGGTGCTGCTGACGTAAACTGGGGTCCCGTGTGTAGCAGTGACGAAGAGAACCACGGCGACCCTGACCACGAGCCTGCTGGTGCTGACTCTAACCCTGAGGCTGCTGGTGCTGAAGCTGACCCTGACCCTGAACTGGAGGAGTGGGTAGGATCGGCGGCGGCGGCACAGGGGACCGCGGCTGAGTCGAGGGAGCAGACGGCAAGGGAGCACCACGAGTAGCAAGCACAGACGGAACCGCAAGAAGACCAGCACCACAGAGACGGGTCTCCTTAGCCTGAAGCTCAGACAACACCTTAGAGAGCGGAACACGACCACGAGCATTCACTTGAGCACGCCGGGGCTCAAACTCCTGGCGAAGACGAGACAGAAACTCATAGATGCGGTGAAACTCCAAATCCGAGCGCACAATCTGGCAGCACGAGCATGTGCCACAAACAGCAGTACGGAGAGAGTCAAGATGACGCCAGATAGCAGCACTCTGAGTATAGAACTCATTAATAGAAGAATCACCCTGCGGAAGAGCATGCTCCTGGCGAACCACGGACAGGTAAAGAGCATCCCTAGACGGCTGATAGCGCTGACGAAGATGGGCCCACTGAGCGGCAACAGTAGGAAGACTCATAAACTCAGCAGCATACTGCGGCAGAACACTGGAGGTGAGAACAGCAGCAGCACGAGCATCCTCATCGACCCACTGAGTGTAGGCAGTCAGGGCGTGGCGATAAGCCTCGAGATTAGAAGAGTACTGCATGAACTTCAGGTCATAAGCAGCAACAACACTATCATCAGCACTCTGAGCAGCATCCTTGGCCTCCTGAGAAGCATCAGCACCGAGAACAATCGGCGTCGGCGGAAGAGGAGCCACAGGAGCAGGGGGGCACGGCGGACAAGAGACCTCACCGGAGAGCACACCCCAAAGACGGAGACCACGCATGTGAACGCGCATAAAGGCAGCGAAATCAGGATAATTCGCGCCATCGAAGATCACCGGGCAGCGAGGAATCGCAACATAACCCGAGGAAGAAGACATCTCTCTCTCTCTCTCTCTCTCTCTCTCTCTCTCTCTCTCTCTCTCTCTCTCTCTCTTTAGATCTAGATCTAGATCTGGCTGCTGAAAGTCAACGCTTGCGAGCAGCAATCTCCAGCCAATTCCTCCTAGAACAGGGCACCACCGGTGATCTGAGCACTGGGATAAGCTAGATCGGGGCGGCGCGAACCTATTCCGGGGGAAATCGTGACCGGAAAAGAAGGCGACGGAGATGGGCTCGCCGGCTGCTAGAAGGCTCGGGACGTGACCGAGCGTGGCAGCGCGCACTCGTCACTCTAGCTGCAGGAGCGGCCGGTGGCGTCGGGAACGTCACCGCGCGTGGACCGCGGATGACCGCGCGTGGCAGGGCCGCGGAGGACGCCAGGCGCGTGGCGGGGCGGGCCGAATGGAGCGGCCTGGTGCCTGGCAGAGTGCGGGATTGGACCGCGCATGCAGGGGAGCACCACGCGTGAAGCAGTAGACCGTGCTGGCGTGGGCAGGAGCTCGCGAGCAGATCGAGGCCGACGGGACCTGGGCAGCAAAATCGATCCAATCTGAAGCGAGATCGAACCGATCTGAAGACGAAGCGGATGATGGCGGGTGCAAACCGATCTGAAAACAAAACGGGCAACGATGGCCGGGAACAAGGCGGCAACCGGCGGCGGCGACGATGGCAAGACCGTCGGCGACAGGGACGGTGGCGGCTGCAGCGACGAAGTTGCAAGAAAAAGGAGGCTAACCTAGCTCTGATACCATGTTAGGAATATGCAACTTGTATTCCTCTGGGGGCCAAAGGCCACAATATATAGTACAGGTACAAAGAAAATATGCAGGAAGCCCCGTAACATATGGGAGAAATACAATACAGATATATACATCTAACACCCCTCACCAAGTTCGAGAGGAAGGACCTTTGGGGCTTTATAGTTACTCAGCCAGGACACCAGACTGAGCCAGCCACGGAGGCCATCACCTTCAAGATCATGCATGATGACAAGGACAGAGGCCTAGAGGTAGTCATGCAGGATTTGCTTGGACGTTTACTAGGGAGACACTCTCGAGAGATTAGAGGTACTCACTTCCATGCCTTCGGTAGACGTGATGAGGATGGTGAGGCCATTGACTTCGAGGATACTTCGAGAGATACGGCAGAGCCGATTCGTCTATACCTCCAGGACTTAGAGGTTCTTCTTAGGCACCTAGATACTGATAGGACCAACGTCATGCTCAGCAATGACGAACTCCAGGTGCAGCTTCGTGAGAAGGACAAGCTCTTCGCGGAGCAAGATGAGATAGTCAAAGAAATGGAGGCCAAGTTTGAGAGTCAGGATAGAAAGTTCAAGAGTCAAGAGAAGAGAGTCCAAGATAGGAACAAAAGGATTCGAGACATGACTGCAGAACTAGAGGCCAAGGACTTCGAGCTCGAGCATCAGCAAGGTGTGATTGAGAGACTTCGTTCACAGAAGAGGGCTCTCAAAGCCAAAATAGAGACCCTGACCACCAATGTCGAGGAGTACAAGACCGCTATGGAGAATGCAGGTCTTACACTTGTTGATGAGGAGGTTGATGCAGAGGAGTAGTGATGACTACTCATTTACCTTTTATTTACCATGCTTTTGATTATTGAGTCGCAATGACCATCGAACATATGGATGGCTTGCTATTGGTGTGTTTACTTTTCAGAACTTTTTGTCTATGTTCTTGAACTTTTACTATTATGATGCATGTTTGGTGATTGTTTATGTGATGTATTGTGCATGTTAGCATCTATGGGTATCTCATTCTTATCTCTATTGAACAACCACAGATGCCTCCCCGACGTGCCAATCCCAACCCTAACAACAACAACAATATCACCCCCGAGATGCAGCAGATGATGACAGCTCAGACGCAGCTGATGCAGATGATGACCACGTTCATACAGAATCAGAACAACAACAACAACAATAACAACAACAACAATCAGAATAACCCACCGGGTTTTGACATGCTTACCAGATTCTTAAGACTGAGGCCAGCAAATTTCTCAGGAACTACTGATCCTATGGTGGACAATGATTGGCTACGCTCTGTGAACAAGGACTTGGTAACTGTTGGCTGTACTGATGAAGAGAAGGTCAGATTTGCAGCACACTTGTTGGAAGGACCAGCAGACACTTGGTGGGATAACTTCCAGATCACCACTCCCATTGCGGATGTGACATGGGCTATATTTGAATATGGTTTCCGTACTACTCACATCTTATCCGGAGTGATGAGTTTGAAAAATAAAGAGTTTCATAACTTGAAGCAGCGCCACCGCAGCGTGGCAGAGTATATTGAGGAGTTCAACAATCTGGCGTGTTATGCACCGGATGAAGTTGACACTGATGCTAAGAGGAAGGAGAAGTTCCTCTAAAGATTGAATGATGAACTGAACCTGCAGCTATCTGTGGCCTATGTTACCACTTATCAGTCTCTTTGTGACAAGGCTGCTATTTTGGAGAACAAGATGAAACAGGTTGAAAGCAGGAAGAGGAAGCACTCTGACAAGCACATCTCGGGATCGTCTCACAAGCATTCCCATTATGATGACAGTGGGAATTCTGGATCTCACAAGCATGGGAAGTACAACAAGAACCACAACCACAACCGTCATCATGACAACAAGCACCACCGTAGTCATTACAACGATAAGTACAAGAATCACAAGAGTGGATATAAGAGCCACCACAATGGAAGTGGAAGTGGTAGTGGAAGCCAGCCTGTCAAGAAGGATCTTAGTCAGGTTGACTGTTTCAAGTGCAAGAAGATGGGGCATTATGAAAATGAATGCCCAGAAAATAAAGTTGAAGGACCCAACAAGCCCAACCCTTTCCAGAAGGGGCAAGTGAACCACATCAATGTGGAGGAAATCTATGAGGAACCTGATGCTGTTGCTGGTAAGTTCAAACTCAATTTTGTTATAGCATTTGTTCTCTTTGACACTGGTGCATCTCATTCATTCATATCAAGAGCATTTGTTGAAATAAATGAACTACCAGTAGAAACTATTGGGTGTCCTATAAAAGTAAGTTCTCCTGGCGGAGAAATGATAGTGAACTCACGATGTCATGATCTAGTCATAGAGTTTGGGAAGTATAAGTTTCCCGTTAATCTGATCATCCTAAACTCCCAAGGATTGGATGTCATTTTGGGAATGGACTGGATGACTAAGCACAAGGGAGTGATAGATTGTGACAACCATACTGTCTCACTCACAACTCCAGAAAACAAAAGGATTAGATTCAAGACCAACTTTGAGTCGAAAAGGAGTAAGCTAAATCCCCTTAAGGGGGTTAGCATAGACAGTGTGTGATGAAGGGGTTAACCTCTTGGGTGGCCCGATCTTCACGGATCTCGTGGTCAAATCGATGGGAAAGCGAGGGGAAAGGGAGAAGGTAGCGAAAGCGAACACACACCTCGCGAAGAACACGATGAACACACGAAAAACTCACACGATACAAAGCCCGATTGCTCCCAAACGGCGGCCACCGGTCCGATAGAATCCTCGCAAGGAAAGATCGGTCAACGTGCTCCCTCAAATCCACATCGAAGAGGGAAGAACACCTTGGGGGAGGGTCTTGACAAATTGGAGATGAGACACCAAACTCCAAGGCCTTGTTCAACGATGGATGCGTGATGCAAAGTCCAATCGAGGTTGGTGACAATAGTCGGTCCCCTTGGTAAAGGGGATGAGGCAAAACTAGAGATTCCACAATGGGGGTTGTCTTTAGTCTATCATCTATGCCTAAGGGATACATGAAGGGGTGGGGGCTCTATTTATAGGCCAGCCACATAAATAGGGGTAGTTTAGGGATAAAACTAGGGTTTGGACGAGCTAGAGGGGTACATGGGCCGAAGGCCCAGTTGGCGGCGCGCAGGCCCATCACGCAGGCCGGAGACTCCGGTGTGGGGTCCGGAGACTCCGTTCTAGGCCGGAGACTCCGGTGTCGTCTCCAGAGTGGCGTACTGACTGTCCCCGGGTCAGATGCTGGGGTCGGTCCGGAGACTCCGGTGTGCAGGCCGGAGACTTCGGTGTGCAGGCCGGAGACTCTGGTGTTTCAGCTGTGGCTTCTTCCGTCTCCTCTTCCAAGCCTCCCTCTTGTCGGGCTTGATGTTCCGGGCTTCCTCCCTTGCCTCCGTACTTGTCGGTGTGAACCTATCATGCATATGTGATGGAGTATGAAGTAGCATACCATTCAATAGGGTAGGAAGTGGGCTCGCATAGAGGAACGGATTCACCTTTGGAGTCCATGATGACTTGGCATAAGTTGGAGACCATGATGTGGTAACGACCGTAGGTCGGGCTGCATCATCTCCCCCCTTCAAAAAGAGTCGTCCTCGACTCTCCATGTTCATCACGAAGTAGAAGAGGTCGAAGGACATCCTTGATCCTGGGGTTCACCATATAGTCGTCCTCGAGAAGATTGACTTGACAACACTTCAATGTTCCTTCACCCTCCATGAAGCCTACAAAGCTCACGACAAAAGAAAGCAACACTCAAAGCATAGCCAATTCATGAACATTATAGCATGAGTCCTCCAATAGAAGGAAGTCACCTTAGCTTGTAGAGATAGCTCGATGAAGGGTAGCCATAGGTAACTCTCTTCGGTTCTTCTTGTCAACATATAGTCCATAGAGGTTGATGTGTATGCATTTGTGCCTTCACACAACAAAGACCAAGCAAAATATTTTCGTGCGTGATAGAGGATCATGTCAAATGTGGCATGTCCATTCTTGTTCACAACACTATTAGCACAATACAAGGATAGCAAATGGAATGCATATGCAAGGTCAAAGTGCATGGAAATCGTTTGAACATCATCCAAATGTGGAAACTCAAAAACTCCATATAACATAGTAGTGGGGCATTCAAAGCATTGGATCCAAATTTCAAACAACATCTTTGATGCAGGAATAGGAGAATTTGGCAAAAACACACAAGGAAGAGTGTCCAGAGAAACATAATTATGTGTGCAAACCAACCATTGGAAAGAGAAATTGTTCAACATGTTGGATGTCACACACAAATCATCAAAAGCAAATTTAATGGGAATATGGGTATCCCAAGTGGAAGCAAAAATGACATGTTTGCAAACAAACCAAATGAAAGAGCAAGTGGTCCTTATGTTTGTTGCAACAACAAGACGAGATTCTTGGAAGCTCTCATGACAATACATGCTCTTAATGGAATTGTGGTTGCACACAAAACATCGGAGAGAGAAATTGTTCAACAATTTTGTTAAAACACACAAAACATCATTATCTAAAAGCGAAGAAACATGAATGTCACAAGGGAAGATAATACCATTAACATGCTTGCAAGCAAACCATAGGAAAGAGCAATTTGTCAACATGAAAGATGCAAAGCATGCCAAAGGTATCAGAGCTGGGTTCGATGTTGAACTCACTTGTGGGATGCTCTCAAGAGCTCTTTTTGTCAACTCATGCTCAACCGAGGTTGACATTCTCGTGCGAGTACCTACACACATCATATATAAAAGGAAGAATGTGTGCGCATGGTAGAGATACACATCATCCATTATGACGTATCTCTTCTTGTGCACATCACCATTAATGTCAATCAAGTATGACATAGATGCATGGTGAGTATGCACGTGGGGAACATGCTTATCATGGCAATCATCAAAATCTCCAAAAATTGAGAAAGCTATGGGGGCCATCTCATTATAACGCATATGATCAATATTGTTGCAAGAAAAACAAGTGAAATAGCAAGCATTCATCTTATCGCAAACAACGGGAGAAATTGAATGACTAGCATGACAACACATGTCCGAAGCAATTGGAGGATACACACAAGATGCATAGCATGGCATGTTTATGGCAATGTTATTGCACTCATACAATTCCACATGATCAATATTATGCAAGGGCAAAGCATCACATGGGAATATGAGTGAAGCATATGTAATGTCATAAGTATCATCCATAGCATGCATATCCTCACAACTCATCATGTCCACTAGTGGGATCATGGCATCATCAACACCCTTATTGTTACCTTGGTCATACCTCTCATATGAAGTGGGTGTTGTGGAAGTAGTGGCCTCCTTGTGGACGACTTCGTCTTCTTGATGTATCCATGGCATAACATCATCTTCATGCACCATGTACATCTTCTCCAATTGAGGCATCATTCCTTCATGGCTTTGCGCGTCTTCCTCCATGGAACCTAGCACAACACAATAAAACACACTAGAGGTAGAGGGTAAGTTGTTAGAAATCGAAACGGTCTCACTTTACCTATCAACTACCACTCTCAACTCACTAGGTGTATCACTCATGCCCTCCAAGTGGAAGCACTCAATCTCACATAAGGTGGAGGCACTCATCTCACTCTTGTTCTCACTCAAGTGGGCTAAGTGGCTCTCATACTCACATGGGATTGGTACCACATCATCACTCAAGCATATAGGGGTAGGCTCGGGTTCCTCAACTCCATGTGCCTCCTTTGGTGAAGGGAAAATCCCATGCTCACCATTCTTGACCTTGTCGCCTTGAAAGTTGGATGCCATAAGATGGGCATCATCGCTCGCCTCCATGGTCGAAGGGAAAATACCATGCTCGGCCGTCTTGTGGACATCTTGTAGTAGTGGTGGAGGTAGGCTCATGCTATCCAACTTGGCGAAGTAGAGGTCTTCATTTTCCTCATTCATGAGGTCTTCAAATGCAAGCGTAGTCGTTGAAGTTTGATGGCGTGGACGAAGGCTTGCTCTTGGTGCCATTTTGGTGGTGGCACTAGAAGTTGAAGGTGCCTTGTGATGGTGTCGACGGAGGTCATTGGCGTGCCTTGCCGATGGTTGATGTAGGTGGCGCACTTGGTCATCCATATGACGCTCACGACGATGGCCCTTGACCTTGTCACTCTTCCTTGTAAGTTTTTCTAATGAGCGCAAAGCATCATTAGTCTTGGCGACCATCCTCATGTTTTTGTCGAAGTCGTTGTCCATGTCCTTCTTGAAGTTGTGGAGGTCGCTTTGGAACTTGTCCATTTGATGATGGACCTTGGCGCACTCGAGTTGGAGGCTCCGTCTTGGTCGGTGCGACTTGAGGAGCTTGTCGTTGTCGTTCTTGAAGTCGCCCATGCTCGGGGAGTCATTGTTGTTGTAGCACTCCATGTCACCCAAGCATGTGGAGCCATTGTTGGTGTAGTGCTCCATCATGTTATCCATTCTTGTGGAGACATAGGCATGGTGGCTCATCGTGGATTCTTCATCAAAATCATCCTCGGTTCCGGAGTCCCTAGACATGATTCACAAGACCAAGCAATGTATATGGAAGTGGTAGAGGGTGTTAGGGATACAACATCAAACCTTACTTTACCTTGGAAGATCGTATTGTGCAAGTGTCCACACTTGAGAGAAATAAACCAAGCAAAGTGAAGTTCATGTGGAACACCAAAACCAACTACTAACCAAAAAACACACACACACACAAGGCCTATGTTGGATAGGTATGGAAAGTGGCATGTCAAGAACCAATCCGAAATCAAGATGTTGTATTGGCAAGTAAAGAACCACAATGATCACAAAGCAAACAAGTCAATCCACAAGATAGGAAATATGTACAAGGAAACACACACGGTGGGATAAATGGGACGACTTGTGCGACGGAGAAAGTGAGCTAAGAACCAAATGATTACCTAGCGAAGACTATAAGCTCGTGTCACACAAGTACAAGGAGAGACGCTAGTTCAATTGCACAAGATTGGTGGGCTACAAGATATGCACAATAAGTACCACCTATATGATGTTCATCGAGCTTGCGCTTCCTATTCTATGAAGCACATGTATATTTCTTTCTTTTTCTCTTTTTCTCTTTTTCTTTTTTCTATTTTTTTCTTTTTATTTTTCTTTTTTCTTTTTCGCTTGCCTCTTCCTTGTGCCAACAACTATACAAGATAACTATATGAGATAGCGCTCACACGTTTGCTCGGAATTCTACAAGGTATCAAATGTGCATAGCCCAAGCAATCATAAGAGGAACTAGTCTCAATAGGTGTTTGTTGCTCGCAAAGATAGTGGGGTTCACAAAGGAATGCAAGTAGGGAAAAGTCGCGGAATGTTATACCTTTCGTCGACGATCTTCTCCCTTTATTGTTGGATTCCGCCATGCTCACGAAATTTTCATGTAGTATATAGCATGAACAACGTGGATGATGATGTAGTGCTCCTTCTCCTCTTCGAAACGAGCTAAAGAACACCAAAATTCAAGTTGAAATGCAAAAGTTATGCTCAAAACCGTGCTGCAGTTTTTCTGTCTGCAGGAAGGGGCGGAGACTCCGGTCTGGATGTCCGGAGACGCCGGTCTGGAGCTCAAAAAGTCCGGAGACTCCGGTCTAGGCCGGAGACTCCGGTCCGGGTGATTCCAGAACGTCCAGAACTCGAACGGGACGCATTTGGGGCGGAAAAACTCGAACCAAAACCTCAAATTGATGGGGGAAATCAAGGAATTAGGCCATGGGAACGCAGGGGAAGGTAGATCAACTAGTTTAGCAAGTAATCCACGGATCAAAACCTACCAAAACTCACTCAAATCACAGATCGATCCAAAACACGAATTGGGGCTGTTTTTGGTGGAATTTTTGAATTTATGGGGAAAATACCAAATCGATGAGAAATCCGTGGCAACCAAAAGCTGCTGATACTAGATGATGAAGGGGTTAACCTCTTGGGTGGCCCGATCTTCACGGATCTCATGGGCAAATCGATGGGAAAGCGAGGGGAAAGGGAGAAGGTAGCGGAAGCAAACACACACCTCGCGAAGAACACGATGAACACACGCAAAAATCACACGATACAAGGCCGATTGCTCCCGAAAGGCGGCCACCGGTCCGATAGAATCCTCGCAAGGAAAGATCGGTCAACGTGCTCCCTCAAATCCACATCGGAGAGGGAAGAACACATTGGGGGAGGGTCTTGACAACTTGGAGATGAGACACCGAACTCCAAGGCCTTGTTCAATGATGGATGCGTAATGCAAAGTCCAATCGAGGTTGGTGACGATAGTCGGTCCGCTTGGTAAAGGGGATGAGGCAAAACTAGAGATTCCACAATGGGGGTTGTATTTAGTCTATCATCTATGCCTAAGGGATATATGAAGGGGTGGGGGCTCTATTTATAGGCCAGACACAAAAACAGGGGTAGTTTAGGGATAAAACTAGGGTTTGGACGAGCTAGAGGGGTACATGGTCTGAAGGCCCAGTTGGCGGTGCGCAGGCCCATCATGTAGGCCAGAGACTCTGGTGTGGGGTCCGGAGACTCCGGTCTAGGCCGGAGACTCCGGTGTCGTCTCCGGAGTGGCGTACTGACTGTCCCCGGGTCAGATGCTGGGGTCGGTCCGGAGGTCGGTCTGGAGACTCCGGTGTGCAGGCCGGAGACTCCGGTATAGCAAGACCGGAGACTCCGGTGTAGGCCGGAGACTCTGGTGTTTCAGTCGTGGCTTCTTCCGTCTCCTCTTCCAAGCCTCCGTCTTGTCGGGCTTGATGTTCCGGGCTTCCTCCCTTGCCTCCGTACTTGCCGGTGTGAACCTATCATGCATATGTGACGGAGTATGAAGTAGCATACCATTCAATAGGGTAGGAAGTGGGCTCGCATAGAGGAACGGATTCACCTTCGGAGTCCATGATGACTTGGCGTAAGTTGGATACCATGATGTGGTAACGACCGTAGGTCGGGCTGCATTAGTGTGCCAATTGTGAGTGAATATCCGGATGTGTTTCCGGAAGAATTGCCGGGAATGCCACCAGATAGAGATGTGGAGTTTCTTATTGACTTGCTACCAGGATCTGGACCAATAGCAAACAGACCATACAAGATGTCGGTTGATGAGTTGAAAGAACTCAAGAAACAACTTGGAGAACAGTTGCAGAAAGTATTTATTCAACCAAGTTCTTCATCTTGGGGAGCACCAGTTTTGTTTGTGGAAAAGAAGGATAGGAGTCAAATGTTATGCATAGATTACCGCTCACTCAATGAGGTGACTATCAAGAACAAATACCCTTTGCCTAGAATAAATGACTTGTTTGATCAGCTAGAAGGAGCTTGTGTGTTCTCAAAGATTGATCTCCGATCAGGTTACTTTCAGCTCAAGATAAGAGAACAAGACATACCTAAGACAGCTTTCACCACTAGGTATGGATTGTATGAGTATACCGTGATGCCATTCGGTTTGACCAATGCACCAGCATACTTTATGAATATGATGAACAGGGTGTTCATGGAGTTCCTTGACAAGTTTGTTGTCGTATTCATCGATGACATTTTAATCTACTCCAAGAGCAAAGAAGAGCATGAAGGACATTTGCGTTTGATACTTGAGAAGCTTAGAGAGCATAAGATATATGCCAAATTTAGTAAGTGTGAGTTTTGGTTGAATGAAGTTGGATTTCTTGGACACGTTGTGTCAGGAGACGGTGTAGCAGTTGATCCTGCTAAAGTTTCAGCTGTAACTGAATGAGAATCTCCTAAGTCAGTGAAAGAGGTTCATAGTTTCCTTGGCTTGGCAGGATACTACAGAAGGTTCATTGAGAATTTCTCCAAGATAGCTAAGCCAATGACAGAGTTACTCAAAAAAGACAAGAAATTTGCTTGGTCTAAGGGATGTGAACTCAGTTTTCAAGAATTGAAGAAGAGACTAGTGACAGCACCAGTCTTATGTCTGCCAGATTTGGAGAAGGATTTCCAAGTGTATTGTGATGCATCTTATCATGGATTAGGTGCAGTACTTATGCAAGAAGGGAAAGTTGTGGCTTATGCCTCTAGACAACTCAAAACTCATGAGGTAAACTACCCTACTCATGATTTAGAGT
Source organism: Avena sativa (assembly GCA_916181665.1). Lineage (NCBI taxonomy): Eukaryota > Viridiplantae > Streptophyta > Magnoliopsida > Poales > Poaceae > Avena > Avena sativa. The sequence continues at coordinate 217,429,187 of OV702280.1, read as the reverse complement.
TAGCCTCTGTTGTCCATGCACTCAAAACATGGAGACACTATCTTTTGGGAAAGCGATGTGAAGTGTTCACAGATCACAAAAGTTTGAAGTATATCTTCACCCAGAAAAAAATCAACATGAGACAAAGAAGATGGCTAGAACTCATCAAGGACTATGACTTGAGTTTGCAATACCACCCCGGTAAAGCAAATGTTGTAGCGGATGCTCTAAGCCGTAAGGTTTTTGTGAATGGCCTTACTAAGGGAGAATTGCCAGATGATCTGTGTGCCCAATTTAGAGATCTCAGATTAGAGATTGTGCCTGAAGGACATCTCATGTCATTGGATGTTCAACCCACTTTTTTGGACAAAATCGAAGAAGCCCAAAGGACAGATAATGAAATTGAAGAGATTAAGGAAAAGATTGGCAAAGGAAAATCCAAGGAATTCCATGAAGACGAACATGGTACTTTATGGTATGGAAAACGTATATGTGTGCCGCAAGATCCGGAGCTTCGTAAACTGATATTACATGAAACACACAACTCACCGTATTCCATTCATCCAGGTAACACCAAAATGTACATGGATATGAAAGGAAGATTTTGGTGGAATAATCTCAAGAAGGACATCACCGAACATATTGCTTTGCGTGATATATGTAGTAGAGTGAAAGCGGAACATCAAAAACCAGCAGGATTACTACAACCACTACCTATTCCTGATTGGAAGTGGGACAAGATTGGCATGGATTTCATCACTGGATTGCCAAGGACCCGATCAGGATATGATTCTATTTAGGTAGTAGTGGATCGCTTAACCAAAGTGGCTCATTTTATACCCGTGAAGACAACCTACACAAGTGCTAAGTTAGCCAAGATCTATATGAGTAGAATTGTATGTCTACATGGAGTACCCAAGAGTATTGTGTCTGATAGGGGAACTCAATTCACTTCCCATTTTTGGAGACAACTACATGAGTCATTGGGAACAAGGTTGGAATTTAGCACTGCCTTTCATCCTCAGACTGATGGACAGACAGAAAGGACCAACCAGATTCTTGAGGATATGTTGAGGGCATGTGCCCTAGACTATGGATCCAGTTGGGATGAAAGTCTATCCTACGCAGAATTCTCTTACAATAACAGCTATCAAGGCAGTATTGAGATGGCACCATTTGAGTTTCTCTATGGGAGAAAGTGTACCACCCCATTGCTATGGAATGGTGTAGGAGAAAGAAGTTTGTTCGGACCAGAACTAATCAAAGAGGCTGAAGAGAAAGTCAAGCTAGTTAAGGACAGATTGAAGATAGCACAGTCCCGACAAAAGAGCTACGGAGATCCTAAGCGTAGAGAAGTCGTCTATGAGGTGGGTGATAGAGATTATCTTAGAGTGTCACCACTTCGTGGAGTGAAGAGATTTGGAGTCAAAGGAAAATTGGCCACAAGATATGTTGGACCATTCAAGATTCTGAGTTGTAAAGGAGAGGTAGCTTATGAGATTGAACTGCCAGAATCTTTGTCTGCCATTCACAATGTGTTTCATGTGAGTCAGCTTAAGAAATGTCATCGAGAGATGGAAGAGACTCCTTTGAAAGATACTATACCGTTGGAGGAAGTCCAATTGGAAAGTGATCTCACTTATGAGGAAAAACCTATCAAGATTCTTGAGACTGCATAAAGAGTTACTCGCACTAAGACCATCAAATTCTGCAAAGTTCAATGGAACCATCATTCCGAAGAAGAAGCAACATGGGAAAGAGAAGATGATCTTCGGAAAGACCACATTCACCTATTTGATAGACAACCCGAATCTCGAGGGCGAGATTCACCTTAAGGGGGTTAGATTTGTAACATCCCTAAAATCATGTTTTCAAAGATTGCATATCATTCATGCATGCATATCATTTAGGGATCATTTTCCAAACTCATTTCAAGAAAACAGAAGTACTTAAGTGCTATTATTTTATGTGAGAAAACACTAATCAAATGCCACTCTCAAGAGAGAGAATAATTGTTTTAAAAACCATTGTTTGAATTCATAGGATTGATTGGATGAGTTCCAAGCTTGGACAAATTTTTTCAAAACAAATATGGTTTTAAAAACCATTTTTAAATCTTCATCAAACTATGTGCTAAGGCACTGTTATTTTAAAAATCTTCAAAGGACATGCAAGTCTAGCAAGGCAGCATGATTTAATTCTCAAATTTACACAATATTCTTATTACAAAAGGCCAGAAAGATTTGAAATTCAAGTGCTTTTAAATTTGTTTGAATTTGATTCCAGAAAATCGAATTAGAAAAAGAAAAAGAGATAAGAAAGGGAAAAGGGCCGGCGCCAGACTTTCAGCCCAGCACAGAACCCAGCCCACCCGGGCCATTCCCTCCCTTTCTCTCTCACCCGCGCCGAATCAACCCACCAGAGACTGACCAGTGGCCCCATTGCCACGTCGTCATCGTCCTCCCCAAAATTCCGCGCGATGCACACGTCGTCGCCGCCGTTACCTCGCGGATTAAATCTAATCAATTCCCTTGATTCCGACAGTAATTCGCACAGCCTTCATCTGCTACTTAAACCCCACCCTGCCGCGGTCATTTCCCCCCCACACTGCACACTCTCTTCGCCACCTGGCTGCCGGCAATTCGAGTTGCACCGCCGCTGTACCGAGAGACTCCGGCGAGCCATCACGGTGAGTACCGAGCGCCCCTTGCCTTCTGGTCCATGCAAGCTGCTTCGCAATCATCTCGCGCATCTTCTCATGCCTTTATTTTGTTCTAAACCGCCCTAGGCCATCGTCATCGTCCACCTCTGGAAATGATAGAAGCTCAGCTCGACTCCGGCGACTAATTCCGGTGAGCCCCGCGTTCCCCTCTATTTCTGAATCACGCGGTCGTGTTCGCCAATGTCTAGCGCACCTTCTAACGTTTTCTGTTTGGATCCTTGCACCCCAGAACATCGTCTTCGACTCCGACAGTGAGCACCCAACGCCGCCAACAACTCCGACGTGGTCATGCTGCTGTGTCCGTGCGCCCCGACCCTGCCCGTCCACACGTTGAGGATCCCCATGTTTCCGCGGTCTCGGTAAGCACACGCCCGACCCCGCTGCCCCTCTAGTTTCACTGGAACATCGCCGGCAGACATGCAGCCGCCACGGCAACCATTTGCGCCGCCCGTTGTTGGTCAAAGCAACGTGGTCCGTCAGATCTGAATCCAGTGCTTAGGGTTAGATCTGTAGCGAAGGGGTACGTTTTGATCTGGACCGTACGCAGTTAATTAGATCCAACGGTGCGCGAGCGTGATCTAGTGCGAAGCGGTATCATCCAATCAGATGCTGCCGCGTGGCATGTTCTTCGTTTTAAAAATCTGAATTAGATCTATTAGTGATTCATACTTGCAAAATTCATAACTTTTGATCCACACGTTCAAATTTTGCAAATTTTATATCATTGGAATCAGGAGAGAAAATCCTTTCCATTCATGCAATGTGTTTAATGTTTTGTCTCTGTTAAAATGATTGTATTTACAGAAACATTTGTAGGCATAATTTGTGTATAGCAATTATTTGAAAAATATTTTATTGTTCAAATAAAGTTTAATTGGAAAGTTTCGAACTTGTTAGAGATTCAGTACTGTGCACTTGTCTTGTTTGGTGTATAAAATCATCACATGGCATTTTGCATGCATCCATATATTTTTGTTTGAATATATCTTGTATGTGATTTTGGTGCTATTAATTCATGTGTAGATTTTGGTGCAAATAGTGATTGTGAGGATTGTTGCTACTCTCCAAAATACCAAGGCAAGTGGTGCTTCATGATTTTATCCCTATGTTTTTCAACTATGCATTAGAAATATTTTGCTAGACTTGCATGAATATTTTGATCTATATGCTATGCTTGGGAAATCCTAGTAGTTGTAGAATTGCTAGAAATTTCTAAGTTAAGATGCTTATCAATGCCATGCTTAGCCTAGCTAGTAGAAACCAAGGGTGGTTATATATATATTCATGCTATGAGAAAATATTTCTAAGTCTTTGGACTTGTGTTTTTGTTTAATAAAACAACTAAGTGAATGAAACACCTGGGTGGAATGGAAAGAATGGTTTGTGTTGAGTGGTTACACAAGGCCCATGTCTATGGTTTACCTTGTGTATCTCACTTGTGGAAAGCCACCCAGGAACAAAGGGATTTGAGATGCCATATGTTAAGAAGCTTCTAGTGCAGCCACATGGCAATATGGGCTCTGCCTGGATCACATAGGTTGCAATAACTTAGCAATTTAGACAGCTGGTGGTAGTGGGATGATAGGTTGGAACGCGTCCATTTGGTCTAAGGGAAGGCTTATGAAAGGTCCTGTCTTAGTGAAAATAAAGTCTTGTGGGGAAAGTGCACAACCTCTGCAGATGGAAGAATCTAAGAACTTAGCCATGTCCCTGGTATTGGACAACTTGAGCATCAAGACATGGAAGCTATCAAGAATATTCTCATCCCAATTTCTAAGTTAATACTTGTGGGTGAACAAGGGTGAAGGTTCACCGATATCTATTGGTGTTTCCTTGGGAAAAGTTTTGTCAAAGAAAAACTTAGAGTTTTCAACTAATAGGTAAAACCTATTTTGAGCAAAGCAAGCCTAGGCTACACTTAGCCAAAATGCATATAGTATCTAGACTACTAATATTCTACTAAGGTATCACTTGCCAATACTATTCCAATGTATTGACTCACTGTGGCTGTAACTTGTGATGTTGCAGGTTATTCTGATGATGATTAGGGGTTATGAGTCTACACTCAACATGCTTGCCTGTGGAACATGAAGATGAAGACTTATTTATCTTATTATATAATGAACTCTTGTATTAGGCCTGTGGCCATGGAGTTGTAAAAGACTATGTTTATCTCTGGAATGATATGTAATAATGACCTTTGTTTCTGTGTACTTCATCTTAAACTGTGGATGCTAGCATTGATCCAGGGACTAGCATTGCAATCACAGGGATCCTTACCTATATAAAGGGAGGGATCTTACAAATCTCCTCATCCAAATTTCTAAGTTAAAAACTTGTGGTTGAACAAGGGTGAAGGTTCACCAATTTCTATTGGTGGTTCCTTGGGTGATTTTGACAAGCAAAAACTTAGTGTTTTCAAATGATAAGGAAAAATCTATTTTGAGCAAAGCAAGCCTAAGATCCACCTAGCCAAGTGCATATAGATGCTAGACTCCACCATACTACCATAGTATCACTTGTCAATACAATTCAAATGTATTGACCTTTGTGGCTGCAACTTATTATGTTGCAGGTTTGATTGATGTTAGTGAGGTGTGTTGATTAGGATTACAAGTCTACAACCAACATGTTTACCTGTGGCACTTTGAAGATGAAGGACCCCATGCTATAGCTATTTCTGCTGCATTGTAATGAGATAGCCAAATGAGCTATGTAAGATGTAATAAATTATTTTATTCCTGGTTATAAAGTTGTATTATGACCTTTGTTTCTTGATATTACATATTAACTGTGGATGCTAGCTATTGATGCAGGGACTAGCATTGTAAACACAAGGATCTCTACCTTATTAAAGGTTGGGACCTCTACAGATGGTATCAGAGCACTGTGTTGCCTGTAGGATCGGACAAAACCCCTTAAAAAAATAGGAGTTGTATTTGTTCCAAAACTTATTTACAAACAATCTTGTATACTCTTTCCTCAACCATTTTGGTTTTGATTCTACATCTTGTCTATTTCAACTTGATGGATAAAGCCTCCACCATGACCAAAGACTTCAACTATATTTTCACCAAGGACTTCAATTTAGATATCACTAAGGACTAAAAGTGAGACAAGAAATATTACTCAAGACTTGAAGACCAAGGAAACACAACTTAGAAGGAACCATCATCACCTTTGAAGTTTTGTGACCAAGATGCAAGTTATACAAGGATACAATGATCTTGTTCAAAAAGAACCAACTAAGAAGGATGGAATGATCTCAAGTGAACCATATAGTTGGACCACCATATTTAAATTAAATCAAACACACCAACTTAGGTGGTGTAACAAAAAATATTTTGTTGCCTATAAATGTGCTTGAAACTTGTTGTTTGAGTGGAATGATTGTTTGTGATTGCTTGCACATTGCTTGTGTGAATTGTGTTATGTGTGATTAGAATTATTTTCTTAGAAATCTTTGTCTATTCTAATTCCAATCCAACCCAAACAGATGACTACTCCAAGAAACTCCAACATCAAGGATGGTGACAACAACAACCAAGAGATCAACATGAGAGAACTCATAGTAAACCAAACCCAGTTGAACCAAGTGACAACTCAATTTTGGGCCAACAACAATGATTTAGACCCAACCATGCAAAAGTTTTTGGAAACCCAAACCCAATTGTTGCATAGGATGACAAGTCAAATGATCAACATGGGAGACAACCCTTCCCAAGGAGTTTGTGATAACAATGATGTCAAGGATGATATTATAGAAGGAACTCAAGCTTGCAATGTTTGTGGAGACAAGGATCACACTTCCAAAGAGAATGAAGATCAATGCCCTAATTGTGAATAGAAACATCCAACAAATCAATGCCCCACATCTCAAGCTACTTGTTTCCTATGTGAAGGAAATAATCATGTCCCTATCCAATGCCCCATCTATTCCATAGTTCAACAAAGAAAACAAGGTGGAGTGCATCAAAAGTTTGTAAACCCTCATGAAGGAACAAATTCTGCCAAGAAGGATGAAGGCAAAGTCAAAACCATGCATCACAAGGCCAAATCCAAAGTGACCACAAAGTGTTGCTAGTCTTTTGAAGAAGAAGGTCATATCTCTAGTAACTGCCCCAAGAAGAGAGAAAGATTTCCCACCTTTGTGGTGAAGTATGAAGAGCATGAACTAGAAGAACTCCTAGCTTTGGAGAGACCCAAAAAGAAGAAGATGGACATAATCCAGTTGCAATGTTACAATTGCAAAGAGATGGGACACTATGCCAGTGATTGCCCATAAAAGAAAAAGAACCAAGGAAATAAACAAGAGGAATTGATACCAAAGAAGAAGAAGGATAATAGCCAAGTGATGTGTTTCAAATGCAAAGAGCTTGGCCATTATGCAGACAAGTGTCCAGAGAAGCTTCATTAAAACCCCAAGCAAGCCAAGATGTAATCTAGTTGGAAAATTTTTAAGGGTGGTAGTACCCTAGTTGTTTTGAACCAACTTGTAACCCTATCTTCCCCAAATCTCGGGACGAGACTTATTTTAAGGGTGGTAGCCTGTCACATCCCAAAATTTTCCAAATTTTGTAATGTGAAAAATAAATAAACAAAATAAATAATTGTTGAATTTTAAGGTGAAAAGAAACTTTTGTTTCTAAATGGAAACTTAAAACCCCATCTTGAACAGACTTTGGTTAATGTTTGAACCTAACCAAATTCAAATCAAGTGGAATGCATTCTTCATAAATGCATCTGGAAATTTAAACACTTGGAAAATAAACCAAAACCCTAAAACCCTAATGGAAGAAAAACACTTCCAAGTTATCTCTAAGACCATGGATTTGACCCATATATAAATTTGTCAACAAACATTTACAAATGATCAAGAATGACAAATAGAAATATTATAAAACCATAGAAATTGGTTTCACTTAATTTGGAGCCATAGATAAAATCTTATGAGTTCAATAAGATAAGGAAATTTAATTTCCAAAGCTAATGAAGCACCTATCTAGAAATCCATACCAAATGGTGAGAAAATAATCCTAAAGACATTTAAAAGTATAAAAAAATATTAAATAAGATTTTACAAATTGAAATCGCCAAGTTTGGATCTATAAATAAAAATATATGGATTTTATAAGATGAAGATAGAAATATTAAATGAGGAATATTTAAAGGCCAAATCAAATCTTGACCCAATCCATAAGCAAATGGAATAAATATAATCCAAATCCAAATAAAATAAAAGGATAAAGAATTTTCCAAATAAAATAAAATGGCATTAACCAAATTCTATTTCTATTTGAATAAAGACAAAATCCCTAATGAAAGAGATAAACTAAATCAGGGAAAATAATTTGAATTTACCCAAGTGGAATAAAAGTTATTTAATTGACTTAAATGAAATAAAAGAACCATTTAAATAAAGTTATATGGAATTAAAACCATATTTGAATCTCTTTGGAATAAAAACAATTTCCCAAATTAAAATGATTGATAATCACATTAAAATACTATAAATAATTCAAAGTGAATTATTTAGCATTCCATTAAATAAATAAACCTACTGAAAAGGTTTAGTAAAAATATTGGATTTTCAATAAGGTTTGAAAATATATCTTATTTGATTTAACACAAGGATCTATTTTAAATAATTATTATACCCTAAAAAGAATGAAATTATTATTCTAAATTGACTTAAGAACATGTTAATAAACAGTTTTTGAATACACACAAAGTTTGGTTGAAGTTTGAAATCAAATTGTTGTTTGAAAAGTTTAAACAAAATCAAAACAGATAAATAGAAAAATAAAATGAAAAACAAATCTGTACAAAAAAATGAGCTAAGCCAGCCCAGCCCAGCAAAGCCGAGCTAGCCCAGTCCAGCCCACTCCCTCACTCCCTGCAGTGAATCGTTTTTCACTCAGAAAGACACCCACCCAGTTGCTGACTAGCAGGCCCCACCTCCCCTCTTCCTCTCTCACTGACGACATGGTCCTGCCTATCAGATTTCGTTTCCACCCGCCGCGACTTCTTCTCCACCAACCTCGTTGCCGTTTCTACCGATTGATTGCGCGTTGATTCCTCATTAACCGCGCGTTGATTCAGCCCGTGACCTCGCGCATTTAAGCACCCTTCTCCCCTCTCTGATTTCCCTCACTCGCTAACCCCTCACCGCCACCAGGCTGCTCGGAATTTTCTCTGAACCCCCACTATCTCTGGCGAGCCCGCGTTCGAATTCCGGCCAGCACCGTCAGCCCACTGCCTCCTGAGCACACGAGCTTGCTTGCCAGCATCTCCTGCACCTCCCAGTACTCTCCACTCGCTCGCGCGCGCCTCAGACGCTCGGCAATGACGACGCCCTCTCGCCACCGTCCACTGCCTCTACTCCGGCGAGTGCCCCAGGTAGCATCTGACCACCCCCTTTCATCTCGTTGATGCACACATGATCGCCGACCCCGTACGCATCTAACACAGCTGTTATCTTGCTTTTCCGTGGACCGTACCTTTGGCTCCGACGATAGACAGAGGATCCCAACGCGGAAACAAACTCCGGCGAGCGATTCAAGCCAGCACAGTGCACCCCTGTCCCTGCCGAGACCGCGTTGAGCTTCAGCAACACTCCGCGAACCTGGTGAGCTACCTCATCCTCTCCCTCGCTTCCTGTATCCGCCGTAGCGCCGCTAGCAGAATGCCGCCGCTGCGCAGCCGTCGCAGCGCCGCCACTTTCTGGCAGAGTCGATTAGGGCCATGCGATGAAGATCGGACGGACGCGATAGAACATAAACGAAGGGGTACGATCTTATCTGATCTATGCGTTTCCAGTTAGATCCAACGCTCTATGTTAGTCGATCCACGCGAAACGGTATGGGCGAATAGAAACACGCCACGTGGCCAGACACTGGTTTTAAAAGCAGAATTTGATCTATTGGATTTGTAAACTTGCAAAATTCATAACTTTCAAACCACACGTCCAAATTTTTCAAATTTTATATCAATGGAATCAGCAAAACAAATTCTACCCAACCATGCACTTTGTTTAATGAATTGCTTCTGGTAAAATGGTTGTTTTAGCAGAAACTTGTGTAGGCTTATTTAGAATATAAAATTCATTCTAAAATTGTTTTGGTGATAAAATCTTTGGCAAATGGATTGTTTTGAACCTACTGACCATCTAAAACAACTTGTGGTTTCAAAAACATATTTTGTGAAGCAAAAGAATAAATCTTTGATTTAGAACATTTCTAGTCAAATAAAAATAATGTTTATATATTAAAAATGCTTTTGGAGGAAACCCATTGGGAAATGTTTTGATTTAAACTCTCTGACCCTAAACACAAGGTTTTATGATTTAAAAATATATTTTGATGAACCCTATAGATTATTGCTTAACTAAAGGCATTTTCAACCACATAAAATATTGATTTGATTTAAAAATGATTTATAAGTAAAATATTTTGCAAATGATTTTTACACTTATATAAAATGACCAATAGGTGTTTTAGAATGTTTATAACCTATTAGAAACCACTTTTCAAATAAAACAATCTTTGGCATGCTTGCATGCATCGATTTGTCTCTATTATTTTATGTGTTGTTTGCTTGAATGGTAGATTGAATTCTTGCTTGCTTGATTGAATTGTAGTGACATTTGAAGAGTGTGATCATTGCAAGATCAAGGACTGAACTTATATTCTCTACCAAAAAGGCAAGTGATGCTTCATACTTTTGTCCCATTATTTTCACTATGCATTAGTGATATTTCTAAGTAGGACTTGCATGGAATATTGCTAAGTATAGACTATGCCATGGGAAATCCTAGTAGATGAAACCTTAGTAGAAATGTCCTAAGTTAAGATTCCTACTACTATCATGCTTAGCTTAGCTAGTAGAAAACAAGGGGTGAATATATGCATACTATGGAATATTTCTAAGTCAAGGACTTGAGTTTTGTTTAATAAAACAACTAAGTGAATGAATCACCTGGGTGGAATGGAAGGAATGGTTTGTGTTGAGTGGTTACACAAGGCCCATTTCTATGGTTTACCTTGTGTATCTCACTTGTGGAATGCCACCCAGGAACAAAGAGATTTGAGATGTCAAATGTTGAGAAGCTTCAAGTGCAGCCACTTGGCATTATAGGCTCTACATGGATCATATAGGTTGCAATAACTTAGCCAAATGGACAGTTGGTGGTAGGGGATGATAGGTTGTAATGCGTCCATTCTGGTCTAAGGGAAGGCTTCTGAAAGATCTTGTCTTGGTGAAACCAAGTCTTGTGGGGGAAAGTGCACAACCTCTCCAGATGGTAAAATCTAAGTACTTAGCCATGTCCCTGGCAATGGACAATTTGAGCATCAAGACATGGAAGCTATCAAGAATCTCCTCATCCAAATTTCTAAGTTAAAAACTTGTGGTTGAACAAGGGTGAAGGTTCACCAATTTCTATTGGTGGTTCCTTGGGTGATTTTGACAAGCAAAAACTTAGTATTTTCAAATGATAAGGAAAAATCTATTTTGAGCAAAGCAATCCTAAGCTCCACCTAGCCAAGTGCATATAGATGATAGACTCCACCATACTACCATAGTATCACTTGCCAATACAATTCAAATGTATTAACCTTTGTGGCTATAACTTATTATGTTGTAGGTTTGATTGATGTTAGTGAGGTGTGTTGATTAGGATTACAAGTCTACAACCAACATGTTTGCCTGTTGCACTTTGAAGATGAAGGACCCCATGCTATAGCTATTTCTGCTGCATTGTAATGAGATAGCCAAATTATCTATGTAAGATGTAATAATTTTTTTTATTCCTAGTTATAAAGTTGTATTATGACCTTTGTTTCTTGATATTACATCTTAACTGTGGATGCTAGCTATTGATCCAGGGACTAGCATTGTAAACACAGGGATCTCTACCTTATTAAAGGTTGGGACCTCTACAGCTCATGTGTATGTACCTTTGCTTTGTGTAGAGCCACGGGGGGATGTTGTACGACCATACAAACACGGGCCAGGTGCTATGCGTGCTACTATGGTTGCCAAAAGGATTTAGTCCATCGATGCTCATACCCAGCCTGATGTTCCTTCCATCGCCCGCGAACTCTTCGAACTCGATGTCCAATACATTCCACTAGCTAGCGTTTGAAGGGTGTGTTAGGATCTTCCCCTTCTCCGGATCATCTTTGGGTTTCTCCCTTTCCGCGTCCCATTGCATTAGCTTTGCTTCCTTAGGATCTACGAAATATCTCTATAGACAGGGAGTGATAGGAAAGTACCATACCACTTTTCGAGGAACTTTCTTGTTCCCTCTCTTGTACCGTCCATGGCCGCACACCGGACATGTGGTTCTCTCCGCATACTCGTTATGATAAAGTGCGCAATCATTGATGCATGCGTGGTATTTAATGTGCGGTAGGTCGAGAGGGCACACAATTTTCTTCGCCTCCTCTATACTTGTTGGCAATGTGTTCCTATTAGGAGGACAATCGCACCAGAATTCCATGTTAGCATTGAAGCTCACGTCGGTCCATTTGTGTTCCGCCTTCATCTCTAGAGCCTGGAGTGTTACACTCAGGCGTGTATCCTCCGGCCGACACCCAGGATACAAAGGAGTCATCCCATCTATCTCCATTTGCGCCAGCTTGGCTTTCTCTCTGGCTGTAGCTTTGGCGTTGCTCTTCTCGTTGAGAAGAAGTTCCTGAACATGAGGGCCCCTTAACACCGAAGTTAGCAGCGTCTGGGTGTTCTCTTCTTCTCCTTCTTCGTGATGGTCATGCCCATCGACATCTCCTTCTTCGTCATGATGATCATGCCCACCGGTATATTCTTCGTCATCATGACCATGCTTGCTAGGAGACTCTTCGTCTTCTTGCCCGCCCACGTCTTCATGATGACCACCACCATTTACTGTCGGCTCCTCATCGAAGTCGTCGCGCATGAAACTACGCCTGAGCAGGTGATCCTCCAATTTTCCAGAATCAGGGTCGATCCAGCGCTAGATTTTTGCATGTTCGACATGGACATCTTATCTGGGTCTTGTTGTTCCGAATCATGTCCGCCTTCGCGTCTTCCTTATACCTACTAACTCAACCTTTGCTCATCCTGACGACCATGGTTGCCTGCGTGGTATGCACGTATAGAGAAAAATACATAGTAGGTTAATTAGAAACCACACCTTATGCACACACAAACACATGCATGGTCGCCGAATTTTTTTGGCATGACCTTTCCTAAAAGTAGGACATATGGAAATGAATCAACATTTTGGAAAACATCCATGCACCACACCGAGGCAAAAAAGCAAAAACAAGAAACTTCTTCCCATGCAAACATTCATGCACCACACAAGCTGCATGCACAAACATCATCTTCGTGCCATGCATCGCATGTACACACTGCCCGCGGGACAAGCTTTACACCTACAAAACATGCATATTCATGGCCAATTACTCACCGGGTAGATTGAATACCAAGTCGAGAGCGCGATGTGAGAGAGTGTGGACCAATAGATCTATGGAGAGATAATTGTACACAAATAGAGATGTGGAGGAGAAAAGTAAGTGTTTTTAGATCTACTAGTTGGAGAAAAGCTTTCCCTAACCAATCTATTAATTATAGTAGGTTTAAATACAACAAAATGTAGAAAATTATGGGCACAATGGGGTGGGAGAGAGGAGGAAGACGAGCTGGAAGGAGGAGGAAGAAGGATGTGAAATGGATGGTGGTAGATAGAGGGGTGCAAAGCTGCCACCTTTTTATGAACATCTGGACGAAGGGTTCTGTGGCGCATATGGATGATATGCGCGAATATCGCCATATGCGCCATAGAACCTTGGACATAGGTGGCCAGACTGTGGGCCCACATATTGTCGGTCAGAGACCGGTCAAAAGCAGATCTAGACCAGGGTTCTGTGGCGCATATGTGTGATATGCGCCATGGGAGATTGAACTTCTGTGGTGCATATCATCCATATGCGCCATAGAACCCTGCGTCCAGATCTGTACAAAATTAAAGGTGGCAGCTAGCTGCTTTAATGACACCCCTCTATATATATACCACACTCCCTGTCAAAAGCATCATCCCTCCCCCTGATGTCTTCTTCCCACAACTCGTCGGCAGCCCGCTCGCGTTCCCTGCAGCCTACTCACAGTGGAGTGGCGAGGTTGAGGGGCAGTGCTCGGAGTCAGCCGCCGCAGGATTTAGAGGTCAACCTCATCGAGGAGCAGGCCAGGCTACGGAACGAGGCCCTCTACAACAAGGCCATGAGGTTGTACGCCGTGCTCATGTCCCCGGAGGAGAGAGCGCGCATGGGGGAACCAATCGGGTGGCGGCTGGTGCTCAACCCCAACTTGTCCATGGAGGAGCACGTCCGCAGGCTGCAGGCGCGCGTGGACATGGAGGTCTGGCATCTTCCACCGCCATCGCCCCCACCAGCTCTGTGAAGGAATTTGCAATGTTTGTTGTAGTTTGTGCATTTGCAATGATGTATTCCATTGTTGTTTTCCTGTTCAAGGGCTGTGCGCATGTGCATTTGCAATGATGTATGCCACTGTCTATCTAGTATTCTACCTATGCCACTGGTACTTGTTTAGTTTGGAAAAGCAAGAGGAAAATGTACTAGAAATTCTCAACATATTCTGAGTAGCACGCACCATTATATGGCGCATATTATAGATATGCGCCATAGAAATTTGATCTTCTGTGGCGCATATCTATATATGCGCCACAGAAGCTTGGTTATAGGTGGCCAGACTGTGGGGCCCACATTCTTATTTTGTGGCGCATATGGCAATATGTGCCACAAAAGATATAAACTTCTGTGGTGCATATAATCATATGCGCCACAGAAGATTGGTCAGAGCATGGTCAAAGCCCGCATGCTGTGGGTCCCACCTGATGATTCTGTGGCGCATCTGTCTATATGCGCCACATAAGTGAAAACTTCTGTGGCGCATTTGACCAATGTTTCATAGACCAAGGCCTGGTGATGGGTCCTACCTCACTTCTGTGGCGCATTGCCCATTTCCATGCGCCACAGAAGTTTTTGGGTTCTGTGGCGCATTAGAACAGATGCGCCACTGGACATCTTTTGTGGCGCATGGTTAGAACCATGCGCCACCTGTCTATCTATAGCTAGTTTCCTAGTAGTGTCCAATGGATGTGGTGATGCAACTTATGTCACACTAGTGTATCATTCCATGTGGCAGTTCCATTCCAGTGGATTTCTAGGGATTTTCTGGGATTTATGACCATGGTTTGACACATGGAGTCCCTAGAGTCATTTTCATATGTTATTTTCAAAACCACAATGATCCACATGACCACATGCACTAAAATGGATGTGGTGATGCAACTTCTGTCACACCAGTGCATCATTCCATGCAGCAGCTGCATTCAAGTGGCTTTTTGGGGATTTATGACCATGGTTTGACACATGGAGTCTGTAACACCCTCGCCTGATAATGCTGAGTTGATGTGTATAGTGCCAATCCCTGTATCGGTTCACTGGCACACACAGTAGAAAATGAATACCAAATCTAATCATGTGTCATAAATACAATGAATATGATCCAGAATTTATATTATATCACATCGGAAAGCAATACAGGGTAGATCACCATCCTTCAAATGTGCCACAGGCGAACAATCGTTGAGTGAAGTCTTGCGCCCTATAACAATCACTCAGAAATGATATAACCTACAACATGAAAGCTTGCAGCCACGAATGGTCAATACTTTGAATGTATTGGCAAGTGTGAATAGTATGTGGATATAAATGGAACCTATCAATTACAAGCATATTTGGCCAAGTGGAGTTTCAGGCTCATTTGCATAAAGCAATAGTTTTACCCTAACATTTTAAAATAGTTTTAATCCTTTCTAAAAATTGTATGAACACATTGGCCAACACCAAGTGCTCCTAATCCCTTGTTCCAACCATCAAATTTTATTAAGAAATTGGAATGTCGAGATCATCCATAAGATTCAAGCCTTACTTGATCAATGTTGTCCATAACCGGGGACACGACTAATCATTTAGATTTATATCTTCTACAGAAGTTGTACACTTAACCCACACGACAAAATCTTGCCTTGATGCCACAAGTGGCCGCTGGTTTAGTACACACCAATTGGTATACCGGCAGATCGAGAATGTGACAAAGTCTTTTAATAGAAGTCCTCCCAATACACAATACTAGAACGTCTAACAGGCACCAATGCAAGGATATAACCTCCAATACACAATTCTAGTTAACCTGAAGATATATCAATGTAAAGGGTCTTCTGCTATGTAATTAACTAAGCCATAGCCCATAATAGCATGTGGTTGTACTGGAAGCTACTATACGAGAAACATGTCAATCTCTATGATGCCTACGTGGTCTTCTTCCAGTGCACACACGAGAGAGGTAGCCAAAGATACGGTTCCCTTCGTTGCCACTTATTTCAAACTCAAAAATAACAATATTCCACCTAGGTGATTCATTAAGTACTTGTTTTATCATATAAAAACATAGCTTTTCCAATAACCCACAATACTCATAATATGATATTCCATCCCGAATCTATAGCAGGGCTAAACATACTACAGCTACGATGTTTCCACTAAGCAAGATACAAAAGGATATCCTAAATAGGACATAACATAGCATAGCACATAGTGCAAAATATTCCTATACATGCACTTCTACTAAAAACAACTATAATGCATAGGAAAATAATTAGGACATTTATGATAGTGCCACTTGCCTTTAGTTGAAGTAGTCGTTCAAACAATCCTCACAATTGCAATTGTTGCACTCGTCGCAATCAAACTAGTTTCACTCCTTGCAATCTAACGATCAAACAATTGCACAAAAAAAACACCAATCAAAACAATGCAATTATGCACAATACAACAAAACAATAATGAACAAATGCATGCATGATGATTTAATATGTCACAATGGTTGTATTTAGTTCTCTGAAAAACGCGGAGACTGAAGGAAATATGCCCTAGAGGCAATCATAGAGATGATTATATTTCTTATGTATCCATGAGTTATTGTATTGTTCCTTGAATATCCATATTAGGCAACTTGTATTGATTGGCAATTATGTGAATTGTTTGTGAAACTCTTTACTTGTATGGTTATTTAATAGTTGTCCCTAGTCGAAGTTCATGTGAGGACACATGTGAATATTAGACTAGCACATCGATTGATTGATGACTATATTTCGCAATTCATAGACATGGAGATGTCAAACCAATGACGTGGACACATGTTATGAACATGGGGTTGGACTTACCCAACTTGAGACTGGCAATTAGTTGCAGCTCTCTCTATACACATCGTGTACGTTTTGTCCTTAGAACTCAGATTGTCGCATGTACTTCAGATGTGGATCGACATACTTTGGGGCTATCAGACGCTACTCCGTAACTGGGTAGTTATAAAGGTAGCTTTCGGGTTTGTCCTGAAGCATGCTGCAAGGCATGGTCAATCAAGATGGGATTTGCCCCTCTCTACTTGAGAGAGATATATCTGGGCCCCTCGAGTGATCGGATCCAGAAATGCATGGTCGTGCTACATATGGTTAAGAGTTAACCTAGTAAAGGGATTTCGAATCCCAGTATCGACAAAGGGAGGTCATCTTGGAGCTAGACCAAATATCGTGAGGCAAAGAGAAATACATGTACTAAACCTTGTGATGGTTCATCCGATATGATCTTTGTATGACACGTCTTGCTAGAGGCTGCTACCAACTATTGACAGAATAAGTGTATTCGTGTCATGTCTATACGTATATGAACCTATAGGTTCACACACTTAAGGGGCTGGAAGCCTAATGAGGATTGGATCCGA
The DNA here is from genome assembly GCA_916181665.1 of Avena sativa. Taxonomy (NCBI): domain Eukaryota; kingdom Viridiplantae; phylum Streptophyta; class Magnoliopsida; order Poales; family Poaceae; genus Avena; species Avena sativa. Next base: position 217,411,639 of record OV702280.1, on the reverse strand, counting down.
ATTAGACCAGGCTTAGGCTACTAATGGGCTTCTAATGTAGAATCCCACGAGGGACGCCTATATAAGAGAGGGTGGGGCGAGCTGACCAGTGTTAGACCATTCCACCCAGCCGCCACTCCTAACGCATGTGTTGCACGCGCGGACCTAGCAGTCCGGCGTCTGACGCTTCCACCCTATACGTGTGGATACTTCGGAGGCGCTGCATCTGTAGCGTTTGGACGAGCCGCGCAAGGGGAGCTACTCGTGGGACGAGAACAAGGAGGAGACGTAGATCGTCTGCACTGCCTCAATGCGCTTCATCAAGTTCCGCAACTGCGCATCTAGTGTTAATCCCGTGATCTATGACAACAGTAATCCTGGTTTACGCGGTATAAAATTTTGATTTGCGCTAGTATAGCCTACCCGTATCCCTTAAGTGGTATCAGAGCCGATGCTTTTCAGTTATAAATTTGGGATGGTTGCATATGGTGATATGCAGATTGATATGAATGATGTGATCGCTTGTATTGCGGTGGTACAGGATTGATCTATGATCTTGCTTTCCGTGATCGTGATTCTGAGGTTGTCGAACGACTACCCCTATCGGTATAGGCTGGGTCTGCCCCCCTAGCTGGCCTTCCGTGCTCCCCTCTAGACTTCTTGTTCCCCACGGAAAGTTATTGACTTTGTCCTTCGTCCCGTCCAATTCCGAGAATATTTCTTTACTAACTTTTATGAAACCAAAAACAGCAGAAAACTGGCATCTAGCACTGTTGCAACTTGTTAATAGGTTAGTACCAGAAAACATGTAAAGAGCACCTCAAAGTGTGGACAAGTAAAGAAAAGTAGATACAAAACAAGCATGGAGCATCAAAAATTATAGATACGTTTCCAATGTATCAGCATCCGCAAGCTTAACTCCTGCTCGTCCTCGAGTAGGTAAGTGATAAAAGAATATATTTTGAGGTGACATGCACCCTCACAATAAAGATCCAACCATTTGTAAACATTGAAAGCTGGAATCAAAGAACTCTAAACATGTGCATGAAAGATGGAGTTCTAACAATAGGATATAGTAATTATGCATGCAACATGGCAAGCTACAAACAAAGATCATGAATAATATGTATTGAAAAACGTTTGTTTGTTTCACATGCAGAAAACATAGCATAGCGGCAATCAGCTTGTCCCTCATAGAGTAGAAATATAATGCATAGGACACCTGCAACGTTCACAAGGGTGACTATAAATACATAGCACATGAACAAGTAATAACACAATATGCATAAATTAATAAGCTTTGGAACACTGCACACAGAATGACAACTATGCTCTCTTAATGGTGCCTAAAGGTAGAAGGTGGAGACTCAATAATGGTGGAAGAAAGGCCTTTTTGTAAAGGAAGCAGGGATTACAAGTTTCAAAAAGAGCTTCCAAAAATTATGGTACTAGTTATCTTTCAGTCCTCATTGCCCCTATCATAAGCATCTTGAAGTGGTTAAGCTTAAAGTGGCAAATCTGGAGTATATGCTTGACGAAGTATAAGTTGGCAATCTCATGCCCCTTGAATACGAGGGCCACACCTCATGCATACTCAACTTTGGTTCCAGGTAAGTTCTTGTCACTGTAAGTATTTGCATATCATTGAGAACCGCCAACGGGGTACCCCATGCACATGGTACAGGAGCTTTCCCATAACCAAAATGACAAGGCAAGCAGACAATGAGCATCTCAGCAATTCTTCTTATGTACCATGGGAATATGGTGGTTTTTTCTCCCTTTCCTCTTTTCTGAATGTGTCTCTTTTTTATAAGAAGAATGCTTCATAGATGTCACTATGGTGATGCTGCAAGTTTCCACCATGATTAGGCATGGCTTAGGCTAGCGGCGCAGGCGTTTCTCTAACACAGGATACAAACTCCATGGACTTACAAGTTCCCTCTTTATTTCACACAGGTGACATCCATAGACAAAAGAACATGATATCAACTGAGTATAACAAGGTACAAGTGCAATTGTTGAAAACGTTCCCCCGTGACAGCACGGTTCCGCTAATTCCAATTTATAAGTGCAATCATATAAAACAAAGTTGTCACAATGGTTCAAGTTTATTAGGGGCAAAGAATAAAGTGTGCCATCAAGTTCGTGAGGGCTTTAATCACTAAGTTTTCACATAAAAAAATTGTTTTTAATTGGAAGATAGATGAAAACAAGAATATACTTGTAATGGTGTAACACACCATGCATAGGAGTTTATAGTGGACACTTGGGAATAACTTGTTTTCTTGGGAGTTGCAAGCATGAGTAGAACTTACTCATACAAGTGGAGGCTAGCAAAAGACTGTGAGCAACCAACTAAGAGAGCAATAATGGCCATAATTATGCAATGCAACAAAGCAAACTAATCAAAGCAAAGAGTGATACTACAAGTCAAGGACTAAATGATCGTAGAGGCTAATGGTGACTTATCATTGTCATAACATGGTGTGAGCATGTGCAAGTCAACCCAAGCAAAACATCAAAGAAGAATACCACAATACTATGCTTTTGCATGCTAAAACAACGCATAATTTCTTCAAAGCACACTAAGCAATCCCAATTTTTTGGAACAAGACATGCTACAGCAATAATCACTAAGCATAAGGTCAAAACAACATCTATCATGTCATGCTAAAGTCTAAGTCACAGTCAATACAAGCTCCTCTTGCACTTCAAGCAAGAACTTACTACTCCTTTCCAAACACCAAGCAACCTTATTTGCAAAACAACACAGCGAGAACGGGGGTCCAAACTACTTAAGCAAACTAAAAAAAATAAGCAAAACAAACTAAAACTAAGACGCTCCAAGAACAACACAACCGTGCATGAAACAATAAAAACAAAGTGTCTAGACAGACATGAGCTTTTTATTGATGAAGAAGGGGATGCCTTGGGCATCCCCAAGCTTTAACACTTGTAGATCTTGGATATTTTTTGGGTGAAACCATGGTGGCATCCCCAAGCTTGAGATTTTGTCCATTCTTTATCTCATTGCATCATTCTCTCTCTACACCTGAAATTTTTCCTTCATACAAAACTTCACACAATCTTCATTAGCAACATTAGCTTATTCAAAAGATATTAGACCACTGGAAAAACTTTGGAATAGCAAGGTTTTTCAATAAAAACACAAGCGACTGTAGTAACTCTTTCAAAGAAAATCAATTTACCTGAAGAGAGCTAAAAAGGAATCAATAAGAAGCAAATGCAAATAATGGCAGAAATCTGTCAAAACAGACCAGCAGGTAGAAACATTTTTTTTCGAACATCTTATATTGCTCAAATCAAAAAGTGTTGAGCTAACGAAAGTTAGCCAACATACTGGGAGATTTATTCGTAATTTTTGAGCTCAATCTGAGTTACAGAGCCTCCTCACGAATTTTGTTGGTGGAGGACAGAAATCTGTTTCGGGATAGCAACTTCCCAAATCTTACTTCCCTCTCATTAGAGGTCATTCTTGGCACAAAAATCAAACAAAAAGGATAAGGAGAGGTCATTACTGAATTAATAACTTCCAAGACTTAAGGAAACTCTTGGGTTATCTCCCAACAAGTACTTTTCTTTAACGCCTTTAAGTTAGGCTTGATAGCTTGAGAAGATGCTCACATAAGAACTATGAGTTGAATTAAAAGAGAGTATCAAGAAGCAAATTCAAAACACATTTGAGTCTAACCCACTTCTTATGCATAGGAATCTTGTAAAGGAATAAGTCATGAGAGCACAAAGAAGCAAGCATAGGAAAGCAAAATAAGTGCAACTTTAAAATTTTCAACATAGAGAGAGGGAACTTAATATTGTTGAGATACATAAGACCATGTTTCCCTCTATCAAAATGATTTTCAGTAGCCTCATGAATAAACTCAACAATATATCTATCACATTTCTATCATGCTCAAAAATAGTGGGATTAATACCTTCACAGGTTTTACCCAAAGTAGATATTTCAAAAGTGTCCACAGGAACATAACATTCATCCCCCTTTGGTAAGCATGGGGGACAATCAAATAATGTAAGAGGTAATGAGTTACTCTCATTAGAAGGTAGACATGGGTAGATCCATTCTTCCTCACTTTGTTCATCACTCTCCTCCTCTTTTTCATCTAATGAGCTTCCAGTTCAAAAATTTCTTCTTCCATAGGCTCCTGCAAAGCATTAGTCTCTTCCATGTGTGGAAAGTATCTATTAAAATATTCAATAATATAGCCATTTGCTTCCTTGTAATTATCAAAGCAAAATTTAAGTACCTCATAAACCTCATATTCATAAGGTGCATCATCAGTATTTTCAAGCAAACTGGCAAGTTCAAATGCACCCTTGAAAGCAATAAATTCTTCAATTTGTTCCACGTCATACAAGTCATAATTTCCCCTTAACATAAGAAGATATGGTAACATTATCATTATACTCACATTTAAAAGGAAGGTGTTTATACCTCCTACAACAACAAGACTTATCAAAGCAATAAGTAACATTATAAGTAGAGCACACGTCTCTAGCAATAGTATTCAACTTATCAATTTGTTCCCATAAGTGTTTCCCTTTTTGTGACAAACGGTGTTCCTTATAATAATACTTTTGTTCTTCTATGAACCCACCTTGCCAATAAAAACTAGTGTCAAAGAATCCATCCATTGATGGAAAACATGACCAAGCAAGGAAATGATAGACCACCAACTAGAGTAAGAACTATTTTTTTTGTGTTTTTGAATAAAGAAAGCAAACCAAACTAGACTAATTTTTTTGGGTTTTTTGGAAAGAGGCAAACAAAACCAAGAAAAAGAAACAGAGCAAACTAAAAACAAAGTAAAGAGAAAGGAAGTGAAGGACTCCCCTTGTGAAGAAGTCCTTAGCCTCTCCGGCAACGGCGCTAGAAAAGCTTGATGCAGCGCTGAGTTGATGTAGGAGCGCTTCGTTGGGAACCCCAAGAGCAAGGTGTGAAGCAGCACAGCAGCAAGTTTTCCCTTAGCAAGAAAACGAGGTTATCGAACCAGTAGGAGGAAGGAAACATGACACAGGTGTTGCAAGCAATGCGGAGACCTGCACAACACAAACTCAAGACTCTGCCCCAACGAATCAGTGAGGTTGTCAAGCTCACCGGTTTGCTGTAACATAGGATTAAACATATGGTGTGGAAGGTAATGGTTTGTAGCAAGTAAACAAGTAACGGTGGAAGATGTACCAATGGTAAAGATTGGATCGGGGTCCATAGTTCACTAGAGGTGCTCTCCTTAGATAAACAACATGGCATGAAGGGTAAACAAATTACATCGGGGCAATTGACAAGAACTGAGCAAGGCATAACAATGCAATTACTAGCCAGAAAGATCCTATGAGGTTGATTGGGCAATACAACAATATACATAGACCGTCATCCAACTGCATCTATGACTAGAAGTCCACCTTCAGGTTATCATCCGAACCCCCTCCAGTATTAAGTTGCAAGCAACAGACAACTGCTTTAAGCAAAGTGTATAAGGTAAAAAGTCCACATATTCCATGAACAAGAGACCGTTGTTTTCTCCCTAGTAGCAATAGCACATCTACAACCGAAGAGATTATTGTCACTTCCCTTGGAAACTAGAGGCATGAACCCACTATCGAGCATAAATACTCCCTCTTGGAGTCACTAGCAACTACTTGGCCAAGATAACCACTAGCAACAGAGAGCATGCAAGATCACTAACAACACAGACATGATAAAATCATAAAGATAAAACCATTAATCAAACAAACGTAATAATCTCAATACCCATCGGATCCCCGCAAACACAACATGCATGATTACAAATAGATTAGATCTTGATCATGAACGGAGCTCACAAGATCTATACATGAAAGCACAAAGGAGGAGATACAACCATCTAGCTACTACATGGACCCATAGTCCAAGGTGGAACTACTCACGAATCATACCGCAGAGAAGGCCTCCGGGATGACCTCCCCTCCGGCAGGGTGCCGGGAAGAACTTCAGATCCCCCCCGATCTAGGGACAATGGTGGCGGTGGCTACAGATAGTTTCGTGGATTTCTGATCGGGTACTCAGGGTTTCTACATCGAGGGCTTCTTAGAAGCGAAGGGGCGAGACCGGGAGGTGGCTAGGATGCCCAAACCCTAGCCAGGCGCGTGCTAGGGACCACCCGCGCCTAGGATGGGTCTGGCCCCCTGGCTAGCCTTCCTGGCTCCCCTATGGACTTCTTGTTCCCCATGGAAAGTTATTGACTTTGTCCTTCATCCCGTCCAATTCCGAGAATATTTCTTTACTAACTTTTCTGAAACCAAAAATAGTAGAAAACAGGCATCTGGCACTGTTGCAACTTGTTAATATGTTAGTACCAGAAAACATGTAAAAAGCACCTCAAAATGTGGAAAAGTAAAGCAAAGTAGATACAAAACAAGCATGGAGCATCAAAAATTATAGATACGTTTCCAACGTATCAAGTGGGCAAGACTTGTTCCTCACGATAAGCATCTCTTTGGCATATTCCCAACATCTTCTAGAGATACTCAACATATGTCTTGGAATCTCTGGAGATGCCTGGCATATTCCCTAGCACCTTCTTGGATGACAAGGGCATATTCCATATGCCATGTGCCAGTCTGAGCCAAGGGCGTCCCAAGACAGGCACGTGACGGGCAGATCTTGACTCGGTGTGAAGGTATGTCGATATAGGGCTTGGAGGAGCATCTTGGAGTGAATATTAGGCCAACTAGGTCGATATAACTCGGCCTAGTGAAGTGAAATTCGGCCCAGGGAGGAGGTAACTCGGCCAGGGAGATATGGGCCCAACTAGGCGAGGATTAATGGCCCAGCCAAATTATTCTCAGTTCAGCTGGATCTCTACTTGATTCGGCCCAGGAGGAGAGCTGAGGGCCCAGCCGAATTTCCTTGATTCGACCTAGTGGTGGACAAGGCCCAGGCGGGTTGCTGGTGAAGTCAACCTGGGGATCTTGCAGCTTCTCTTCGCGGTGGGACGAGGTGCACGTAGGCCAGCCGGGTTACTGTGGCGATGCAGTCTTTTGGCCTGTGGATTGGCCTTAGTCGGCCCACCCAGGAGAGCTTGGCGTCGCACGGCAAAGTCGAGGCGAGACGCTGATACCTTCGATCCGGATTAAGGATGTAGTATAGCTCCTTTTCCCTAGTAGACCTAGGTTTATCAAATCCCCGGGAAGTAGAAAGCAAAGTGAGATTACTTAAACGGATCTTCGAGAGTTTTAGAATTCCTTTTGTGTTTTCGTCGGACCAAGAGTCTGTAATCTTTTTGTTGTTGTTGACAATGGAGAGAGTGGGCCTAGGGTCTTCGGTTTCACCGGTAGCTATGAAAAACATCTAATGGGAATAATAGATAATAATAAATTATGCATGTAATCGTTAGAGCAAGATAATTATATATGCGCAGTGCATCCATAATTGCTATCGCCTCCGCAACTGCTTATAGCAATAACCTACTAGTCTCATCCATAGAAGAAAGATAACTAATGATATGCATAGTGATGTCACCGTTAATCCCAAGTAAATCCCTCACATACAGCCGTACTACCCCTTATATCACTAGGGTTCACATCTAGTAGATAAGTCATTACTCACACTCCCTTTATCTGGATCAATCGTAGGGGTCTTAGGTACCTGACAAGTCCTTAGATTGAGGCAAGAGAGGGTAATAGAATCATAATGTCATACAAACTAATACATGATCCCATCTATTATAAACAACATGCACAAAAAGCTACATGGATATGACGAAGCCTTTAGCCCAAGGAGAATTACTCCCACATAGAGATGAAATCAACAATCATAAACATTGTAATAGTGATCATAAGATTGATAGAAAAAAGTCTTACAATTTCGCCAAATGGAGAAGAGATCTACTATTACAAGTGGTGGAAGATAGCTATGGTGGTGGAGAAGGGTTTAGAGGTATAGATCTAGATATATTCCTCCGGCGTGGCGGCTTCTGGTGGCAGGGAGAGTTGAGGTCGAAAAAGCGGTATTTCCCGTCCCCCGAGGACTCTTTATATAGGGGTACCTTCACAAAAGTTTTTTTGTTTGACCTAATGAAGTCAAAGGAAACTATACGGCCGGAACTATATGGCCGGAATAAATTGCCCGCCATATAGTTGGTCGTTAAGTCTTCTAGATCCACTTCATGGCTCGTGGTTTGTTTGACGTGTTGGAAATCTCGTATCTTTGGCATTTATGTAGTGATTCCCATCATCATACATCATTATCTGCGCAGGGAAAAATAGCAATAAAGTATTGCATACCACTTTTATCATTAGGCATTAGTGGCAGGGTTAGAGAGATATTTCATCAAATATATGAATAATATCTAGTTCAAATGCGGACGTGGATGGCTATATTTCACAGCCATCAACCTCCCCAAGCTTAAACTTGATCGTCCTCGAGCAAGAAAACCAAAATCAAAAGGGAACTCATCATTTAAACTGAAATAACGAGATGATGATCTTACTCATGATTGGTAGTCTCATGTTTCCTCCACTTTATTAAACTGAAAAACTTCAGCATAGATGGAGTAATGGCATGAATATCATACGGGTTTCACGAATCCTTATAGCGCAGAAAAATTATTGTAAGCATGGATGATTCAAAAGAGTAAACTTTATTCCATGTCATGTAATCAACTCATAAGCTTGCCTTTTGAACAATAAATTGTATAAAATTGAGAGTGTGAGAGTTTGTCATGAAAATCATATACACTAAAGTATCTCATTTCTCCCACATCAATAAGTCAAGAATTTTTAAGCACTACTTTTCTATTCATTGTCCTTCAATATTTTGAGTTCTTAAGTAATTGAGAGCATGCAAAAAATTCATTAGTTTATCGGGCTGTGATAGACACTCGTGGCATCACTAAGGTTTTTGTTCCTTTTGCATAATGATTACTCATATCAGCCAGAGGAGTGATTCCATCATGATTATAGCTACCCGGGAGTGCCAAGAATCTTACCCATTATAGCATTGCTACTACATATGTTTAATCAACTCATAGCCGAAATCTAGGAGTGTTCTCCATGAAGATCGTTTGTAGGTTAGCGGAGTTGTTGGCATCCCATGAAGTTGACACGCATAAGGCTATATCATTATTATGATTTAGACGTCAAACTTTGGCATGCTCACAAAAACTGCTAAACATTAATTCAATTGAGCAAATACTTTCAGAGAGAGCTATCAAGTCAATCATTATTTTCTGTTGTGCTGAGTGTCTCTAGGAATAAGCTTTCAAGACTAAACACTACAACACCCAAGCCTTCAATTGTGAGACTTTTTCTTAGTTCAATTGTTTAGCAAATTTTTAGGCAAGACTTGGTTAAGTACAAGAGCTGGAACAAAAATGTACTCAATTAAATACCCATGCAAAAATTTTTTTACTACAATATAGAGACTCGCTCCATTGATATAACATATTAACATTCCTACTAACTAGCATGGGTTTCTCAAACTTCAAAAGTGGAGAATAAGAAGGCATACCTCTCATGTTTGTTTCCACTTCTCTCTTCTGTTTTTATTTGTTTCTTGGAAATTCGAAGTCAATCACTCTCCTAAAAATACATGAGAACCTCAAGGCAAAAATAAAATAAAGAGGTAAAATAAAGATAAACGGAGAAATATTTTTGTGGTTTTTGAGAAGGGGAATTAAATAATAGAAAATTGGAGGCAAAGCTCGGCTTGAAAATATCAAACAAATAAATTAAATAAAGATAAAGTGTTGGGGAAACCAACACAAGTGCTTATAAACTCAAATAAAAGCGTAACCTCGGAAATAAAATAAAGCAAATGAAATACAAATAAAAATAGATAGAAAACCTCCCCAAGCTTAGGTTTTTGCAAGCCCTTCAAATCATTGTGGTGGGGGAAAAGTTCTAACTCTAGTCCGCAAATTGAGTTGATAAGTTACTTCTTGTTTCTCGGAGGTTCAGGGTGAGATTATGCATCCCCTCCATAGTTCCTCCAAGTTCTTGGAAATATTGATATGTAGTGAACCGGCTTGGTGGTTGCTCCTCCTGATGAGGGACTTCTTGATCCTCCTCTTGGTCCTCATCCTCTTCCGGAATCTCTTCCTAGGGTTTGTGTTGCTCAACCTGCAAGTCATAAAGCACGCGTCATTCCTCGATAGAGAAAAGACCATTAGGCAAAGGACCAAGGTAGAGACGCCCAGCTCCAGCAATATGTAGATAATAAACACCACCTCTCCTAGTGAGAATTCCACAATCCCTCAAAGTAGAGAAACAAACACGTCACTCACCTAATACCGGTTGTAACTCACCTAGGTCGATGCCGAGGGCATTGGCGAGCATGGTGATGACGCCTCCACAAGTGATTGGTCCTTGGATTTGGGAGGATTGGTACTCCAAGTAGCGCCCAAGTGGAGTGACAAGTTGTCGTAGTTGCAAGCAGCTTTTGTGAGGACTAAGATGTCCTCCTCACTGAGTCTTGTAAACTCATTACGCGCCTGCAAGGTGTTAGCAATAACATAGAACAAATAGCGAATAGAAGGATGTTAAATATTTTTCCCTTTGCTGACTCTAGAAGTAAAGCTCATTCTATTATAGAAGAGTTCAAGGGAAGGTTCTATGCTGGTAAAAGATGTGCATAGAGAATTAGGATCATTGTTGGGTAAACCAAACAGATTGCACCATTCATCAAGTGATAATGAATAATTGTTATTCATGAGTCAGAAAGAAATTCTATCCTCCCCATGCCATGTTTTAACGGTGGTTTTCAATGAACTAAGAAATTAAATGGTTAACCGGTGATAGGTTGGTGCATCATGAAATACAAAGTTTTACAGGCCAACCCTATTGCAAAGTAAATTAAACTCATCAGAAATACCAAGTTGGTTCAATATGACAGGGCAAGCCCACTTGGTTCCCTTCACTTCTTGGTTTTTGATCCTGTCGAAACGATCACGGTGGGACTCATTCTTGAATCGAATCCCCACACGTTCCTGAGCTGCAGCCCGAGAAGAACTAGCAGCGGCAAGAGAACGCGTTTGTCTCCTCGTGTTGATCTTCGTAGATCACTTCTGTACAAGGAAATCGAATGAAATTGAGTAGAGGTGAAGATCCCTTGAGGTTTTGAGAGAGTTTGGAGGTAGTAGAGATAAAAAGGATTGATGTTTTGGGTACCTTCCCGTGCGTTTAATTGGTCGGATGCCCCAGATAAACTACCCACCTCGCAGTGTCCCCCCCGAATGATCGGTGTGGCGGTTAGGCATCCTTAGACGAAAGAGTGGTCTTTCACGTAACTATACAACCGCAACTATATGGCCGAAACACTTGTTCCTGTCGTATAATTGGTCTGACGGCAAAAAAATAGGGTTTCTTTCCTGGCGGCTATAACTGGTTGGTCGTCAAACCTTATGTATCCCAAGATGAAAAATTGTCGATGGATCAAATAACTATACGGCCGGAGCTATACGGCTGCAATTTTTATTCCCGCCCTATAGTTGGTCGTTAGAACTTTAGCACACATAAAAAAAATTATTTCTTCAAGAATTACTTTTTTGACTGAAACTTAGTCAAACACCTATTTTTGACAGAAAAATGACAGACTAAATTGTCTACCAACTTTGGAGAATTTTTAGTACCGCTGAATCTCTCCTTATCACTGGATTTTTCTGGCACTTATTATTCAACATAAAACTTAAAAACTTAACTCAAACCTTTATTTCACATGGGTTGCCTCCCATGCAACACTCTTTTATGGTCAATAGCTTGACCTTGATGATGCTCACTTAGGCCAGATAAGTGGAACACCCACTCCAAAATAGTTGGCCTTCAAAGTGATGGCCTCCTTATCATCTTGCTTGGCTTTCTTTTTCTTGAGAAAATGAATAACAAAAGGATCCCGCGAAGGAAACTGGAGCTTCATGCAAATTAGTCAAAGCCTTAATAGTTCTTAAGAAAGGACGGCCTAATATGATAGGAGCAATAGCATCTTCAGTCATATCAATAAAAACAAAATCAATAAGAGCAGGACGGCCTTTAATGTATACTAAGGTATTCTCTTTAATTCCTACTGCTTGTTTGTAAGTAGAATCTTCTAGATGCAATTTTAGTTCGGTGATGTCAAAAGATCCAAGATTTATCTTATTAAAAAAGACTTTTTGGAATTGTTGAAACACTTGCACCTAAATCACACAGTGCAGCTATTTCATTAGTCCCAATTTTAATCTTAATAGTAGGCTCAAATATATTATCTAGCTTAATAGGTAATTTTTATAGCAATTTTCTTATATTCTTCCTCAAGCTCACGTACCTTTATTGCTAACTAATTAACGAAGTGTTGATACATGCATGGCTTCCTCATTTCCTGCACCTACCGGAATCTTGACATAGATCCTTTTTACAAGATCTTTAACTATGTAGTTCGGTGAAGGAGCATTGCTATAATCAAGTTCTTCAGGATCCTTCCTTTGGATTCTTATCATCTTGAGGTCTTCTACTGGATTGGGATCAACTTTACCTGCAAATTTAGCTATAATGAGAGTTTGACTCTCGGTTATCGTACCTAACCATGCCTCAATAATCCTTGTTCTTTCTTGGAGGGCCTGCAAATCATTTCTCAAACTAACAACTTGGTTAGATAATTTACGAAGCATAGCATCATGGTTCTCCGTTATTTTAACTAAAATATTGTTTTGGTCATTTTGCGAGTCCATAAAAGATTTAAGAGTTTCTTGGAGACTACTATTACTTGATGCAATATTATTATTAGAGTTACCTGCAGGACTAGAATAATGTTTCTAAGAATTTGGATTATAATTCTTCTTCCAATCAGGATTATAATCATTACGAACTATGAAGTCTATTTCTTTAATAGTTGGTTCGGGAGTAGCTCTTACCTGGGTTTCCTTACCTTTAATGCATAATATGAGCTCATCCAACTTAGCATTGAGTTCTTCATTTTCTTGAGGTGTGACGGAGTTCACCTTCTTCGTGTTTGATCTTTCCACATGCCATTGGGCATGGTTGTCTTGCATATTTCCTAGCAGATACTTTGCTTCGGTAATTTTCTTACCCATAAATGTTCCTCCAGATGTAGTATCAAGCATAGACATAGACACAGGGTTAAGAGCATTATAAAATAAATGGATAATTGACCAATCTTCCATCCCATGGCTGGGATACTTTCTCATGCATTCTTTCATTTTCTCCCATGAAAGCGCTAGTGGCTCATGCTCTTCCTTTCTAAAACCAGTAATATTAGATCTGAGTTGCATATAGGTGGAAAGAATTTAGTCATAAATAAAGAAGTACATTCCACCCATGATGCAATAGTATTTTTAGGAAAAGATAGCAACCATTCTTTTGATCTTCCTCTAAGAGAGAAACGAAATAAGCGCAACTTGACCGTGTCAGGGTCAACATCAGTGAAAGTATTTAAATGCATACCTGCATTTTCAACAATAGAGCCTCCAAATTGATTCTGTTGAACCAAACTTAAATAGTGGGGCTTAATTTCATAATCTTTAGCAGCAATTGTTGGCTGAGTAATAGGAGTACATAAATAATGATTGTTGGGAGTTACAAACTCCCATAGGTTCTTTTTAGCCATACTTCCTATGTTTTTGTATTTTCTTAAACAAGTACTAATGATGATAAAAACAAGAATTAGAAGACTAACTATTTTTTTGGTTTTTCAAGTAAAGACTGAAAGCAAACTAACAAAATTAAAAACAAGAATTAAAACTAGCATGGTTCCTACTAACTTCACCAGGATAGCTATTGCTTCCCCGGCAACAGCGCTAGAAGAAGGGTTGATACCTTCTATCTGGATTATAGATGTAGTATAGCTCTTTTTCCCTAGTAGACCTAGGTTCATTGAATCCTCGGGAAGCAGAAATGAAAGTGAGATTACTTAAACGGACCTTCGAGAGTTTAAGAATTCCATTTGAGTTTTCACAGGACCAAGAGTTTATGATATTTTTGTTGTTCTTGGCGATGGAGAGAGAGAGGTCCTAGGGTCTTCGGTTTCACCAGTAGATGTGCAAAACATCTAATGGGAATAATAGATAATAATAAAGTATGCATGTAATCGTTAGAGCAAGATAATTATATGTGGGCAGCGCATCCATAATTGCTATCGCCTCCGCAACCGCTTATAGAAATAACCTACTAGTCTCATCCATAGAATAAAGATAACTAATGATATGCATAGTGATGTCACCGTTAATCCTAAGTAAATCCCTCACATACAGCCATACTACCCCTTCTATCACTGGGGTTCCCATCCTGCAGATCAGTCATTACTCACACTCCCTTTACATAGATCAATCCTCTGGGTCTTGGCTACCTGACAAGTCCTTAGATCGAGGCAAGAGAGGGTACTACAATCATAATTTCATACAAACTAATACATGATCCCATGTATAATAAACAACATGCACAAAAAGCTACTTGGCTAGGCCGAAGCCCTTAGCCCAAGCAGAATTACTCACACATAGAGATGAAATCAATAATCATAAATATTGTAATAGAGATCATAAGATTGATAGCAAATAGTCTTACAATGTCGCCAATTGGAGAATAGATCTACTATTACAAGTGGTGGAAGATGGCTATTGTGGTGGAGAAGGGTTTAGAGGTTTAGATCTAGATCTACTCCTCTGGCGTGGCGGCTTTTGGTGGCAAGGAGAGTTGAGGTCGAAAAGAAGCATTGTTTCTCGTCGCCCGAAGCCTCTTTATATAGGGTCCCTTCCGACATTGTTATGTTTGAGCTAATGAAGTCGATGGCAACTATACGCCAGAACTATATGGCCGCCGGAATAAATTTCCCGCCGTATAGTTGGTCGTTAAGTCTTCTGGATCCACTTCATGGCTCCTGGTTTCTTTAACGTGTTGGAAATCTCGTACCTTTGGCATTTATGTAGTGATTTATATTATCATACGTCATTATCTGCGTAGGAAAAAATAGCAAGAAAGGATTGCATACCCCTTGATCATTAGGCATTAGTGGCAGGGTTTAGAGAGATATTTTAGCAAATATATGAATAATATCTAGTTGAAATGCAGACGTGGATGGCTATATTTCACAGCCATCAGACGTGGGAGTTGGCGACGTGATGCTGACGACGTGGAGTGGTGCCTGGGTGCACTAGGACGCAATGCGCGGTGGGCCGAGTCGCACATTGTCGGCCCACACGGGGGAAGATGTCGTCGAGGTGATACAGCGAGGGAGCACCCCTGCGGGATTCATTCGGTCGACGAGGAGGTCAAGTGCGGGAGCGCTGAAGCAAGATGGCAAAGTGGGCCGTATTATGTGATCCGGCTCAACCAGATATATATTTCCTCCTTGATTCGACATGTATGTATTCAGACCAGGCCGAATTTTGTCTAATTCGGCCTAGTTCCATCTTTATTCCCTTTTTCTTTATGTTGTTTATACATGTCTCTTCTCCAAATAGATCTTTTTGATTAAATCGTTTATTCCTTTATAGAGGTCTTATTATATCTCAACTCTAGGGTATCTAGGGTCGTATCCCCGACAAAATATGTGATGCGACTAGGCAATATTAAGCGGAACCGGGGTCCCGACAATTAATTAGGTGGTTCATGTTGTTTACTTACCCTGCAATTTAAATGTTGTCTTAACAAGGAAAAATATGTCAGTAGTTCTCTACTCAAATTTAAATAGAGCCCATATAAGATTAAAATAGCCTGCATATGGTTTCCATATTTAATTATGAGATAAATCGACATAACGCCCCCAAACTGCCAAATACATACGCAAGCATGAATAATTTATATGCAACATATATATGTGATTTATCAAATAGGAGGCCTCAGATCGGGTCACACCTGGTGTGTCGGTGATCCTGGGTTTCGAGATTGTTCGGGTTCGGTCTCGATGGGATCAATCTTTGGACTTCGGGAGTAGCCATCTTCAATATCCGGGGTCGGTGATTGTGACCTTTAGTTCCATGAAGAAGATCTTGGGGTTCCGACTTTAATGGTTGGTGATGGACTTGGGTTGAGGTGGACTTGGGTCGATACTGAGGTCCTTGAATGACGTCGTGCTCGATCTTAGAAGGTGTAGGTTAACTTGGTAGAAGTTCGGATACGAAGAACTTGGTAAGGCAGAGTAGAACTTGTGGACGAACAGGTTCACGGGCATCAGCTCAAGTTGCATCGCCACATCAGAAACATCGACAAGGAACATCGGGCAACGACAAACGTTTGTGACTTTTGTGGAAGGTGTCACTAATGGCCTGGCAAGGGGAACGACTCAACAAATGTGCACTTGCAGGAAAAACACCTCACAGAACAAGCATTCTCACTTCAAGGAACATTCCTAGGAAGCAACACCGCTTGGGTTGCTCGAACTCGAGGATTTGGTATCATCTATAGGTAGTCGCACCAGAACGACAACCTTCCGAGGCAGTGACGACCATGATGTTCCAGGAGAGGAACACAGCTGTATGGAGCAGCCGCGAGAGGATGGAGGGCGGCTGCCAGCGAGGAGGTGCGGGCGAAACTGAGTCCTTGGTAGGCGACAGGGAGGGAGAGCACCAGCTCGAGGCAGAGATGGCGGAGCACAAACAAGGAGGAATAGAGGAGGTGCAGACAGTGGCAGGAGGCACGAAGGAGGGGTGGCCCTGGTGATGGGCGGTGCCAAGCGACGCGGCTTAGGATCGGTAAGGAGCGCTTGGGGAATGGCGTTGCACTGGCACTACTAGGAAAATCGCTATAGGTAATCAACACATCCGTGGCTTACATGGTTGAAGTGCCCCACGGCTAAAACAGGCGTGGCTCACATGTGGGCATTGCCCTGCTAGTAACTAGAACAACCGTGGCGCACATGGTCACAGTGCACCACAGATATGTGTGGGGTAGGGCCCTGCTGGCCGCATGCCGCATACCCGTAGCGCACATGGGGTAGGTGCGCTACGGTTGTTACGATTAACCGTGACGCACATGAGGCACGTGCGCTACGCCTAAGTGAAGGCCCCACTGTTCTGTAAATGGGCAAAAACATCCGTGGCGCACTCTGGCATGTGCACCACGGTTGTGACTATTCCCTGTGGCGCACTAGGGCCATGTGCTCCACGGATGTGTCGACCAGTATTTTTTTGGCAGCTCCACTTTGTGCACATGTGTGATCATCCACCACCCCACACTTCACTTCCCCTTCTTCTTCCTCCTTAGATCTAGTCGGGATCCTTCTCCTTCCCATCTCAATTTCTCCACTCATTCACTATTTTTAGCATGTAGAACTTGCCTTGGATGTTACATACGTAATAGAGGAAGCTCTCCGTTCTCTCATCTCCTTCTCCGGTCTCGCACACACCTCTCCTTTTCATCTTCTCATGATCGGTCTCTCATCACGGTAAGTTGTCCATGTAAGGATGTGTTCATGTGTATATGGATGATATGCTCATATGTATGTAGATGATTGATGCTCATGATGTGTGTATGGAGAAGATCGATGGTCATGTGTGTGTATATGGAGAGTATCGATGATGCTCATGCATGTGTGTATGGAGAGGATAATGATAAGTTTCCATTTGTTTTTCCAAAATGTTGATTCATTTCCATTTTGGCAAGACTTTGTCATTTCGCAAAGGTCCTTATTTTAGGATAGGTCATGCCGAAATTTTCTATCGACCATTGCATGCATGCATTGATTATGTGGTTCTAATAGATTTCTAATTGTATCGTGTACACCGTGCATGCAAAAATGGTACTCATAATGAGCGAAGGCATTGTGGCTAGATTTTTGAAATGTGAGATGTCCGACATTATACGAAATAAAAAGACGGAGATAAGATGTACGTGCAGAAGATGCAAACTCAAATGGGTGATCGACCCAGATTCTGGGAATCTGCAGGCACACCTGCTCCGCCATGGTTTCATGGATGGATAAACTCGTTGGATAAGCGATGACAAAGACGATGGAGACGGTGAAGGTGGGCAACATGATGATGATCATCACGGAGAGAACGGTCAAGATGATGAAGAGTCTCCTGGAGATGGTGAAGGTGCGGAAGCAGACCGGGATGATGATGATCTAGATGCCGGAGGAGCAGATGACGATGGAACAACGTCAGGCTGGGTGCGGGACCCTTATGTGCATGATCTGCTTCTCAAGCACACGAGTAACGCCAGGGTTGCCGCTAGAGAGAAAGCCAAGCTTGCGCAACTTGAGAAAGACGCGGTTACTCCATTGTATGAAGGTTGCAGGACCGATGATACCCGGTTGAATGTAACGCTCAAGGCTATGGAGATGAAGGCAAAACACAAATTGGGCGACGCAAGCTTCGACGATATGATGGCATTCTGGCACGATCGTCTCCCGGAGGGGAACACGTGTCCAACTAGTATCAAGGACGCCAAGAAAACGTCTATCCTCTCGATCTACCGCACGTTAGATATCACGTATGCATCAACGATTGTATCATTTATCGGGGCGAGGACGCGAAGAAAACCACATATCCCGTGTGCGGCGTGAGTCGATACAAGAAAGGGAAGAAATCACCTCGAAAAGTGGTATGGTACTTTCCTATCACTCCTAGTCTGCAGCGCTATTTAGCGGACCCTAAGGAAGCGAACCTCATGCGATGGCATGCGGAAAGGAATAAGCCAGAACATGACGCACCCTTCAGATGCTAGCCAGTGGAAAGCATTGGACCTCGAATTCCCAGAATTCGGTGGAGATTCGAGGAACATCGGGCTTGGTGCGAGCACCGATGGACTCAATTTGTTTGGTAGCCAGAGCAGCAGGCACAGCACTTGGCCCGTGTTTGTATGGATGTACAACCTCCCTCCATGGTTGTGCATGAAGAAGAAGTACATACAAATGAGTATGCTAATTCAAGGGCCAAAACAACCTGGTACCGACATCAATCTGTATCTCGGGCTATTGAAAGAGGAGCTAGCCACGTTATGGGAATCTGGAGCCAATACTTACGACGCCGTCGCACAAGATTATTTCACTATGAGAGCCGCGTTGGTCACTACGGTGCAAGACTATCCAGGTTGTGGGTATATCTCGGGGCAGGTTATCCAAGGATTCCGCGCATGCGTTAGGTGCATGGATAACACAAGCTATCTCCAACTAGAGAAAGATCCAGGGTCTTCAAAAACCGTGTTCATGGCGCACCGGAGGTGGCTCGGCAAGAATGATCCATGTAGAAAACATGGAGACCTATTCGATGGCAAATCCGAGACCCGAGGAATCCCAGAGCGTAGGAGCAGCGAAGAAGTGGAAGAGTTGCTGAAAAACTGGAAAGATTGTCCTAAGCCTGGAAAGAAGCGAAAGAGGCAGCAATACAAGCCACTGATGAAGGTATGGAAAACAAGGTATGTTTTCTGGGAGTTACCATACTGGAAATTTCTCCGCACGCCTCATAGCCTTGACATCATGCATATCACGAAAAACGTGTGCGAGAGTCTGGTCGCCATCATAATCAACGTGCCAGATAGGACGAAAGATGGTCCGAAATCAAGGCACGACCTGATATTCATGGGTATCCGGAAGGAGCTTCACGGAGGATGCACTACTCCTGATGATCAGGAAGATGACGATGATCATGAGTTGGAGAAGACACAAGGTCGTCGGAAGGGTAAAAAGTTCAAGAAGAACGAATATTACTGCCCTCCTTCTTCTTCACTCTAAGCCAGGATGAGATCAAACAGTTTTTCAAGTGCCTTCTAGGAGTCAAATTTCCTTACGGCTACACGGGCAAGACAAGCAGATACCTAGACGAGGCGAAGCAGAGGTTCGGTGGCATGAAGTCTCACGACGGTGCCGTGCTAATGACGCAGGTACTTCCGGTTGCACTAAGAGGGATAATGGACGAGCACGTCCATGAAATGTTATTTGGCTCTGCAAGTTTTTTGACGTCATCTCTAGGAAGTCGATTGTCGTGAATTAGCTCGGGAGGCTATAGGAGGATATCGTGATGATACTATGCGAACTTGAGGTCTACTTCCCGCCCGCATTCTTCGACATTATGGTGCATTTGCTCGTCCATGTCATGGAGGACATCGTCCAACTCGGGCCGATGTTCCTCCGCAGCATGATGGCGTTCGAAAGGATGAACGGACACATCAAAGGATACGTTCGCAACAGGTCCCATCCAGATGGAAGCATAGCCAATGGCTTTTTGGCCGAATAGTGCATCTCTTTCTGCACGAATTATCTAGACATCGAGAACCATGTCGGTCTTCCCGTCACCAGGCACCTTGGCAAGCTCGACGGATCTGGTCACCGAGAGGGTCATCGCATACTGCATGCAGACTTCAATTTTCGACGCGCAGACTTTGATCGAGCAAACCTCGTCGTGCTACAGCATTTATAACTGGTCGATCCATGGGTACAGAAGCACAACAGGTTAATTGAGAAGAAGTACAGTGACCGGGGCATACAGAGGATGCAGGAAGAAATAATCAAAGAGCACAACTCAGATTTCACGCGTTGGTTTAGGCAGACGCTCCATGATAATCCCCCACGATCGCATTCTTCTAACACGAAAAAGATCATATTCACCTTGTCGCAGGGACCGATGCAAAATCTGGTGACCTATCAGGCGTATGATATGAACGGCTAGACATTCTACACGGAGGAAAAGGACAACAAGTGTGATTATCAGAACTTAGGCGTAACATCCGAATTATACACCGATGACAACGTGAAGGAAAGATTTTACAGAAGGATCGAGGAGATATGGGAGCTCGACTACTATAGAGAAAATGTGCTGATGTTCCGTTTCAGATGGGAAAAGAGCGTCAAAAGAGAAGACCGGTATTTCACAACCATGGTTATACCCGAAGCAGCCAAATCCAAGGCCGCCGGTGCGAACGTGGCCGCGAAAAATGAACCGTGGGTAATGGCTACCAAAGTGGACCAATGTTTTTTCATTACCGACCCGACAAAGACTAGCCGTGTTGTCGTGAGGAGAGGAAAAAGAAACATCATCGGAATGGATGGAGTCGCCAACGAGCAAGACTTCGACCAGTACGGCGATCCAAAGATTGAAGATGACGACGACTATGATGCATCAACGTACATCACAAGAAGAAAAAGGAAAACCCTACCCAAAAAAAGTAGCCTGTATGAAAGAAGAAAAATTAAAGTGTCGGGGCTAAAATTTTCAACCGCGACAAAGAAGGGAAAAAAGATTGTAAAACGCTATCTCAAAAAATATTGTAAAATGCGTGGTCGAAAAAGATTGTAATTTTCATGGACAAATTATTATGACATATTTGTATCATGGACAAATTATTATGACATATTTGAATCATATTTAATTTGTACCACTTTTATGACATATATTATCACATTTGGGCATTTTTGGAATATTTAAAAGTATTTTTAAAAAGAAAACAAACCTTTTATGGCATATATCACCACTTTTGGGCATTTTTTGGAACATTTAAAGTATTTTTAAAATAAAAATAAAAAATGTGGGCACCAGGATTCGAACCTGGGTGCTCACAGGTTTAGAATAGAGAAGTGGGCGGAACCACTAGGATAAGGCAGTGCTAGTGTTAACTATGGGGGTGGCAGCTCTCTTATCTGACTAGTCCTACCCACTTAGGCGTAGCGCACCCTGGTCAAGTGCGCTACGGATAACCGTAGCGCACTTGGCCAGGGTGTGCTACGCCTAAGTGTGTAGGACTAGTCAACTCGCCACGTCGTCCCTACCCTCCCCATCGTCCTCAAACATAGAAGAATCCACCGCCGCCGTATCCCATCCGCATCACCACCGCCGCCGCCGCATCCGCATCGCCACCGCTGCCGCATCCCATCCACGCCAGCAGCAGCAGGAGGAGGAGGCCGCCTCGCCCGCCCACTCATCTCTCGAGGAGGAGGCCATGGAGGATCCCGCGCGCCGGTTGCTCGAGGAGGAGGAGCCCGCCCGCATGCTCGTGGAGGAGGATCCCGCACGCCCGTCGCTCGAGGAGGAGGAGCCCGCGCTCCCTTCGCTCGAGGAGGAGGAGCGCGCACCGTCGCTCGAGGAGGAGGAGGCCGCTGCTGCTCGAGGAGGAGGAGGCCGTGGAGGAGCCCGCCGTCATCCTCATCTTAGAGGTGAGCATCGCCCCTCCACTCTCTCCCTCTCTCCCCTCTCCCTACATCCATTCCTGGGCAGAGGATTAGGGTTCCTGGATTAGGGTTTAGAGGATTAGGGTTCAGAGGATTAGGGTTCCTGGATTAGGGTTCAGAGGATTAATTCTAGTGTTAGTGTCAGTGTACAGAAAATTCCTGGGCAGTAGCATGCTAGTGTTAGTGTTCAGAAAATTCTAGTGTTAGCAGTAGCTTGGATTAGGGATGTAGTGTTAGCAGTAGCTAGTGCTAGTGTTAATGTAGAATCTAAATAGAAGCCCAAGAACTTTTCCTAAACCTCACAGTTTGAGCTTCATAGGAAATTTAAATGTTTTCAAAGTTGCCAGCAAGAAGATAGTGTACATAATAGAAAATAAGGAGCAACTGGTAGTACAATAGAACAAGAACAAAACCTGGTGATAGTAGTAGTAACAACAAACTGTGA
This sequence comes from Avena sativa, assembly GCA_916181665.1. Lineage (NCBI taxonomy): Eukaryota > Viridiplantae > Streptophyta > Magnoliopsida > Poales > Poaceae > Avena > Avena sativa. Next base: position 217,389,110 of record OV702280.1, on the reverse strand, counting down.
CAAGATCAATAGATCATAAATAAAATCAGAAGCAACTATCTTAGTCATGTAATAAGTAAATCCAAAAGAAGTATAAAATAATTCTCTAAGCAACCAGAATGATCTTCACTACTAGTAAAATAGACAGTGCCAAAATCACAAGTTTAAAATAAATGTTTCCTGTGTTACTTTTGTGGTGCAGGAATATGTCTTACTGAATTTTATCTATCAAATGACAGTAAAATTATATATGACCCCTCGAGTGTTGGCTAGGAATTTTTCACAAGTACTGTTTGTGGTGCAGGAATATGTCTAGAAAAATGATTTGTTCTCTGTTAAATCTGACAGTGTAATAATATGTAGTTGTGATTCCTAGAGTTTATGCTAGGAGGATTCCTGTTCTCTATTAAATCTGACAGTGTAATAATATGCTAGAAAAATGAACTGTTATGCATATTTGATTCATGGATTATCCTCTAGGAAAATAATAGAAGTTATTTTGTTTGATTAACTTGAGGCTAGCTAATAACAGTGCTGCTACTGTTGTGCCCAGGTAGCATGACTTGTGGTTGTAGCAATAGTAAGGTAGTTGATGTTGGTGTCCAAAATATAGAAATCTAGCTCATTATGCATAAGGCTGAAGCTAGTTGGGTTGGATAAAACTGTTAAGTTTACCATTTTGGTGCCTCCCCTAGGAGTGTGCACAGGGCTATAATCTGGTGATGAAATGCTCCTGGTGTTTACCATTGTATCTGTTTATTTGCTCCTGGTGATGAAATGCTCCTGGTGTTGAATGCTCCTGGTGATGAAATGCTCCTGGTGTTGAATGCTATAATCTGCATGTATATTATATAATGACAGGTGCTTATTTGCTTGCTGTCATATAATGACCATACTTGATGTCATATTTGCTTGTTATCATATAATGACAGGTGCTTATTCTTTGCTAATTGTGCTTGTGCTTGTATGAAGCACTTTATTATGTCGTGTATGCAGGTTCTTGTATGAAATGAGTCCTGATTTTTGCCGGAATGTTGATTAACTTCCGTTTCGGCAGAAATCGGGCACTCCTAGTTTAAGAAAATTAGCAAAGGTCATGCCGTATTTTTCTGTGCATTTAACCAATTATTTGTTTTTTATTAGTGCAAAGATGTGTGACAATGACGAGGCTGGATTTTCTAAGCGCATCAGCACTGAAGGAGAACTCAGACCTCCGAATAAACAGTTGACATTTTGGGAGGCGGCCTAGCGGCTAGAAGACGATGAAGAATACCATCCTTCGGAGAGCAAGGATGATGATATGGAAGACACGGAGGAAGAAGCCGAAGGAACGAAGGGTGATGAAACTACTAATGGCGGCGAGGGCACATGGAGTGGTAGCAATCCTCCTAAGAAGAAGAAGAAGCCGAAGGAACGGCGTCCGAACACGGTCGGCACCATCAGGGAGGAAATTACCGAAGTGAGCCCAACAGGGGTTGCTTTGGAGCCCGACCTTGTCTTCAAAGGGTACGGTGGGCAAGTGGCGGCGATCACCCGAACAACCATCTCAATCAACATCGAGAATCTCCGGCATAAAGATAAAGGCCACTTGCGCACACTCCTCTTCGAGAAGCTGCACGCAAGATACCAGTTCCCCGCTGAGTATAGGAACACAAATTATCATGGGAATGAACTAAACAAATCCGCCCTCATAAAGATGAGCACCGCCCTGGACAGCTGGAGAACTCGGATAAAGAAGAAGATCTATAAAGAAGGCAAAAGTCTCGAGGAGATCTAGAAGATTGACCCGCAGATCACCGAAGATCAGTTCCGGGAGTTCAAGGAGAGGTATGAATCCGAAAGAGCCCTGGCCAATAGTAATCGGGGAAAGGTGCTGCAGGCGATGAATATAGGTCATCACCATCTCGGATCTGGTGGATACAGAACCGCGGAGGTCAAATGGAATAAGGAGGACAAAGAGTATAGATCTAAGGGGATAGATAACCCCTTCGTGAAATTTGAACCCGGGCAGGTTCGAAACTTCATCAGGGCCCGTTACCATGTGGACCCCAAAACCAAACAACTCACCGCGGATCCTACGGTGAAGGAATTCGAGGAAATTGTGGTAAGTAATCTAATTAGCGTGGATCAACTCGATTGCATTATAATCGATGAAGTCTAGTTTCTAAACGGTTCACTGTTACTTCTTCTGCAGGAGGAGGACATTTTTGCAAGTCATGGATCCCAGCGTTCCTCATCCCAGGGGTCGACGGCGGCCACCCGGTGGGATAACCCTTTTAATAGGGCGATGAACCGTGGAAAGAAAATAGACCGGTAATGAAGAAGTCGTCGTCGGCTGGCCGTCTGGCCGGCCTCGAGGGTAAGAATTGGGTGGATCATTTTGGTCCACCGCCGAGGACGCATGTGGCGCCGTCGGGAAGGAGCGAGGATGAAAACCGCGAGGTTCAAGAACTTAAGGAACAAGTTGCGCGGATCCCGCAGATCGTCCAAGACAACCTGGAAATCACCCTCACGTCCATCCTGCGTACCTTGGTGGAGTAAATAGCAAACTAGAGTGCGATTGGTCGAGTAGGGCCGTGCCCGATTCCAAGCATGGTCAGCAGCCACTCGAACAACGCGGCACCGACGAATCAGGAGAACTATGTGTTCGTGACTCCGCCCGCTAGCACCGCGGTGCCGCAAGTGTTGATGACTCCCCCTGCCATCACTGCGGCGCCGGCCATGTTGGTGGCCCCCCTGGCATCGTCGCGGCGCACCGGAACTCCAAGCATCCGGTAGGGAGAATACACCGACGGCCAGCACCGCGCCATCAAGCAGCCCCTCCGTCTGTTGCACGCCCGTCGCCGTATGCGGTGCCTCGACATTAGCCGATCTTGATGCCATCACGGTAAACAAATTCCTTTACCGCCATTCACGCCATCTGTTACTCTTATGGCATCTCTGACAATGCCGTACATGTTTTCCGCAGCCGGATGTTCTTTGCACTCTCTTATGCTACGTGAACAACGAGCTGAGGGAAGTTTCCAAGGGTACCATCGTTCAACCCTTGCAGCACACGTTGCACTCAAGGCTGATGCCAGATAGTGTGCACAGGGTTAAAATTAGTCGGGTGCTAAGGGGCTGCGACGACCTGGAACCTCCCATTCAATCACAGGAGCGGATGAAGAAGAGTCGGCTATCATTAGAAGTTGCTTCGGCTTATTCTTGCAATGGCCAAAGAGCATGATCCGTTTTGGGACGGCGGGGTCCATCACGCCATAGACAACAGCACCGCTTGTCGTGCCAGCAACAAGCGGTGGCAAGGCCCCTTACAGCCCCCATCACCTCCACACGGTGGGTCGGATGATCATGTTGATGATATGCACATGGCACAGGATCCGGCCGAGGACGACGAAGACTAGAATGATCACTTCTTCAACACTCAGTTTAGCAGCAACGACCTAGCTGGTGGCCCCACAGATAAACCCACTATCACCAAGCGTCTGTTTGGTTCTCAAGAGACGCCTCCAGCTTGCGCCTTTACAGAGCCAGCTGATACAACCAACTGGACCTTTATTCTAATCCCTGACACACTACATAGGGTGGCCGGTGCTTAGATTGCGGTGCCTTCCCTTACTCCTAAAGGAAAAAAGGGCAGGAAAAGAAAATCTAGCAGCTCGAGCCAGCCGGTGGCGTCAACTGCAAATCCGATCAGGTTTTGGGACGGGCCACCAAGACCCGAGGGTATTATGTGGAGGATTCATGTGGCGGGTGAGCCCATGCTACCTAAGAATTTGCAGAGGCTCGCTAGTTTGGAACTGCATAGTGTGCATGACGGCGTGCTGACGATAGAGAGACGCCTTCTGGCGGAGAAAGATCCCTCGCATCTGGTATTCGTGGTTACGGGTGCCACCAGGCTTGGGCTTCGTCGACAATGCCCCTGCGGATCTGTTCTTCTTGCGGTTCGACGACATCTTCAATATGTTCCACCTATACCTGTTGCACTATACCATGGTCCGCCTATTTTCTCTCAGCCTGGCCATGCAGATCATTAGAGAGAACACACCGGGCATCGCTATAGTGGACCCCTACTACATGCGTGACGGTTTCTTGGGTTCCCCCTCTGAACGACGTATCGTGGACTCGTACCTAAAAAGAATCTTCATGGCGAACAAGACAAAGGAATTAATTCTCATGCCTTACTTTCCCGAGTAAGTCGTTATTCACTCGCCACCGTCGATTGGATTTATTAGATTATCATCATTATTTTTCCAACACATTCCATTTGAATTTTTTGCGCAGAGATGAACACTGCACGCTCATCTCCTTATCGCCGAAGAATTCCCACGCCACGTATTTCGACTCGGGATCAAGGAAGTTCTGGATGATGCTCTCATTGTCTATGCCTCGACGGAAGGCACCACCTTCGTGCGTACGAAGGTCAAGTTCGGTAGGCACATCTTCAACCATGTAACGGAGTTACCCTGCGTGAAGCAGCCGGAAAGCAGTAAGAAGGAAGCCTACTACGCACTCCATCACATGAGGGCGTTCCTAATAGACCAGCAGAATTCTACGCTGCCAGATCATCTCAAACAGGATTCAGATATTAGACAAGAGATTATCGCATCCAGCTGTTTGGGGCAATCATCTTTCGTGATGTCATGACTTCGGGGGGGGGGGGATCTTCTATGGAGGAAATATCCCGAATAACTGTGACATAGAAGATCGCCTGGAGATGCAGGGTGACTATAGGAAGTTCATGACGAGACAAGGCGTCCTACCATTCCCTAAGCCGAACCAGAAGGCTTGATGTTGGCCTAGTTGTAGTTCCAAACTATAGATGACCTTTGTGTGTGTGTGGACAAGTGTACATGCTACTATTATCTTACTAGGTTTATGAATCATCGCTTACTTCTTTTGCTTATTATTATTATATATCAATCAATGCTTAGTTTTTTTTCTTACTCTTTGGTCCTTTGCTCACTTTGGTCCTTCTTTTTTCCTTACTTTATTAGTATTTTTTCGAGAATAATGCTGATGATTGAAATGTCGTGGCACACTATATATGTGAATGTGCTACGACGTGATTGTGAGCCTTGTGATATGCACAAGTCCAGGTCTTGTGCATCCTACTTGTCTCACGGTTCCGTCGTAGCATATTCCTGTGTCCAATGACCTATGTATATATATATGAGGCATTCCTTTTGATTTACTTTGGTCTTTTTCGAGAATAATGCCAATGATTGAAATGTCGTGGCACAATCTATATGTGAATGTTCTACGACGGCATTGTGAGCCTTGTGATATGCACAAGTCCAGGTGTTGTGCATCCAACTTGGCTCACAGTTCCATCGTAGCATATTCCTGTGTCCAACGACCTATGTATATATATGAGGCATTCTTTTCTAGTTACTTTGGTCTTTTTTGAGAATAATGCTAATGATTGAAATGTCATGGCACACTATATATGTGAATGTGCTACGACGGGATAGTTAGCCTTGTGATATGCACATGTACATGTGTTGTGCATCCTACTTGGCTAACTGTTCCGTCGTAGCATATTCCTGTGTCAAAAGACCTAGCTAGTTATATATGAGGCATTCTTTTTGAGTTACTTTGGTCTTTTTCGAGAATAATTCCGATGATTGAAATGTCGTGGCACACTAAATATGTGAATGTGCTATGACGGGATAGTCAGCCTTGTCATATGCATAGGTCCAAGTGTTGTGCATCCTACTTGGCTGACCGTTCTGTCGTAGCATATTCCTGTGTTCAACGACCTAGTTATATATGAGGCATGAGTTTTGAGTTACTTTGGTATTTTTTGAGAATGCCGATGATTGAAATGTCGTGGCACACTATATATATGAATGTGTTGCGATGGGATTGTACGCCTTGTGCTATGCACAAGTCCAGGTGTTGTGCATCCTACTTGGCGTACAGTTACATCATAGCATATTCCTCTGTCCAACATCCTAGTTATATATGAGGCATGATTTTTTAGTTACTTTGGTCTTTTTCGAGAATGCCGATGATTGAAATGTCGTGGCACACTATATATGTGAATGTGCTGTGATGGGATTGTCCGCCTTGTGCTATGCACAGGTCCAGGTGTTGTGCATCCTACTTGGCGGACAGTTCCATTGTAGCATATTCATGTGTCGAACAACCTAGTTATATATGAGGAATGCTTTTTGAGTTTGGTATTTTTGATTTACGAGTACTTTCTATAAGTGTATCTTCATATGGGACATAAATTATACATGTTTTTTTCAATCACCGGTTAATTATTATTGTCAACTTGTAGATGACGTGGTACGTCGTTTACAAGGGACGGGTTCCCGGAGTCTACGATGATTGGGAAGACTGTCGGAGACAGGTGCACCGTTTCAGCGGCAATAGCTACAAAGGGTACAACACTATGGCGGAGGCGGAAGATAGATACACGCGCTATCTAGCGGGAGTTAGGACGAGGAACCGGATGAAGACCTACACCTTCGCCGCGGTGATCATGCTTATCGTCTTTGGTTGTTTATCCCGCGTTTGTGTCTAGCTAGTTTAGATGTCTAGGCGAGCTTCCGAGCTCTAACTTGTTCGAGACACATGTATTCGCATGTCACCAACTACTTTGTAACTTGATTGAAACAATGTAACTTATACTATGTATTCATATATGAGACTTATCTATATGTATTTGTTTCAGTCTTGTTTTGCAAATTGTGTATTTATATATATAATTGTATATCTTGTATATGTGTGTGTATATCTGCCTGTAATATTGTATATCATCTGGCTCTAAAATTAAAAAAACACCCGTGGCGCACATGACCTAGCTTTGTGGCGCACTATATCTAAAGCGCACCTGCGCAGCTTAGTGGCGCACTATAATGTGTGCCACAGAAGATCCAACACGTACACCTGCCCACATAGCCGAGGCGCACTAGCAGGTGCGCTACGCCTATCTTGACACAACCGTGGCGCACCAGGAAGTGCGCCACGGCTAGGAGATAGCCGGAGCGCGAGGCTAGTGGCGCACTTCTAGTGCTCCACGGATGGCCATTTCATGTGCGCCACAAACATGCATTTTCCTAGTAGTGTGGGTCAGTGGCGACACGAAAGCCAGCAAGGCGGCGTCCTGCGAACCGGAGGAGAGGAGGATGGGGGCGAGGCCAGTCTGAGGAGGCGGAGGTGCCTCGGGAGGAGAGGTGGCGCGGTGTGGCCGTGACCATGGGGAGGAGCGCAAAGGTATGGGTCGGCGGCCGGAGCACTACGGGATGGAGGCCGATGGCGACGACGGAGAGGATCTCGAGCTCGGCATACAACGGGGCTGCTGTGGCTGCCGACGGCCAGAGGCGGCGAATCAAGGTGGAGAGGAAGCGAGGAGGAGGAGAGGGGGTAGGTGAGGAATATGGAGGCAATCAGGGAGAGCGGGGGAAGGGTCACGAGCGACCAGAGAGGAGCGGGTCAGGGTGTAAGCGTGAGTGGGCTGTCCGCGGCGCCGCAAATTTAAGCTCACATAATCACGTATGTGGTCGCCCGTAGGTGAGTGCCTAAAATATGAGGGGATGCGTGGCACGGTGGCAGTCGCGCATAGCCCACAATTAGCCCTCATAATCCCTCTCTGCACGCATCTGCAGTGATCCCTACTTAGTTCATCGCTCTACTGATGCGATGCTATGTGAGCTCGTGTCTCTTCCTGACCCTGACAGTTTTCTCCACACGAGGCTGCCAGCTACAACAGTTGTGGAAGATCCCGTATTGTCATATTGAACACATGTCAGCGCCGGAGCATCGCCGGAGCACCAGTAACAACAACCCTAGACGACTCTGAATATTTCACGCCCGCCGGAGCGCTGCCGGCAAGCCCTCCCTCTCTCTTGCCAGCAAGGTCCTCCCTCTACATCATCCAGGTGACACCGCTGGCACTCCGTCCAGCTGTTGCGTGCGGCAGCAAGTTGGCATTGCCAGTCATGGAGAACCTGCACCGTTGCCTGCTCGCTTGCCGCGCCAATATCAGGACCACCCTCGGCCATGGACGGGCCGACCCTCCGCCGTGTTCAGGCCCTGACATGGATGCCATGACGCCACCGCGTGCCCGCCGGCAAGCCGCTTCAAGTCTTTGACCTAGCTACTGGAGATCATGCATACTATGTTAGGAATAATTACGAGTCCGACATGTGCTTAGGTCCGCTCGTATACGAATCGTATACCTGTGCACGAGTCCGTGCAGTTTACAACAGGAGCCTTTGGCAATCAAATTGTTTTCACCTGAGTACTTGAGTAGTAATAGTATATATAGCTAATCAAAAGGATTATCTTCAGCACCATCCCTCTCACACCTCCAGCAGCTGTTCTGCCGAAGAAGTTTTAGAGAAGGAACAAACGCTAAAGAAGTTTCAGAGAAGGCCGATCGACTAGCTGGATCCTTCAGGTGGGGGATGGGATGCTATCTCTCTATGCAGGCACGAGCGGGTGCCGCGTAACTCAATCAGTTATGCGGGATGATGACCCACAAGTGCAGGGGATCGCAATAGTCTTCGCGGGTAGAATTACCCAATTTATTGATTCGACACAAGGGGAGCCAAAGAATACTTGCAAGCATTAAGAGCTGAGTTGTCAGATCAGCTGCACCTGGAAATAATTCTTGTTCACAGAAGTTTATCAGTAGACAGTTTGTAGTAGCAACAGCAAAGCAACATCAACAGCGAAATAGGAGCAATAGTAATAGTAATAGTAACAGCAGGATTCGAGTGCGGTAGGCATAGGGATGGATAGACGGGCGTTGCATGGACGAGTCTAAACATGTAACTTCAAGATCTAGGGCATTGCAGATAAATAATAACAAGCATCCAAGTACTAAACAATCATAGGCATGTGCTCCAAATATAGTCATACGTTCTCGCAATGACAACTTGCACAATATCTTCTGTCCAGCCAGCCCATGGCAGCGGGGCCTCTAGGGAACTACTGGCAATTAAGGTGCTCCTTTTAATAGAGCACCGGAGCAAAGTATTAACACTCCGTGAACACATGTGATGCTCACCGCACAGCCATCCCCTCCGGTTATCCCAATTTCTGTCACTTCGGGGCCTTTGGATCCGGACAATGATATGTGTACACAACTTGTAGATAAGATCACAAACAATACTATCATAATGATTCAATAATAAATTCAGATCTAAGATCATGGCACCCGGGCCCTAGTGACAAGAATTAAGCACAACAAGTTGCAACAAATTCAAATAGCACGAATAAAGATACTAGGCACTATGCCCTAACAGATCTTATTCGATTACATGATAGAACTCATCCAATCCCTACCATCCCCAAGCCTACAGCGGGGGATTACTCACTCATGGATGAGGGAAACATCGGTGGTTGATGGAGATGCGTTGGTGATGACGATGGAGATGATCCTCTCCAAATTCCCCGTCCCGGCAGGGTGCCAGAACGGAGTTTCTGGATCCGAATCTTGGTTTCTGGTGGTGGCGGCAGAGCGGAACTCTTTCTGGAAAACTATTGAACCCCCCCTGAGTTTTTAGGTCAGAAGGCAACTTATAGGCGCAGAGGGAGGCCGAGGAGCTTCCTGGGGTGGCAGCACCCCCTCCAAGCGCGGGGTCAGGTGGTCCCGCGCCTGGGGTGGGTCTAGGCCCCCTAGGCCTCCTCTCCGTCTACCCTTCTGGCTCCGTGGATATTCTGGTTGTGACACCCGTGGGATCA